>CM036336.1:18897552-19497552 GCA_020615435.1 Telenomus remus | reverse complement strand
AACTGGATCGAGTGTTTATCAAATTTATGTCGCTCGTTTCTTGATGGGTTTTGCATTAGCTATCGATTTCACGTGTGTTCCCATGTACTGTGGTGAAATTGCAGAAGTAAAACAATCAAATTTTCTCAAAACCACTTACAATTTTTCTTGTCGCACTAAAGATAGAATTACCCGAATTGTTGTTTACAGACATCTATCAGAGGAACTTTAGGCTCATTTCTTCAACTGTTCATAACAGTTGGTCTACTGTACAGTTATGTCGTTGGGCCCTACGTTTCGTACACAGTTTTATGGATCGCCTGTTTATGCATCCCAATTATATTCATCGCAGCGTTCATCAAAATGCCAGAGTCGCCATATTACTTGCTTTCCAAAGGGGGCAAAAAGAATCGAGAAGCTGCCATAGACGCCCTAGCCAGATTGAGAAGTAAAAGTAAAGCAGCAGTCCAAGACGAAGCTAATGAAATTGAAGTACAATATCGAAACAACTAAAAAAGTAAATTAAAAATCATAGAAAAAAAAGTAATCATGATTTTTTAATTCTTTCAGACTATAGTTCAGACAGCATTTAATTCCCAGGCAAAAGTAACAGACCTTTTTACAAACAAGGCGAATCGCAAGGCACTGATATTTTTATGTGCCATGGCCAGTTTTCAACAACTCACAGGCATCAATGTTGTGTTGATGTTCACGCAGGATATTTTCAAAGACACAGGCTCGACTATACCAGCAGAAATTTCAACCATCATCGTAGGCATAGTTCAAGTGGTCGCTTCTTGTATTACACCCTTAGTCGTTGACCGACTTGGAAGAAGATTGTTACTTCTAGCTTCTGGAGCTGGCACTGCTTTAACCACAGTACAAACCAACTTAATTAATTTCTGAACTTTTTTTTTTGTAAATCACATTTTAACTCTCAAGTGATATTACATAACTCAACAAATGAACACTAAATAACGTTTAAAGTCTGTTCAAAACATTTGTCATCGTGACAAATTTATAGTTTAATTTGTTCAGGTTATTAACAATTCTTTAACGAAATCAGACGAATATTTTTCAAAAACATGTAGTTAAAAAAAGTATTTTGTTAAAAAAACAAAGTTGATTCTTTTCCTAAAACAGTATTTTCTTCTTTCAGGGTGCTTTGGGTTTATTCTTCTATTTGAAAAATGAAACAGACTTTGACGTGTCAACGATAGCGATCCTGCCGGTGATTTCGTTGGCTGTTTTTATCTTCCTGTACAGTATCGGTTGGGGACCACTGCCCTGGGCGGTGATGGGAGAAATGTTTGCCCCCGAAGTCAAAGGCAAAGCGTCCGGTATCACTGTCTGTATTTGTTGGTTGTTATCTTTCCTTATCACCAAATTCTTCAGCAACATCAAAGAAGCTTTTGGATCACACACAGCTTTCTGGATCTTCTGTGCTTGCTGTATAGCGAGTGTACTGTTCGTTGTGTTCATCCTGCCAGAAACTAAGGGCAAGACTTTGAAAGAAATTCAGGACGAACTGAACGGCGTAAAGAAATAGATTAATGAAATTGTCAAAAAAAAATAATTTTTGACCGGTCGTTTTGACTGGTTCGAGTGGTCTTTGAGACTGTGCCACAGTATTTTGCTCGGTAGTGAGTTTATATTGAACAATTATTTTGTGCCAACAATTATATAGCACGATCAAAAGCGACGGCCGATTGTATTTCCTGTTATTTCACTGCTGTTGTGTAATCAGTATTAAATTTGAGCAAAGTATATTTATCACGTAGCCGTAAATAAAGTGTATTTTTCGATGCTGAAAAGCGTGAAGTTTCACTTTGTCATCAGTTTTTTTGTCAAGATTTTTTTAAAATAATAATTGATTGTAGACGAATTGTAATGTCAAAATATATATTTTATTTCTTCAATTCCATTATGATTCTCCACAAAACTTCCCCTTCGAAGTAAGAGGAATATTAGGAACGAGGGAATTAAACTCCATTAGATAATGTTATATTATAAATAAACGATTTAAATAAACCTTTAACAAAAATATCATTCGCTAAGTCTCTCTTTTTGTACGTAACAATAAATTTAACAAATTCAATCTCTGTGTTAAAACTAAGTGTCATTTCTAAATATTGCAAATACAAAATATATTCTAATCATATAAAAACTTTCTTCCAAATTTAGCCTAATTATAAAAGTAGTCCAAAAACAAGATACAAGTACATGAACAAGTAAGTAAAATATTTCTGAGGAACGTTTTTTTATGATTTACATCAGACTCGTTCTTCTTTAAGTTACAAATAACAAATAAAAAACAAATAAAAAAGTAAAAAAAAAAATGAGTCAATTAATTTTGTTTGACATACAGTTTTTTCAATTCTGCCCGCATAATTTTTCCTGTTGGATTCTTTGGAATACTATCCAAAAATTGAACACCACCTGCGAAAAAAAATTGCGTAAACAAATTGTTTTAAAGTTTGAAAAACAAAGTTACAAAATTATTGCACCTCTCAATTCTTTGAATTCTGAGACTTTTCCTTTCATAAAATTTTGAACGTCCTCTTCCTTCAAATTCGATCCTGGTTTTTTTACGAGGAAAGCTTTAGGTGCTTCACCACTGCGAGGGTCAGGAATCCCAATAATTGCAGCGTCTAAAATATCCGGATGGGTTCTCAATATTCCTTCCAGCTCAGCAGGTGCGACCTATCGAGATACAATTCAAATTATTCACCCACCAAAAATAGTCTAGATTGCTATTGTAATCAACCCTCATCGAAACAAAAATAGTTTGTATTCAATAAGTGAATAATTTTGTAAAAAGTTTACGCAACCTGGAAGCCTTTAACTTTGATAAGTTCTTTCATTCGATCGGTTATGTAAAAATTGTAGCTGTCATCGTAGTAACCCATGTCGCCAGTTTTAAACCAGTCGCCACTCATGCTTTCTTTCGTTGCCTTGTCGTTTTTGAGATACCCCTTCATTACGTGTGGGCCTTTGATCCAAAATTCGCCAACTTCTTTGGGACCTTTCACATCCTTGCCTGTTTCACTATTTACGATTCGCATTTCGCATCCCTTGACAGCTCTGCCAATACTTTTGTAACACTTTGAAAGCTCCAACGTCGATACTGGCGAAGTTTCAGTCAATCCATATCCTAATTTTCATTTGAGAATAAAATTATTTCAATTTTTGAAGTGCAATCGAAATTTGATTAATTAATGTGTTGACTTAAATCAATTATTTCAATTTGAATGTTGATTACGCGTTTATCGCTGTGATTACAGTGTCAATTTTGATAACGTATTTTTTGATACGTACCTTGGACAAATTTCAGCTTGTCCTGGTCAGCTTTGAATCTATCGTAAAATTTCAACACATCTGACTCTGCGATTGGCGCTGCACCGGACAGTATGAATTTCACTGAAGCGAAGTGCTTCTTCGATACTTGTGGCGACATTGACAAGAATAAAAAGATAGGTGGAACTATACTCAACATTGTTGCCTAAAAAGTAACAAAAGTCAATATTAAATTATCATCATTTTATGTCAAAATTTCACTTTTCCAGTTTAAAAATCCTTGTATAAATAATTGTACGAAAACCAACCGCTGTCTTATAAATAGATTGATTTGTAAGTTCGATATTTGATGATGAATTTTAATTTTGTGTGAATTGTAATTAACGTACGTTTTGTTCTTGTAATATTCTCACGTAATCTTCAGGGGTAAATCTAGACAAAGTAATTAATTTACTACCTCCAGCAAGTCTTGGCAAAAGTAAACAATTCATTCCATAAGAATGGTACATGGGCAAAATCAGCGGTAAAACATCTTGGAATGTTTCTGAAACACAATTCGGCCTCTTTAAAAATTAGACTTTAGAACTCTTCAATGCATGACTAATGAACATGAAACCAACGTTTTTCGAAATTCTATGAAATTCCAGATGTTTTAATCCTAATTTTTAATTTCGTGAAATAAAAATGTCTGATTCTTCAACTCTTAATACCTGTCGTGGGACCCCACAGTTCATCGCCAACAGTTTCGTCAACCATTACCATATTAGTAACAACATTACTGTGAGTCAACACAACTCCTTTTGGAAGCCCAGTTGTCCCACTAGAGTAAGGCAGTACGGCAACGTCGTTTATGTCCAGTTCGCTCAAATCGACATTTGGCAGACTTTTTCCCTTCGATATCATTTCCTTAAGGAAAGATGTCAATTTGTAATTTCGTATTCGTTTAAAATTTTTGAAAAATCGGTCAAAAAGAGTTTTAATTACTGTAAACAAAATGGATCCTTCAGGGAGAGCATCATTGGACGTTTTGACTGCAATAAATGGCGCTTGAGGAAGTTTAACAATGGTCATCGCCTGACGTACAGTGGACGCAATGTCATCGCTCGTGATAACACCTTTGGCATCACTACTTTGCAGCTGTCTCGCAATCTCATCTGGAAAAATAATCTTTATAAAAATCCGAATGATTAAAAGATTGTTCTCACTGTAAAACATGGAATTCATTGAAACAAGGAATTCATTGAACAAAATCTTGAATTCAAAGAAAATGAATCGGTTGAAAAAATAATTATGAAATTTGTGTTTTGGGGATTGCCTACCTGCTGTGTAAATTGGATTGACAGTTGTAACGATAAGTCCAGCTTCCATACTGCCAAGAAGTGCTATGGCATATTCTGGAATGTTTGCTAATACTATTGCAATGACGTCTCCTTTTTTGAATCCCATCTTTCTGAGACTTCTTGCAAAATAATTCGAAGCATCTCTTGCTTCTGCATAAGTGTATTTTCGTCCCGCGATTCCACATTGCTAAAATGAGACGACCTTGATTAATCGAAAAAATTCATCACACTCAATTTAACTCTCTCAAACAAAAATTTAATTTACCAGAGCAATTTTGTTTTGATACTGAGTATGATTCCTCCAAACGTATTCAGGAACGGAAATTTTGGGTACGATTAAAGTTTCATCCTGGGAGGAGATGATTCTTTCCCCGTTAGGCCCAACTGTCAATTTCGACGGATTAACCGGGGCAGTGGAGTACTTTAATTTCAAAATTTTTAACTTGGATTTGTTTTGCAGCAATGGTTTTAAGGCCTGTACATGTTTTATGAGTGATGTCATATTACGTTCTGCAGATCTTCAATCCAGTTTCTAAGGAGATCCTTTTTTTCGATTCTGAAATTTGGTAAAAAGAATTAGAATAATGGATGAATAATCAATGAGTTTGACTTCCTACAATAAAGAAGCTAGTCTTTGTAACAAATGAGTCTGCGAGTCGTATCAGAACAATTGAATGAAAAATGATTTACTGTGCGTTAAGAAAATTATAAATAAATCAACCTCTGCAGTGAGTGTGTGAACTTAAAAAAAGGCGTGTCATAATTTCAATAGCAGACAAAACATTGTCGAAGGATCGCCGATTTAATCACTACGTCAAACGTGTTTAGATATGAAATTCATCTTGACGTAACACAACAAGTTGTAGATCAAAGTCCGATCTTACTTTATAAGGAATTTCGATTCTGCTCAAATTCCAAAATGAAATGATTATTCGCTCGAGTTGATAAATTATTATCTAACCACGATTTTCTTAGGGCGCAAACAATTTTGTCGATGTCACTTGACTAAACTATTTTACAATGTTTCGTTGGGAGATTTTCTTACAAAAACCATATTAAAATTTGAAATCTGCTTTAAAAACAACTCAGAAGTCAATTAAGATGTAATTTTGTGTTTGATCGAACGAAAAGTGGCTATTATTATCAAATGAACTGGTCTCATTATTATTATTTAAACATCCTGATTAGCGAAACGTGTGAGTACAAAATCCAGTTGCTCGTTCAAGTTTTATTTTGCAGTTCGAAAGCTATTTATTTCAGCTTTTCATTACATAAGTTTGTTGTGAATGTAATAAAGTTATTTCGAAACACTAAATATGTACATTTATTAATCGAGAAAATTTATCTACTATCTACAACCATTTGTGTAAACAGTTGTCAACAATAATTAGTGCCAATTGTGAGAAATAGTCAATCGTAATGGCGCGACAAACAATTTTCGATTGAAAAGTCGAGACAAATTGTTTGAAATGGAAAAATTGACTTGTCAAGTCGATCCGGACTGCGAAGCAAAAGAAAATGTTCAAATTGATTGAGAATCAAATGCAAGATAAGTTTGCCGATTGAAACTGAGTATCGTCAAGCACCAAATTGAATAATTAAGATGTGCCAGTTCGCTCCAGTAAATTAATTTGGTGACTAAGTTGTTTTGTTTAAACAGAAAATTTGTATTGAATGTAACAAGATTAATTCGGATTATGTAAAATGGTTATCGTGAAAAATGAAGCCTCGCAGACATCAATTATGATAAAAACGTTTAATGAAAATTATGAAAATCATATGTTTAAAAACAACGATATCTGTGACAAGTGCCAAGTACAAAGTTTAAAGCAAATAGTATTTAAATTGTATTGAAATTTGTTTGTAATGTTTTTTAAATTTTGTGACAGCCAAACAAGTGCTCGTCAAGTATGCTCCACTTTTCGTGCACGTTTGTTTTGGTTTTCAAGCCCTTTATTCATCTCAATTTATGTAATTGTAGGAGCTTTCCAAATTAAAATCTTAATTTTAGATTTAGTATGGCACAAAAACTTGATAATAAGATTTCACAACAAATTGTTTTTTAGTGTTATCATGTACTTTCTAAGTTTTATTGCTAATCGAGTTTTTTACTAAAGCAGCCAATTGCTCGACAATTTCAATGAGGCGTATAATCAAACAAAAAAACAATTTTATCATTTTTGAAAAGTTAATTTAATTTACACGTGTATTTTGCACGTGAGTGCAAAACGTGAAACATACCTTTTTCAGATTTTCTGATTGTCAAGTACTTTTTTATTCAGTTTTCAGAGTTGACTTCAATTGATCACTATAGATTAGAAGGTCAGAACCTCCAGTCTTGAACACAGAAATAGTACGAAAAAACTTGGTATCACAAAATGAGAGGAACTAAATAGGGCAAAAAGTTTCGAATCGAAAAAACTGTGCGAGCACGAAAAAATTGAATCGGCAGTTTATTGGTCCTTGTAGATAATCCAAGCTGGTCAGTGACAACGTTGTCTTTAACTGTACAAAATGTAGCATTCGAAGCGGGCTTCAAACCGGTCGTGCACAAACTGAAACAGCGTAAAATATACGCATCTAAGTATGCGAGTGAATATTGTACCGATCCCCACCACAGGTCACAGTCCTCGTTCTTGCAAACAGCATGCACATGATGAAATTTTTTGCGACAGTACTTTTCGCGCTTTGATCATCAAGTTAATTTAGAAAATTAGAATATCATAAATAACACAACATGTTGGTTTTATTAATGAAGAAGATCATTAAGTCAATTCATGTGTTTCCGCAAAACGTTCCTTTACGATGAATATTAATTAAATTTCATCTATTGTTCCAAAATTATTTCAGTTTTTATAGAAACAGTTCGGAGACAGTTTATGTTTATATTAAGTTGAATTAACAAAAATTAATGAACGAATTACTTGATTTCATTCATTTGAATTTTGCAATTTAGCAACTTCGGAAGTTTTTGGGCACTGCGGAGAGAAGATTTTTCAACTGAAAAGAATTTGTAATCATAGAATCAGCCAATAAATATTGTGTTTATATCTGTTTTGGAATAAAATGATCAAGCATATAGAACAATCTTGATTAAGTATAACAATTATTATCAAAAAAGAAGACAAAAAAGCGATTTTATTGAACAAGATAATAACAATACAATTACAAACATTCATTGTTTGAAGACCTCAATGTTCGTGCAATCTATGATGAGTGAGCGAAATTACAATGTAAGTAATTTAACAAACCTGAAAGTTAAAAAATGCCTTTTTGTTTTTCTTTGGCGTGGCCAAAGACACTTTTATCAAACATTTTCGCATGAATGAATCACATTTAGAATGTTTTCTCACATTCATTTTAGAAATTATTTTAGAGTGATTCAAACTTGACAACTTTTTATTCTTTCATACTTGTGTGAGTAAAATTTGTCGATAACAAAACACGCTTGAAGCCGGTTCTCTCGATATTTGTATTTAAACCATAACGGTTGTCAACGTGGATGGAAAATCATCTGCGAGAATACTCAGGTTTTACTACTTTCTCTAAATGTTACCTTATAAAGTTTTGCTCTGATTTAAAAAAAAACGTAACTTAATTGTAATAAAAAAGTAGATGCAAATCATTGGGAAGAATCAGAATCGCAATGAAAAAATGAGCGCACAGTATTTTAGTGGACACTGAGTTCGTTTTTGCAGATATTTCAAGTTAAGGCTATCTTTAACTTTGTAAAATAAGTCATTCATACTGGGCGTCAAACCGGTCGCGTACAGACTGAAGCTATGTAAAATGTATGAATCTCTTATAAACTGTGCGTGATCGCAGTCCTCAGTTTTGTAAATATAACGTGTATGCAAAGAATGTTTTCAATTTGTTATCAAAATTTTGAAAAATCTTAAGGTTCAAATTCTCGTGGACGCACTATTGAATAAACAAACTGATTTGCAATTATTTTTAATTTACTTCCTTTGAAAAGTTATTGAAAAACGTAATGCCTACTTTATCGAAACAAGATTGTCAACGAATTGTTATTGTTAACTCAATCGGTACAAGAACATTGCATTCCGCAACCCTTTTTACTCGTGAGTAGTAAGTTATTGAATCTTCCCATTTCAAAATTGTTCTGAAAATCTAACTTTCGCTATCCAAAAATGATATTTTCACTTTTTATATGATTCACGACTCTTAATCACACGATTAACTATTAATCATTATTAAATGATTGTTCTAAATAATATAAAAAGAGCAGTTCATTTCAAAAAATTGACTGTCTGCATTAGTGTGTCTTATTAGACAAAAATATGAAGTCCATCTTCTTTTTAACTCTTCTAGTGTAAGTAAAAACATGGTAAACACAATTTTCTTCGCTTTTTTGTATGAAATGAAAATGTTTACCTGGTTCTGAACCTATCAAATTTTTGATTCAAGAAATTCATTCTTACAGGTTCTTCCGAACGAAAACAACAACAGCAAATTATGAAATAACGAAATTTAAACATTCTCCTGGACTGTACTTCAACAATTTGGGATCTCTCGGTTACTACGACAAACCACTTCGAATTATGTTCTATCAGGATTTATCTGCATTCAAAGAACAAGTCCGAAAAGTTGATACAAATTATGACACAGTGAAACATTTGGAAACCAGTGACAAAAACGATTCATACTATTTGCAACACAGAGCATCACGATGGGAATTGATAAACAACACAATTTCAAGTACCAAAATTCACAAGACCTCAAACGATTCGTGTGATGTACCAAGTTTCATAAAAAATGTACCAAAAATTAACAAATCAAACGACCTTCTAAAATGCGACGAAAACACTTATGTTTTGAGACATTCTAGTTGGGACACTACTTTCGAAAATATTCAAAAAATGGGAGAAGAAATTATCCTTACACCATATTCTAAAACACCATATTCATATGATCGAGCGAAACATTACTACAACGAAATTGAAAACAGTTTTGAGACACTTCAACGACTGATGATGAAGAGTGGAAATTTATTCGATGAATCATTGATGCCAGTTGATAAGTTGGTGGATTTTTTGAAACAAGTCCGACTCTCAAATGACACACATTTTCCAAAATTTGAGATCGTCCACAAATTAATGACATATGAAATGACTCGCATAGAAGATACAATAATTTTTACTCTAACTGTTCCACGAATTAAAAGTCCTTATCAACTTTACGAAATGGTTCCATTGCCAACAAAGATGTGCTATGACAGCCAGTTTTTGTTTATTAATCCAACCGCAAGGTATTTGATAATGAACAAAAGTGATCATTCTATAGGATTTTCCAACCTGACCGATTCTTGCAAGTTACACTTAGTGGGTGAAATTTTTGTTTGTTCAAATGGTTTTAACCTACGGACAACAGGCTATCAGAAACAATTGGAAGATAGTTGCGAAAAAGAAATGTTTAGTTTATCTTTAAATTCTTCTACAAAGAATTTTAATTCAAAATCGTGCGAAAAGCGAAAGGTTGTATTAAAAAATAACGTCTGGCATAGATTGGATGACAAAAATCAACTAATTTTCATTTTGGTCACTGATTCTTCACGGGTATTCATTAGTTGCAATGGTAAAAATCAGAGTTTGATAACGAGTGGTACGGGGTTGTTGGAATTTGATTTCGGTTGCACAGTCGAGGTTGAAGGTCATGTTTTCCAGAGCATTGAAACTTTTGTTGTTAATTCTGGTTCGGTTTTACCTGAATTTGATATTGTAAAATCAGAGATAAATCAACGATCTTGTGCTGCGAGGGATAAACAACAATTGAATGTTACCTGTCAAATTGTGAGTTTGAATAATTTGTATGAATGTAGTTTTGACCTGGATGAGTGGGTAGGATTAGCTGAAAGGATTTGGTTAATATTTCTTGCACTTTTGTTTAAACTTTTCATTTTTTGTTGTTTCATAGTAGTGCTTTGGATTGTCATTCTTCTTTTACTAGTGTTTTTCAACCAAGTTTTGTACCCTACTTTCCGTCGTCGTAATCGTTATCAACAAATTCGTACTGTAATTTTGTGAAACAAAACTTTCATATTGTGATACAATAATTTTGTAAAAACCGATGATTGAAATAGTGAAAGATTTGCTTTTGATTGTATTTTCTTTAATCTTGTTAATCCTGTTAATAAATCAGTGTTACCACTAAATGAAAACTCATTTTCGTATCCCGAAATTACAACATTTTATTCAACAAACTTATCTTATCATCTGAGGTTTATCTAAATTTCAGCAGAAGCTAAATCCGCATTTGCTACAAAATCATTTCACCTTAAAAACAAAGTTGAGCATAAAATTTGTGTCTTCTTCAATCTTGCATTCAACGCCTACACGGAATCACACGCTTACACTACAATATTATTATCGAAATAAATATTCTAAGTCACGTTGTATTATTTGTTCTGTGACTAAACATATTGTCTTACAAGGAAAGCAATTTCGTTGAGCTATTATTTTCATTAATCACTAACAAAACAATGATATGTACAAAGGATAGAAGATGCAATTAAAACTTGGCACATTGGATCAACCCTTCTTGAACTTGATTAGTAAAATTGCCAGGGTTTGGAAAGCAATTATCCAGAGAAAAGTGGCGATGAAACCTTCGTAAACTGATGGTTCTGAGATGCTCCATCCCCTAGCTAACATCGACCTAAAAGATTCTGTGCTCTTTGTCAGAGGAAGAACGTAGCTGATGTATTTTAAAACCGGATGCATTCCCTCAATCGGCCAGATGATTCCACATAACATCACGATTGGCAAAAATGAACCCATGGCCATGTACGTTGCGCTTCTTTCGCTTTCACAGAAACAAGCAATTACAAATCCTAAAATGAAATAGGAAATTAATTTTCGTTCCACAATTTGCGTAAGTTTATGACGAATCATTTTTTTAAATTTTACCGAAACACATTCCACACAGTCCTGTAAGAATGGTCAGAACTGTAACGTAGGCGATATCTCCCTCGCAAGTTATTCTGAATACGAAGAAAGCGAAAACAAGGACCATTATAGATTGGCCAGTCATAACGACGAACTGGGTTACTACTTGTCCGAACAAAATTTCAGAACCAGTAATTCCTAAAACAATTTTAAAATGTAAAGTCAAAGTAAAAATGGGTTAAGTAATATTATGATCAAAATTTTGAAGAACTTATTTACCTGAAACCAAACTTCTTTCCATCAAACCCTCGTTTCGTTCAAGAAGCATAGCACCAGAAGTAAGGGCCACGGAAAGGAAGAATATTATTCTAAAAAATGAATTGAGTTATGTAAAATTTGTAATTTTTCTAGTTTTTTTGTTTAGTTTTGTATTTTAGCATGAAAATTTACGTCAGAATAACTCCAGGAGCTGCAAAGTCGGTGAAGTTGGGCTCCGCAGGTCCATAAATTGGTGTTCTAAACTGTATGAGAAATGAAAAACTCAGTATCAGGAATCGTACAAATTAATGAATTCAAAATCAGTAACATCTTCTGAATTTACTTACGTCGATTGGAACATCTCCTACTTTTTCGCTCATGTTACAAGCTACTGTCAGTTCTTTGGTAAACTTTTGAAAGGCATAGTAGAAATCTCGTTGCAGAAGCAGAGCAATTTGTTGATCTGAAAGATAAACAAACAAAATAAACAATCTGTTCAACAATATTAATACTAATTTTGATTTCGTATAGGAAAATGAAAACTCACTGGACATGTCCATCTGGACACTCATCTCAGAGAAAATAACACTCCAAGGATCAGCATCAGTTCCCATCTCAATCCTGTTCATCAAACTCTCCGAATAATTCGAGGGGAAATTGATAGCAGCCCAGGCCCAACCTTTTTTGACTGCATATCTTGCTTCCTCATCAGTATCATAGTTTAGAAGTTTGAGCGTTCGGTCTTCTAATTTGCTCAAAAACCGGCAACTCAGATTCTCGTATACACAACCGTTTATAATGTCACAGGGCTGTTTGCTGCTGTTAAACTCGTTATTTACTATGGCTATAGGCAAATTTCGCGGATCTTTACCGATCGATAAACAGAAAAGGATAATCTGCACTGCTGGTAGACCTATTATAAATGCCATTATTCTGAAAAGTCAAATTTTGTTTTTGATTAAACTCTTTCTTGTTTTCTAAAACTGTATTTGAACTTTTATTTAGAGAAAAATACATACCCTACATTCCTCCACATCCACAAGAAATTCTTCCAAATTAGAGCTTTCATATGCATAGGGTCCAACATCTTAAAGTTAGAATGACCAGCCTCATCTGGTGGCAATTCTGGTATCTAAAAAAATGATCCACCAAATTAAGAAAAATGTCATAAAACCATCTTACTAAACTCATCCAACAAAATCTTAGCTCACATGGTCATCTTCAACGACAGCAATACTTCGTCGTCTACTGCAGACACTAACATTATCACCAAACTCTCCACTCATCTCCTCGTCAACGGCCTGAAATGAAACGCGAGGCTAAATATCAGAGTGATATCGCTATAGATTAAAAAAACGGATTCCAAAAAAAAGTCTTACAATTTCCGGTGGAACGCCCGTGACACTGCTGAGAATACTACTTCGCCTTCTAAGTCCCATGTTTTGTCGCTTGCTAAGTTTCAGAAACACTTCTTCCAGGGTGTCGACCCGGTGCATCTCCATCAACTTCCTCGGAGACTCCTCGGCCAAAAATTTACCGCCTCTCATCAGACCGATCATGCCAGCCTGTCGGGTTTCCTCGATGTAATGTGTTGTAATGATAATCGTCTTGTTTCCATCTTTGGTTATTTGCACCAGATGGTCCCAGATACTCTGCCTAAGCACCGGGTCCACTCCTACAGTAGGCTCGTCCAAAATCAGTAACTCTGGGTCAGCTACTAGAGCTGCTGCGAACGACACTCTCCTCTGCTGTCCTCCTGATAAATTTTTCACAAAACGGTTCTCTGGTGGCAGGTCCAACAACTGTAAAACGTTTGAAATAAAAGTTAGTACATTTTGTTAGTATTTTCAAACAAAAAGAAATCAAAAAATTGAAAAAAATGTTCTTTTTACTTTGAAATTCAACTCGTTAAGCACAAAAACCTGATTGATTAATTGAAAAGGACGAATTTCGATCCAACTTTTCTGAGTTTCTTGAAACTTTTATAGTTATTGAAAAAGATGAATTTGCATGTGCTATCGTGGAATGATTCAGTGCAAGAAACGAGACAATTTGCGTGAAACAAGTTTACCTTCAGTAAAAATTCTATTTTGCCATCGACTTGATCCGTGGACATTCCCGCGACCCAGCCAAAGTAAATGAAGGTTTCTCGGATGGAAAATTCGCCATAGAGTGCGATTTCCTGGGGCATGTATCCTACGCGAGGTCCAGGCACGCCTGAACCTTTGGACCCTGGTCGGCCTCCCAGCACCCATATCTCGCCGGAATTCAAGCGCCGACGACCAACGATGCATGATAATAAAGTGGTCTTTCCACACCCACTGGCTCCGAGCAGACCGTATCTGTAATTAAGAAACAATTTCTTGCACGTGCTTTTAAGATGACTAACAAGACGCAATAAAAAAAGTTTGGCCAACAAAATGAGATCAGCAATTTTGCAACGAAAGATGAAGTTTAAGATAGAACAAAAAATGACGAAACAAAAACTTGAATAATCCGCTGCAAGAATGAAGATGCAAAAATGGATAATGAGACTATAAAAATTCATATTCCGTTTTTCTAACGTGCAAAATTATGTTATTGTTTTTGCGATTGAATACATGAATGCCATTAGCTTCCGGGTATGAGATCAGATTGTTATTTTCGTACATGGTCCCTTTGGGAACTGTCATGTTGAGTCCATCCAAAATGATGTTGGGGTTGCTCTTCGGTCCATATTTTTTGAACGCTCGGCGAACGCAAATTGCTTGTCTTCTCCTCGTGTCAACCGTCGAGGCTTGAGGTTGAAATTGGGCCCTCCTTGTTCGCAGTTCCAGCGATGCCACTGGTCCGGTTGTGGTACCACTGGCAGCCGCCATTTCTGCAAAAATAAATCACCGTTCAAATTGTTTTGATCCTTGTTATCTTTTCAAAAATTGAAATTCAACGTCAGTTGCAAAATTGTTGTTTGCAAAAGAATGGAAAGTGAAAAAAAGTTGCATTTCCCGGATGAACAATGCTCGATTTGCAATTCCAAGGTAGCGTTGAAAAAAAGTGAAGAAACTTTATTGCCGAATTAGAGAGATCTGATTGCGAAATGGAATGCGCATATTTCATCGCGTTAGCGAGCACGTGGTAATTAATCGTTAATTAATTGTTTAGTCAATTATCGCTTATTTCGTTGCGTCGCAATTTATTTACTCGCTGAATTGAAATGCATCGACACGCATGTCTTGAGGAAGAAAAAAAAAGTCCAATGCTAAAAATATGAGATCGACAGCAGGTGTCGAATGATGGATGCAGTGTTTGATCGCTGATTGAATCGAAGAATCATCGACGAATCTGTTAATTGATTGCCACGATGAAAACCGCTCGTTGTTGCTGGCAGAAAGTTGCAAATTATGTTTTTTCCATTCGGTTTTGTTGTCTCGGGTAACAAAAGTTCATGAACAAGTGCCGGGAAAAAAATGGAACAAAAAATTGTTTTGATTCAAGTTAGAATAGACAACCTTCTTTTTTTTGGTTCATTTATAAATTGTGATTTGAATGTTTCAATTCATCCTTTATTTATAATTTTTTTTTTGGAGTTGCAATAAATGTTTTTGGTTTTGGCTTTTGATTTTGATGATCGATGGAATGTTTTTTCGCACCGCAGACACCGAGGAAAAGTAGTGGATTCCTTAATAAATTCGAGGTCATTTCTGCATAATGGTTTTGTAACACGCGTGGTTCGCCATGAAATTTTTCATGAGTCCTTCGGTGCGCAGAAAACTGGTTCAATGTGAATTTTGATTGCAATTTCGTTGATAAGACGAATTGTTTTACGTCGTCCAGTCATTTGGTTGCGCTCAATCGATAATTCATTTTTGAACCACATAAAGCTTTCATAACACCCTACTTTGTTAGCCGTTAAATTTGTGATAATAAATATGAGGGATAGTTTCGGTTGTGAAATAAAAGGCACCGAATGAGTTTGTATATTTATATATATATATAGTTGTAAAATAAAGTTGATTACGTGAAGGAATTAGTCGGTCCGAGAAGTGAGAGCTAGGAACTCACTATGTTACGTCAATATGCTTGTCCGCGATCGATTGACGATCTCATTGAAAAAATGTTATTTCGTCGATAAATAATAGCCTGGCCTTTTTGAATGTCCCTTTCTTCTTTATAATTTCAATTCACTTTTGTGTGAACAATCCATGTGGTATTTCGCGAAAGGTCAACAATTCCTTGCCATCCAAATAAAAACCACGCTGAAAATTATGTCTGTCGTAAATCGATGGGACAAGAGTTGGAATCTTTTAAATTCATTAAATAACTGCCTTACGTATTTTTTGATTAATATGCGAGCTTAAAGTGGAAATGAAAAATGTGTTTCAAAACATTCGGAACAAATTCCAATTCAAATGCTAATTAGTTGGTCGAAAAAAAAATAGTTTGACAAATATCAGTTGAAGAATTGGATGCAGAAAGAAAGTTCATTCATTAATATTAATAAGTGTTAATTCAGTTCTAACGAAAGTGTCTCGGTTATGATGTTACAGAAAAATTCATTACGAAAACAGAAAACGAAATTTTGCGATTGTAACTACTTTTTTTACATATTAATTTAGGAGAGGTTTAAACAATGTTTAAAAATGATTTTCTTCTTCAGTTAATTTCAAGTTGAAGTTTTGTCATTAGAAATATGAAATAACGTCGGTGTTTGATGACGCAAAAATATAAAACAAAGTGGCAAGTTCACCTCGAATAAAAAAGGGGAAGAAAAAAAGCGTAATTATAGACTTTTTTTATGTCATCTTTATGTCAAGTTGTATAACAACCAAGATGCAAATTGAGCGCTCGGCACATCGCAGGAAAAAATCAATTCCGATTTTATAGACGATTCAAAAGGACGAATTTCGTCTCCGAAAAAGCGATTAGACATGAATCACAAAGATGCACAGCAAAAATAAAAAAAACCTGGTCCTCTCGTCTGACACAAATGAATTTTTTCACCCGCCGAATCTTTGAAACAAATTGAATAGAAAAAACTTAATCGTATTCATAAATTCAAAACTGCGGCGGAAAAAATGCAAAAATTTGTACGATAAGACAACAAAAAACTTGTCATCGATGTCTGCGGGGATTTTTATTCAGTTGAGGCAACTCCGAAACGACCATTCATTGTTGAAAAGAGAAATGAATGGTTAGATAATTGGATGCAGAACTGCTGACAGTATTATTACACGTGAAATGAATCATTTTTTTCAATTGCCTTTGCGACACGTCTAACAAAACTAACTAGACAAAAACAAACAAAAACGACTTTGCCAGTATCAGTTCTAACGTTTGTCATTGCTGAGTTTGACCGAGTCACTCTACTTTCTTCTGTTTTTTTTGGATGACATTTACAATGTGTTTCCGTCCATTAAATCACATCGTCTGTAATACGTTGGTCAATCATTGCCGGCATCGATATACATTTCTTTACAAACTTACAACTTTACATAATACCATATTCACCGATTTAAGTGAAAGTTGATTCAAATCCACACTTTTCCTGTCCACAATTCGAATCTCGCTGTTTAGGACCTATTTCGGCTAACAAGATGAGTCGACCAAAATTTTCCAATTCAAATTTGCGCCCGAGTTTCAAAATCAAAAATAACTTGACTTAATTTTATTCAAAAAGAAATGGTGTTTTATTGGGAGCAAGGATGTAGAAATTTTCGTTCTTCAATTCGCTAATTTTAACTTAATGAAATTAAAAACTGATTTCTCTTATTTCAACTACTTGCAAACTTCGATTATTGAAAATTATATAAACAAACCTTTTGCAAATAATAATTTTCAACTCAAGAAAAAAATTGAATTGTTTTTCGTTTCGAAGAATGACTTCTCACATTTCCTGATCAGAAAAAAGCTAGTTTGAAAAATTTTTTATCCCCTTTTTATGAATTATTAGATCTTTTTTCTTCTAAAATATAATTGTTTCCAATAACTGTTGATTAGCCGTACTTTGATTTTTCTTCAGAGCAGCAATTTCAAACTTGAACTTTTTTTTACAAAATCAGAACAAAGAAGTTGCACTCAATCACTTAATCCTTTATGCGTAAAAACAAAATGAAGAATTCGAATGCACTTGAATTGATTTGTTCAAAAAAGAGGTGCACTAGCACTTGCAATTTTCAATCACTGGCACCAACCTTGTTCACTTCGAAGTCACGGTTTTGTTTGTAAAAACGACGTTGGTCGCTTTTGTTTTCGATTAGTCCCAACTATCTGACGTTCACTCTTACTATCATTGAGGCTCTTGGAGAAGGACCTCGAGCTGAAGCGAACAACAAAGAGACGAGAGTGGCTTGTGGCGCACGGTATCGACAGCCACCGAGAACTGGCTTGGCCGGATGGAGCACCCGACTGATCTGCTCGACTCAAAGGATTTCGCGTGGGGGTCCGGTCACCGGGATCACCATTTTTCGTTCTTTACTTTTTGTTGCACAGATTCCTCAAATGACCAATTATCATTACAAGGCCACGAAAGTTCAACATTTTTATTGACCAAGTTTTTGTACCATTGCACATCCACGAACAATTATTTCAACTAGTTTTATCGCCAAAAAGTACTTGTAAAAAACTTTATTTAATACCACTTTGTGCAAAAGTTGGACATTTTTAATGCTTCCAAATTGAAGTTAGGACGAATTTGGAGTTTTATTGTCAGACTCACCTTTTTCTCTGAACTTTAAACACTGTCTGAGACAATTTCGTGATGATTTGTCATAAACTTGAATTCTGCATGTTAAAAATATGAAAATAAAATTTCGAAATGGTGAATAATAAAGTTAGCAAACGAAAAAAAAACCAGCCAGGTGCAATAAAGGATGGATAAAAAAGTTTCGCTTCTGAACTCGCACTTCGGTCATCTGAGACCCCAATAAAGCCGGTGAATTGATAAAAGAGGATATTTTATTATGCAATATTAATGTTCCTAGTTGTGACGTGGCTGGGAGTAAAAAATTGTATACCCATAGTTATAGCAACAGACCGTACAGTGTATGTTGGTATATATAATATCTTATAATATCTAGCATAACTCGATAAGATCATTTCCCTCGTAATATCGTTATGCAATGCGCCGTACAAGAAATGTCGGAGCGAGTGTGTACGTTTTTGATCTTGTGTGATCCCACCGGTGAAATGAGTAGAAAGCTTACACATGCACGCGAATTTACGAGCTGCATTCAATTTGTCCATTCAAATTTGTTAGACGACATTTTTGGTTACAATCAGAATAATTTACAGACAATTTGATTTCTTAAATATTTTTTTTTAATTTGCCTTCAATTGGTTTTGAAAAAAAGGAGAAAATAAGAATTTAAACACTCTGTTGACAACAGGCAGGGTGCTGGAGAGTGTAATCTTCAGGCTTGAATCAGATGAACTACCAGAGATGGCACAACTGCAAAAAGATAAATAATAACAAAATCATTTAACTTGAAATTTTTTGTCAGTTTTGTGAAAAGACTCACTAATGATTTATTTGAAGATCATTTATTGAGTTTCCAGTGCATTCGACGATTAAACATTGGTCTCCTGGGAATCTTTTTTGCACTTCATTTATTTGCTCTTGATTGCAATGAACTAAAAATCAATAATAGTTTTTTGTAGAACATTTATAAAGATTAAAATCTTCTCAAGTTTTGACTTACTGTAACTAATAAATTGATGTGATGAATGAAGTAAAAGACAGAATGCAAACAACACAATTAAACCTTTCATTGTGACTTAATTTTTTGCTGTTTTTGAAAATCAAAATGTTTTTTCACAAAGATTCAAAGAAAACTAAGAAAATTTGCTGAAGGAAACAGAGTTTATATACCAGGACTCATTACGTGATACATTGTTAAAAAGTCATAATGTAAAATCCAGAATTTTATGACTGATATTAAATAATGATTGATGGAATAATTATTGTATTTATACGCACAATAAATTCTCTGTGTTTTAGGAAAGAAGATTTTATTTCGTTTCAAGTCAGACTCAATTAAAATCGGCCTTCAACACAACCAATTTCAGTTAGTTATATTTGTTTATTTGCCATTTAGTTTTAGTCTAACAAATGAGAATGTAACACTTGATAAGTCATCAAATTATCACAAAAATAAAAGGAAATCTACTACATTTTTTTTATTTATACACAAGTTCCACAACAGTCAGGGTATTTCAAAGTGTTATCGTCGTCTCTCCAATTAGAAGGAGCCAAACACATAGGAATGGCACACCTATAGGAAATAGAAAATCATTATAATCATTATACATTGTCTTTTAAATAAATAATAAAATACTTACATATCTACGGTGTGATCATTATTTTTGTTTCCATTACATATAATTCCTAAACATTGGTTGTCCGGTTGACGTTTCTTTATTCCATTCACTTGTTCTTGTGTGCAATTAACTGAAAATCAATATTTTTTAAGAAAACTGTACAAACCATGAAAATTTCCCTAATTTTGACGTACAATATGTTGTAAATTGTTGTGATGGCTGAAGTAGAAGGAAGAATGCAAAGAACAGAACCAAAGTTTTCATCATGATTTGATTTTTTTATTGATAATTTTGTCAAATGTTGTTTCACAAAAGAACAAAGAAAACTACGATAATAAAGTGAGGAAACAGAGCTTATATACCCAAACTCATGACACAATAAATTAGTAAAACATCACAATGAAAGAATCACAATTTTTCAATGACTAATATGAAAAATGGTTGATTAAATAAGTAATTCAATTACCATAATGTATTTGAAAAATACGAATGTACTTCGATTCAAGCTTATAATTAAGTTGGAATCGTCAGCAAACGTGATGATAAAATAAGTGTCACAGGTTGTTATTTACGTTACAGTGGTATTTGCAATAAACGTCACCTAAACACGTTGGAAAATAAAAGTATGACAATTTAATTTTGTAAGAGTAAAATAAAACGAGTTAAACCAAAGAGACTTTATTCAAATCGTCGGCCTTCAACTCAACAATCTCGTGCATTTTCACGACTTGAAATGTCACTTTGGACCCGATTCAAGGAAGCTGGACGACCTGCAATGTTTTGCGAGCACTTAACGTTAGTAAACCGAACAGGTAGCAGATATACATGCGTTCGATGACGCGACTGCTTACACAGAAACGCGTTTTGTCACGCTGTGCAATGCAGTTTTGTCGAGTCGTTTGTTTTTAATTGAGTGCAAAATTAATACTCGTTAATCTCATCATCCTTTGGACCGATTTTTTGAAAACAAATCGGAAAAATCGTCTCGAAACTGTTGCAAAAAATGAATTATTAATAAAATTAATGAACGGAATGTCAGATTTCAAATCTTTCTTTGGTAATAAATTCTGCGAGATTCAGTCAGTTTCCTTTATTTCATCAATCATATTGTCAATGACAAGGTTTTTTAATTATCTCGTCGCGTATGCCATTATTGTTCAACTTTGTTATTACTTTTATACCATTTGGGAAATCTGACGAAAAAATCAACAAGAATTATTTAATTTAAGATTATAGTATAGTACGTAACTGACTGTTAGCGGATAAACAATCAGTATGAAGAATTAGCAAGGAAAAACGTTGCAAACATTAGGTACACATTGTTTACAGTGATGTTTCATTATCTGAAACATGGTCGAAGGTGCAAGACGAAAGTGAATCTGACAACTTAGAAGATATGGAAATTTAAATACTTGAAAACTCATCTAATTATGAATAATTAAGTGCACTTGATGCATGCTTTTAAGAAAATAGTTTTTATAATTTCATTCAATGTAATTATCTAAATGATTTCGATTTTCAATCTTTAATTGCAGGTACGACACTACTAAAAGAAAAATTTTTACATCAGGACATTGAGATTTTTCGATGTGGTTGCCTGAGTCAAAAAAACAAAAAGTTTTCTGACAGTTGCACTCAAAAAGATGTTAGCCTTGACACGTTCATAAGATCACGTTGACTTCTATTTTCTAACTCTACTCGAACTCATCAAAATTGTCTAAAAAAGTCTATCTGAAAACATCAACTTTTATTAAACAAGTCGTATCTCTTACAAGGTTTTTAATAATAGATCTGTGGATTTTCTAAAGAAAACTAGACATGAATTTCCAATTGAAATGTAATCTTACAATCTGGTTCGAGAGAAAATTGAATTGAACATGAACATGGACGTGAAAAATATTGTGCTAATCATTTCCTGAAAAAGTGAAAACCTAAGTCATCTCGAGAGATATATAAATTTTGCGATAATTGAGCAGCTAATTCAATACGAGAAAAGAGCTCATCCTTGACCGCAGGTGTACTCGCAGACGCACGCACACCAGTGCAATGTGCAATTAGACGCTTTAATTTATGTTCTTTTTTGTCTCAGATTTTCCATATGGAATTTTCGTTTTTCGCAAACGCAAAAAGCCTACTCGTAATTCAGTCATTCGTAACGGTTTTTTGTGTCGATTTTCAATAAGATTGTTTGTTCAAATTAAACATCATCTTGTAATCAATTTTGTATCGAACAAAATATGAAACAAAAGAGAAATTTTTTATTATTACACACTTTTTTGTCTTTCACTATATTTGACTCTTTCATTTAGATTTCTTGCAAAACGTTCCGGGTTGGTTTCAGAACAATGATTACAGTTTTTGAATTCATTTTAATGAGTTTTATTCACCATAAATTTTCAATTCAAAGAATGAAATAAAAATTAAGTACAGTGTGAACAACAGTCAGGAAATTGTAGAGAGTAATCTTCGGGCTTCCAACCATATGCACAACTAGGAATGGCACAACTATAAAAGTAAATAAACAATCAAAATGAATCATTAAATTCAAAATTCTTTATCAAATTTTGCAAAAAAACTTACGGATTTATTTGGAGATCCTTTATTGAGTCTCCTTTACATACGATGCCTAAACATTGGGCTCCTGGATATGTCCTTAGTATTTCATTTATTTGTTCTTGATTGCAGTCAGCTAAAAAAGTAAAATTTTTTTAGAAAATGCAAAAAAATTAAAAAACTACTTTAGGTTTGACTTACTGTATTTAATCAGCTGTTGTGATGGATGAAGTAGAAGACATAACGCAAACAACAAAACTAGACTTTTCATCGTCAATTTGTTTTTGTTATTTTTGTAAATCAAACGTTGTCTTACAATGAAACAGAGGAAACTAACAAAGTATAATTAAACAATCCATGTTTATATACGAGAACTCATCACGTGATACATTGTTAAAACGTCATAAAGAAAAATCTCAAATTTTACGACTGATATGAAAAATGATTGATGAAATGATTATTGTATCTTTACGCGTGATTTTATGTCGATTCTGTTTTATTAGTTGGATTCTTCAGTGAATGTGAACTTCTCACAGCTATATCCGGGGAAGGGGGGGGGGATAAACGCGTAGATTAATTAAAAAGTACTGATGAAAATCATTGGCCTTCAACTTAACAAATTTTGATTCATAATGAACTTTTCGGTAAACAAAAACATAACTTTCATTATTACGAACTTTTTTGAACGAAACTACTTGTTACTAAAGAAAGAATTTTGTAACGTAAATGATTAACGTTTCATGATTTTCCAATCCTTAATTTTAATTGCCTATTTTGTGGATGTATGAATCATAAAACTTCCCCGGTTCATTCGGTCATAATATTTTCCGACAGAAGAATAAATTAACAATTTTATGAACATTGTATCAAGACCTAGACTGGTTTACCATCATTTACTCAGTGACCTTATCTTGAAGTTAGTGTCTATTAAATGTGTCAATATCACACATACGATATGCAATATCAATAACCTGTTGAAAAATTCACTGCGAATTCGGAAACATCTCAGATTTACTTTAGGCTCATTTTTGCTATGAGAATGAACATTTTATCAAAATTCCAACATCTAATCAAGCACCAAAATTTGAGTGAACAGTTGCATCTTTTGCAAACCTTTTTCTAATTACTCATAACAAAAAAAGGAAATGCCAGGAATCGCATTTTGATAAGCCGGTTCTGGGCTTTTTATTCGCGCTCAAGACCTGTTTCTGAGTCAACGTCATCTACCTTCTGACGTCGACAACCCGAAACGTGCCCAACCATTTATTATTGCATTTTTGCATTTTTATGCCCACCCGCATAGAATTTGGCCTTTACATGTTTGATTTTGGTACCAATATTTTGCTGAATCCCATATAATAATCTCTGTAGACATTTTCTGACTGGGTTTTATGATTTTTTCGCCGGATTCTAAGTCTGAAATCATTCGACAGTTTATTACTTATGAAATATTAGTTTTGCAAAAAAGAAGACAAAGTAAGTAATTGAATTGATTTTGAAAAATCGTATGAAAGCGTATTTTTGAAATTTCAATCAAAACGAAATTGAAAGAATACACACTAACGCAGATATGAAATCGAAATCAAGTTCATTCGTTTGATTTCGTTGTAGAAATTAATCCGCTTTCTAAATTGTAAACAAGAAATTATAATTTAATTACCGTGCTTTGAAATTAAAACAAATAATGAGCGACATCTTTTAAAACAAGAAGTTAAAAGAACTAAGTGTTCAACAATCTTCAATATTGTGTGTTGATAATAATGAAATTGAACGAGTGATTGGAACTACCTGTGCAGGTGGCAGTAGTTTCTAGGAACGGGTTGTACCGACTGTTTTTGTGAATATAAATAATCATCATTTTAAAATTTAAATGAAACACCTGAGGTACAAAAGTGCAGTAATTGTTATACATTATAAAACATAAAGTACACATCGTAAAATTTTTGTTATCTAAATTGATTCTAAAATAAACTAGTTACTAAATTATAATTAACTCAAATATGTTTCATGTGCTTATTTTTATAAGTTTGTTAGTTTTGGCCTTTTTATACAATTTTCAATCATTTTCAACTCCATCATGTCATTTTTTACATTCTACGATTTCAAGTCGTCAGAACAATACCTGTCAAATTATACTACGAAAACAACAATTAGAATGCATTGAGAAAAACTGAAAAAACTTAGATAAAATTCTTAAAAAAATAAAGTCATTGCAACTAAAACTTTTTGTTGGTTGAAAAAACTTAAATAAATAAAAGAATTTTGCCTTTGAAAATCTACCTAAACTTGTTTTCAGTTATATTTATTAACGTTAAAGTTTTATCAGTAGATATTTTTTTGTTCGTCCATGTATGACTACGAAGTATGAGGGTGAAGAAAGGAGGTCTCAGCCTTCTCTTCTGTAAGCCTCCTGAGGCTTTGCGTTGGAGTATCAGTCAACGAAACGATACCGAGTGGCATGCAACGTGTGACGATGAGCGCTCTTCCGCTTCAACAAAACCATTTTCTTTCCAATTTTTGTTGACTTACATTTCAAAAATGACTTCAAAATGTGTTACTTTTAACAAACGATTTTTATCGTAAGAAGAAATTGTTTACATTTGTTGATTCAAACAACAAATTGTTACAAACTTTAATTTGATTGAGTTTTTTAAAGTAAAAATTTTTTAGTTGAAGTTGAAATTAGTACCAAATCGTGATTTTCGTCTAAAAAGTGATATTGAAATCAAGAATAAAACTGTTGGAACAAGTGTGCCAGTGGATCACTGAGGAAGTTCAATTCAGCGAGGGAAACTAAAAAAACAAGCGCTTTGAAAACAAACCATCGTTACTATATTGCGAACTTGGGAAACAAAGTTTTTAAATTAACTATTGGATTTATTACCCTATCGACTGGTGTAAGTATAATTTCAACTTTTTAATTATAGATATGAAAATGAATTTGCAGTGTTAGTAAAACATTAAGTGCAGTAAAAAGTCATTAACAATATGATCCATTGATGATTAAGTTACTAAATTATTGTCACCTTGAGAGCTTTATCTTTTTGATCTCTTCTTCTAATTTCATAATAACTTAATGAAACTTTAATCGGAGGTACTAAGAGACAAATAATTGTAAGTCTTCGGATATAGTTTTTTTTATTTTGTATGATGAACATAATCAAGCTTTAATCGGAGGTACTAAGAGACAAAATGTAAGTCTTCTGATACTGTTTTTCGTTTTATCGAGGTCTAAAGTACTTGAATTATTTCTCTTCAAATCGTTATCAGAAAGAATTGTTTACGCAAACTGAATTTGTAAACTATTTCAACACCAACCAAAAACTGTAAATAGGTTGATCGTAAAACCATAATATTAGAATAGATAGTGATAGTTCAACGTCCATTTAATTTTCTTTTAAGTAATAACTTAGCAAAAAACTATCGTTCTCCGTTAGTCAAATGCATCATAAAACATATGCCCGCGAAATTTAAACGCCGTTATGTCAAAATCATGAGGTAACAGTTCCCAGTAAAAATTATTCAAAACACTTGTCAGCTGTTGCGTCACTTAAATCTTCGGATATAAAATAAATTGAATTTGTGTCAAAAAACATTCTTCACTTTTATCCTCTAAGCACTGAACAAACCAAAGAAAATGTAAACAGTTATTTGTTTCTTGTTCAATTTCTTTACACCAAGGAAACATTGCGTTACTCGATTAATGCAAAAGAGTAAACTTTTCTTCAATTATGACCCATAACTGTTCATTAATGCTAAATGAAACTTTCGTACTTGCGGTGAGAGAACTCGTGAATTATCTGGAAAAAAAATGGAAGCGAAATTTCCTATGGTTCATCAAAAGAAACAAATAATTAAATTATTTACGGTTCGAAATGATTTCATGATGAAGAATCGTAACTCTCCATTCGACTCGAATTCTTGATAAATTATAGTTTAGCATGACACTCAGTGAATCGACTGAAAAGGAACATGCATTTATTTTGCAACGGTACCTTTTGTTATTCGAACCTGTGATGAGATACGTCAAAAATTACGTGAACAGAAATTTAAAAAAAAACACCCAGTCTAAAAAAAGAAACAAAATTGACGTTAAAAATGATTTTTTTTCAAAACTGCATTTTTGATTGACGGCGTTCATACGTAATGCAGTAATTAATGAAGATGTGCGAAGTGTATTTTGAGCTCACAATTATTTCTAATGGTTGATTAGCTTCGCGAAAGTCAAACCTATTGTAAACCTACGAAAGAGATTGCACTTGAAATGACTTTCGCCAAACATGAATGGCACATTTTCTTTTCGCGAGTAAAATTAGAAACCACGTGAGTTAATTCGTGATTCTCGTAAAATCTTCATCGTTTTAGCAAAATCAAACTTACGATCAGTTATGCAACGAGTGCTTAATTACTTTTTTGCGTTCAAAATTTAGCTTTTATAACAGTACCAAAACTACGTCAATCGGTACCTCCGCAATTTATGTTGTTTTATTGTTTTTTATTGTTTGCAAGAAATTCCGTAAGTTTTTCTACAAAACTGCAACTATTGCTACGATTTAAAAAAATCCATTTGAGCGATTCTCTTAATTACTTGTCGATGTCTATAAATAATAGATTAAAATTTGCATAATGCACTGACAAGACAAACAAAACGGCATTTAAACATTCAAATTTCAGCTGCAATCATTATTACTTCTACATGATAAATGTACATCTTAAATTGAGTCAATTATTCAAATTATCAACGATTAACTCCGAAAAATTTCACTGAGAGGAAAAAAGATCATGAAATAAAAGAGGAAAAAACGATTTTTATTCATTAATAATTTCTTTGCTTTGACATTCATGTTCCATCATTACTTTTCTTAATAGAGAATTTTTTAATTTGTCTTCTTTGTTGTTTAAAATTGAAAGTTCGGTAAAATTTGATTGAATTGTAATGTTTATTGAAGAGACGAACATAACGTTTTGTTATCAAGTGAATGGTCGGTGCATCGAGAACGTTGACCTAGAGTATTAGTTATTACAGTTTTAAAAACGATGTGGAGTGTAAGAAAAGTACTACACAGGTAAAGTTAGACAGGTCAATGTGTAACGGTAAAGGCCGAGAGTTAATATATCGGAACGTCACGACCCTGACCCATTTAGCTTTCAGGTACGTCCCGGATGACGCTGGGAAACCTGTTCTGCATCAGTCAGAGTCAACGCACTACACGTTTCACTGTTTCTTATTTCCGTATTAAACAAAACTTTTGTTTTTGGTGCTCAAAAAAACTTTAATCTTCTTCAAACTAACTTAAAACCAATTTTATAACTTTGTTTGTGAGCTTGTTGAACGAAACTCGTCTTTTTATTGTTGTTTTAACATTTGTTTAGTAAAATATTCTTAGTTCAATGAAAAGCAAGGTGTGAAAATGAACATCATTATATCGTAAAAAGGAATATACAAAGTTGGATTGCTAAAAACTGTGATTACTGTTTGATTATTGAAAAAAAGGTATGACTCAAACATCTTTTGATCATTTTGAAAAATATTTTCTACTGTCCTTGTGCCAGATATAAACTGTTATGAAAAATGAAAAAATTTCCACTTTTCCACTTGATATTTTTCCCTGTTCACTTTACTCGGTCTTTTAGTATCTACTTGGACAAAAGTGCTTATTTGTACTTGCGCAAACCCATTTTTTTATCACCGATTTCTTAATTCTCCTGTGAAAAAAATCAATTTAAAAGAAGAAAAAATGAAAGAGGCGGCGTAGTGAATATGAAGTCGATTCTGTTGATTTTGCATGAAAAAAAATGTGTCTTGCTGTCGCTGCGAATTCTTTCGACATTGAAATTAAGAAGCACTGTTCAATTTGCCTTAGAAATGGAGAAACAATTTCGAATAATCGTATCTTGATGGTTTTCAGTGGCGATTATTATGCGTTACACGTTCGTCCACTCGTGGAATGCATAATCATTCTGATTAGAATTTTTTTGTTATAAAACAAGAATTGAAATTTTGCAAAGTAGTTTGCTCAATTATCTGTACTCATTTTTTTGTGAGTTTCGACAAATGAACTCAATTGAAGGTGAAACAATTTTTTTGGACTGGTGGATTTAAATGCTTGACTAATTTATGATTTGATTTTAGGTTTATTAAGCTTCAACATGTCTAATCAAGAAGCAGTAATTGTAAGACAAGCTCGCAAAAGATATGGGAAAGGACAACCAGTTCTCGATGGTTTAAGTATGGTTGTAACCAAAGGAACAATGTAACTATGAAACCTCTAATATTTTTAAAACAAAGAATCAACTTGTTAATTTTTATAGAGATAATTTTTGAACAAATTTCAGTTATGGATTGCTGGGAGCGAGTGGTTGCGGAAAAACGACACTTTTATCTTGCATCGTAGGAGTTAAGAAATTAGACAGTGGTGATATTTGGGTTTTGGGTGGTCAGCCAGACTCGTCAAATTCAGGCATTCCTGGACCAAGGGTGGGATACATGCCCCAGGACATTGCACTGGTTCAAGAATTTTCAGTCATAGGAGCTCTGTTATATTTTGGTAGAATAAATGGAATGTCTGATGATGAAATTGGTAAGTTCTAACTTCAACATTATTTCAAACTTAGTTCCTTTGTATGAAAATTAACAAATTGAAATGTTTCACAGAGGATGAATATTACTTTTTATCAAATCTTCTAAATCTGCCACCAAGAAACCGGCTGGTTAGAGACTTGAGTGGAGGTCAACAAAGGAGAGTGTCTTTTGCAGCAGCTCTGATCCACAAACCAGAACTTCTGATTTTGGATGAACCAACTGTGGGATTGGATCCAATTTTGAGGGAGAAGCAAGTACTTTGTTATGAGAAATTGTTTTTCGCAAAAAAAGTTCAACCTGGGTTCTAA
Source organism: Telenomus remus (assembly GCA_020615435.1). NCBI lineage: Eukaryota > Metazoa > Arthropoda > Insecta > Hymenoptera > Scelionidae > Telenomus > Telenomus remus. The sequence goes on along the minus strand of CM036336.1, from coordinate 19,468,034 downwards.
TAATTAGTGTACGTTTCAGGATATGGGATTATTTGATCAAAATTACTCAGGAATTGGGAACAACTGTTATCATCACCACACATTATATTGAAGAGGCAAAATTGGCTAACAAAATTGGCTTACTGAGATGTGGCAAACTGTTGGCAGAAGCTAGTCCAGCCCAGTTATTGGACAGATTTCAGTGTCCCTCTTTAGAAGAAGCTTTTTTGATTTTAAGTCAAAGGCAAAAACTGAGTCAGGAAAGAGGAACTGTGGACCCCCAGACAAATTATTTCACTGAAATGGATGATTTTTCTCATCAAATTAACCGACACCAGGTCAGTACTATTTTTTCATCCACATCGATACTATAGCAACAAATGAAATTCAACGCAAATGTTAAAATTATCATTTTTAGTACATCATACAAAATGAAAAAGAGGTTTACAACAACGTCGAGTACATTCAGAAAGATATCAAAAAGTCTGCCTTGGCTATCAAAAAATTTCGAGCTCTTATGATAAAAAATTTGATGCAATTCGTTAGGCATCCTGGGTAAAATTAACTTTTTTGACAATTTTATCTTTTAATCGAAGATTAAGGATGTTTAATTAATCAAAATTTTTATATTTTTCAGTGGTGTTCTCTTTGCAATAGTCCTGCCAATCGTGCAAGTCTTCCTGTTTTTCAACACAATCGGAGGAGATCCGACGGGATTCAATTTAGGCATAATCAATCACGAAGCTGGAAATTGTGATTTTGGAGCGAACAAAGGATTCGTCTTCAGCATTGACCCTGAATTCAAAAGTTGTCAATACGTGAACCTTAGTTGTCGATTTTTGAGCGCCATAGAAGATTCTTTTGTTGGCAAGGTTGCACTTTAATTTTCATTTTAATTCAAGCTTAAACGTTGATTAACATTGACATTGATTTTTCTTTAAAAACGACACATGACATTTTCAAAAAATGACTAATGACAAGAACTTGACGAATTGCAAATGAGCTGAATATTTGTAAACGTACAAATACTTTGCAGGTATTTTACAACGACTCTTCAACTATCAAAGAGGATGTCAAGCATAACAAGATCATTGGTGTAATCCACTTTCCTTACAATTTTTCGCAATCGTTTCAAATGAAGTTAGAAAATCCAACTGAGATGTCGACTGAAGATTTGTTGTCTAGTGAGATTACAGTTTCGTTGGATATGGGAAGTTAGTTGATTTTATTTCATTTGATCTGAACAAGTTGGGTAGTCAATTATTTATATTAATTTGTGTGTTCTTTTATTCAAGATCGCGCAACTGGTTTGCATTTGCAAAAAGAGATTTTCAAGAGGTATCACAAAGCAATTCAAGAAATCTTCTCTGAATGTGACATATCTCCGAGATTGCTCGATTCTCCAGTACAGGTAAATCATATTTGTAATTTTTCAAAAACTTTTCATCTTTTCAAGAACTCATCATATTTTCTATTACTTTTTTCAGTTTGAAAAACCAGTCTGGGGGGATATGGATCCTAACATCACCCATTTCATGATACCAACTTTCTTATTAACGTAAGTTTTTATCAACAATTCTATTCGATGATTTCTCATTGAAAAATATTTTCATAAAATACTCTTACCTCCATACAGAGTAATTTTCTTCCTGTCTACATCTGTGTCATCGACAATTATCATTTCTGACCGTTATGAAGGTGTCTGGGAAAGAAGTTTAGTTCAAGGTGAGAAAATAAAATAAAAAAATATATATCTAAATTGCCTCAGCTGATATTTTACAATTTTGATAATTTTGCAGGTGTTCGTACTTCTGAAATTTTACTGGCCCACATCCTGACTCAATTTTTAGTCGTTATGATTCAGGTAGCCTGTTCTCTTATGATGGCCTTTTTGATCTACGGTATAGAATGTTTGGGATCATTTTTCGTCGTCATTGCTTTGAATTTAGCAGTTGGATTCAGTGGGATGTGCTATGGTAATTTGTTTGATTCTAAAAATTTCACTTAAAACAAAGGTAAAACCAAAATTACAACAATGAAAGTAAAATGTATGATTACATTTCTCAGGATTTTTGATATCAGTTTTCTGCTCGTCACAATCTATGGCAAACTATCTGACTACAGGAACTTTCTATCCCGTCATTATCTTATGTGGTAAGAAAGTGAAAAGTTCAAAAAAATAATACAAAAAATTTTTAATAAGAACTTCAATTCCAATAACTTTAATTTTAAGGTTGCATATGGCCAGTGGATGGTATGCCAATGGGACTCAAATGGTTGAGTTTGAGTCTACCAACAACATTGCCCGGGATAAGTTTAAGATATGTATTAGAAAAAGGGTATCCAATCAATGACCCCGAGGTTTATAGTGGATTCTTAGTGATTTCTGGATGGACCGTTGGACTCGTAGCGTTATGCTTCGTAGGCTTGAAGACCAAATCGAAATAATAAAATTAAATGTCAACGGGTGATCAATTTGTGAATATCAAAGTTGTTTAGTTATTTGGACTTTATTTAATTATTTGTTAGCGGATCAAAGAGTGATTGTGAGATGTGATGTATAGACCAGACTTGTATTTTTAGGATATTATTTATATGGGGTGAATGCAATTCGAAACGCGATTATTGGTTGAATAGATTTTAAACGAATTAATTGTTTTTCATATCAGGGTAGATGCGCGGTTCTTTTATTTAATTAAAAACGATATGAAAAGTGAGATTGTATCTTATATAAAAATATTTTGCACTTAACGGATTGTACATTGTAATTTTGTGATTTGTTGTAAAATCAAAATAAAATGGAACGACTTGAAACAGGGTTTGATTGTTTTTGTAACCTCTTTCAGATCAAAACATCAGTCGCAGTCAAAATTCTAAATTCTACAGAGTGAAAATTCAATAAAAAAATTGTAACAAAATTTATACAAGAAAATGGCCTCTGACACTGAAACACAACTTTTCGGATGTCCAACGCTGTCGATGAATCTGAAAACTGTGAAAGCCAAAAAACGAAGAAGATATAGATATTCTTCGTTCAGAGAAAGAAAAGAAGATTTCACAGGGAATGTTGTCAATCTGCCAGGAATGTCAGGGAAGAAATTTTTATTTGCGGAATTGGAAGCTGAGGTTGATTCAGCAAGAAGAATAGTCGCGAAATCTGTCATTGAAAAGTACTTACAAACTACCGAGAAACATGTGTTAGCCGCTGAAGAGAAAAGTAAATACAAAATAAAAAAGTAGAGAGAGAGAGCAACCTTTTTTTTGTTTTTATTTTTCATATTTCGAAATTTTCATTTAGTGAAAAAAGAACTAAATCTGCTGCAAAGTCTGAGTTTTCCAAGGTGGTACCAGGAACTATCATATGATCAAGTAAATACTTGAGTTACAATTTCGAAATTGTAATATACAAATTCAAGTAAAATGGTAAAATTTTGCAAATAAATTATTCAAATTATTGAGATAGCTGAAGCATGTAATGGCCTTGGAAGATGCCATTCTGAAAGATCAGATGGAAAATGTGACTTCGCTGACCCACACTTGTTTGAGAAAGATTGGAATCGTCTCTCCGCTAGTTCGAATCTCTGCCAAGACAATTTTTGAATTGCAAAGAAAAGCCCAATTCAATGCTGTCAATTTTCTTAGAGAAATTTACCGAGTTATTGCGGGAAATTATTTTGAAGATGAAGGATACAGTACGAGCAAATGATCTAAACAAAATTACACTAACTGCCCTTTACAAAATGGTTGGAGAAATCATGACTAAGTTTAACAAACTTTTCAGAACTACTTTACAGCTGTAATGAAAGAATCATCCTGTCTTCCATCGCTGCACTAACTTTTCCTGACCTGGCAAACGAATTGCATCGACAGTTGCCATTAAAATATCCTGAATTTCCACCAAAACGTAAAACAAAATCTGCGTTCTAACAAATTGCGTTGTTATTCAAATAATGAATGTCAACATTTGTTTCAGCAAAAAAACCAAAACCGAAAAAACATCGTCCTAATTCGAATCCTTATGAAGTTCCTATACCTATACCCATAGACTGGAGAATATATAGACAAAATTTATTGAACCGAAAGCGAATCATTGAAAGCACTCCAAAGCCAAAATTAATCTCCTTTAGTCGCCCTATTACGAAAAATCTTAGCGAATATTGTCTGGGAGATTGGGATGTTGGTAAATCCAAAAGTTTGGATGATACTAGACGTCCAAGTCAGTCAGAAAAGGAAGATGAAAACGTTGCAGATCTTTGGACATTTAACGATAAGGAAATCAGTATCCAGGCAGATCTCACTGCTAATTGTGGCAAACAATTTTCTGAAGATGTTCCGTCTTACAAGATCAAAGGTACACTTTTTACTTACTTTTCCTAACTGTCAATAATATTCTGTTTAATTGCAAACTTGTTTTCTGTTTTCAGAACCACTCCAAATAGAAGATCTTCCAAAAAAGAATTTCCCTCAAGGAAGAGAATTCATGTCTCTGAAGATGCGAGACTGGTTCAACCATCTTGATTGTGAAGTCTCAAATTACAACAAACTCGCTGATGACTTGATAAAGAAAGTGAACAAAACTGTCAACTCTGTACAGCTAGAGCCAACTTGCGACGACTGTTGTGCCTGTAGACAAATCGCAGAGAAAGATTTCCAAATGACTGAAAATGCTAACATTGTGAATCTCATTGATACGATGGTTATTGATACTGAAGATAATAAACAACGAAGGTTAAATTTAAAAAAATCGCTGAAAAAAAACATATTTCAAACAGAATTGGTTTCAATTGTTTAATAACTTTTCCGTTTTTACAGACAACTGATTGCATCTACAGCAATCGCGTCTCCACGCCCTGCAATATCAGTGGACGAATTTCCGAGAACGTTGGAAGATCATTTTTCAGTTCGTACTCCAGTGATGCAAGGTATCGTTGAAAATGAGGAAGAAGAAAACGCGAATTTGGTGTCAGGAGTGACCATTTATGAAGACATGGTTGTTCGTGGCGGTGGCCCTCGTCGAGAAAAGGTCAAGCTCAATGTTCCATCTTGTGATTGTCTGGTCAGCAAAGACGAGGCCGAGAAAATAGATGGTCCGAAATGTGAAACGAGTTGTTGTATTGGAAATAAGTATCGGCCAACAAAAGACTTGCGTTGCTTCGATTTTGATTTCGGTTGCTGGCACGATTTCGGTAGCATTGAAGGGGTCGAATGTTTAAACTATGACTACGATAAGGACTCTGATATCTTTGATGATAAATTGATTGAAGAATGTTTCTGTCCTACGGTTCGTTTTCTCAAATACTTTCGTTGTAAACATTTATTGCGACGGGTTAATCTCGTTTTACGATTTTGTCACTTATAATTTGTTCTGTTTTCGTTTTTAGAAAATGTGCGATGACGATAGATTGCATGGTGGATCAGACGTAAGTTCATCCCTTCGAAGATAATCCAGTTTTAATCAAATGAAAAGAATTAAAAATCATCACGTTTTATTATTGGTACCTTTTTTAGAACGTCAGCAGTTTTAAGGAACAAGAAGATTCGTCATCGCTTAGTTTAAAACTGTACAAACAATCGCTGCTGAATAAGACTATAGTCCACTTAGTAGATCCTTTCGAGCCAATAAAACCTATCCCAGTAAAAGACGGGGAAAACCCTTGCGACTGTCGAGCAACGAGATTTGCAATACCAAAACTTGTACCCGGAATTGATGGACCGACTGTGATAGAAAATGATGATGAAAGTACAGAAGCAGAAGAAGTTGTTCCAATTATGACCGGAGATTTTGGTGAAGGCACACAATCAAAACCTTACATCGCCGAAGATTACATCCCAGAATACGAACTCAAGGAACCAATTAGTTATCTGTAAATATTTGAACCATCTGTTCTTTTTGAAATTTTAATAAAGCTGTTCAAATACTTCGTTTTTCCTCTCTTTCATCTGAAAGAACATGTGGAGAAGATAATAATGAACAACGCATGTCTGATCGGGAACTGATGGACTACTTTCTGGGCCCTAAAAATAACCTCAGATGTTGGGAACATTCTCCAGCAATCGAAAGGACCATAGAAGTTAGACGTCCGGTTTGCGAGTGTTTGTACGACAGAAAAATCGTCAGAGAAAGGGAAGAAAAAGAGCGAAGGATAGAGAGAGAAAAGAAAATGCAGCAGTACAAAAAAAGACCCATTCTTGATGTTGCAGGAAGTTTCAAGTGACAGTTTTCGATTGTTTAATTTTTTTTTAAATTCTTACTAGTTTGCCAAATTGAGTATTAGTCATCAGACATTATTTTTTATAGGCCTATTCATGTGGAATCAAAACTCGTGGTTGCTGGTGTAAAAGAAATGAAAAAAGAAGGGAAAAAGTGTCGTAAATCCAGAGACAAAAAGGACCTGAAATTATGTGTATCGGGCATCTCAGTTGTGACCACAGAAGAACCTCTGGTTCGAGTCATTTCTGGCGTCAAATTGCACACACCTTTCGTGACACCAGCTGGCAGTGCGACCTCCATTTGTCCTTGTTTCAATAAGAAACAATGTGCGCCAATTGTTGTCGATTCAATATGCGAAGTCAAATCATTACCAATCAGTTCAGCGTCAAAAGCTGTCAAGGAAGAAGGAAAACGGGTTTCTGCTGAGACGATGAAAGATAAAGAGACGGAAAATGAGGGGAAAAAAGTTACTAGAAAAAGTGCAGAAAAAGAAAACGAAAAAAGAAGATCGAAGGAAAGTAAACGGTCTTCTGGAGCAAAAGAAGGGTATGATTCAGGAGTAGAAGAAGATGGAGTAGAAAGTGATAAACAATTGTTGAAGGTTGTTTGATGAAGAAAGTATCACTGAATTTTTGTAGGGAATGAAATTCATTTGTTTGTATTTTCGTAGAAAAAGCTTGAAAAGTTGAAAAAACAAGGAAACATCTTTGCATCGTTACCAAAATGCGAAAAGGTACCTCAGCTGAAAATTTGGATGACACATCGAAAGGGCGTCAGTTTGACAAAAAAGGAAAAAGGTGATTGGAAAAATGTTTAAATTAAAACGATAAAGGTTTTCTTCGACAATTATTTTGTTTCTTTCTTATTACATTTTGTTCAATTTTGCAGGGAAAATAGTAGAGCTCACTCGTAAAAAAATTAATAACATCGACGAAAGAAGAATCAAAAAAGTAGAACCTACATCGTTTGAGATAACTACAAAACAACTAAGGAAACTCACTTACGATAGAGCAAACGAAATGAAAAATAAAGTAAATTTGCTGAAAGAAAATAATAACAATGAATGTTTTTTGCAAACTGAACTTTTTATTCGATGATTTTTTCAGATATCTGCAGCGAAAAATTTGTTCTATAGTCAAGTGCGTCAAGGGAAGAGTTGAAAGATCTAGACTGTACTGGAATACATTTGACCCCATACGATTTCCTATCAAAAGATTTAAGCAGATTTATTTTGCATATCTTCCTGGGCCTGAGGCACATGGATTTGCCTATAAACCACCATGGTGTTGAGTGTTGTTAAAAAATTGTTTTTGTAAAATTATATGAAATTTCGTTGGTTTCAAAACTCCTAAAATAACAAAAATGATTTTGTAATTTCTTTGCAAATACAGTTCTTGTGATTATCAAAACATTTGAAATGTTAACACAGTTGGTACAGCAGGTTTATATTATTGGCAACATTTGTCAATGATCTAACTCTCTAACCACATCCAGCGCAGTGTACAATCTAGGATACGTTCAAAGCAGTTCAACTCTTTTAGTAGCTTTCGCGCGGATATTCCACGATCCATGATGTGGTATGAAACTCCGCACATCTTTGTCTGTGACGTAAATGACCTCAGCCAATAGAAAATCATCTTTCACTCTTGTGTACTTATTGTCCACCAAGAACATGACTTACCATACAGAGTAGAATTTAATAAGTCGAATTATTTATTTAATTTACAATTAAAATGTTCTTGAATGTTTTTAATTGAACAAATCGACGCATTCAAATGACTAAGAATCATATAAGTAAAACAGTGAAGTTGTTTTTGCCATCTGTTATTGAATTTCGTCGAAAAAATGATTATCAACAGTTAGGATTTTGAAAAAGAAATCAGTGAACTAGAAAAATAAGTGTTGAAAAATAATAAAAATCATGATCAATTTATTCAATGACGAGATGAATCATATCTCGCAGATCTAAACATAAGCCACAACACTGATAATTTCAAAGATAAAGCCTGACGTTAAAAAAAACTACCGTGACGCATATATTAATTAGTCGCTGCAATTGCAATCGAGCACAAAATGTATAATCAATTGTATACAAAAGTCTTTTTTAAGTCTAAACAAAATTATTCGGACAACATCTTTTTTGCACGATTAATTGATGATCTGATAGAAGTTTGCAATTTATCGAGTTGTTTTTGAGAATTGATCTTTGTGTTTGTCTGGCAGTCCACCCACAGTGAAAAGTATACAATATTTCTGGAGCCAGCTGGCATACCTGACCTGAACCACTAAATCATGAAAAGAGCGGCGCAGCCGGCACAACAAATGTTACCGTTTTTACGTGTAAACGCCTATTGAATTTTTATTACATAGTTATAATACCAGCTCGGTATCAGCTGCTTTGCAACCAAAATAAAAAATTATTACAAATTCACATTTCCATATCTCTAAGACACCTATCGTATTATTACTTCTGGAACATAAAATTTCCATTATAAATATTAATGTTTGAAATTTGGATGTTCGAATTTACCAACGAGTTTTTTTTAAAGTTTAATTCTACTTTTTGAGTAGAATTAATAATTTGACATACATAGTCCAGTTTTGAAATTCCGATTTTTTCAAATTAAAATAATTATAATAGTTTTTCGATAACAAATTCCAAGTCAAAAATCTGTTCTCTTAACGCTTTAGAAAACATAGTGATAGTGGCAAAACATTCGATAACAATTTCATGATAAGAACAAATCGTCTCGAATTATTCCTCTTTCAAATGTATTCAATCAAGAAATAAAAATAACTTGGATCAAATTACAGCAATAAAATCTCACGAAAAGCAGTATAAGATTTACATTAACAATCTAACCGACGAAAAGACGAGATCCAAATGGTAAGAAATCATTTTCTATTTGTTTTTATAGTTTTGTGAGAAAAAAGTGATTCGAACTGTCAGTTGAAAAGCGCTACAGTAGGCTGTCATCCGGGAGAGAGGAGGTTGAACATCTGCTCAGTTTGATTCAAGCGCACCTTCCCTCCTAAAGCCTAGAGTTGGCGCAGGCGTGTTGCCTCGCCCGTGTGTCCTTTCATAATCACGACACAGCTCTGCTCCGCGAGTCATAGTGGTGATATGCATCGGACGGGTCCGAGACCCCGATACCCCGTGCCTGTGTCCTGATAATGCTTTTGTGGTCGTGAAGGCGCGCCCGTGTCGAACCCGTGCCGAGGCAGTTGCGAGCCGCACGACATCCCGACAAAACGCGTCGGCCAAAATGTCGGACTAACGAGGACGCGAGTCACGCGTTTTTCGTATTGCGTGATGGCGCAAAAACGTAGACAGTGAGCGCGACGTAGCCGCAACACCAGGACCATGGAGTCCATCCGAAAGTGGTTCTACAGGCCGAAGGTGCGATATGTCAAATTACCCTTCACCCTGACACCTTGCATCTTATCGCTGTCATTGTTTTTGTTCAGTTGCGTAATTGACAGCGATAACATGGACGTTTGTTTACTACCAATCCCTGCTTCGCGATCAGGTTTTGGTTATCTCCGCCACAATCATTATCCTGTTTGACAAAGCAGGCTACTTGTTGTTCACGAATCTACATTTACAAAATCCTTTGTTTATGAAGATTATCAAGCAATCGACATTTGAAAGTTTAAGTTTGATGCAAATGCGTCACTTAGGTTCCCTCTTTTCTATATCGTCAAGTCTGGTCAGCTCTTTTCTGGAACACTTTCCAATCCACGGCTAATCCCAATTCGACTGGAGTTCGTCTATAAAATCCACAAGTCCGGTTTCTCTTTCGCTGATTGACTGATCATTAATGAAACCCTTTTTTGTAAATCCAAGATGGTATGATATACAATTCCAGATCAACTTAGGTTCTGACACAAAAAGACTCAATTTCGGTCATTGTTCGGACGACTCGATTGAGGGAACTGAAATTGAAAAAGTGTACAATTTTATATTTACGGAGTTGAGGAAAAAGGGTGATAACAAACATGTTGTACGTGAAAGTTTTTGAGTGAAAGTCCACGAGGGACTGCGGTGTACTCACACGTGATCGAATTGCAGTCGATGGTCGACTTCGTCTTTTGTTTTGACAGACGGCGGACCCTCTCAGACTGCACGATAAACAAATTTCATGGGAATGTAAACACCAGCCGTGTGTTGTTGCGAATACATCGTTAAATGTCAGTCAACCATGAATTGGCGAAAGGAGGTGCAGAAATTATGATCCTGAATTAAAAGACACTAATACGAGTTTTTATTTCAAAAACAAACAATAACACTGAACGACAACAATGCAGAATAATAAACACAACAATGACATTCCTCGCGAATGAGAATCACTTTTTTTTTAAAGTTAGTTTTTAGAAATCATAAACTTTATTATTTTTCGAACGATAAATTTTGCACGGAGTGATATAGAGGAGGTTATGATCGATACGTCCTCGCTATTTTTTGCGCGCCTTTTGTGTTGTCACCGAATGCATTACCGTGAAAACAAAGCGGAAAAGTGCATTCTTTTTCTACATTTTACCCCCCGCCAAGTGTTATTTTTAGTTCGCAAATTTCCTAAACGATTTTTTTCGTTTTTTATTTTTAGTTCGATCAAGAAGACTTCAACTTTTTATTACGTCGCTACAGTTCAAATCAAAAAGAGTGTCCTCGTCTTTTTTTGCCTCATATTTTCCTTTCTAAGAAAACCGCGAAATGAGTCAGTTTTTTTCCTTTGTTACTTATACTTGTCTCGTGATATTTCGAGGCCCAATGACGTACGTAGATGAATTTTCCTTCGTAGCAGAATTGCGGTTTCTCATTGACAAATTTTCAAGGACGAGAAGTAGAGAGATCTGATAAGCATTTTGGTTTTCGAAAAAAAAGGTTAATAACTTGTTAGACGACCTTAATATAATATTTATTTTCCGACTTAGAAAGTTATTGATATAATTACAAACCGAACAGCTTTTACTGTGAAAAACGTCGGATGTGCGTGTGTACTTCTATTTGTCAGCGTTAAATAATGCATTGCATTTTATGACGACTGTATTTAGCATTCATCAAAACGCAGTACTCGAGCTGGCGGACAAAAAATTTTATAAAAAAAGCCCCACTGATGAATCGGTTATTTCGATTAACTTTTTCTCCGTTTAATCAAACTTTAGCGTCAAATTTCAAGTTCTTGTCATTTGTCAATATTGTAAAAAACCGTTAAAAAAGCAATAAATTTTGATTGTCTGAAATTATCAGTTGGATAAAAATAGGTTTTTTTTGTACAAAAATCATGTGACATACTTACATTGTCTTTGTCTTTTTGTTTTGTATTTTGCAAAAATGAAATCATGCTAATGCCTTTATTATTCATCAACAAAGAGCCCCTCGACGACGATGCAAATAACTTTCATCGTGTGAGAAATGTTTGTATACGAAAACAATCGAACGTTACGATTTTGCTTACTACAACGTTAATAATAAATTAATTACTAGGAAATACGCAGAGGAAAATTCCAAATATCTTAAGGATTGATAAACCTCTGCGTGGAGGAGGCTGCGACTGTTTTTATATCATTTTTATCGAGTAAAAATGTGAATGAACAATCGAAAAAAGAAGTGTCTGTGATAACTCCGGCGATAATTGTTAAATTATACTTATTGAAATAATTTGTAATGGAAAAGTGATCATCCAGCGTAACGATTTGATCTTGGACTGTACAAATGAAAAAAAAAGAGCCAAGTAGAAAGTTTAATTGATGCCAACAACATAAATTGAAAATAAATTATGAGCCTTTTATAGTTTACGATTTTAAATTCAACGAAACCGTTACACTGATAACGGTTTGTTTATACAAATTCTGCACACTTGCAAACATTTGCACACATTCAAGTTCAATCAAAGGCAGAGAAAAAAATTTCGTCCAATCAGAAACGTGACGCGAAACAAGTAAACAACTTCGGACCAAGGAAATCCAAAATTTAAAGCTCACTCCAACTTCCAATGTTTGAACTTAATTACCCGAAATTGGTATATCAAAACGGGATCTCTGATCATGTAACCATGAACCAGTGATACACTTTCTAAACATCGTACAATTCGTTTCCGCTTTGACGTGTAGAAAAAAAAGGACGCGAAAAGTTTCGCGTTGTTTTTTATAATTTCCTCAAGGACGCCCTCTGTCACCGATCCACGAGCGCCATTTTTTATCACGCAATAAACTTTGTCAGAACGATATGAAGCGTCAATTTTATTCCCTACCCCCCAGAAATTACAAGAAAAGAAAAAGTCCAGATAATTGGACCTATCAGAGCAATAAAAAGTCAATGAAACGGAGTCGATAAGTAAACAGGGGAAACAAAAAAAGAACCGAAACAGTTATTACGTAAATAGCGGCGCTTGGCGAGTTGATTGTGAAAGGACTTTGTTTGATTAGGAATCGGCAAAATTGAAAGCGCGGTGGATGCGAGTCCAACGGCTTTGATGATGCAATTTGAGTGAAATCCCGCGAGAGGGAGCACCACCGATGACTTCATTCTGCCGCTCTTTTGTCATTGTTGTATAATTGCAATTGTACAATTATTTTGTAACGCGTTTAGAATCAAACACTGTTGAGCAATCTGTAGAATCTAATCTGCGAAACCATCAAGATTCAGCGATATAGAAAATAACAAACTAAAGTGAAATGTAAATACAAATCATTCAGCAATCCTAATCTGAATAAATTTTGTATTCCAGAAGGACGACACGAGTCTGTTGGCGCAGTTCTTCTACGCGGACGAGTCTCTGAACGCGGTAGCATGCGAGCTGGACTCCTTCGACGGTCGGCAGGAACCGGAGCGATGCACAAGCCTGGTGAACCAGTTGCGACACTGCCAGGACAAGGTTCTGACCATCTGCAATCAGATCATGGACGAGCTGATCCCGGAGAGTCGTGCGAACCGCGACTTCCGGGTCAAGTTTCCCGATGATGTCATGCAGGAGAACCTGGCGGGGCAGCTCTGGTTTGGCGCCGAGTGCTTGGCCGCTGGCTCTTCCATCATGAATCGCGAGGCTGAAAGTTCTGCCATGCGCCCTCTGGCTAAGGCTCTCACAAAATCTCTTGAGATCGTCCGGAACTTGCTGAGGGAGCAGGCCTTAAAGGGCCATATGAATCTTAAAGTAAATCATTTTTTCAACTGAAAACTCCTGGTAGCGACTTCCCTATGAGAAATGATTAAACATCGATTCTTTGTTCAAAATATTTTATTGTAATTTTCAATGGGCTGAACACTTTTCTTTTTAGTGACGAAGTTTACAATTAGATTAATGGTATAGAAACGTAAACAAGTTTCACCTTTTCGTAGCTTTCGATTAGAGTTTAGTAATATAATCAAACTTTGAATCGAATGACGTTCAAAACTTTTTATATTTATTTTCTGAACTACAAAAGAGTGGATTCTGTAGTTGAACTATAAATGTCAAAATGTAACAATCAAAAATCTAACTGGAAAGTTTGTTCCGTATTGTTGTTGTGATATTGTTGCTTGTGAAATAATAGTTTACAAAATTATAACATTTCATTAAAAGTTGTACGTTCTAACCATTTCATATGAAAGTCCCTTACAATATGACAATATGATCCTTACAACTTGAGGAAAAATAGATAAAAAGAAAAACTTAGTTACAGACTAGAAACTAAACTTATATTTGTTTTCCAGGCTCAAAATCCATTAGAACCATCGTTGGAAAAGTTGATAGAGTCATTGAAGATATTCGACCGGTTATTTGCTGATTTCGAATTGTGTTACGTTGGTGCGATGGTACCAGTGAAATCGACCAAGGAGTACGAACAGCAGGAACTCGTGTGCGTTTTGTTCTCGGAAACGTTGCAACGAGCGTTGGAGGCGGGTTTGCTGAGCCAGGCCGACGTCGATAATTACGAGCCGGCGCTGATGTTCACGATCCCGCGACTCGCAATCGTTTCGGGATTACTCGCGCCTCCTGGTGGTCCACTTTGTCTCAACTCTCCTGATAATATTAGCGAGATGTTTCGGCCTTTTCGCGTAAGTCCCAAACAAAAAGCACTCCCAATAATCACGTCGAACAAAAAAACCAAGAAGAACAATTATTCTGGACCGATTCAACCTTTCACTTGTATTCCTGCTAAGACCAGCTAATTGTTTTTCTACAGAAGTAAAATCGATGGCTAATTAGATCTAGCGAAACAATGTCGCGCAAATTGAGATTGTTCTGAGATTGCAAATGAACGATTGTTTATTGATTAAACGCCAATATATACAGCTTTTCTCTTATCGCCATCGACATTTGCTGTCGTATTTTAATCATTCAACGACCGGTGAATAATTGATCGACTCTAACCGACCTTGACTTTTATTGATCGTCTTAAAAATGCAAAAAAACATCTTTTAATTTATCCCATCCGAATCAGAACCAAAACTAAACCAAATTCTAATCTCCTTTTAGACTTTACTAGTAAAGATCCGCGAGCTTCTCTGGACTTTAAATAACCACGAGCTCTACATGCTGGAGAAGCTTTTGTGTTCGAACGAGGAGCCCTCATCCTCGCTGAGCCAGTCCAACAGTCGCTGCCAGGACGTGCCCGATCTCGAGGAGTTCGTCCACAATTTTTACACAGGTTACCCTAACTGCAAGGACTTCATCGCCGACTTCTACACCGTCACTCGAAACAACGGTTCGAACATGGACGAAGTGGCGAACGACGCGGTGCAGGACCTGGACAGGTCCCTCCAACAGAAAGACACAAGTCCAGACTCGGAAAGTCCTGGTGCGTCCTCGCCCAACATCGACGCCGAGATCAACAGGGTTCTGTCCAGATCTGTCGATTCTGTAGTCCTCACCCAGACGCAGTACCTTTTAAACCAAGTATCTCACGAGAACAACGCCATCGCAGAAAGAGAGATCCATATCGAAGACTCGCTGCCGGATCTCGACTCGAAGAAACTCATCTCGCAGGCGAACCGAACGTTGTCTCATTTGTTATTGGACGGGGATCAAAATGAGATCTCGGAACAGACGGATTCTGGCATCTGCACAGTCATCTCCTCGGAGAACACGAGTTTGTACGACAAAAGTCCGGAGGAGAGGAAGACTTTTGACAACGAACTTCAGGGCGAACAGGAAAACACGAGTTACTCTTGTTCGAACGTGAACTCGCCGAGACGGACCGACTCGAGTGTTTCTGAAGGCTCGTGCGTGTGCAGTGCAAAGTCGGCTAAGAGCCAGAAGACTTCTGGTATCTCTTCGAATTTAAATGGGTCGAGTGAGGAGTTTGTTGGAGTGGCCTATGGGAATGGTCAGATCGCAGTTTGTGATGGGAATCAGGGCAGCTTACATAGGGGAGTCTGCTACTCGGAAAACTGGGAGACTCTCATAGAGTCGGGCAACTCGCACAAGGAGTTCTGGGGCGATTTGAAGTGCGAGAATTGTCCTTCGACTTCGAGGGTTGAGGCGATTGGACGGATTGAGGGGTTGACACAGAAGAAGAGACAGAAGAAAGTCAAGGAGGAGAAACACAGGAAGAGATACCAGAGGAAGACAGAGAGGAGGAGCAATAAGACGGGAGAGGAGACCAGGAGACCCGTGCCTTATTGGTAAAACAGTTTTTCTTTGATTAACAATGTTAAGATGTTTGTTTGAGGATGGGGGATGAATTTTTGATTGGTTTTCTAGTGTGCCAAGCACGGAGAGTTCCCGTTCGAATTCAACGGACCGATGTTTGAACGCGCGACTTTCCAGCTTTGGTGCAAGCTTGCATCCTAGTCAGAACACCAGGCAGATGCCGAACTTCGGCAGCCATAGTCCGCACGCGAGTCCGCGGCTGCAGCACTTCGAGATCAGGAATCCCGGTACAACAGCCGCGAGACGTCCGAACGGACTCAACCAAAGATTACACCGCAACTATTCGCCGCAGAATAAAAAGTTGTTGGATCATAGGAGGTCCAGGTAACTGACACAATTTATCAAAATTGTTATCAAATTCCGTAATAAAATGTTTCAAATTGTTTGTTTGAAAGTGTGAAATTTCTGATTTCAAATATTCAGTAAAATATTGAAAGTTTTGGATTATGTAAGAGTAAAAATGTGTATTTATGATATCTATTTTGGAGAGAATATGAATTGTGTAATAATTGTCATTAAATTGCAAGAAGAAAGATTGAAAGAAGAAAATGTTTTTGTGTAAATGAAATAGGGAAGAAAAACTAAGTTATTTGTAAGAAATTAGGAACCAGTTTGTTGATTTGATTTCTAATTTGAGATGTCGATTGCAGGTCTGAACACATAGCGAAAATGAAACGAAAAGATTCTGATAAGAGGCATGATAAAACTACGAACGGAGTCAAGTCAAGGAAGACAAACGCGAGGAGCAATCAGGATTTAATGAACGATGGTCTGGGACCAAGAACTGACAAAAGTGGTATTGTAACAACGGACGGCGCCACTGCCGAGCAATGTCACACCGGCTTTTCGGTCACCATTCTTGACGCTGATTCAAGTTTGAGTGACTCAAGTTCGGAAACCAGCGAGTTCCAAAGCGACTGCCAGGACGATGAAGAGATCGCTCTTGCCATGCAGGCGGCGGAAATTGCCAACAGAAATCAAATCAGAGCAAAATTCAGGTACTGCGGAGTAACCAAAAACCCACTTGACAAAATGTAACTTTCTGATCAAAATGTACAAACATATTTTGTTGATGTTGAAATGTGAATTTTAGGTCGTCCGAAGATTTGGTTCACCGTTTGTTCGTTTGTATTGCGGGTGTGGCGGACCAGTTGCAGACCAATTTTGCTTCCGATTTGCGCAACATTCTCAAGTGTGTGTTTTTGATGAATAGTAGTCAGCCAGTCGAGGAGGAAGAAACATCGAAGAGCTCAGGTGAGAGCAATTCCAGTGTGCCAGCTGAACTGGACGACGGCTCGCCTGAACCTGCTGAGATCGACAATCAGTTCGACCAACCAAATATTCAGACTGATGAAGATCATAATGAGGATGAGAACCAACAAACCATCATCGAAGAAAGAAGTGCGTTCTTCAATAATTTTATTTCGTACCAATTTATTCACTACTAACAGTCTTGTAAATTTTAATAATCGAATTCTGTTGTAGATTCTCCAGAGACAGAGCGAGGAGAAGAGTGCGTGGAGCGGGCTCCCGCCTGGATTCCGGACACAGATGCACCGAGATGTATGGCCTGTCAAGCAGGATTCACGGTAGTCCGTCGTCGTCACCACTGTCGCAATTGCGGCAAGGTATTTTGCGGTCGATGTAGCAGCAACAACGTGCCCCTGCCACGATACGGACACACGAAGCCCGTGCGAGTCTGCAATCGTTGCTTCTTATACCAAGTGACACCATTCACTGTCTCGCAGCTGCCACAGACCACCAGCTGAAGAAACCAATTTTTTATTGCGCGATAAGTGCTGCATCGCCTGGCTTTCACAATGAGAATCATAATTCGTGTAAATATACGAGTGGGCTGACTCATCGAGCGGCTTTCCGTCTTTGATTAATCGTCCCTCTGATAATGATAAACTAGTGATCAATTTTCGTTTTTTTTTCTAAGACATCAACTTTTATAGAAGATCATTTTTTATTTGACTTTTGATCTTTGTGGAATGAATAAGTTTTGTGATACATCGAGTTAGCGAATGATTTGTACTTGCTTTAAGAACGTTAACTTTAATCTAAGACTTGATGGAGCGAATTAAAAATTCGAGGATGAAGTCAAAGAATGAAATCTCTCGATGACACTGCCAAGTATAAAACGATTCCAACGGTTGTTTTGTCGTTCGAAGACTATGAATCATTATTTTTATTTTATTACCTACACTTATTGATTTACGTATGTAACTTGATTTCTTTTTGTAATTGTACATTTGTAATCAACGATTATTATTATACATTCCACGCGGCGAGGATTCAATCGTTTTTTCAGTTTTTGATTTTGACATTACTTTTATTATAATTTTAATTCAGTGATGTAAATATTAAATGTTTGGTAAAAACATATCACGTTTTTCATTTCAGTTTTTCATCTTCGAGTCCGCATTTTGTTTCCAATTGTTTTTTCTTATCCCTTTTTTGGTCTTTGAAGTTTTTGTTTCCGTTTCACCTCGCGAATGACAACGCTTTGCTGTACTTAGGATCTTCTGAACTGCCCGCACTGGATATTCCCTGAACGAGTGCCAAAAAATGAAATTTCAATGATTGAACGTTCATAAGATTTTTGAATTCTGGTAAAACTGTAGCGAACAAAGTGTGACAGTTGACGATGTTGTTGAATTATGATCGATAGATTTATAAATTTTCATGATTACTCCATTTGTATTGATTGATATTCAATCATTAATAAAACTAAATCCTGATCATGTTACATGATTGTCGGATCATAACATTATGATTGCAACATACAAGTTTGTAGAAATTTAAAGTTCTTTGAGAGTTCAATTTACATGACGCATATAATAATTTTTAGTCATTAAAAGCTAATTGCTCTATAAATTGAGGAAATTTATTGATCATAATAGCACATATCGTCAGAAAAATGTTACAATAACAAAAATCTGCTTGTCTCGTGTAAATTAGTAAATTGTGAGTTCTGGCGAATATCCGAATCCAATTACCGTGCATTCTGGATATATAAAAAGACTGTTCAAACTCGTGTAGTCGATTTTAATATACATAGGTGATGTAATTTTTCATATTTTGCGGTTTTTCGATGTACCGATGATCGTTAAACGTACACACAATTGTAATATAATTCAACTTTCGACTCGATACTTTCAGTTGAAAGCCTAAAAAAATTGTTATGTACCGGTACTCAATGGCGAGCTCATTCTTTGTCAGTTCGTATCGGTATATTAATTGAAAAAGAAATAGATAATTCTTCAACAAAAAGTTTCATCGTCAAATTATTCGAGTTTTCTTTTCAATTCTTATCTAATGAGAAATTTGAAAATAGATTCGGTCCTTTTAAATTCGTTTCGTCACAAAAAGGAGGCTTTTCTGAATGTCGTTTGTGTTTAACTTTAAGGGTGTGATGTGAAACCGTGCATTTAAACAAATGTCAAAATGTGATTCGCTTAGGACGTAATTGAGGCGATCGTTCACAAAAATGGACAATTTTGAATTGTGCTTTCTTTGTGAAAAAATTGAATGTAACGCGTGTGAATTAAGTCATGTCAAAAATACGAGCTGATCAATGTTTAAAATTAAAATACTTTAATATTTGAGTGTTTCTATGAAATCAATTTTTCTTTCTTCAGAAATACTTTTGTTAAGACTAAATTGTCACTTGACATTTGTCCATTTTTGAACGAGAAACGAAAACTCAAAAGAAAATATTATTTTTACACGATCGAATTAATGCCTACGATATAACATCGCTTCGGCGTTACTTTGACTTAAAAATTTAAAGCAAATGAAGAAAAAGTTGGAACAAAATAATCGACGAGAATGAATTGAAAAAAAAGCCATACATTATTCGGTAAATAAGAGGATGGTTTTTACTAGATGCGGTTAGATGTTTTCATAGAAAACTTAAGTTAAGCGCAAAGTCTGATGCATAGGTCAGTGTTTGACGATCAAAACATGTGTTCAATGTTACAGTTTAGGGTCTTATCAAATTTGGTTTCTGTCAAAACAATTTCGTTTTTGTATTGTACTACTTTTTGACATTTATTATTTTTCTTATGATTCTTTAGATTTACAAAATTATCATTTCAACAAACATTCGAAAACTAATGGTTGTAGAGAAATAAACATTGCGCATCGTCAATTCTCAAATATGCTCTGGTTTCGGTAACAGACTTATTATAATAATCTAAATGTAAATAAATAAAATTTGTTATTCAGAACAATCGTTTGGAGCGTCAGTTTATTCATAGTTATTATAAGTAGTTTTTAATTTTTGTAAGACTTTCACAAAATGTTATTATGTAGGTAACAAAAACACCGATACTTCAATTAACCCATTTCTTACACTTTTTGAGTTGATTTCCTTAACTTTTGTTAAAAAATGTTCTATAAAATGTTCCTTTGTTCTAAAATTCTATAAAAATAGACAATTTCGTTAGAATGTTAATAGGTCTTTTTTTAGTTACAACAAATCTAGCAATTTTTATCGGAAAACACAGATAAGTAAGTCACTTATCGCGATTATAATTTTCTCAGTATCGTTTAAAAAAGTATAGACTTTAAAAGTAAATTTCAAACTATTATCAAAAAAATGTTGAAATATCAGCTAATAAAATTTCAGCTAGTAATCTGTAAAAATGGAAAATATTTGGATGAGTGGGGCAAGTGCTAAGCTTTATATTGAATAATACCTCAGTCACTGCAATAGTTAAAACTGTTAAGTCAAAATAGGTCTCGAGACAATCATTAGAACATAAATCAACGTTTTGGTGAGACTCTATAAAGATGTTTATGAATAAAAAATCATGGTTACTCTTAGTAAGTTCGGTTGTGATGTTTCTTATCTTAATCACAACATTCAGACATAGACAAAATGTGTCTCAAATTACTTCTTTCGATGGAATGAGTAACGAAAAGCGACTAAAGCATCCAAAAGCAGTTGTAATTAAGGATGACGTTTCTTGTTTCGATCAAACGAGAAACGAATTTAGTTTGCCGGATTTTGAATATGAACTAAAAGGTAATTTTTGATCGCTTTCGTGAGTTTTTGGTTTTTCTTTTGCTATAACTTATATTTTCCAGAGGTGAACAACATTTTCTTCCACGAGACATCATGTTTTGGAGAGAACGATGCAATTTTGAGAGCAAGACAGGCATGTGCTGTGGAATCTGCAGCTATGATGAACCCAAACATGACGGTTTACCTTCTGTACCTCAGCCCTTCAAAGTTATCCGAAGAGTCAGAAATATTGCACCAACAACTTTCCAAGTACGCAAACATAAAAATTAGACGAATAACGATTAGTGAGTATTTAAAAAACACACCTTTAGAAGAATGGTTCCGGAAGTTGGATCTGAAAAAAACGTCCTGGCCAAATATTCAGATGGCTGATATCCTAAGATACGTCACACTGTGGAAATATGGAGGCATGTACTTTGATTTGGATGTTGTCATTATGAAGTGAGTAGTTATGGAATACCAACATTTTTATGTTTGCGAAAACTTTCATTTCTGATAAAAAACTTCTTTAAGGAATTTGACGGACCTGAAGAACTTTGTAGGAGCCGAAAGTTCAAATTATGTCGCTGCTGGAGCAATAGGATTTTCAAAATCTGATGAACTGGGTCGAAAGATGGCTGACGGTTGTTTGAATGAACTGGTGACCAACTTTCGCGGAGACATTTGGGGTCATAATGCTCCTGGAGTTATAACCAGGGTTCTTCAAAAAATGTGCGGAGTGTCAGAAGTGAGTTGAACAAAAATGCATATCTGATTTACTGTAACCAATTTTAATTTACAGTTTGACTTTAATCAAAACAAATTTTTGGTTCTATCTTCAGGTGAAAGAAATGACACCAGAAAAATGTGAAGGTTTCAATGTTTTCCTGCCATCGTCTTTCTATCCTATTCATTGGAGTCAGTGGCAGAGGTACTTCGAAACTAAAAATCTGGAATCAAACATGAAATCTATTGAAAATGCGTTTGCTATACATGTATGGAACAAGCTTAGCAAAAATGAAACGGTTACTGTGTCAAGCAAAGTTCCTTATGGGCTCGTGGCTGAAAAGTTTTGTCCAAACATTTACGCTCACTGCGGAAGTGTATTTTAGTTTATTAAAAAACGTTGTGATGATGCTCCTCATCATGTGTTGAATCATTCATGAAAAAATATTCTATTGTTGAGTAATTTTAAGAAATCTGAATGTTATCCCCTCAGTATTTGACATTCTTTTTCTATACAACAACTTTATTTATTTTGTAAAACTTATTATAATAGTTTGAATGTAACTAAATAAACAAACTGTTATTCAAAATAATCGTTTTAATGCTTGATTAGTCAAACTTTGAATCGAAACCTGCTTTCATCGATTCATTTTCATCATGTTGCCATAGTAGTGGCAAACAGAATTCCTTCACAATTCTTACAGCATAATTTCACACTCAATACGGTTCAGTGACCGATTTTTAATTTTGTGAAACTGTTGTGGAAAAAGCATAATTTTCCAAGATGATGGACATGGAAATGAATGCGGAGTTGGAAAGGGTTTGTATAAATCAAAACCGACTTACTTATAAACGAACCACTTTCATTCAAATTCAAAACCATTCTTTATGTCAGATAATAATCAAAAGTCAATTGTTTTTTTCCTGTTTACACTACTTGCTTGACAAGTTTCATAGTTGATATTTTTACAATGAAATCAAAAGTAAAAACAAAACGTACAAAAGGCAAAACAAAATCAAAACAAAAGAATCAACTTAAAAATAACCAAAATCAAAATCAACATGAAGAAATTAAACCTGCATTGTATGAACATGAAGTAATTCAAAGTTTCACTTTGCAATTTAAGTTTTAACTCCAGTTTGCATAGTAATTTCAGTGATTGAAACGTCAAATTGATTTTTTAAAAACATTTTTCTAGGATGATGATAGCGACAACGGCGAACCATCTTCCGCGGGTAGTTCGGCTGAAAGTTTCTTTTGTGCCCTTGAAGAGGATTACGAAAAAGTAAAAAATATATGGAAACAAATTGAAACTAATGTTCATAACTTGAGTTTAAATATCTTATGACTTTTTGTTATTTCTGTAGATTAAAAGTGAAATGGGGGATAACGAAAATTTGGGAAAATACAAAGCTGAGTATTCAAGACTTTACGAACTTCTTTACCGAGCTCACAAGACAGAAAAGGAGTTACTGGAGGAACGTCAAACGTTGAAAGTAAAAATATCATTTAAAAGAACACCTTTTCAACCTTTCAATTTCTTTTATACTTCTCAAAATGCTTGAAAACATTTAAAATATTTGAAATAGGATGAGATCGAAGATTTGCGAGTAAAACTAACAGAGCTGTCAAAAACCACAGCCCGGCAAAAGTCGAAGCTTGATGGCTTCCAACAAGAGGTTGAATTTTCTCAAAAACTTGTCGACGATGCAAACATACGCGAATCAAAAGCTCACGAAGAGGCGGAAAATTTAAAAGTTATGATCGCAAATTTGGAATCCAAACTGCAAGATATAAAACCAAAACCTGACAAACAAATGGGGTAGATCGAAAGAAAAAAACTAATCCCAAACGATTAAAAAACCGTTTCGCTAATTTTATTCCAATTTCAGTGTAGACAAGAAAGAAAAATCGTTTGCGGATCGTGATGCTGTGATGGGAGAGGTGGAAGTTTTGAAATACAACTATAGATTCGCGATGGACCAAGTCAAAGAACTCGAAAAAGTCATCAACGGTTTGAATCGCGACAAGAGCGAAGTTGAAGATATGCTGGACAGCAAAATCAATGAATTTATACAAGAGAGAAGGTTGAGAGAGAAGAGCAACCAGGCTGTGGACAAACTGAAAATTCAAATTGAAGATCTCGAGAAGAAACTCAAAGTTATTCTCAGCGCACATCAGACATTAAATCTTGATTTCAAAAAAAGGAGTTACAATTGTTTTTGATTTCAGATAGCGAATCTCTCACAAAAAGCAGCAATGGAAACAATTTCAAAACTAAATCATGATCTGAAAGAAAAGAGTAATTTGTATGATCATGTTGAAAAGGAAAAACTACGCACGCTGCAACAAGTCAAAGAACTGACTACCAAATGTGATAAATTACGGTTCACCAATGAGAATCTCCATGGTGTTTTGACCGATACAAAAACAGATATGTCAACCCTGACTACAGAGCATAATAGGTTTGTAATGAATGTTTCTAAATTAAGGTCATAGAACGATCGAAACTTTTTTTCAATTTACTCCAATGTTATTTTTAGATTGAATGACAATTTTTCTAAAGTAAAATCAGAGAAGGAGTTATTATTGAAGAAAATGATGCAGGTAGAAAAGCAACTTGAAGCGTTGAATGAAAAAATGAAGCAAGCCAAAGTTGCTGAGGAAAAATACGAGCTGGAGCGGACGGCTATGGTCAAAGCTTTGAACGAAGAGCAGTCGAAAAATGAAGGTCTGACGAGGACTTTGGAGGAGATGAGCAAAACTGATGCTGCGAATAAACACACAATTAGTACCTTGCGGAATAATTTGCAAATGGAGGTTTTGTCTGAAAGAAAGTTGCAGACTGAATTTGAAGATTTGTCAAAAAGGTACAACGAGTTGGTCAAAGCTTTTGGAGTTTTGCAAGGCAAGAAAGATAAGTTAACTAAAGAAGTCCAGGATCTGAACGAAAAAGTGAGTGAGAAATCAATTTTACAAAGTAAGAGAATTGAAAATGGAAATAAATATTGGTTGTATTTTATTAGATTGAAGACCAACAAGACGACATGAAAGAGCAAAGGATGCAAGTCGAAAATTATAAAAGAATGTCCGCTGATTTTGAGGCGAAATATCGCTTACAGTTGAGTGCAGTTCAGTCGACAAATGTGGAAAAGATGTCTCTGAAAAGAGTTCTCAGACAAGCTCAAGATGAGGTCGAAAATGTGAAAAATCAGTTGAAGGTTTTGAATGACCAGATTAAATTTCACAAGGATCAGCTCTTTATAAAGGACAATAGTTTGCACCAGCAAGAATTTCGTAAGATTAAAGATTCCAGCTTGAATTAAAATCAAAATTTTTGTTCAAGACCAAACGTGAACTTTATCTAATAAATCATTTTTATTGTTTTCGTTTAACAGAACTAGGAAAAGCAGAAAAAGATAAAGAAGATCTGCAATCAAAACTGCAAAAATCGTTGGACACTATACGATCTCTGAGAAAGGACAACGAGGATCTAAAAAAACTTGAGAAGGAGCTACGAGATGAGATGCACGTGTTTACAATGGATTTCAATAAACAGAGAAAGGAAATGGAGTCGATGAAATCGGAGAAAGATCACATGGCAAACGAGTTGATGAAAAAAAGCAACGAGATAAATGGTCTGAACCAAAAAATCAAATTGATGGAGTTGAATTGGCAGCGCAGTCAGACTGAGTACAGAAACCGAGAGGACGAAATCAGGTTGCTCAAATTGGAAGTGAAGAAAATTCGCTCGGAGAGAGATCTCCTAATTAAGAAGATTCAGAACTCGTCAGATCTCAGAATGGAAGTTTTGAAACTTCACAGAAGCTTAACTCGAGAGAGAATCAAAGTTACAGCCTTGTCGAAAGAAGCAGAAACGCCTTTGAATTTTCATCGGTGGAGACTTTTAGAGGTTTTTACAATTTTCGTAGCTTCAATTTCACTTTTTTTAATTGTTGTTATTTAAATTTAAACAAATTGAGATTTTTTGATTGATATTTAGGGTACTGACAACGTCATAGAACTTCAAAAGAAAGTCAGTCTTCTGAATCAAAGAGTTTTGAAACTAACCACAAATTTAATCAAGTCTGAAAGGAAGGCGAAAGAAGCAGAAGATAAAAACGAATCACTTCAGGAACAGATGGATAAACGATGTAATCCAGAGATGATGAAAGAACTCATGGAAACGCGAACTGCTCTGAAAAAGAAGGAAGAAAAAATTCACGTACAGTTTCTTATTTCTTAACTAAATTTTTCGAGCGAAAAATAGTATTACTTGATATTTATTGAAAACAAATTTCTACTTCTTCGTTTTTACAGAGTTTAATGGGAGAAATTGGCGTTTGGATGCGTAACAAAGACGAACATAAGATAGAAATTGAAAAACTGAACCAAGAGCTCCGAGAGATGAAAGAAAAATTTTATGCACTTAAATTAAAACAGCATAAAAACTGTCAGTTGAAACTGGAAAACTTAAAGATCGAGCCTTCAAAAGAGCCATCAACAGTTTGTCCAGGCGATTTCATCATGACTTCAGTCAGTTTTGAAACTTAGATTCTTACCTCACCTCCACTGTGACGTTGCTCGGTTACAAATGTTCAGTCTAGTAAGGGAATGGAAATTATCTTCTATCACTGTAGGATTAGTGATAAAATAATTCGTCATCTGTTTGTTTTTATTATCTACATTTTAACTTTCTAATACCTCCCAATTCGATCTATAGTCATATGGGCACCGCTTTTTAAAAACGTAACAGCTCTTAAAAATTCAAAAAGAAAAACTCAGTACGTGCAAAAATTGATCGACAATTTGTCACAATCAGTGAATCATTGTAAATGTATTTTTAATGGAGTGATTCGGATTGACAATTTTTGATAAAAATAGCCGGCTGATAACATCGAGAACACAACAAGCGGCGTTCATTATAAATAAAATCGCAAACAATTTTTTACAATTTTTTATAATTCAACATTTTTGCACAGGTATGAAAACAAAATTATTACAAACTTGATTGCATGCTAGCATACATTTTTAAACTCAATTTTAAGTTGACGATATTATAGTTGTACATTAAATTTGAACTAAGAAGTTGCTCAATGACAATTGTAAATGTTTAAATAAAAAGACTTTTTGATAAGAGTAAAGCGTATCTGTTCAAACACATTTTATCTTATAACAAGTCGTTTCGCTTTGCTAATAATGAAGAAACGTTCTCTTGAATGAAAACGTATGTGTTTTGAGTCACATACGTGTTTTAAAGTATATCATGAGAAGGAACATAATTTTGCAGTCAACAAAAATCATTTCGACCATGAATAATCATAATTTTTCCTCAAATATGTTGATAGTTCATCGAAATCGTGACACACCAGAATCATGAATGCGATTTTCAAAAAAGCGATTCTACTTTTTGGATGTTCAGCTGTGATCATTTTCATCTTAATTATGTCATTTGGATTGAAAGAAAACATCCGATTAATAAATGCAGAAACGGTCTTGCCAAAGACAGTTATAATACCTTTAGATGACGTTTCTTGTTTCGATGAAACGAGCAACGAATTTAGTTTGCCGGATTTTGAATATGAATTGAAAGGTAATTTTTGATCGCTTTCGTGAGTTTTTGGTTTTTCTTTTGCTATAACTTATGCTTTTTAGATGTTAACAACATTTTCTTCCACGAGACATCATGTTTTGGAGAGAACAATGCAATTTTGCGAGCAAGACAGGCATGTGCTGTGGAATCTGCAGCTAGGATGAACCCAAACATGACGGTTTACCTTCTGTACCTCAGCCCTTCAAAGTTATCCGAAGAGTCACAAATATTGCACCAACAACTTTCCAAGTACGCAAACATAAAAGTTAGACGAATAATGATAAGTGAGTATTTAAAAACTACCCCTTTAGAAGAATGGTTCCGGAAGTTGGATCTGAAAAAAACGTCCTGGCCAAATATTCAGATGGCTGATATCCTAAGATACGTCACACTGTGGAAATTTGGAGGCATGTACTTTGATTTGGATGTTGTCATTATGAAGTGAGTAGTTGTGGAATACCAACAGTTTTATGTTTGCGAAAACTTTCATTTCTGATAAAAAACGTCTTTAAGGAATTTGACGGACCTGAAGAACTTTGTAGGAGCCGAAAGTTCAAATTATGTCGCTGCTGGAGCAATAGGATTTTCAAAATCTGATGAACTGGGTCGAAAGATGGCTGACGGTTGTTTGAATGAACTGGTGACCAACTTTCGCGGAGACATTTGGGGCCATAATGCTCCTGGAGTTATAACCAGGGTTCTTCAAAAAATGTGCGGAGTGTCAGAAGTGAGTTGAACAAAAATGCATATCTGATTTACTGTAACCAATTTTAATTTACAGTTGGACTTTAATCAAAACAAATTTTTGGTTCTATCTTCAGGTGAAAGAAATGACACCAGAAAAATGTGAAGGTTTCAATGTTTTCCTGCCATCGTCTTTCTATCCAATTCATTGGAGTCAGTGGCAGAGGTACTTCGAAACTAAAAATCTGGAATCAAACATGAAATCTATTGAAAATGCGTTTGCTATACATGTATGGAACAAGCTTAGCAAAAATGAAACGGTTAAAGTATTCAGCTCTGTCCCGTACGGTGTTATAGCAGAGAAATTTTGTCCAGAAGTTTACAGCCACTGTGGAAACGTGTTTTAAATTAATAATGTTGTAATTATTAATTTCTAGATAAACTATTTTGTGTCAATGTATTCGATTTCCTAATATTTATAACAGTATTGTAATTCGCGACTGTGGGAACTCCAAAAATTTTATTGTGAACTAAAATTTTTCATTTCCGATAAATTTCTGAATATAATTGCAGTGCAATCATTATAAAAACACTGTTTTACGTCGGATAGTCACATTTAATACTCAATAACCAGCTTTGTCAGTTGTTTTTCATCATTTATACATTGTCAGTTTGTAATCTAAGAAGAATTAAAGGATTTTATAACATTTTAATTAAGTATTAGTAATTAAAAATGGGTTTGGATTTGCTTTTCTAATATATTGTTTGTATTTCTAATGTTTATTGGCTGTTAAAACGTTATCATTTGAACTTATTCAAAATCAAAATAGTATTGAAGAATGAAATCATAGAAATTAAAGATCCAATCGTCGAGCGTTAACAGATAAAACGAAAATAATTGTTAACGTTCAACTGTTTAACGTCTCAATCGTTAAAACTTATCGTTTTATTCGTCAACGCTTTAAAATTGTATTCCTGAAGTTTACATTGGCGTTGAAAAATTCAAAATTCTCCTCAGTGTGATAAGAAATGTGATTTTCGCCCGTTCGAAATTATACCTTTGACGTGATATCGCCTTGGCGTTCATACTTTGACTTTAAAATTTAAAACAAACAGTAAAAAAAACTTAACAAAGAGGAAAACAATTGCATGTACACTTTTTCCACTTAAATTTTTAAGCAACATAATTTTTCACAATTTATTGATTGAAAATAAAAACTTTTAAAGCTATTGGGCTTTTAGTTTTTACGGACGTCTTTTTATGACTCCAGTGAGTTTTAAAATTTATATTTGTTTTTCATCTACAGTGTTACATTGCTCGATTATTAATGTGCAACACCTAGCACGGGACACTATCTTCCCTCACTGTCGTAGTGATAAAACGAATTGTCATCTGTTTGTTCTATTTATCGGTACGCAATTTTTTTTCTTTGATGCGCCGTTCGTGATGTTTAGTCACATGTGTTACGCTTTGCAAAAATGTTGCTGCTTGAGAAAATTTCGTGTTCGTTATTCTTTTAAAACTCGGGATCACTCAACAACAACAATAACAACTTGACATTGGAGCACTGGTAAGAATTGATTAAGTTTTAACTGTGTACTTATGCAAATTTATTAATTTCGACAAATATTCAACAAACGTACAGCTTGTAAAATTTCAAGTGCATGAAAAAATGGAAATTTGGTTGAACTTTTTAGAATTTTAAATAATTTCGTGCGAAAATAATCTTCGTTTTAGTGTAATTTGATTGAGTATTTTTCTATGTTTTGATTGTGACGTTGACTGAATTTGAGAAACGCGATGATATCTCAAGCAATTTTCAGAATTTAAGATGTTTATATTTTATTCATATTTCTATGAGTGGGCCAGTGTATCCAAAAGACTGTTCAGTTGTCCAGTGAAATTCGTTCGGTAAACACATGTCTTCCTGGTTGGGTTATTAATTAACAATTAAAGTAAACAAAGACGTAATAGTAAACTGTTTGCTACGCATAATTAACATAACAAACGATTTGTGCAAATTTAAAATACAACACGTCTCGTCATTGTTCACGTCATTGATAAACAAAACGGTATTGCTATTGAAAAACTTTTTATCTTACAATTGAACACATAAAGATAGATAAATAGATGAATGAATTTCAATATTCTTTTACAGTTCATCAAATGTATAGGATTTTGGAACGATGATTTTAAAGAAATTAGTGCTACTTTTTGGGTGTTCTGTTGTGGTGTTCTTTATCTTGTTCATAATATTTGGAATCAAGGAAAATATACTACTTCAAAGTGAAGACTATGTATCGCCCAGGATAATCGCAATTACAGATGACATTTCATGTTTCGATCAAACGAGCAACACCAAAAGTTTGCCGGAGTTTGAGTACAAGTTGGCAGGTAATTTTGAAACTTTTTTCAGCGAGACTGAGAGTAAAAGAAACTTTTTCTCTTACTGAATATAAAGTGGATCGACAATTTTCTTATTTTTGTTCGGTATAACTTCATTTTTCAGAAGAAAATAACATCTTCTTCCACGAGACATCATGTTTTGGAGAGAACGATGCAATTTTGCGAGCAAGACAGGCATGTGCTGTGGAATCTGCAGCCAAGATGAACCCAAACATGACGGTTTACCTTCTGTACCTGAGCCCTTCAAAGTTATCCGAAGAGTCAGAAATATTGCACCAACAACTTTCCAAGTACGCAAACATAAAAGTTAGACGAATAATGATAAGTGAGTATTTAAAAAATACCCCTTTAGAAGAATGGTTCCGGAAGTTGGATCTGACAAAAACGTCCTGGCCAAATATTCAGATGGCTGACATCTTGAGATATGTCACACTATGGAAATACGGAGGGATGTATTTTGATCTGGATGTTGTTATTATGAAGTGAGTGAAACAAGTATTGAAGTGAAATTATTAATATTTAACAAAACAACATTCCTAAGCTGTAATTACATTTTTGGACATATTGCAGCCGAAGATGTTTGAAATTGAACCCTCCTGTACTTTCAACATGTAAAATAATTTTTTTTAAAGGAATTTGAGGGACTTAAAAAACTTTGTTGGAGTACAAGATGAATGGGATGTAGCGGCAGGAGCGATAGGATTCTCGAAATCTGATGAACTAGGTCGAAAGATGGCTGATGGTTGTTTAAATGAACTGGTGACCAACTTTCGAGGAGACATTTGGGGTCATAATGCTCCAGGAGTTATAACCAGGGTACTCCAAAAAATGTGCACAGTTTCAAATGTGAGATAGCATTTCTGATTAACTTATATAGATTTCCAACATTTTTTGAGATTGACGTTTAATTATACAAGTTTAAATTTTTTTCCGGTTTTATTTCCAGGTAAATAAAATGAGACAAGAAACTTGTGGGGGTTTCAATGTTTTACCATCATGGGATTTCTACCCGATTCATTATAATAGTTGGCAGAGATACTTCCAAACTGAAAATCTGGAATCAAATATGAGATCTATTGAAAACTCTTATGCGATACATGTATGGAACAAGCTGAGCAAGAATGAACCGGTTAATGTTTCGAGCAAAGTTCCTTATGGACTCGTAGCAGAAAAGTTTTGTCCATACACTTACAGACACTGTGGAAAAGTCTTTTAGATTGAAATTATTCTACTAATTGATTTTAAATTAACTTCTATTGCTTTATTCTTTTATTTTTCATACTTTTAGTACTAGAAATTATAAAATTAAATCAAGAAAAAATGTGTAACTGTGTAAGAACATGACTGTTGTAGAATTAGGTTTGCAGGACTTAAATTATTTCAATACAAAAACGTGTGTGACATGAAACGAGTGTACAGTGAATTTTCTTGAATGTAATTCGATTAGATACAGTCTATCGATGCAACTTCTTAGAAAAAATCAGTTTAATAGTTTTTTTTTTGATAAACCAATTTTGATAAGTGAATAAAAATGAAATCGCACCGAAAAAACGCCCAGTAATTAAGACCTTATCCCCTAAAAATCGTTATAACAAAGAAAAAATTGTTCTTATCTTTTCAGTCAATTTTCGATTGGATAATTTGTTATATAAAAATAAATTTAAGATCCATATAATTTTCAAATTCATTCTTGTCATTTCTCATTCACTGTCCAACCGTTGAACAAAAATCATCGAACAAATTTTCCAAACCAACCATGGACTGCTGTTTCATAAGAAAGTGCAAGAAAAAGTTAGTATATTCAAAACATGAAAACAGTGTTTCGTTTTCAATTGGTTCCATGAGAATCAAGTTTTTTTAATCGTATTTGAATTTTAGGAAAAAGCCTCAGGAAGCAGACGTTCTGGAAACTCTTCAAGAGAAAAAGGAACGATGGAGGAGCATCCGCGCGATTTATTTTACAATGTTCCTAATGTCTCTTGGGTTCAGCATAATTATCACTGGAGTTTGGCCCTATCTTCTCAAGGTAATTAGAAGTCATTCTATATCTTTTAAGATTGTTCCATGGAAAAGTTATTTTAATTTCTTGAAATGTTGAAACATCAAATTGTCTGGGTGTTTTAGCTGGATCCAACAGCTACTAAAGACTTCATGGGTTACGTCGTAGCAGCTAATCCCTTGGGCCAGATGATGTTTTCAGCAATAGTCGGTTGGTGGGCTAACAAATGTGGAAGCATCAGATATCCTATGCTTATGACTATAGGCATCTTCACCGTAGCTTCTGGAATGTACAGCTCCTTACAATTGTTCCCTTCAAATTACAAATTTTGGATGATTGCCACTAGATTCATCGTTGGAGTTAGTTCAGGTAATGCAAACACCTTCAATCATGAAAGAAAAGAAATAAAAATTAATAGTTTTTATTATTAAATTAGTTTTAGAAACTTTAGATTAGTTCAGTTTCTTTAAAGTTTGAATTTTGTATATCCAGCCAACATAGCAGCTGCAAGATCCTACCTATCAGCTGCCACCAAAGTTTCTGAGAGAACTCACGCTGTGTCTATGGTCTCTTTGTTTCAGGTAAATTTTCAATTTCAATGTTTGGTTAAATAAAAAATTAAGATAAAAGATTTTATATTAACAAACTTCGTATTTTCTTATTTTTGTTGTTTTTTAGGTTTTAGGATTCATTGTTGGTCCAGGTTTGCAAGCAGCAGTAACTCCGTTAGGCGATGAGGGTTATACAATCTTTAAAATTCCCATCAACATGTACACTGCAGCTGGTTGGATCAATGTTCTGATGGGCATCATTAATTTCATGCTCTTCCTTCCCTTCAGTTTTAAGGAACATAAGATTGCTCTAAAGGAAGCTATGTACACCACTGGAAAAACTACAGGTTCTTTTTCAAACTAAAAAACTTTAAAAATTAAACAACCGATTTTGTAATTACAATCTATTTCCATGTTCACAGCTAAGGAAACTTATAAAGAATTGAAACCGAACTATACAGCCTGCTGGACCTTGATCATGGCCTACTTTATAATGGTTTTCAACTTCGTTCTCTTGGAGACGTAAGAGTTTCTTCATACTCGACTCAAAAAAATTACAAACACCAAATACAAAATTAACAAAAACTCGATCATTTATCTCCATTTTCTAGACTTGGAACTTCCTTGACGATGGACCAATTCGCCTGGAACAAAACCGAAGCTCTTTACTACATGGGATTGCTACTAAGTGCAGGAGGTTTTATTGCCTGTCTCACATTTACCATGGTTGGTCCTCTTTCCAAAAGATTTGAAGAGAGAAAACTCATGCTCTGGGGTGGCTTTTTCGTCACAGTCATCAGTAGAGTTTTTTGCATCCCTTGGAGTTCTGAGCCTCCTGTCATAGCTGAACTTGGTCGTAAGTTTCTCTTTGACTCAATTATTTTTGTTTTTCTTAATTTTCGATTTTCATTTCACAAGAAAAACCTTTTTCCAGCTTTCAACAACTTGACTCATTATGATAATGGTACAGAGATAGTTGGCTGTCCAAGCACTCAGGAATGGTGTCGTTACACTCCTCGTTGGACCATATTTCAACTGTTGGCACTTTACATTTTGACCTGCGTAGGCTATCCGTTGGGTGTGACTTTGATCCAGACTATTTTCAGCAAGGTTTTGGGTCCAAGGCCTCAAGGTGTTTGGATGGGTCTTCTGGAGGGTGCTGGGTGTCTTTCCAGAGTATCGGGTCCGATTTTCGTTGGACACATCTATGCTCGTTATGGGATTTATCACACTTTTGGAGTTACTAGTTTGATGTTGGTCGTATCTATGTTGTGGCTGTTTTGCATCAACAAACATTTGGCTATTAATCCTAGTAATAAATCGAGTGACACTAAGGATAAGAATGAAATTAAAAAATTGAACGAGAATGAAGATGCGAATGAAAAAAATAGTTTTGTGTTTGAATCTGAAGAATATATTAGAGGAAAGTATGTCAAGGATATTGAGATGGAAACTTATCAAATTTCGGTTGCCGTTTGATGGTGTGTTAGACAAAACAGTTGACTTAATTTTTTTCTACTTCAGACAATGTTATACATTGTCCATGTTGTGTATTTATTTTTGTATATAACGGATTTACTGATAGAATTATAACATGAATAACATAATTTTGTGATGTATTGTGTCATCTCATATTGTTATTCTTTGAACATCTTCAATAAATGACTCTTAGCAATTTATTTAAATCTTTTTATTGGTGAAAGAAACAACATTTTATACAACCATTTCCTTTCGTTAACAAAATTTCAAACTTTGTTTAACAAACATATTTCAAATAAGCACTCGATTCTTGATAAGTTACTTAAAAAACACTTTATGAAGTTTATAATTAAAAACAGGAAGTTGTATTTACAATGAAGATGTTAGTTCCCATTAAGTTTCATTTTTCAACTTTCGTGGTTGTACTTTAAACTAAGCATCTAATCAAGACAAACTTATAATCAAAAACAGAGTATTTAGCTCGACGAAATTTAAAAAGCCATCCCGTCAACTCATCAAGTTACAAAACAATTGTTCAGAATGTGTAATAAAAAACAAACAGTATGCAAAACTAAAGCTACTTTGAATTTTCAAAGTTTTGTTCAAGTTGTTCGAAGATTTCTATTCTTTAAACTTCTATCAAATCTGAATCATCAACGCTCGAGTTTGTCAGCTTATGAGACATAAAATATACTTTTCAACATAACGAATATAAATCTTAACTTTTGTAATAAACAAACTGCATCAACCTTTTCGATGACGAAACGCAAATGAATTGAAGATATAAATATTTTTGGTTTAGTCAGATCTGAACTAAAGTCAAACTTTCATCAGAGTGAACTTTGGTCAGAGTGTCTGAGAGTATGCACAAAGTATAATATCTAATAATTAAAGTCCGATTTCGACTTTAGATGTTTGTTAAATAATTCTAACTACTTTATTTTGTATGCAACTTCTAAATGAGTTGATTCTACCGACTCATCGCCTCGGTTTTTCATAACGTTTTCAATCAGATCAATGGAAGCCGTTTTGAGATCGTAAGCCCAGCCGATTTTTGCGAAAAAATCGATCCAGAATTTCGTGGCATTCACGCCAAACGAACCGAGTTCTGAGGCTCTATAGTCCCAGGGGAATGTGTGGTGGAAGTTGTGCCACCCTTCACCGACTGCGAGTATGGATACAAATTTATTTTGAGCAGGAGCTATGTTTCTAAAACAATTAAAATGATATTTTTGTTATCACATTTGTCTTTCGATAAAGTTTTATAAATAATTTTAAAATGGGAATACTAACCTGTCGTATGGTTTGTTTCCATACATATGTGCAACCGAGTTGACGAGCCAGGTACAGTGCAACGTTATGTTCCAACGAAGCAGGGTAGACACTGTTAAGGCGTTGCCATACGTTTCGTTCCAAAAGTACATGGGAACCACAGTCGGCATGATGAAACACATGAGTGGCATCAAAATCCAATAGTATCTGAAATCGCATTTAAAAAACTAATTCCAATATCAATCTTACTAGAAAACTGGCTAGGTCTCTTTTCTGATTGGCCGTGATAATTTCAGAAGCGTAGTAAAGCATGTTGAAATTAACTAAGACATCACATAAAAGATGAATTAAAAAAAGTGATCGAAGTATGTTTAATGTTTATTGCAGATTAATTTACAGATTACCCGTTGCAGTTGACGCAAGTACAAATCAGACGATGTGGTTTGATACACATTGAATTATTATTATTCGCTCATTTGAGCCTTAAAATGACTGTGACTCAAAATAAGAAAAATTTCATAAATTCTCATCAATTTCAAATGTTAGGCATAATTGCTACAATGAAAACTTACTTCTTTTGGAAAGCAAGAATTGGATCAGCATAGAGATCGCTTAGGTCCACCGTTTTGCCTTTCTCTATAACGTCTGGATGTTTTTTACACATAAGCCAACCCATGTGACAGAAAAAGAACCCTCTGTTTGAGTTGTAAGGATCAGCGTCGGTTTCGCTGAATTTGTGATGGACTCGGTGGTCTCGTGCCCAGTCTATCACAGAATCCTGAAATTCAAAAATGAAAAATGAGATGATAATCTTAAAAAATAAAGCAAAAAATGAGAGAAATTTTATAATTTACTTCAAATGCAAGTGTATCATAAGTCATAAGAAGCAGTCTCAAGGGCCATTTCGCTTTGTAGGCCCTGTGTGACCAAAGTCTATGAGCTCCTGCTGTGACTCCGAAACATCCTAATCTGTCAAGAATAAGTGCTGAAACAAAAAGTGATCTTTCAGAAAAAGTCGGGCACGTGAAAAAAAAAATTAAATCTTAACTTACCAAAAATAGTGGTGTAAATTTGAGCAGATGTGAAAACACGATAAAGTCCAATGATGGAGCCTATGTGAAGTAGAGAGAACAAAATCAAATTCAGCCACGCTATTTTCACTTTGTACTTTGGATTAGATTTGAGTTTTTGTTTTTGTTGCAACATGTACTCCTTGTGATGAAAACTTTCGGTGATCTCAGATTTTTGCGCGTTATTTAGATCCATCTTGTTTTAAAACGTGAGAAATTCGGGCGAGATAAAGTCGTTAGCAGAGTTAGAGATGTTTTTATTTCAATGCCTACAGTTACTTTGAGGAGCAGATAACTCCGAATGAATCAATTTTCCAAGTCGCTATTATACTTTGCGTCCGAATCATACGAGTGCGATTGGAAAAATTTCGTACTATGTCCATAGATTGCAGTTTTAGTGCACTGACGATTATTCAAGCTTCTAATAACATTGCGAGGTTGTCATTTGCTAATCATGATATGATAAGCTTGTTGCCGTGTAAGTGTCACTTTTCTGACTGACGTGTGTATATACACACAATTTAATTAGGAAATGCATGTATGTACGAATGTTCCACAATGTCCATTCCATGCAATGCCTTATTTTACTACATCAGTTAACAATTAACAGCCACTACCAATTGCATTATTGCATTTTTGTTAACAGCGTTTTAACAGTTTTATCTATAACATTATTTATAAGTCAATGTTTGCAAAGTTGGATTCAGTTTATGTTGAACTTGAACTTGAATGAAGTGAAAATTATCTTTTTCTAAACATCGTAGAAAGATCAAAAGATCAAAACAAAGGCAAAGATCGTAAGTCAACTTTATCTGAACATTGTAGAATTCTATTTCTGTGTACAATCTTAACCTTCCGTAACTCTTGTCGAAAAAATGATGCAGTAAATTTTTAATTCAAATTCAAAAACATAATACAATATTAAAAATCAGAAAAAATAAGCTACCAAAATGTTGAATTCTTTTTAAATTTTCATTTTGTTTGTCCTAATACGTGACAAATTAGGAAGGATTAGGGAGCAAGCAACACCTAGATTTTAAGCCCACAAAAGTTTTTTTATTTCAAAACAAAACTTGATTACAATCAAAAGCAATTTTAGCTCAAAAACTTATTGTGCAACTCTGATTACTCTCCCTATCTGAAATTCCAATGTTTCTGCCCCATACAAATTGAGTGGCTTCACACACGCATCATCTTTCAAGCAAGCAACTGCTTTATCCACACCTTCCTTTATTGCTGGAAACTTTTCCATCACACACAATAATTTTTCCGGTGTCTTTCTCATAACCAGAGACGTTTTAACTGACGCTCTTACTGCGCACAGAGCAATATGTTGCACTAAGGAACCTTTGGTTTTTCCGTACTTTTCCACAAAAGAATAAATGCCCCACATTTCCTCCGAATCATTACGTACCATTGCTTGTATTTTTTCTACAGTCTATGGGAAACTTGTCATTAGTAATTTGTCAAACACGAATGAATTTATAAATGATCCTTATAAATTTCAGTTTTTTACTTACGTTAGAAACATATTGTCTGAGGTCAACAAGAGTCGTTGTTGATGATACTGTGAACTCTTTTTTAGTACTTTCAAAAACGTTCATTATGCGTTTTATCATGTTTAGAGCGATTTCGCCATTACGAATAATTTCCCGAATTTCTTCGAAAGCACAATGATTTACTTGGATGGTCAACATAGATTTTGAAGTTGGATACAACTCTACGATTCCGCAAGTTTCTTCACTCCATTGAACACCACGCTTGTTTCCGAATTTTTCATACTGTAAAATTTCTTTTCGTTATTATACAAAGAACGTATTTATTATAAAAAATTTCTTTCATTCTAAATTTACGATCAGACTTACATGTGCAGTAATTTCTTCTTCCTGTATCGATTGGATCGTATCATACAAATCGTATAATTTTTGACCCAATGCTGATTCAAGTGATGACTCGAGTGTTCTTACTTGATTTAAACCATTGGCTAGTACAGTTTGCCTTGTTTGCGCTAATGAATTTATTGCTTCGTCCGCTTCTTTCGCTAATTCTGGAAACTTTTTCTTTACACACAACAACGATTCTGGTGTTACTTTTAAAACTTCTGTTTTGCTGATAAATAGTTTAACAGCGCTCAAAGACATTCTTTTAAGTAAAAATCCATCAATGTCTTTGATTGCATCCAGTAATTCAGGATTGTTTCTTAACAAAGTCTTCTTCAGTTTTTGAACTTCTGGATCATCATCAATTGCAAGTATTCTTTTAACATTCTTGAAAAACGAAAAATCATATCACTGGTATTATTGCACTTTGAAAAGACAAATTTTGAATATCTTTATCTTACTACCTCATGAACACATTTTCTAAGAGTGTATACATCTTTATAAAGATATCCGGTGTGCGGACAGTCTCCTATATCTCCCCTATAAAATTCCTGTAAGAAACTCCGATCAGTATCGTCCACAACATCTATGGCAATTTTGATATATTTTTTAATTTCGTCCAAGAAGCGAATTCGAACTTTGTGGAATAAATCATAACTTGACGTTTGATTCAAATCTGCAATTATTCCGCAAGTTTCTTCACGCCAATTCGCATGCCGGTCTAAATATTATTCGAACTGCAAAGTATACAGAATTTGTTATATTACAAAAACTGAAATGGCTCCAAAATGAGCCAAAAATAACAAATCATATAATATTCGAGTAAGTCCAAACTTTTTAGACCTACCCACTCATTTTCCTCCTCCTTTAGATGTATTGGACCAAAATTATATACTTCCAGACGTGTATCGACCCTAATATCAAAAACATTTTCTATAATATCTTGCCATAAGTCATAGGCCGCATAAAACAGATACAAAGGTTTATTCTCCATATGTTCTTTAATTGGAGGATCATATTCATGGTATGCCGAGGCGCTCGTGAGCAATACCTATAAATTATTCAGAAAATTAATTAGTTGTGGCAAGTCGCAAGATAATTACATATTGCGCTGGTAATAATTATAATTTATTTTTATTTACCTCTAAAAGTAAAAGACTCAAAATCACTTGAAGAATTCGACACATGTCTGATCAGCAGTAGTAAGTATTATACTTTTAGGTACGATTTAGCACCTTCTTATATACATCCTTTATAAGGCCATGTCCATTTTTATCGGGTATATCGAATTTTTTGCATATTGTTTCCGTGGTTTTTGACTTCAAGTCCTACTATTCTAGATTGACAGGAAATCGGATATTAATTTGTTTTGTCAATCGGAAACTCATTTAAAGGAATTGAGTCATCAAAGATTGTGTTATTATTTATATTTCCCCTTGTTTATTATCTTACTTAATGACAAGTCAAATTAGCCGAAATAAGTCGAGTTTGCATAATCAAGGCACTATAAGAATAACTATTTTTAGCATCACACAAGAATGGTGTATCACTTTTGCAAATTTTGAATGATCTTTTAATTCTTACTACGAATCTCAATCTTTATAGCAATAAATTTTGACAAAAGTTTACAGCTCATTATGAATAACACGTAGCGAAACTATATAATCACACATTTTCCAAAGGAGATGATCCTTTAACTTTGCCATTTGCTATATTAGTTCATGTGTATTTCCTACATTTGATCAAAAATAACAAATCCTTTTTTCATTGTTCCTTGACATTCATTACTACATAATGACTTCTCAAATTCATTTCCAAGAACTGGGTTACAAATAAACGGCTTGTACAAATATTTTTAAATAAACAAAATTGCAAATAAATCGAATTTAAACGAGTTTCATCGAGAACAACTTTCTTCCGTTACTATAAAAGCTTGAGCGTTTTAAATATTTTTCTGTACACTCGAGTTCTCAACGCACTCTACAAGATTGGAAGAACTGGACTTTTTCCCTGACAATATATACGTTACCGGCAATGTCCGAAGTTAGGAAAGTTCGGACGCTGCCTAGGCGATGTCGACATTGCTTAACACTCTCCCGGTGCAAAGTCCCCATTCATCCATGCGTGAGGTGACCGATGGTTGTGTGCGTGCGACTCTGTCGCCCTCTCACTTAACCAACAAACTGCGGCAGAGAGAGATAAATTGTATCCCCACCACGAGGCCCAAAATCTAAGCACCGGGAGAGTGTTAAAGCTGACTTTTTCAGCTTAGACAATGACCGAAAGTGACTAGGCAATGTTTGATATGCCCAACATTACCGGATGCGAGAAGCTATTTTATTTTCTTTACATTTAAACTCAGTTTATTCAATGTTTTGTTAATTCTTTTTTTCATTTACTTATTTACACGTAAGATTTGGATACAATTTTAATCCTTCGAATTAAGCATTCGACTTTTTTCAAAATGAATTCATTCAACTGAAAGTGCAAACTGTTTTCTACTTGTTTTGCAAAAAGACGATTTAAAAATTTACGAGAATTTTCATATTCGGAAGACACAAAACGTGTTGAAATTTATTACAATGTTTTTGACAACTTTTTTGTGATTTAAATTTATGTTCGACAGTACTGTTTTGTGCACAGAGTTATCTGCATGAATAAAAACGATTACTTATAGCAATTGTACTCACACCGATAGTTATCATTTTAAATATATTTGTTATCAATAAACATGGAAAAACGGTAATATTTTTAGTTAAAAAACAAAATTAATGTTGAACTATAAATACAACTCACAAATGATTTCGTACTGTTTCTCATACAGAAAAAATAATACGTTCAATTTTAACGAAAATTAGAAAATCAGAGAAATAAAAAATTTGGTTCAAAGTACGTTTGACTATTTTAACTACATTGCTATATCTGAATAGTCATGCAGGGGTGTGTAAGTGGAAATATTTTTGTATACATTTTTGAAGTATTTTAATATTTTCTTATATAAAATATATCTGTCATCAATTAGAAATAAGTAGAATGCGTATGTGAGAAATTAGTTTCATTTAATTACAGAAAATGGTGCACGCGTTTATTGACATTCTAGAAATCGATTTCACTTTCCATGAAGATATAAAAGTAATTAAAATTTAGGTTTGAATTTGGTTGAGGAATTAGATCACCTGATGAGTTGCATCATAACATACGATATAATGTAATTATAAAATAGAATAAGAGTAATAATAGTACATAACAAAAAGTCCGACGTTCAACTATATAAATGCAACTCACAAATGTTGTCGCAGTCACTTACAATTTATTGCTTGTTCCTCATACAGAAAGTCCCAAGTTCAATTTCAGCAAGAATAAGAAAATCTGAAAAATGAAAAACTGGGTGCTGACTTTGACTCTTCTAACTACATTGCTGTCTCTTAGTAGTCATGCATATGGTTGTAAGTATCAATATTTATCCATCACATTTTTTTGTGTTTTCATATTTTATTGTATATATAAGGAATAGTTATTAGCGCAACAATTTTAAAATGAAATAATATTGTATTGTTTCTTAACGCTTTGAATAGCAAAAGTCGTCTGTTATTATGGAAGCTGGGGAGTACGCCGTGACAACAGTGCAGAATTTGATATCTCCTCGATTGACCCTAACTCGTGTACACACATAATTTACTCTTTCGCTGGTCTTAGAAACGGTGTTATGGTTCCTCTAAATCCAGCATCAGACCAGCCAGATAACTTTGGCAAAAATGGCTACGGACAGTTATTCAACTTGAAAAACCAAAATCCTAATTTGAAAATCGCAATTGCGATGGGTGGATGGGAAGATGGATCTGCCGAGTATTCCAAGTAAGTTTTTCAAATTAATTTTTACATCAATGAAAGCTACAACAGACAAAACAAGCTCATTATGAAATACAACAAAGTTTTCAAATATTAAATTATTTATACTTCCATTATTTCCATTTGTTAGAGCGGTTTCAACAGATTCATCCAGATCGACTTTAGCGAACAGTATTTTAAACAACGTGTTAAAGTACAACTCTGATGGTTTTGACCTCGACTGGGAGTTCCCAGGCCAAGAAGGTGGGGCTCCAGCGGACAAAGAGAACTTGGTGTTGTTTCTACAGGAACTGAAACAAAAACTTGAAAGCTACGGAAAAGAATTGTCGATCACCGTCTCGACTAATGTCAACACAGCTCCGCTGTCCTACGACGTCGCAGGAATTGCGGCAAACGTAGATTTCATAAATTTGATGAATTATGATATCTACTTTAATTTTAGTGTTTTGGGCCATAATGCACCGTTTTCAAAGTCAACAGCGGACGACAATTTGAACGCGGTAAAAACAAGTTCACATTTTTGTTCATAAAATTCTGTTTCGATTATTTTTTTGATTTGTTCAATTTGTTTCAGTTGTCGACCATTCAGTATTGGTTGAGACAAGGCGCACCTTCAGAAAAATTGATATTAGGAATACCATTTTACGGTCGCAGTTTCATTTCCTCTCATACTGCAGTTGGTTCAGAAACTTCTGGACCAGGCCCAAGTGGTCCCTATACAGAAGAACCGGGATTTTTGAGTTACTTGGAAATGTGCGAAAAATTCAATCAGAGTGGCTGGTTAATGATGTTTGACAGTAAGCAAACACTTCCCTATGCTTACAATAAAAATACGAAAGAATGGATTACTTATGACGATGAAAAGTAAGTAAAATTTCTGATCGAAGAGGAAGTTCACTAAGTACTAATTGTTGAATTGAAGATTTGTTCGAATTTTCAAGGGTTTTAATATACGTACTTAAATATTTTTGCAGATCGATATGCTTCAAGACGTCGCATGCGATGCAAATGTCTCTTGGAGGTGTGGTAATATGGAGCATTGATTACGACGATACCACAAATATTTGCGGAAAAGGAAGTTATCCACTTTTGAATGCAGTAAAGCATTTTTCAGATTATTTCAGTGCAATGGAAACAGATCCTGAAATTACTCTACAGTATTGTTATGATCGAGTTTGAATCGAAAGATTATACACCTGGCAGTCAATAACTCAAATTCTCAATTTGACAATATGTGAATATTATGAAATATGATTATATTCTGAATTAAAGTTTGTTATCTATTATACTTTTGAAAAGAAAATCTTTAATTCTGTCTGATGTTTTTCGTCCCCCCACCCCCCGTATGCTGATGCATGAATTTTCAATTTCGAGGTTAGATTTGGCTCTTGGTGGAAGAGTTTACTCCATCGAATTTTGATCGAACTTCAAGTTATCTCGATTGAGAGGCAGTTATAGTTAGTTCAGTTATTCAAGATTTCTTTCACTTTTTGTTTAGTTGTGTGACATGTAAATTACATGTCACACATTATATCATAAATATCACATTAACACAGATTAGTAATGTGTAAATCAACATTGGAATATTAAAGGTTAAACAAAATATTTTTTATGACTTATATTTAACATATCAAAAATGAAATGTACAAACGTGT
The DNA here is from genome assembly GCA_020615435.1 of Telenomus remus. Lineage (NCBI taxonomy): Eukaryota > Metazoa > Arthropoda > Insecta > Hymenoptera > Scelionidae > Telenomus > Telenomus remus. Next base: position 19,424,029 of record CM036336.1, on the reverse strand, counting down.
ATTCGAATATTACAAATCGTTGCATCACAAACAATGTATTCAAAAATTAATAATTGTATGAAATTGGCAAGTCACATACAAAATTAAGTTAACATTGAAATATAATCGAACGATCAGAAAACGTGAGAAACATATTTACATTCAACAAATACAATATTTTACAATAAAGAAACTTCGACGCACTAATATTGTCCATTTTGTTGATAGTACGGAGATGTATTCGGCTGTTCTAGAGTGCAGTAATACTGATCCATAGGAGAACTTAGCATTTGACAGTCAGGTGAAGCTGGTGGAAAATTGAGCTGCTGTTTCGAGTACAAGTTCGACAAGTTGCCCTGAGGGAGTGTACTGAACCGTGCAAGGTAGTTAGCAGGCGGTTCTACTTGATACCCGAACCGCTGTGACTGCAACTGTGGTTGAGATTGCATCAGTACCTGTTGCTGACCCATCTGCGCCGGACGCCCTTGCTCCAATCTTGCCTCCTGCTTTAGCTGCTTAACTTGTACTTGACGATTATGTTGCTGTAGCTGTTGCTGCTGTTGTATTCGCTCTCGCAGTATTATTTGCTGCACAGGAGTTTGCTGCACTGGGTAATACTGACTCGATGGTGCCGAATAGTTATACTGACTAGTTGGCTCCTGTTGTCTGTTCATTGAGGAAGCCGAACCGTCAAACTGCCCAGGGTAGTTGATAAATTTTTGTTGGCATTGGTTCTGCATCTTGAGTTGCATCGTCCCGTATTCCATTCTCGCCTTTATCGCCTGCTGCATATGCATCTCCACAACTTGTCCAGGAGCAACCTCTTCAACACGTTTGGTGTACTTCCGCTTCGTCCTTGTGTCGAATGGATTATCCGCCACGATTTCATCCTCAGTCGGAACTGGGAGCTTCTCCGTTCCGCATTTTACTGGACTTCTCTTCATCGCCTGTTGAAACTGCGCCTCCAAAGCCTGTTCAGAAATAACCTCTTTGACGCGTCTGGTGTATTTCCGTTTTTTCCTTGGTGCGACTGTATTTTCCACAACGATGTTATTCTCGGCCGGAACTGGCACCTTCTCCTGCATGACAGTTCTCTCCTCATTGTTATTATCTGCAGGAACTGGTATGTTTTCCTCTTCAATCTTCTTTTCAGAAACTTCTTTTCTGGAGATTTCTTCTGCAGCTTCCCTCTTCTTTCGTTCGTACTCCGCGACAATTTTTCTGACTAAGTTCTCCCATCCTTCTAAGGTGGTTGGATGTCTTTCTTCCCAGGTCATCATCTTGAAGCTTTGTGTTTCATTCTGCTCACCGTCAAGGTACCGGGGTTACAGTTCAGTTACTGGTACTGGCGACATACAATACCATTCAATTTATAGGCATCGAGATCCTCTTGCCGCACTCTCCCCACTCTCTGGAGGGAGGGGCGAGTTGCAGTAAATTGTCAATCAGATTAGTGTACCTTGTTAAGACTTTGTTTGCAGTTGGGTCCGTACTCGGATGACCTGGGAGGACGCTGTTAATGTGACGAACATCTAACGTTTTTGATACAAATCACTTTTTGTAATGAAAATTGTTTGTTGACTTGATGTTTCTAGCTTTTCATTGGTTATTTTTATAATTCCTAATCATAATTTAATCACTTAGATAACTTTAATCTAATAATAACTACGAATTTTACAAACCAACTACAGTTTTACCTAGATAGAATTTATAGTGATTTTTATAATCAGGTAATTACTTAGTTCTGCATCCAGGTGATGAATTTTGTAGCCAATGAAGTATCTTAAATATAAGTGTAAAAGCTTCTGGGTAAACCATTGTTTAGGTCACGGTTCGTTACTAATTGAGAACTTTTGTTTTGCCCAGAAAAGTGACTTTTGTATACCTGCAGATCACAGATTATTAGATGTGATATACGATCTTACTTTTAGGGTATGAAACCTGAACCATATGTTGTAAATTAGTGCGGTTTAATTGCGGTCAATATAATTGACTGGAAAGGCCCAAATTTGAGTACAAATTTGTCACGTTCATGTTTGAAGCACAATTATCTTTCCTTGATATGGTATTGTAAAAGTCACGTACAATTTGATAGCATTTTATTAAAGTATCAACAATTTTGGTCGTTTGTACATTTATACAATTTCGTTTTTTATAACAGTGCACACAGAAAAAACATAAGAATCTATGCATTTTTTATACACCCACTTAACATGATAACAGTTAAAAATTGGACGTGATTATATTAAAGGCATCAGATGCAACATCGAACATTCACAATTGATAATAATTAGTGTTTCTAGTGCTATGATTTATTAACTTTTGATTTGTCATTCTCAAAAATATCTGACACTAAACTCTGCTTGGAGATTTCTTCGTCATTTAGGAACAGAGAGTATTGAATTTCTGTGTTCTTCTGTCCGCACGAATACGATCTGATCACCACCGGCTTGTCGCAGATCTCAAAACGCATTTCCGCACCTCCATCGATAAAATCATTCTGGAAAAGTTAAATAAGTTCTTCAGTAACACTCAGTTATTTTATTCAATTTCGTATTAACTCATCTTAGTATCGAAAAGAACAGTTTTACCTCTGCTTCTACTTGTTCCCCGTTCAACCAAATTACAAGAGTGGTTTTATCTGAAACAAACATGAATTACGATTTCATTTACGCTGCGTCAAAGAGGGAACATAGTTGAGTATAAGTAACCTTCACCTTGCACCTCGGAGCATATAAAACTTCCGTGTTTTCTGTCATGTTACACCAAAATCGATTACCTTATTTGTTCGTGAAAGGCGAACGCAACGATTTCACGCGCAAATAGATGAGTTTACGGTTTTGTATTTGTGAAATTTCATTCCAAACAATTTTTCTTTCATTTCGATTCAAGTCTTTTTAATTTTGATAAATTTATTTCAACAAGTATTTACCTAATGTAATTCTGTATGTACTCCCATCAATATCCGTTTGCCAGGTTTCCAAAACTTTACTCTGTGCTTGAACGAAATTCTCATAACTTTTTCCGTTCACCCATAATGTGTATGAGTATTGCATACCTGAAATGGTAAAGGTTTTTTTAAACTTGAAACTATTTTTAATTCGATTTTTTTCATTTTTAGTACCTGGTATGGGATCAACTCTGATTACAAATTTGTTATCTGCAAAGGTGAAGATCTCATCCCCAACCAGCCGGAACATCCAATCTTTATGCAACAAAACATTTCCATCAATTTTCACGATTCGTTGTCCAGTCGCGGTTCCGTGTATAAATTCCACTATGTGATTTCCATCGTTCAAAGGGACTTCCCATTTTGCCGTTGGTCCGTTTCCAGACGTTTCCAACATCTGTAATGTTCTATGAAAGCAAAAACGAATTAAATCCGATGTTCTTTGGTTTTTGAAAATAAACACATTGCAATGTTATTAATTTAGTCACTTTTTACAAATTATTTAGATGAGGAACGAAAATTTGTAACTATTACTAAATAGTAATTAATAGTCACTTCTATGTAAGAGTGGTCACTTGTAAAAACATTTTGAATTCAAGAATTCAATTTCTAACACAAAAAATGTAGCACTGTAATACCAACCGCATAAGAGAGACTGCCATGTGTGCCTAACACTCGGCCTGACTTCCGTATGCAAGAAACTGCTGTTTTTATTGATCGAACTTTCGTACTTCATTGTTTTAATCAATACCAAATGTTTAGTTATTCAGCGAATTCATAAAATATTTTTCGACAGTGCAAATATTAGGTTTTCACTTTCGAACACTAACACAATTGAAACTTCTGAAAAATCGGTATTGATTGATTTTCGATTGTATGAAAAATATTGACAAATTAATTCTAATAGTTGGGGCTTATGGTTCACACGATTACAAAATTGTTTCAGTAGTTTTTATTTTTCCATAAACGTTCAAAGTACATCAACCATAAAAATATATTACTTTTTATAAGAAAACATTGAAAAATTCTTTTACAATGAATCATCAGCTGGAAGCAATTGTCCTCTGCATTGTCCAAAACCGATTCGGTAATCTTTTCCAACACAGTAACCTGGAAATCACAACAAGTATAAATAACAATTAACAAAGTTTCAAATTGAAAAGTATAGACAAGTTAATAAATGAAGAATACCATGAAATATAACTTCGTCATTATCTTTTAAAAATGTCCTTGTAGTTCCATCTTGGAGATCAACTGGTCTGGTTCCTTTCCACGATAGCTCTAACATACATCCCAATGAATCAGGAGTCTAAAAATAATGACAAAATCATCAATAATTCAATTCGATTGAAAAATTATGATTGTGACTAAATATCTTATTTACCTTTCCGCTCAAAGTTCCAGAGGCCAAAAGGTCGCCAGGTTTTATATTGCAACCGGTAACCGTTTGATGGGCCAAAATTTGCTGTGGAGTCCAATACACATTGTTGTAATTGCTTCGACAAATAGTTGTCACAACATTTTTTGAAGCTGGAATACAAATCTAAGTATGTAAATCATTCTTTCAAAACAAACTTTCCTTTGTTTCAAAAACTTACTTTTCAAATCAACTTCTAGTTTGATATCAAACAAACTCTTATTTTCATGTTGCAGATAAGGAAAAGGTTTTGGGTCTTGTTCCGGAAGTGGAACTCTGAACGGTTCCAAGGCCTCCATAGTCACAATCCAAGGTGAAATACTGGTGCCTAAATTTTTGGACCCAAACGGACCCAATGGGATGTATTCCCACTTTTGAATGTCTCGAGCTGGAAGATACATTTTTCAAATTAAACCGGATCGTAATTTTATGACCAAGTTCGAGTTGTAAAGTAATTGTTTTTTACCACTCCAATCATTCATAAGCACCATGCCGAACAAGTGGTCGTGGGCTTTGGATGCGGGCACTCTTTCTCCCAGATTCGTTGGTGGTCCGCCGACAAAGAAAGCCATCTCGAGCTCGAAGTCCATCAATTTCGATGGTCCGTAGACTGGAGGCTGGCCATCAACGGGGCACGTCTGTCCGTAAGGACGTTTGATGGGTGTTCCAGAAACCACAATCGAACTTGCTCTGCCATGATAACCAACTGGAATGTATTTCCTACAAAAATTGTTAACATTTATTTCTTTTTCTTTTTCTATATTTCAATCTACATTTTCGTCATCACATTCATTTTACCAATTTGGAAATAAGGCATTGTCCTTGTCTCGAAACATGATACCAACATTCGTAGCATGGTTTATTGAAGAATAAAAATCTGTGTAATCTCCAATAGTAGCAGGAAGGTGCATTTTTGCAGATTTTTGATCGATGAAAGCTCTGAAAAATCAATCAGTTTAGAATTTGCAATTTTGTTTTTTTTTCTGTTTGGTTTTCTTTGCAAAAAGTACTTGGAATGAATTGAAGGATCTTGAAGAGTCTTGTTTTCAACACTCAGTAGATTTTGCAAAGTGTTTCTAGCTTCTATCCAATAAGGTCGTCCGAGAGACATAAAGTCATTGAGGGTATCTTTTTTGAAGACATCCTGTCGCTTTGAAAGCAACGGTCCATTGAACAGATTTGATACGACGTTTAGATCCAATATGAGGTGTCCTATGGCCACTCCAATATGTTTTTCTTCCTAAAAATGATTTGAAATATCAAACATAACATTTTTCTTCGTTACAAAGCAAAAACTTAATTAAAATTACAATTTAAATCAACATTGTTTTGAATAATTCATTACTGAATAGTTATCTATGTTATCGAAGGAAGGTATATGGAAATCGTTTGCCGATAAACTAAAGTAGGTTTCGCAGTTGCTATCTTCTGCTTAAAAAACATTCTTTAAAATCTTGTGAAAGATTTGGTTTTTTTCCATAGTTTTTTTTTGCAGAATTATCAATTAATTTGAAGCAGTTTGAGATTTCTTTAAATTTCTTTAAAGAATTTTTATTAACTGTTATAAATTATTTGCACGGTAATTGAAACTATTATAAAATTAGTATAAAAATTGAATAATGTTATAAACAATTTTACCAATATAAAAAATGACCTTTAAACTGTAAAAAATAAGAGTTAATTTAGCTATTCGTACCTATGTAATTTATAAACAGAATTTTTTGTATGTAACCTAACAAACACCTCCCAATTTAGTTGCATGGATAAGCAAAGGTAAAAAATGTCAATTTAATATACAATTTACTGTTACACTTACATTTTGCGAAGAAGTGAAAACCCCATAGGGCAAATTCTCCAATGGGAATTCGCAGTCTGGTGAATATTGAACAAAACTTTTCATGATTGGTAAATAATAATTCAACCGGTCTAGCGGTTAAAGTACGACTGTTTCGTGACTGGCAGCGAGATATGAATTCATTGACTTTGGCAAGGCGAAGTCTCTTCGAGATATGCAGTTGTTTACCGTAGAAATACAAATCAGGTTTGAAGAAGCCGCCGCAACCGGTTATGGTAAAAGGGTTCTTGTGCCAAACTTAGTACAAAGTTAATTAGCAATTATGTTTCCAACGGAATGAAAAAAATTCGTAATTTTCCACTATCTATAATTATTTTATATAAGTATTTGAAACAAGTGGCTACATATTTAAATTGATAAAATTTTATTTGAAATATTATCAATCTAATTTACAGTGTGTAATCTAAAAGATATAACAAATTAACTTAGGATAACATTGTAAATGAATTGTTATCAATAAAAGGTCAAAAAACTAACAGCAGCATACTTTATTAGACATTGATATACATAGGGCAACCAGGATAATTATTTGAATATAATAATTATAGTCCAAATAGAACATAACGGGATGTTTTGGTATTATTCAAAGTACCATATGTTAAACGCTCCTACTTATCAACAAAATTAACATTAACAACGAGTTATCATACATTTGTCATTTTCAACTAAATATAGTTATATTGACTCTGGTGAGGTATTTCTCGTCCCGAATGCACCGCAATCAGGACGATCAATAGCGTGTAACATTCACTGGCGTGTAACACATACTTATAACTTCGCATCAAAAACCAAAATTTAGGTACTTCGTCTTTAGATTGTTTCATTGTGGTTTCAACAATCAACACTAAAAAAACACTTCATTTCAATTTTCTTCGAGAATAAAATTCAACAGGTTTCTTTTTAGTTTGAGACTTAAGGTGTACTTCCAAAAATACAGCTTGGACATATAAGATCTGTCAGTAATTGTTATCTGCAGTTTATGTTCAAGAATAATTTATACAACAACTGTGTAATGACGTTTATTACATAGCTCCTCTCGACTAGATGGCATTTTTTCTTCTGATACTCAAAAAGCGCCTAAGGCAACGTTCTTTACCATTACGGCGTGTTAAATTACATTTTTTTTGTTTCTTTGTAGTAGCTGGCTTTTGGATAATTGTAGGGCCGCAAGTCACATACCCAGATAGTTTCAACAAATAGACATCTTCTAAAGACTAACGTTTTCCAAACATTTTTCAAGATCGTAATCAGATTTTTTCAACAGAAGATGTTAATTTCAATAAAAATTAGCGCTCTCATAAAATTAGTCAAGTTAATGTCATAGATTTTTGATTTTTACATTTTTGGTCGTAGAAAATAATCTGATTTCTAAATTAGGGGACGAATCTAAGGTAATTTGGCTCGACCTAAGATTGGCTTGTGTCACAATATTCGTATTTTTATCATAAATTAACATTATACTATACTTTTCAAGTTGTATTATTCAAATTAGATGATAAATTTGCGAATGTAATCTTACAATTAAATGTTATCTAACTTTTTTCCGTGCAATTATTCAATGCAAGATAATCCTTTTCTGTATCCAATTGATGTAATACTCAAACTTTCATAAACCAGATTATAGTTTAGAACTCATAACAAGAATACGAAGCAAATCGAGTGAATTTGCTAATGAAAAGATATAAGAAAGTTACAAACAACATTTCTCTACAAAAAATAACGACAGAAGCTGGAGATAAAGGAAGACCAAAAAAAGCCTGTACTTTCATGGTTTTTTTTTTGTTTTTCCAACTTTATAAATAAATATTCATATATTAGAATGGTTTTATGACAAAGTTTGACGTAAAAATTAAAGACCAAACATTTTCAATAATTTTCAGAAAGAACATTTTTCGACAATTAAATCTTTTCCATTCTAATATATTTCTGTGTCTGATATATATTTATATTGTTTAAATAATCAGCGTTGTATCCTGCACATACGCTGAATGTTAGTTCTCACTCAATCGCACAAATCTCTGGCAAATAAATATATATATTTTTCTGTTACTGACTTGGGCATAGGCTAATTTTGTACGTTAACATGACTTACATAGGAGCGTCATTAAATCACTAACGATTTAATTTGTAATTTAGTAACTATAACTGATAGTTGAGTTAAGCGTCGATAGTTTCTATTTTTCAAATAATATCAAAGTTTGAAATTAATATAAAGTTTAAACAATCGCGACACAGTACCACTTTCGTTCAAACCGACTGAACAAAACACAAATTGTAACAACAAACAAATAATCACTGATTTCATTTCAACAAAATTATTGAACACTTTCAACAGAACTTGGAAATAGGATCGTTTAAATTTGCTTTGTCATTCTTACTGTAATTGTCTGAACGGTATAAGATTTTTTCTTGTAAATCGTGTACATAAATATACAATCCCAAATATTTCTAGTTGCGTTGATCGAATTTTTCGGTTTGTCAACAGTAACTTTCCTTGCAGGCCAGTAAACGAAAAAGTTGTTTCAAAATTGCTCGAAAATGTATATAGTTCTCAAACGCCCGAAAAACCAATGAATATAACGATTCAACAACAGTTACAAAAGTCTGGTTTATTCTAAAACAGCGCACCTCTGAAAAATTCTTATTCTGTATTGAATATTTTGTCAATTGTTTTGAGATCAAAGTATCAGTTTGTTCATAAGATTTTTTACAGAAGTGAAATTGACTACGTTTGATTCCGCTTAATTTTCCTCGTACATCTTCAAATCCTTGATATATTTTTGTTACTTTTTTTTCTCAATCTTCTTTTTTTTTCGTTTACTGGAAGATCATTCAACTGAACACAAACAAAACGAAAGCTAAACGGCAAATCAAAAACTTGATTTCAAATTGAAATATTTTAGACAAGATTGGCAATTATGTTGTAATCCTTAACACCGACGATAAAACACTGGCAGAAAATATTTCACTTTCAAATAAGTTCTGTCAATCGACCTTGAAAGAACAAGTTTTGTGCCCCGTTCGTTACGCATCCGTTTGAAACAAAAGTTATTATCAAAATATAATATTTCAATCTTCTATACATCTGAGTTATAACAATCCACGGTCGGCAACTAATTTGATATACAACAATATTTATATATTTATATAATATATACAGATATATACATACAGGTGAGCAACGGTACAAGCGCGGTCAACACAACGTCGTAATGCAATTGTCTAAGTCTATGAACATTTTGAAAAATACTCAACAAAACTCGTTGCTTCAAGGCCGGCGTGAGTTTTTTTTTATTTCTTCGACTTCTTATTTATTACAATGAGATATGCTCAATATTTCACTTAAATTCTATACTCGTTTTCCTATAGATTTTACACCCTCGATACATTTCTCAACAGTCTGCAGACTGGCTCAACTCGTCCATAGTTTTTTTTTAATCTTTCAAACACAATTCAACGCTTAAAATTATTCTTTTAAATCATCTAACAGTCTGTTAAACTATAAACATTTGATTCAACCAAAAGTCAACATCTGCCTGCAGTTAGGAAGTTGAAATCTGAACCTGAGAATTAACGGAGCAACCGATTAAGTAAAGCACCAAGAGGTCAAACTCAGCTCAACCGCTGGTTGGTCAACTAGTGACTTACGTTGCCTTGCATCATACTTTCTTCGATTATGGCTCTTGAAATTTATAGATTAACGTTATACTTAAGATCACTTTAACATTAACAGTTTGTTTTTGCTTTGTCAATGCAACAAAGGTACTTGGATCATTCGCAGCCAAACAAGTCGTGAACTTAAGTCGGGCCTTAATCGCCCAAACAATAACTGTTAGACCCATGAAAATAACTTTGTATTGCTTCATCTTGTACAGGGCCTTCGAATGATTCTTCGTACCTTTGCAGGTTTCGTGTCATATGTATAATTAATATTCATGGTTAGTTGTAATTGGCTCTTTTGTACATTCCAAACGTGAAACTCAGCTTGAACTATTGTCGAGGGCTGAACTTCTTACAGATCGTGTCCCAGTCGATCCATCTCTGATAACAAAAAGTCAATGTCCTGCTCCATCACTGCTGCACTGGAAATGATGTTTCGGAAAAAGTTCGGTCTTCGGTCGTCCGGCTGATAGCCAACCATCAACGTTCCAGCTTGCATCATTCGTCCCTTCAAAATTGGACAGATCTGCAAAAAACATTTCACTGTTTTAGTATTTCATTCGTGGCGATACAATTTGATTTTCAATAAAACTGATAAATTACCTCGGCCAAAATTTGTTCTCGTTCAGGGCTGTGTGGCATGTTGCGTACTCGCACAGGCAAATACCAAAAACAGACATTGACCATTTCGGGCTCCAGGATCAGATAGAATTTGTTCGGCATTTCTTTGATTCTTCGTACCATGTATTCTGATAATTCCATCAAACGGTCCATGTGTTTTTCAAAACCGCTTGAGCCCTGGAAAAACATTTTTGTTGTTTTTTTCAATCAGTACAGTTTATTTTGAGTTGAAAATTGTTGAGCACAAAAATGTTACCTTAGCACGCCATTGGAGCCACAATTTGAAAATATCATTGTGCCTGCCACATTGGATGACTTTATCGCCAGTGTCATACTTGATATCGTACAATTTGTCACTCATAAACAAATACTCCGCCGACATCTGATTACAACTCAGCAAAAGACCCTGCAATTGAAACAAAAAAGTAGACAGATAAAAAGGGAAACTTTTTTGTATGTTATTTCTTGTCAGTATATCTTTAGTGTGTTTCAAACAGAATCTCAGTTGAAGGGTGTAAATTATGGAAAAATAATAATAATGTCCCTCAAATAGTTGCTGCTCGAGTAGCAGCCGGTGCACGGAATTTTAATATCCGAGGGATAGGGCAGAGTTAGCAATAACTGAACTACAGAGTGAGGGGAGTGAAGCCAGTCCTGCGCCTTCGCCCATCATTGGCGTTGGCAACATATGTTATCTCTTAGTTTAATTAAATTCCTGTAGTAGCCCAAGCATTGCACTGTTCAACTACCCTTTTGGAATGCGACGTCACCCTCGTCCCATGGAATTTACCCTCCCTCATTTTAGAAAAAATTTTTTTTTCAACCCACATTATTCGCGCATGTTACAATTTTTACAGCTTGCAAATTTTGAGCAAAAAGTGTTTCACCGTTACTTCTACCAACTTTTAATGAAACGTTTCAAATTGTCTTAACAGTTCGAAAATTCTGTTCAATTAACATCGCGTGATAAGTTTTTTTATCCTCGTTTTTGTGGCACTTTTTAATTGAAAGCCTGAACTTTGAGTGATAAATCTTAACTTACCTCCTCCCTGAAGTGAATGGTGGAGCACTGCAGTAAAGCCCCCATTAGTTTGTGTGGATTCCAAGTTACAGAATTGGCCCTGAAAAATAATAACAATTCAAGTGATTTCAAGTGAGCTGGTTTGTTTTTGATCTGTTGCAAAGTTTCGGACAAAATCAGTTCACTGTTGCCAGAAACATCTCTTCAAAGTTGAGTTTCAATTTGCATATCAACAGTACGAACTGTGACATAATTGGCTTCAAGCCAGGACTCGTTTTTTGAAAATCCGTTCGTTCAATGTTGAATAAATAATGAGCAGATATCGGTGGGATTGTACGAATTAAATTTGGTTTCGTGTTTTTCGTTTCGTCCAGGCAAATCGTTGTTTTCAGTAATGCGATCAAAATCTGTTCCAGATCAATGGATCTTAATCCATTTTTGAATCAGAAGCTTGCAAAACCGTAGCCATAAAACAATAAAAGTCAAATCTGTTTCAGTGCATGAATTCGTAATGGAGAAAATGACTCTAATACTTTAAGCCCAGGAGTTGTTATTTGGATCCAATGAACCTCAACGAAAACATTGATTTCGCAACCCCTTCCTGCGATTGTTCTGATTTGCATTTCACCATGTCGCTATTCATCAACGATACGAACGCTCAAATTTCATGTGACTTTTGTTCAATTTATGCTAAATGCTTGGTTTCATGGGTAAACTGATATTGAATTGATAATACGGCTAAAGGAACAATTTCATATCGAATCTTCCGAAATGTCAATATCAAACGTAAACAAATAAAAGACTTGAGAGAATTTTATTTTTCAATTCAATAGAGAAGGCTTTTTTTTGTTCAACGAACACAGCTTCTCTAACTGTAGACAGCGGTATTCAAACTTCACGATACAATATTCTCGTGATCAGTCTCGTGAAATATTGATTTTGCAAGATAACGTAATAGTATCGACAAGTTTGATGGCTGGAAATTGTTTAAAACATTCTTCCTACTAACAATCTTCTTTTGATGGAATTATTTATCAATCACTTTTAAAAAAGTATTGAAAAATCATAAACACATAAAAAAATATGGAAGATTTAGAATTCACCTCAAATCGAATGTTAAATTGAGCGAGAGAAAAACGTTCGCATGATAATCTCTAATTATGAACATGATTTAACCATCCGTCAGTGGTTTTGAAAATGTGAAATTTCACGGTATCTGAGCATCGCTCGGGCCATTATATTATTGTGATACAAATCTCAGTGGTCATGACGTAATTTGACTTGCTTCGTGACAAATGTTATAGATACACGGTATGTGACATATACAGCCTTCATCCCTCGCAGTTGTTGATACTGCAGCTGGCTATAAGGGTCTTCGAGATTTGAAGTACCATAAGCGAAAATCATGTCACACGCAGACACTTTCCATTAGTTACAAATCATAATCTTACAAACATTTACTTTGGGGACAACCATAACAAACAAAACTTCTGTCCATCCACTCTAATCCTTCTTTTTCAGTTCATCTTTTCAATGAAATTTGTCAACATTTAACAACCCACAACATTCCCAAACAATGACAATCCAAATTGACCCACCGTAGATTTTTGAACAGCCTCAACACCCGTGGGAAAAATTTTGGTCGATTGATTAACTGCTCCGGAATGAGATCAATTTTTATTATTTCTCTCGCCCGTCGGAGCCTGACTAATTTCCAACCCGAACATTATTTTATCCCAACACTTTTTCTTCGCAATCAAATACAGGGTATAGTTGATTAATGCGATTCACAGTTGGCTTTGGCGCCTGCTTCATTCAACTTAACCGCTTTTATACTGCACGCTGCCCCCCAAAAACTCGAGATATACGGCCTCTGTTACTAATTACCTAGTCCTGCACCGTGCAAACATTTTATATCATAATTTATCGCTACTAAAACGCGCACTTCTAAACTGAGGATCATAATAACTCGAACAATAACTAATTAGCAAATCTCAGTAGTACAAGTTTTAGAACCTCTCTAAATTTCAATCGTAATTTTATTTCCCAAACTTTTGTAATTATATTTTTAACATTATTTTTGGATCTGACTTATTTTGTTCATCCGGACCTGGCCTAATCATTGTCAAACGAACTGTTAAGTGTACAAACATTGAAAAGGCTAAAAGCAAAACGTCTTTGAAGAACGTTGATTACCGACTAGTCGTGGAACAAAATAACAACTTTGCATCGGTATTCTAGCATTTGAAGTGATGGAAAATGAGAGTGAAGATGAAGAAGAAAAAGGACGGAGGGGGTGTAAAAAAAGGCAGATTCTGGTGAAGGAAAGCGAACCCTTTGTACGAGTTTAATCCGGCATTGTTGGGACACGGGCTTTATTTCAAGCTTGTGAGCAGCGCTGGATACGATGACGCGACGCGTCAATAAGAGAAGAGTTCTGTTCTCTAAATGTGCTCCAGGGAACAGATCCAGCTGTTGCTCCTGTGTCGGACTTGTGTCTTTCGTTTGCCATTTTAATCAAGAACCAACCCAGGAAGGAAGTTTTGTATTCGGTACAGTCGGAGAGGAAACGTGCGCACAAAGCCAACTGTATTATGCATCGTTTTCAGCGCTTTCCACTTCAACCTTCAAGATTTTCTTTCTCACTCCAACGCTTGACATTTTTACACTCTTACAATTTTCATCCCAGAAGTCTAATTCTAGAAGCTTTTAATCATTACAACTTTCTTACATCACATTACAGCTTTTATCTCGACAAAGTATTTCGTTCGACTTTTCTTTTCGACAAAGTAATTATTTTGAACAAATCTTTTTCAAATGTCAGATGACTTTTTGACAAAGTAATCAAGATTGGGAGGATTTATTGAGATTGATTTCAAAGTAATAAATGTTGGAAAATAAATGACAATTGCTTCCACCTCATCGGGTTGAAATTAGGGATTTGATCTGAATTTGTAAAAATGACCGTTTGGGGAAAATAGAAATGACCGGGATTACGATAATTGAGACACGTCTGGATGCATTTGGAGGATTTTGTTGTTATATTAGAGGCATTTTTAATAGATCGAACGGTGCTCCTGGGTCAGGATTGTCTTCGTTACAAAATGAGGGAGCAGATGCTCCAGAATGCAAATCGCGGATTAATCTTGCCATCCCTATAGAATCTCGGCCCTACTTTGTGTTTAGCTGAACCCCATATTTCGCGAGGCGCAGGGGCAGACTCCACACACGATGTGGGATGTGAAAGTCGGCATGTGCCGAGGACAGGAGTCACTCATTTCAAAGCTTTAAATGTCACGGATTACGGCACTACTTCGTGATGGATTTGTGCAGTTTCGCGAGAAATCCTTCATCCTAATATTTTCATTAGGAAAAAACAAAACTATTTTCACTACTGTCTGTTATTTTAATTTCAACCATCCCGTTATTTTCAAACAATTATTGACTGTTCAGTTTCAATTTGAAAAATTGTTTTAGTTTCATTTTTTGTAAATCACGTTCACTCGTATCCCAGTAATCCATCACTCAAAATCTATCGACAGGGGTGTTTTAGGCTCGTTGAAATTTTTTGCCCTGTAATTGTTATTTCATCGACGGTATCCTGTATTGAAAAAAAGGAAAAAAAAATATAAACTAAACTCGATCGCGCGACACCGACAAAAGCACTCTGCTTAATCGCAGTTTATGTCAGCCATCTATTAGGATCCATTGGAGCTCGACTTTATCCAAGTTTTTTTTTTATCACAACGCCTTCGCTCATTTTCATTTTAATCTATTTTTCTACGCGGCGGTTCGATCCATTTTACACCGTCGCCTCACTCTCGCGTATTGATTTTGTTGCCGCAAAGCTACACGCTGCTCGGGGGGGGGGGCAAAGTCTGTTTTTTCGAAAGTCTCCATCAACCTAAGCCTCAATAAACTATAAAACTTGAGAATAGGTTGGCGCGACCCTAAGTTCCGAAGGCTTCTCAAAAACCTGTTTGTCACGAGGTGATGCAGTGTCCCAGATGTTGGCACAGCCTGTACCAACCCAATTGCTCTATATTTCTTCGTCCACTGTCAGACAAAATATCCCGGAAATCCTTTTTCCTCCTCTCGTTTTAATTTGTATGGCTAATTATTTATCGACTTAGTTTGAATTTTCATAATTAAAAAAGTTGGTCTCGCTTTGCCATTACTAGGAAGAAAATTTCAGAACTTACCGCTCAACACCCGTCAGTCGTGGATGCCTGTACTTTCTGGAAAGTAACAATCCGCCGCCCCAAGCCGCCTGAAATCCGAAAATTATAAACTCCAATTAAACAAACGCTCAACTATGCCAGCCCGGAGACTTCAATGAACGAAACTTTTGTCTTTAATTTGATTGTTATTAGAATTTGTTCGTTTTCCTTGTTGAGAAAATGTGTAAATTGTTGAAAGCTCGAAAAGTTGGATGGAGGGATGATGGTACTTACGTCGATGTGTAACCAGAGCTTGTACTTTTCGCAGATGTCGGCTATTTCGTTGATGGGATCGAAAGCTCCAATTACAGTGGTTCCTGCAGTGGCGTTGACAAAAAATGGTATATGGCCTTTGGCTTTGCGCTCCAAAATTAATTCCTCCAGTCTCGATGGTATCATGCGACCGCGCTCGTCACTCGGCACCATCACGCAGTTGTCGGTGCCCAGGCCACAGACAGCAGCGCACGATTTCACGGAATAATGGCACTGGTTTCAGCAGACCGACAAAAACAGGAACAAAAAAAAAGGGGGTGATTGATTAGTCAGAGGAAACAATGGCGGTTGACTTCTTTGCTAATCGTCGGGAATTTTTCATCCACCAACCTGATCGGACGTAAACATGACTAATTGACCACCAACAGCCGAGAGCCCGTACTGTTTGTACTCGGGGAACATTTTGTGCCGAGCTGCCAGAAAAGCGTACAAATTACTTATCGAGCCACCCGGAGCCAAGATCGAGTCGCCGCTGCTCCAGCCGATCAATTCGCGCATCTTCTGCAGTACTACGTGCTCCATCAGGATGAACACCGGTGCGATCTCGTACGTGAACATGTTCGTGTTCGCCGTCGCTGTCAACCATTCTCCTGCCATCGACACCAAGTCCAAACCGCATGATAATTGGTTGAAAAAGTGAGGATGACCTGAAATTATAGAAAAACAAAAAACACAAAATTAATTAGGTCATCTTGAAAATGATAAATGTTAGATGAGGAGCTGAGATGTTTTTAAAAGAAAGTCTACCTTTTTTACTTTGAGAAATTTGTTTTTGATTTTTCAATACAAACCAGCAGATTTGAATTTGTGCGATTACAAAATCTTTGTTTTGTTTTTTGTTTAGATTTTGTAAACTATGATTGCCAGTATTTTTCAAATAATCATATCAGAATTTTGACATAAGACGTTCGGTGTAATTCCCCGGGGATAAAATAAATGGATGTAAATGTATTTTAAGAGGTGAAATTCTAGCGAGCGCCATGAGTCGTATCGGCACCCGTGACGTATAAGTGAAAGGCGTAAGCGCCGTAGTTCCCCCTGGGTAGTTGCAGCATCATTGCAGGGGGGCCAAGTCCCATCAAACAGCAGCATTAGACTTTATCCGGGCGCGATGTTCAGCCGAGCGGATGACAACGTACTCAGCGAGCGACCCAAAGCTCGACTACTGTTTAACCTCTCGTTTTGCAAGCAAGTCTTTTCAGACCGAGACCACGTCTGTCAGACGTCATCGACCGACACTCACTTCTTGTCACCTACCACGCTATTAATTACCCTAAGAAATTATTTACGCTTTAATTTGCGCTCGCAAAATCAGTAGCTCTCTATTAACGACTGGTTTGATTGATTGTTCAAGTTGCAATCAACGGAGAAACATTCTCACGCCTTGCTAATGGTTTTGTGATTTGCATAATAATACAGGAACAGTGTAACATCCAGTACGCGCCTTCTCGTCTTGTTTTCAATTTCAGAGTTGTAACAAAATTGAATATTTCACGAGACAGGGAAAAAAGCCGATAAACGTTTGATGGATAAGGTTCATCGAATGTCCGGTCCGTAAATGTTTTTTTTTCTTTGTGGTAGATAAAGGTTTCGAGATAGATAACGGGTCTCGGTTAAGGGATGCGCGAGACAAGCTGGTTGAAAGGCCATGACAACATTTAATTTAATATTCAAATTCAATTTCTATCGTACCATGTCGATTTATCTACGGTTGCAGCATTCAAGTTCGACTAACCAGAAAATCAACATTCGTCTCTGTCAAAACCCGAATGTTGATTTGAAAATGTACGTCTGAATGAAGCGGGTTGAAAAATAAGAACTGATCAAGATTGTAGTTGGTTTTGTATCAGCCAAATGTTGGCTTATGTGCTAAGACTGCCATTTCTTTGGAGGCAAAGTAAAAGTTCGGCGTGGTTGATTAAACGTGAATTTTATTAGCAGATCTGTCAGTCCACTCCCAGAAGGAATTTCGTGGGGCTTTTTTTCGGGAATCCCAGGGATCAAGGTGGCGCAGCGTCTATTCGAGTAGGGTCTCGGCGACTCAGTGGGGTACTCCGAGGCGTCGTAAATCCCCTCGAGTTATAGACCGACGGTATCCGAGCCGTTTGTCGCACTGTTATTCGCAATTATCTTGGTCGCTGGATCGAGGCACGCGTCCGGTATAGGGCAAATCGGAGCAGGGCGAGAGCCTCGACTTGTCTTTCCTTTTCTTTTGTCGTTGTCTTTTTCCTTCTTTTTTTTTGCTCCTTTTATTTTGTGCTCTGAAACTGAAAGCAGTGGTGGAAATAGTCGAGGGTCGATGAGCTGGAGCGCCCGCATTTTGCACGTCATACGCGTCGCTGCACCACTAGATTGTTTGCAGAGGCTCTCAAACCGGGCGACGAGCACGTGAACGTCAGTCTCTCTCAAAAAACAAACACGCTCCATTTTCTCGTCCAGATAAGCCACTAAGCCGATAATGCATTATGCAGATCTGATTCATTTCAGATTCCTCTGTTATCAAACTGTTGGTTATTCTAATTTCATCGATGCGGGCAAATTTGTCCCGCCGCTCAGTCGCTGAAGAAATTGATTACCAATTGATTTCAACGTTGTGCAATTTCTTGAAAAACTACACTTTTTGGATCAGAGAATTTGAAGAATTTTGTTTCAAAATTTTATTGTGTTTTTAACAACAAAACATTGGTTTACATTTTGGAAAAATTGTTTGAAGTTGTTTTCCTTGAAAGTGTTAGTGTTTTAAATTTGAATGTTTGACCAAGATTTAAGTTCCAAAAAGGAACAAATTTGGTCCTCGATAGTTCTAGGGCTAAATAGATTACTACAAGAAGTAAAAACACGAGTTAATTTATTTGAAAAGAAATTGCTATGAAAAATTAGTTATGAACATATTGTTAAGATTATTTGATATCGAACAAATGTTTTCGCATAATTTCGCAAACTCATCACACTAAAGCGTCGCTTTGTTGGAAGAACATGCAATCTTGGGCAACTTTCGAAGTACGCCATCTCGGCTGAATACCAACTTGAATATCTTGGATTCCACATCCCAGTATGTTCTTCAGAAGATCTCACGACGTTAAGATAGCTTGTGCTCTCTGCCGCGAAACCACCAACGTTGATGCGCTGGCATGAAAATTATTCGCAAGTTAAATTTACAATTGGAGTGCAACGGTTTTCATTAAGAATAATAAAATGACGTTATTATTTTGTACGTTCATTTTGTGGTGGCGAGTTGAGTTGCAGAAAAACAAAAGATTGTGATTTAAAGCAGAGAGTTAATTTGGACGTAGGTTATCCTGCACGATTAAGTTGCACAATGAGTATCGAGAGTAAAAGATGGAACGAAAAAGTGAAAGAGACCAACGGAGGCTTGGAACAGGAAGACCTGTTCGACGCAGACCCCCGCAGTGATAAATTAGGGGCTTTGGATTTGTATGAAGAGAAGTGTGTAACCCTGGCTTAACGTTAGTACTTTGCAATCAATCATGCAATGCGTAATAGTAAACGCGTTTCATCTCAGGTGTTATGTTTCGATGAACATCTCGCTGTCATTTATTTTACTTCATTTTATGATCTTCCAAATGTATACTTCATCGCCGAACCATTTCAAAAATAAAATTCAGTTTCAAAGGTTGATTATCAAAGTTGAAAAACAATGCGTTTGAACAAATTAAAATAAATAAGTCGAACAAAATGTTCTTGTCAAAAGTTCGATTTTTGAAACTATTCATCAGCTTCATTAATTTTAGCTTTGATTGAAAAGTTTCAATTGAAAATGTCTAGTTGAAAATTGCTTTGTGAAAAACTATTAGGCTGTTGAGAATAAAAAATGAGCACTTGTGCACTTGGGTTCGGAGAGTCTGATCGACCACCCACCCCTATTTACTGTGGTACTAAAACCCTACTGAGGGGATATCGTTTAGAAATTGCTCTTAATTACACCAATCCTATTGAATTAGTCTCCCCGCGCGTGGTTACGCCACGTGTGCTAAAGCCACAGAAGTGTTTTTGAAATTTTGATTCATATTGTGAACTTTGATTTTCTTGATCGCATTATACAACACTCATCCTTTCATCTCGACACTTGCCCAAACAAACACAAACATAAAAAAACAACAAAATCATTTCAACATTTTTCCTGATAACTAACACCTTCTTACTATTAACTTTTATCTCAACATTTGAGGGCACTTTTTTATATTCAATAAAAGAAGGTGGTATAAAATATTGTCAGATGAAAATCTCGGGTCAGTTTTGAAGATAAGAGTTCATCCCTAGATCAAAGTGGTAAAAAAAAGAGGAGAGGGGAATTTTGTGCGATAATTTTGGTTGTAGATCTCGGCACAGGCATGTTCAAGAACAGACGCGAAAAACGTCAAAGATAACCAGCAAGGGGTTTGATATGCGTGGGGTGTATAATCAAATAATAAGTTTTTGTTGGGCCGAGCACGTATCGTGGCACGCGTCTTTGAAGGGTGTCAACACCCCTGATATGCCAGTCAGTGCAATAGCAGGCTGGTTACATTTCTAGTTCAACGTCCGCGTGGTGGTACGTTCGTGTGGACTGCTATTGTGCATTAAAATCCATTCAAGTCGGTAATTGAATCGTACCAAGATAGCGAAGTTTCATGGGCACTGTCGTGGGGGATTTGCGGTCGACTTCCGGGCTTCACCCACTGCATCGATATCCGTTTTATTCCTCGCGCCTCCGATCTGTACGTTACTTGCGCATAATCTTCCACTAATTAAAACTTTGTTCAATCCAATGGTCAACTCGAAACTTCGCTAATTCGATGTTTTCATTGCTGTGCAAATTGGATTAAATAACAATTTGCCGGTTTTCTTTGCGGTCAATTTCGTCCGCCAAAAGTTGAATAGTTTTAATTAGAAGTAAACTTTTGAGTATTAGTTTAAGATGTGATTTTGTTTTGCAATAGGATAATTCGGCTATATTTTATGTTTTGACTTTTTTTTTGAGTTAGGAAAATTGATTTATGTATCGGTATCAATAGCGTGCAACTTGGGGGAGCGAAAATGAGAGATTACCGATGGAAGTGAGAATATCTGCGACCAACTTATCTTTGTCCCTGCGCGATCGTATGCTAAATTGAATATGAAATTATACGGCTTATCATCCCACAGAACGGATGGTTGATGGCTGCGTAATAGAGTACCAAGTACTGTCATAAAACATATGGCGCATGCGTCATAGGTTTTTCTTATTTTTTTGTCAACACAAACAATTGAATGCGATTAAAAAAATAGTGCGAAATTTTTTAATCCGTTCAGTTTCGACATTTTCAAAGAGGTAAACTTTTTTTGAACACATTGTTAGAAATATGAAATAATGGATTTGTTATGCAACTGACCTGTTTTCACTTGATATTTTAATGTCGTTGAACAGTCGAGGAGCAGTTGCTGAAGCGTCACACCTGAATCTGGGATTTCCAAATCAAGCAGACGCATCATCTCGGATGGATGCCGGAACTCCAACACTTTTGCATTTCTATCATTTGTAGACTTGATAAAGTCTATCAGGATATCGACTACCTTCATCAAGAACTCTTTTGTTGCGGGGAACCCCTCGACATTCTGCGGCAGAATATCTAATCAGAAAGACAAGAGAAAAGAAAAACAAAAATTAGTACTCCATTCAGGTTTTAATTTTTCGAAATTCGATTATCAAAGTTGAATCAATAACTTTTCAGTCAATTTCTCCAGCTTTAAAAGGATATTTGAGGGTCCATGAGGATGATGATCTAAGAATGATTTCGCCTCATCAAACAATTGAAAGTATACACCTAATATTTGACACACTCTCACTTGTTTGGTGGGACGATTCCATCTCAATTATTTTCTGCGTCCTTTTCTCTGGTATCAGCATCATTATCTGTTTTTGTCAAAAAATTATTTACAGAAATTTAAAAATTGCTAATTTCAGAAAGTTCCTCTTTCATGAGAAACTAAAAATGCATCAAAATTGTTAGTAAACAAATAAAAAGATATTACTTACCAAAATAAGTAAAAGTTAAAATAAAAGAACACTGGTGTAATAAAAACAAAATCTCGAGTATGAGATAACGTTTGAAAGCCGTTACTATAATCCTGGCTTGATGGAATTGCTTTTTTTGCATAGGGTCGGCCTGAGCTATGTCTCTACTTTTTCCCGCCATTCTGTTGTGAATAGATGCACAGAAACCTTGAGAGGTTCGCTTTATTTTGTTCATATAAACGAAGGACAAAGTGTACTTGAAAAAAGTATGTCAACCATGTAAAAGTCACAAATGTTAAACGCTCGCAGACTGCGCTTTCGTTATCAATGCGTGCGAGGGATTTTGTTTTCATTGTCTTCAAAATTTATTCATTAAAAACAACCATCTAAATTATCTTGCATCAAGTAAACACCTCTTTTTTCGTTATTTTTGGTATTTCACTTGTTTTTATCATTTTATTGTTACTTTCAATCCAAGCATAATTAAAACCAACGATGAAAATGTTTTCATTGAAAAAAAAAAATTATTTGAACAAGTTGGTGGATCAAGTCATGTGTAACATCTTTATATAGGTATAGATCTTTGAATTCTTTGCTTTCCACCCAGACTGGGATTTAGCTATAATCTCGTGTCATTAATCTTACGTTGAGGATCGGATATTTTCATACCCTAGCTAAATCCCTTCTAATGTGATATAACATATTTACTTACATTCGTATAAAATATTATCTTTTCACTGGGGTTTTAGTCTGTGCTTGGAATGTTCATAAATTTCAACTATCCAATTTTATGATTATGCTTATGTTTATACCCGATTGAAATCATCATAAACTTGATGAAATGAAAATTTTTTTACTAGATAATAGTTTGTTTGCCTTTTGATGGGAGCTCAAGCGATTTATTGATGAAAGAATCACGATAAAGCACGTCCAGGATTGAAATTCATTCAAATTCATATGAAGAAAGTCGGCTAACCAATAGTTCGAGATTGTAATTTATTATCTTTTTGGTAAAACAAATATGCCAGACGATAACACTCGGAAAAAGCCCTTGTGGCTTGTAATCTGTTGAGTCTGCTTTTGCACGTGCAATCTTTCGGCTGATTTTAAATCCTCTATCACTATGCACCCTTTCTCCAAGAGACATAACACTGGGTGTGATGTGATAAGAGTACGATATTTCAAAATCATCGTCTTTTCATCAAAGCTTATTCAATTATTATAAAAAATTTCATGCATAATAAGATGTAAACAAAATAAAACATTCTTTACTCTCAATCTAAAAATCAAAAACTTTGTTAATTAAAAAAATAAAAAAGTTCTACTACTTATTTCAAAAGAGTTATTTTGTTACAAAATGTAAGAACAAAAATGTGTCATTGAACTCACCTGTATATTTGAGATTGCATGTCTCCTTGCTGAGAGCGTACGTATTTTCAGAACTCATGAGTCTGGAGGGTGAGTGTGTCCTGGCAAAGTTCTACAAAGGAGAAAAAACACACTTACGATTAATCAATTCAAAAAAAAAACAATTTATAGCTAAAAAACCACAATTGGTTTTAATACAATTTCATATTCAAATATAAGAGTGAAATTTGAGTAGCTAAAAAAAGATGATTTCATAGCAAAATGGTCAGAAAAATGTTGCTGACGTGGATGTGTCCATGCACTATAAAATACAGGTGGATAATTGATAATCGATAAAATCTTCTATAATGCACAGTGATTATTCAACCAACGAAACAAAGTTAGGCAAGAAACATGAATTGGAATTGGTAATTCATGTTGGAATATCGAAAAAAATAACTTTATCGGAGCAGTGCTTGTTCCGGCTCTGTTTGCTAGAGAAGAATTTTTCGAATTTTGAGTCAAAACGTTCGCAGCACGACAAAGATAGAAAACAAGAATAGAAAATGAGGGAAATGAATGAATGGACCTTACATATAAGTATTCCTTGATCGCTGTAACTTTAGTGCCGAACATTTGCACATTGTCCATGTCTCTGCAGTGCCCCTCGCCCTCACAGTTCCTATAACAATCAACAACAGTCGTGCTTCAGTTACAGTTTTGTTCGACTTGTTTTCATTAAGCAACGCTTTTTTTTTTAATTTGACGAAGCCACAAGGAGCACCGATGGAGCACAGCAGACCAAGAGCGACCAAGGAAATGCAAAGTCACTTCAACTTATTTGTCAGTTTCGGGCGCGAAATTTGGTATTCGCAAAACTGATGATTCAGTACAAAATTTTACTCTTCGCAGTGATAAATTATGCGCGAGATGAACAAAATAAATCTCTCGTGAATGAATGTGAAAAAATAGTTGACAAAAATTGAAATTTCAAAGTAACCTTCTGAACTTTGTATTTGCATTTGGTGGAAAAAGGTCAAAGGTCAGCAATTTTTTGTAAAATAACTCTAGTGGAAATTGAATGTTGAAACAGGATCCTCATTTAAAGTTCAGAAAAACTTGTGTAATTATCTGAAATATTTCAGAGCCAAAAAGTATGAACATTTTTCATATAAAATGTACCCAGGACAATTGTGATAATGTAGTGGCCTAAAAACTGTAAAATTTTAGCCAAGTTAATGCTTTTAGTGCATAGTATTACTTTTTCAATGAGAAATTATGTTAGAGGTACTTTTTTGATTCCGTAAAATGGAAAAGAAAGATAGTTACGTGTGTGCCACAAATCTTGTCCTACATATTTTATATGTATAGTTCATGTTTCATGTGCTTCATGAGTGTTAAGGATGCAACTGCAACATTTGTGGCACTCATGAAGCGACAAATGAATTCAACTCTGTTATACACGTTGATTCGATCTGATTTTCAAATGTAAGGTTCAATTTTTAAGCATGACACATTTGGAAACGGTCCAATATGAAGCTTCATAACAGTGACAGGAAATTAAAAAAATCCTTTGATAAAAATGGAATTAAAAAATTGAATTGTTAAGTCACCTTCAGAATCTCACACGTTTCTTGAAAGTTTCTAAGATCGAAAATGCGTTTACTTACCTGTCAATAACAAATAATAACATTTTTCCAATTTTAGTCAAACAACTTAACTTAATTATGAATGATGACAATGATTCAGAAGCATGACATAAAAAAATCGTGTCAAAATAATTGAAATGAAAACCAAAAATGTTTCAGATCCAATAAATCCATTCAGATTGAATTTCACCTTGTTCACATACACAAGAAATGAAAATTTATACTCCGATCACATTCACAAAGCAATTCGAACCGTGCATCATTAAGAACTCTGGCACAGAAGGTCACATCTCGCCCTCACCTTGACCACAGTACAATCACGCGCGTAATGAGTTTTACATTATGATATGATTTCAAGGATCGAACGAAAACTGGATACATGAAATTCGTTCCACTTTATTGGAAATGATGCTTTTGTCTAAATTTAGAGTTTGGAAAACTTGTCTTCTCTGCAAGAACTTCCGTCGTTGCGTCGCAACTCGGAAAGGTCGAGGTGATTTTGCGTCGCAGCAAAAACACTTTCGATCACTTGAAAATTGCACTTTTCTAGAAATTTATGTCAAAACAGCGTCTTTTTCGAATTAGTGACGTGATTGTTTTGTTTCAATTGACTTTTTCTTGCACAATCAAATAGCTATTTTAGTTTATATATTATTTTTCGTTTTCTTTAGTGTTGAAAGCAAATTCTAACGTTCACTTAAAACGAATTGCAATTTTATATTCAAGCGACTATTTACTTTGAGTGTTTTTGATTTGACAGAAAAACTATGACATACAATTTTCACTCCTTCTTAAGTACTCAAAAATTATTTCCTTCAAAATCTTGTCAACAAAAATTACAATCAAGTCAATTCCAAAGAGTTCAATTTCGTATAATTGCTGATCACGTGAAGACACGAAAAAAAATCAGACATACAGTGGTGTGGTCAATAAAAAGAAAAGTGTTTGAAAAGTACAAGTTGGAGGAGAAAAAGATGAGTCTTACCTGAATAATCTGGTCGATGATTATGGTGTTTCGGCGAGGAATCCGTCGTTGTCGATTGAGGGCGGCTCTGTCGAGGACGACTTGACGGGTGGCTTTAGTTGGTTTCCGCGGGACTACGACTGGCGACGTCTGGCTCTTTCTCTGGCCTGGCCGGCTGGCTGGCTGGATGGGCTGGCTGGGTTACTTCCTCTACTACCACCTGACCTACATTTCGGCCCCCGCGCTAGGGGTCGAAGACGCGCGCGGGGGCGACATTCGGCGATCGCGCGGAGTTTGGGGTGATGTTTGCGTGGGAGTGGCTCTGAAAATCGCAGTCAAATGACGGGGGCGTGACGCCCACGTGCCGACCAATCGGCAACGCCCGCATAACGTCGCACCTCTCCTCGTTGCCTCACATTACTACAGCCACCGGCAGCGAACCTAATGCACGCCACCCGAAAGATGCATGCATCCGCTCAAAAAAGATCAGCCATCCACTCACTCTGTTCCTTTCGCGCGACTTTATGTTACCATTTTTACGTCCCAAACTGCACTTTCAACCACCGCCAGATTATTATTTCGCCAACTTTCGGCGTGCTTGTTTATTCATTCGTCCTCTGTTGTGTGCACCTTCGCACACTAACTAGAATGTCTCCGGTGCATTTTCTTTTTAGGCTTTTTCTTAGACATTTTCATTTAGAGGTCATGAAGCAAATAGATTGGTAGGGGGGTTCCTCTTTCAAGTATTGGGTCTAGACGGTTCAGGCTGTGATGTAAAAACGGATAATGGAACAGTACTTTTGAGATAAGGAAAATAATTAGACTTTTGGGATTTCCATTTTGCAGGTGAATTGTGTTTATTGAAATATTCATTTCCTTTAACCCGTTTGCCTGGAGTCGTGATTTTTTATTTACCATTTTGTATTATGAAATGTAATACTATGTTTGAAGAGAATGTTTATCGAAAAATGAAGCTTAAAACGTTTGATAAGGAAGTTTCAAGAACTGTAATATCGTTCAAAATTATAAATCAAAGTGCAATTACATCTTCTTATCAACTTTTGTTGAATTTTCAAAGGAGAAAATTTCAAGTTAAACTATGACAAGGCCATTATTGAGTACCAAAATTTTAACATCTTTTTACAAACTTTATTTCAGTCAATTGATTTCTACAATGAAAAACTGACAACAAAGTTTCATCCTGGTCCGAAAAGTTTTCTTTGTATATATAGACGCAAGCAATTTTTTGTATCAGAATTGAAAAGTTTTATGTGTAACCTACGCTAATTTTGAAACTAAATTTGAGAGTATCGGCTGAATACAAAGTAACATGAAAAGTAAAATTGAAATTATACGAGATGAAACAATATTTCATGGGGATTCCTTCAAGTTCATGTACATCAAAGAATATGAAAA
Source organism: Telenomus remus (assembly GCA_020615435.1). Lineage (NCBI taxonomy): Eukaryota > Metazoa > Arthropoda > Insecta > Hymenoptera > Scelionidae > Telenomus > Telenomus remus. The sequence continues at coordinate 19,396,662 of CM036336.1, read as the reverse complement.
CAAAGAGAACAAAAAGAATGTCTCCAATGTTGCATTCACAAAATGGAGAACAATTCGGTATAGATTTTCCGGTCACGTTACTCATTTTGGATTATTCGTACGGGGCAATTCTTTATGTGAGCTGTAATATTTTACGATCAGAATGTGGTTAAACTGTTCAGGAACCAAATGTCGGACATTTGATTAAACACCATTTAAATCATAAACTTTATGCTAAAACATTTCAAAACATTAGTGAAATTATGCCGAAAGTTGTTGAAAATAATTAGAATCAAAATTAGATTAGTAACAGAAATAAAATGTTCTCATTTTTTGATTTTCAGGCAGGTGATTATCCCAACAAATATGAAAACTGAAATAACTGGCAAAAAATCTAAGCAACTTGTTTTGTTTCCTGGCACGAAAATGAAAACTGTGGTAAACAAGCTGGATGCATCACTTGGGAAGGTGTAACGAGTTGTTGGTATCTATCTCTCAGTCACTTTATAGTGGAAATTCGATTGACAATGTGTTTCTTCAACGTAAAATGTCGTGACGCGTGCGCTTTTGCGATCCAAATGACGCGGGGGTAGCGGAATGAAAGACGATAATAAGCGACCAAAAACGGCCAGGATAGGTTGCAAGAGGGTAGGGGACAAAATGGATGCCAGCCAATGAAATAGCGCTGGAACATGGCCGCGAGAGGATTTAATCAATACGTCCTCTTGGAGAGGATGAACAACTCCGTCTCCTCTATCACCACACCTCACCAGGACCGTAACTACCGTTGCTCCACGGCTGACCAGACGTTGACTAGTTTCACTCATACATGTTCATACCTTCGTTATGCACTAACTTTCTCTACATTTTTTTTCATACTTCTTTCATAATGCGGGCTATCATTCAGATTTTTTCCTCATTGTCTTTCGGTGAGCCAAAATGATACCGTGCTATAATAGGTATAATATAAAAGTGAAGTTGAAAATAGAAAAATTACTTTGCTTTTCACTACAAATACCATTGTTTTGTGTGATTTTTAATTCTTTATTTGAATGTTAAATAAAAATATAAACATTTCTCATTGAGATGATAAGATTTGTCAAGACCGAAACGATAAATAAACTTGTCGTCAAGAAATTTCAAACGTTTTAAATTGATTGAACAAATAGTTGATTGATGTTTGCAGCGAAGAAAAAAAACTTCGTTCGAACCCGTTTTACAAAGCTATTTTTTGTGAGCTGTACACAGTGCGTATTTGAAATTCCGGTTAACACGGAACTCGCATCAGAAGTACTTTGTGTTCAGTACTTGGCTGTTTGTTTATCAGCATATATTGATAGATAATTGAAATCGAATTATTGTATCATGACATACATTACATTTTTGAAATTCCTTTCAGATTTTTTATCAAAAAAATGCACTTTGCGAGGTAGAAAAGAGGAGAATATTACGATGAAATTGTTTATCAAATTGAACGAGATTGGACGCATCAGCTCAAAGAAATATCGAAATTGTTCAAATTGTAGCATCAAATTTCGATTGAAAAATAGATTCAAGTGTTATCTGCGCTCTACTTTTTGTTATTTTCATAGAATAATCCATGATAATTTGTTGTACAACAAAATTAATCCGTTCAAAAGAGAAGATTGTGAAACAGTAGTTTGTAGAATATCTATCATTGATAATACCCACCTTTCTCTTTAGTTTGCAACAGAGCATTATTATTCAACGACTGGTTTTAGGTGACATCATATTTTTCAGTTTAAATTCATTTTTATTGACACATTTATTACAATTTTTTACATAGTTACCATAAACCTACACCAGTTAAAAATAAAATACAACGACGAACTCTATTAAAAAACAAACTGATTCAATTTGCGAATCTTATTCTAATTCAATAATCTCAACTTATAATTCAACTTCTGCTTGCGAACGTCGCTTCACAAATTGTTTAAAATTCCATTAACATGTATTCAGCAGAACATAAATAACTTGGTTCGCAAAACCATCTGAATTGTAATTAGCAACATGGTTGTAAGCAAATCAACGTCGTTTAAATTTGTCGAAATGCATTTTAGCGAAAGATAAATAGGCGCATAAATAGTGCATCCAATAAAGTCAAAGTGCTCAAACATTAATGGGAATTTGTCGCGTGTCACCCAAGTCGTATTACTCTAATTCTCTCCGCCATCAAGCATGTTTGGGTCGTCGAAATTCCGCTATTGCAAAGACCAAGGCATTCCTCCAGATCCAACAGACACTGTTGGCACGTAGTATTGATTTGCCATCATCTCCAGAGAACCAAGTGGGTGTTCTCTATTTGATTCTGGGCCGTGCCTCTAAACGTTCGACGCATGCTCAGTGTACGTTTCACGTCGCGAAGAAACATGGTCCAAACGTGGATCTGTCGAAGGCTGCAGCCTGCTGCTTAGTGCAGTTAGAGCCCCGTCGAGGCTCGGAGCCTTGACGGGAGCCGTTTCCTTTTAACTGTGACTCGAATCCGCTTTTTTTTGTTTGTGAACATATTTCAAATCAAGGACACTCACATTATTTGACTAACACTTTTAGTGATTCTACAATTTGAAAGTGAGTAAATATTCCTGATTGTTAAGACAGATTAATTTACAACCGTCAAAAATAATTGACTAATAATACAAAAAATGGTTTTAATTTTGACAATTTAAACAAATCTTGACTTTTGATTTCAGACACACCTTAAACTAATACAAGAAGTTGTCTTGTTTGGGTTCACTTGTAATATACACTCCTCCTTCTTCATGGACTGCTACTCTATCCGAAGAAACTGTAAATTGACAGAAGATTGTTGTGGCATGACACAAGCAGTTGGACATCCTATGGATTAAATCCAGTGTAACATTACAGTACGAAGCTGAATGTAAATTAATTTTGGTGTAAATGCGGTTACATGCATTCTTTGTAATGATCAAGTTTTCAAATATTCAAAATTTTCATCACAAAAATGTATCATTTACAATACGATAAGAAACGTCAGAAATACGTTGAAAATTGAATGTTAAATATGAACAACTAATAATTTTAAAAATAATTTACAGTGTAAAACATATTTTTCAAAATATTTGTTTTAAAATAGTTTGTTAAACAAGAAATCGCACCTTTTTGTCATAATAACTGTTGTAAAACTTTGTTATTTTAAGAGTCTACATTTGGAATAACTTTTTGTTTTGAGGCCGTTCAACTGCACGCTTTATAAATATAATTTGATCAAGTCATATCATAAACATGTGTGCGGTATGTGTATTATGCAATAAACAATAATATATGTGCGATTATAGAGTTTCAATATTCGATATATTCTAGCTGTAACAGTGATGCAAGGGACTCGTGCAGATAATGATTTTGCGAATCGTCTACATTTTTGTGCAAAAGTATGAATGAATCGAGAACAGCTTTACTCTTTCGCAGAGTCAAAAGCAAAACAAAATCCAAGTCTTCCAAGAATGTAGTATGAAATTTGATGCAAAGTGCTATGAAAACTAGCATATAGGGTAATTAATTATAATTGATCATTTCCTGATCTATTATAACAGATCATATATTGACAATACATTTATAATTATAATTGTAATTATAATTGTAATTATAATTGTCAATATATTATCAATATTAATACTATACAATAATTTCAGCAAAGATTATTAAAGATGGAAATAATTTTGTTAAACGACTGTGTATACTTGTTTTAAACAATTGATCATGTGAACCATAGATGATTTGTTTGTTATTTTCAATGATAAACAATGAATATTTATATTGTTATGCTGTATATAAAAAATTAGGATAAGGTATTGAGTAAGAAATGATTTTCTTTCAGTAGTTTCGACATAATTGCGTCTTACTTTTCAAAAGTTATTATTTTTTAAGGTCTGTGTCAGAGATATTGTAAATCTAATTATGGTTGATATGTTTAAGTACAACTATTGTTTAGTTGAGTAAGTTATTATTACAGAGTGTAAAAAGTTATTTTTATTTAACTTAATATAAGATAGATTATAAACGAACGTTGTGAAATGACAATAAAAGGTAGATGATAGGTCCTATGGGAGGCACTTCACCCAAATTAGTCTTAAGGATTGAAATGTTCGATCAAAAACTTGGTATTATGGAATCATAAGCGACTTCGACAGTATGATATTATAATAACTCGGTTTATATTACTTTTGAACTCGTACAAGACAATAACCATAATGTAAACAATCCTTCTTGCAAACAATTTCAGATCATACAATTTGTAAACGAAAAATTGTTAATGTATAGAATAAATCGTACAATTTTAAGTTCAAAGTGAGATATTATTTGTAATATTCGTTAAGAATGAGCTGTGTGACAATAACGTTGAATTATATTACATGACAAACATTAAATAAAGTATGAATGATGGAAACCAAATGTGTTTTTTTATAATCAATCATAGAGTTTCTAAATGTTGACAACACAAATCATTGTTTTTAATAATTTCAACAGAACAAGGTGGCGAATTTTGGAACCTGTGTTAATTGGCAATCGAATCAATATTTAATCAAACGTATGACGTTTTGATAGTGTTACTAAGAATTTATCGATCTGTGTAATTGTAAACCAGACTGAACATCCTGATAGGGTTTAAATATGATAAATTGTCTGCAATCTCACGCTTCAACAGTGAGTCTTTCCGGCTAGTGCTGTGGGTTCTGATTCGTCGATTACATTGAATTAAATTATACTGAGTGCGACTATTTCCTGCTGCTGCTTGACAAGGTAGATTGAATTTACAATAAAAACTATTTCAAATCGATTTATGAAAATGTTTTTGGGTCAACATGGACTCAATTCATATTTTTAACTTAATAGAAGCAAACTATACCAATCCAAACTATGAAAGTTCAATTCCTTGTTTTCTAAGAAAGGTAAAAATGAGGTCCAGGCAATTGTAAGACCATTTGATAAAAATTTCAATTGAATGATACCCTGATGATAACATAAACATCAAAGAAAAAGTGAAAACACGACTTGTCGTCTATTCAGTACTACTAATATCTCCATGAGAAACCTCTCTACTTATCGCATGAGCTTCTTCCTCTAATCTTTCCTTTGTGCTACACTAAACAGCTACAACACTTAGCTTTCTATGTGCTGTAGCTGTTCTACTCGTTCTATTCTAATTATGATGATATTTTGTTTAGTCCTTATTTAGCAAATGAAAATTAAATATAAAATATAAGGATTTAATAAAGGATACAGAAAGTGCATCAATATCAAATTTGTTTTCAATTATATAAGAATTAATATGTTGAATATCTTATCTATATGAAACCGATTATCTTGTCAAACCCGAATGACGAGCAATCCAAGTGCGTTGTAGTTTCTATGAGATTATCTTTGATTTGTTTTACGTCACGATGGCTTGTTTTTTGTATTTTTTTTCATCTTCGTTTTACGAGGTGAAATTTTTTCAGTTAATGATATTAAGTAGAACTAAATGAATCTCAAAAAGTTTAGTTTTTGTAATATTATTTGTAGTAAATCAGATTTACCAGATTAATCAGATTAATCAGATTAACCTGCATGGTTGCTGCAGAGAAACAGAAATATTTTGGAAGTTCTAGTTAATAACAGATTATGCAACTAAACCTAAAGCTTGTATTTTTCTTTCTAGATGATTCGAATAATCTTCACCACCATAATGACGATAACTTGGACCTATGGATTACCCATTGGACCAGTAGACAAGTCCGCCGTTGCATCAAATGTATCGATTATCCAGCTAAACGTCTACAACCAAGCAGAGGGGCATGATAATTACGCTCTTGTAGACGATATTCCAAACATTCCACTGGATACGGAGCCGAAAATTGAACTTGTTCCAGTCGAACTTCATCCGGAAAAAATTAAAAAACCAGTTCTGTACAGGAAAACTTTAGAAGAGTTATTGATCAAGTTGACTCATTTGTTTAGACTGGCAGAGCTAGATAACAGAGAATTGCACAATGAAAAAGTGGGTCCTTCCAAAGATGAAGATAAGACTGATGACCCAATAGGCAAAGTGACAGAAGGCGTTCCAATCCTGCCTAAGCCGAACCATCCACCAAAAAAGGATGAACCACCATTTCCAATTGTGCCAAGTATTCCATCATCTACTTCTGTTCCTCCAAATTCTAATACCGCACCAACCACAACATTTAGCACTACTCCTGGCATATCGACTACCGTCACTTTGAATGAAACAACCACAAATCTTGTTACTACAGAAAGTACTGCTGGTACTGAAAATGTCTCAACGGTGCAAGCATCGACTGTAACAGAGTCGGAGATAAAAACTACTCCAACTACTTTGGAGACCTCTTCTGTATCAAGTACAACTCCAACAATATCTCCAACTACTTTGGAGACAACTTCTGTATCTGGTACTACTCAAAAAACTGGTCCAACTACTTTGGAGACAACTTCTGTATCAAGTACAACTCCAGAAACATCTCCAACTAATTCCTCGCAGCTTCAAACCACTCAACCTGTTCCTCAAAATACTACCACTACCTCTACAACTTCTATTCCTGTGATTGTCACTACTACGATTGGATCTACAGTTACTGTTCCACAACAGAATGAAAATTCCACAGAAAAATCTGTCGAGTCCACAGTAAACGAGACTTCTACACAATCTCCAATCACTAACACGACTCCAAGTACTACAACAAAAAAACAGGAACCAGCCACGACGGAAAAAACAACTACAGAGAAACCCACTACTATTAATTGGATGAAATGGTGTCAGAATCAGTGCAGATTAGGAACAGGTGGGACAGCTTGTGATTGCGACATAATTCCGTAATTGCGCTAATGGAAATCGTTAATTATAATTTGTACTTACTTTTGCACATGAAATAATAAATATGAGTTATTATTATAACTTTGAAATGTGTATATATTTTATCTAGGTGGATGAAATAGGATGTTTTATCACTCTCATGTTGTAATAGATTAGTACGCTGGTCTAAATAAAAAATGCAACACTTTACATACCTGACAAAGTGGAGTGTTTTTACTTTGACCAGAATATTTTAATACGTATGAACAAAGCTTTGAGAGGTAATAATTTTGAAGTCAGAGATGTTAGCTATCAACGTAACATTTTCATTCCAACTATGTATAATTATAATTGAAAGTGTACCAACATAATTTTAGATAAATAAAATTTATAAAAGATTTGCAGTATAAATTTATTTGAAATTGATCATGCTTTGAACTTTTACATTCAAAAATGAAAAATTGCAGATAATTTTTTTTTGCCGATTGCATAATGACTTTCTATGGACATACGTAACGTGATTATCGTTGGTAGAAATTTTGATGACGGTCGATAACATAACACTCTTCTAACATATTCTCCGCTGTCGTACGAGTAGATTTTACGATTTTACCAAAATAATCGAAGGGTAATGTTATCGATGAGCAGATTTTTTATACCAGTTTTGAAAGCTTCCTCATATTAAGTAATAAGAGTCACGAGAAAGTTTAGCAAAACAGGTTTAAAAACAAACTTGTGAGTCTAGACTAAAACCAATGTTTATACTAAATTAACGTTCTTAAAGCGAACAACATTCTTAAGCCTTAGGATTTTCTCGTACTTTAATTTTACAAATTTGAAGTGCCTGTCCAACAGATATAATACGTATGACATTCTGCGGCGTAAATGTGCTCCGTGACCCGGCTCAATCGATGAGAATCATGTTTTTTAGATGAACACTAATTTCGAAATTATAGACGAGAGAGTAGACCAATTTGAAAAGAAATTTATATTTCTTTCAATATTCATACTGCAATTACAACCATTTAAATTAATTTTTGTACCTTGCGTGTCTCACTGCGATCTTCATGTCCATAGTCATGATGTTTCTTAACGCTCTAGTAGCGCAATTTTAAAACCGTACTACTCCACAGTACACTAATCGTTTTTTCTACAACTTCTTCACCATGCGAACCGTAGAAAATAATGTTAACATATTTGACTCGGATTACCAATATTTGAAGTTCTTTTTTTTGTTGACTGGACACTACTTTATTTCTAACAAAATAATCAAAACGGTACTGCATTGTGTAAAAAGTATACTCATCTCTATGATTGTACAAAAACAAGTAAGACTTTCAGCTAAACTTGAAATCAACAATCATAACGAGATTAGAAGGTAAAAACGGTTGACTTGGTAATTGTACGATTGTTTTTTAGATTAAAAATGCTCTTATGCATAGAAACAATTATGATGAATTAGTGTTTGATTTTATTTGGTTACCTATTTGGCTAACTGTTTTCGGGCTTGTCATTAACTTTACAATAAATGCGAAGCATGTAACGTTACCTTGATTTTTCAACTTTCAATATTCCGAAATAAAAATCATCAAGTTCCACTGCGTTATCAGTTGACAAATAATGGAGAATCTTTTATGTCAAAAGATGTTATTTTTATTTTTCCAAATTAATGAATATTGCACTTCGGCGAAACAAAAACGAAATGATACTGCATTGTACTACATAGCAACTTGCAAGAAAATTCTGGTTCGCAGTTCTCGTGAGTGAACATTTTGAAAATGTCAACAGAATTGTTGGTCATTATTACTACTTTTTACTTAAATTTACTAACCTGGTTTTGTGTTGCAGATTATTCTGTATCGTTTGTTGCCTTTTTGGCACTCGCGGTTCCCATTTTTATTGGAGTGCCAATCTGCCGAACAGCTTCAAACAAATCAATGTGTTTGAAAAAAACGCAACCAGCTGCCATTATTGATGATTCTTTTGTACTGAATCACATAGTTAACATGTATATTATGTGTTATGTACTGATATACTGGCATGCTTTTGTATGTTTCGTGATAACAACTTCAACAGAATATTTTATGGAAATTCGTATAATAAAGTAACACAATGCTCACTCGAGCGAATTTCAATTTAACATGATTTTTCATTTGTTTTATTTTCAAAGGAATGACGCGATGAACATTGGAACTGGAAACATTTCCAAAAATCCTTCAAACTATGAAGGAAAACTAACAATTCGAAATTTGTATTTGAGACACCTAAGATTCATTAGGTTAACTTTATTGCTGTTTTATAAACAAACAAATAACTGTGTTATTTTTATATTTTAAAACAATTGACTTCAATTGTCTGAATTGACAAATTTTTAAGGTGTTTTGAGACGGCGAACAAGTGCGTTGATTTTATTCTATTAGTTGGAAGCTTGAGTAATATATTTGGACTAACACTTTCTCTTTACATGGTAAGTTTAGAAATTCTTTAAAATACTAGAATTTGGCGAGTATATAATTACAATTGTTGTCATTGTATTTTTTCAAAAACCGAATCTTGAAGTTCAAAATGGTTTCAAAACATCCCGAGCTGGTACTGGTGATCATGCCAGTCTTTGGAGTAACATTTGGTGCTATGTTTTGTATGTGCCTGATCGGAGATTATATGATTACTGGCCATGATGAGATTAAATCATCAATGTGAGAGTGGCGTTTTCATAATTATTCATATTTATAGTTATGATCGTCCTTAAATAACGATTCTTCTCGCAGCTACAATTCATCTTGGTTAAAAATAGGCACCAAAATGAAAACCACATTATTAATGATGCAAATGAGATGTAACATTCCATTGCAAATTTCTGCGTACAGATTTATAGTTTTATCGATGGAATTATTTCTGAAAGTTTGTTATACAATTTTCGCCGTTGTTATTCACAACAAATTATTCTTTTACAGTACAATAAATCGTGGCATTAAAAATCTAATGAAACTTTCTTTTCAAATTTTAGTTAAATCAGCTGGCAATGACTTATTACACATTTTTGTGGACGATGCGAGATGGCTGAGAGTCATTCTTCAAGTTGATTTCATCTAAAGGAATGTTAGATTAGAGCTTCCACCGTAGAATAAATAATTTTTATAAGATAATTTGAAATTGACATTGTTTTTCAATTGTATTTTGAAATAAATCAATTAGTATTGCAAATCTATCCAAATTGGCGATGAAATGAAAATCTAAATGATCCAGCCTTCCAGTGTTAAGTGCAATTTTGTTTAAAACTCTAAGTCAAGAAGTGCAGAGTGATTTTATCTACGGGACAAGCTACTGGCCGTGTTTACCAGGAGTCGATTATATTTTCACTCGTTTGAAAGTGCCGCCACCTGAAAACTGAAACGCGAAACTGAACTAAAAAAACGTTTGGTAATGCTTACTCAGATTTGAGATTTTTTCCTCAAATCTTCAAGCCGTTCATATTCGTTCTAATCTTTTTCAAAATTGGAAAAATAGTTTTTTTTCAATCCATTCCTTATTTAATCTAATTTGTTTTTAGTAACAAAATAATGTTTATTGTAAAACAACAACAAAAAGTTACTTTGCAGTATTGCTTAAACTTGTTTTATATGATTTTTTGATAAAATTCTTATCAATAATTGTAAAAAAACATAGAACTTTTTACATATTTTAATTTCTTCCTCCTCATTGACTTGAAGTGTTATAGGGTGATTTGCATGGGGTAGAAAATGTTGGATTATTTCTTGTTGTACATCTACCCGTTCAATGAAATATCACCCATAAAAAAGTTCAGTAAGAGTCAGTATTTTATGTTTTGTCTTTTCTCATACGTCAAACAAATTTACAACGCGGTAAACGTTCTGCAAGTGAATCAATCAAACTCAAATTAAAAGGATTTTATTCATTTCTGACTCCACAAGTCAAACCAAGTGCTATTACAAGTGAAAGTTCTGTAATTATTCGAAGGAATGTCATTATTTTTCATAAATATCATAAATAAAAAATTGGACGTACAAAAAAAAGTGTTTTTCAGGTGTAAACAATCGAGTGAATTTGAATACATTCTAGTTAACACTTTCTTTTGGGTGCATAACCGAAAGAAAACAAAGCAGTGGGTGGAATTCAAAATCAAGAACTTTTCATCGTGACTATATAAAAAATGATTCATGAAAATAAAATTTTTGTTCTCATACAATATCGAGACGTGAAAAAGAAAGAAACACGTTCCCGTTACTTTAATGTAAAGACGACTTCCTAATGAATTACAGTAATCAATCCAAAGGTCCACTTGAGACATAAATTCGCTTTCGTTTCTTCATTTCTTCAATTCAAAACGAATTATCTTGATTGAGTCAACCAAGGTATTTCGTTATTGTAAGTTTATGATCACCAAATCGTCATATATCCGAATCGTCTATCGAGAAATGCCTGCCAACATTTTCTAAGACATGTTTGCCTCTGATGATGGCAGAGAAATTTATCTTGATGTTGATAAAATTATTTTTGCTCAGACGACAATAATAAGGGTTAATAATGATCTCAACCAAAGTCTGACCGACAAACCAATGATCTTGCGAGTAGACCTTCTAATACCAATCTATTAAACTTGTGACAGTGGGCAGAATTTAATGACCACTAAGGTACTGTCCATAAATTTCGGTAGACGTTTAGGGAAAAGAGGGGTCACCAAAAATTTTACGGTCTACTAAAAACTGGTCAGCGCGTACGTCAAAACAGAAAAGCATCGCATTCTAACGATTTAAATTAGGTTGAACTAACCATAACTTCTTTATATAAATTCAAGCTATTTATGATGTACATCAATATTCCATCACCACCGAAATACTACATTAATTAATTGCCGTTTTCTTGACACACTCATCATTATGATATTTTAATTCCAGCAGGTGGATCAGTATCTTCATCTGTCCAAGAAGGAGCCTGCCGGAAATTCGTGAAATATCTTTTACAATAGGCCCAAACCCTCGACATCCAGCAGAACTTTCAACTTCTACAAATTGTTAATTTAGTAAAATTTAGTTAATTAAGTGAAACGAAAAAGAAACCTTTTAAAAATTATTACAAAACTTTATTTATTGTTACATTTACATTTAGTTAGCATTAGTAAAGAAAAGAATTAGTTAATAAAAGTTAAAACTGTGTTATATTTTAATAAGCGACTAAACTATGAATAAAAAAAGTGTTGGTCGAAGCCTGTGAACTGAGAGGAGCGGTGAAGGGATATTAGGATGCGGCAAAATCCTAGAAGCATTTAAGAATCCCTCTTGAAAGACGGAAGCTTGAAAAAGAAATGGGCGATATTTGATCGTGGGCTGGTTAAACCTTGAAATACGTGCTAGAAGTTTGCTGAGTACCCTCAATAGAAATAATTGCGCGCCGGCACCCGAGCCGTGATATTGGTGTTTACCTCGAAGCCGGTGATTATAGCTCGAGCGAGCGAATGCGTGGAAACGAATTATTTAATAACAACAAAAAAGTGACGAAGGATGGTGGGAGGAAGAGTTCTCTCGGCGAGGAAGAAGAAGACGAAGAAAACAAGTCGGAAGGATTGGAGAGAAGTAGGGATGGTTGAATGGGTAAGTGAGAGATTTGCGAGGCAGAAAAGGGGGTGATGTGTGTGTGTAGGTCGGTCGGTTTGAAGGGTTGGTGGTCTACCCCAATGGCAAAGCGAGAGAGCAAATGTCTAGAAAGTGCGTTAGCGGAAACAGTCAAGTGTCGCAAGTTGTGGTGCTGAGACTGTATGTACACGTGTGCATTTGGTTCTCCATGTGTAGTCAAAGCAGGCTCGACATAAGTGGTGGGGCTTCAATTCCTCGTGTGTGACACAAAACGTCGTGGTGGGATAGCAAAACGAAAGGTAGGGGTATTCTCTAGCCGAGAGAGCCGTACGCCGGTGGCGACCAGGTAAGCGCGAGATTCGTACAGAGCACTAGTGGGGCTGGCTCTCGCACACTCCTCCGTCGGACTTGGCAACTTAGCGAGTCTCGATCAGGCCGTGCCGAGTCGTGTACCGCGTGCGTCACGTCGTATCTTATCGTGTTGTGTTGTACAGTGTCAACCCCGCGTTGCCATCGTGGATCGCGCCTGCCAGATCACCCAGACCCTCCACAATTTGCGACAATCGATTTTCGTATTCTTTCGCGCGCGATCGCTCGTCGCACTTACGTCGCGCGTAACCGACTTTTGTTTTTTTTTTTTTTCTGTTTACACCGACAGCCAACTCGTGCAAGCACAGCAACAAAAATTGAGTCGCGCAAAATGATCGCCTCGTACGATTCAATTTCAATCGCGAGGGTTGTGCGAATAACATCGGTTGTACTTGTTGGAAAGTGGTAAACCGTTCATGTGCTACAGTGCGCCGGTGTTTTTCAATATTGAGCGAGCGTGCCACGATAGGTATGTACGTTAAAAAAAGAAAGTGCTGAATAAAGTGAAAAGAGAAGCCTCACCGATGGTGAGCCACATGCGTCTATGCCTTTTTACCTTGGTTTTAATTATCACCTCTCCGTCTTCTTGACGACCTTTGAAATAGTCTTTACGACATTAAATCTCCACGTGTGTGCGGCTGTGTGTGATATATACCAAAACCAAGACACACCAACCGAGAGCTTAACGGCTTAAGTCGTTTTTCCATCGTGTCATGCTGCCTTTTCAATGTTTAATAACAAACACGCGTTTGTGCGTGCACAAACATTGTCATGTCAAACTTGTCAGACCGATTACAATCGGAAACGCGCCGATTTGTATCGCTGCGATTTCAGTAACGCTTGCTCTTTTTTCTTTCTCTCGTTCCAGTTTCGTTTTTTTTTTCGCGTTATTTTTTTTCTTTTTCTGCGAAACCCAACAATTATCGCGCAAAAGATTGTCGATCGAGCGCGGCGTTTCAAAATTGATATTTCTCAGCGCAGATTTATGATTGATTCCATTTAAAAGGATAATAACTTCGAAAAATAATCAGCGCCGCGGCCGGCCAAACATATATCACTTTGATTAAAGGTGATAAACGAGCCGTGGCGAAAAAAGTTAATAAGTAAAATTCGATCGTAAAGACTCTGCGCGCCGCGGAGTGTCTCAATTCAAAAATTGAGTTCTGCTCGTTAATAAATCACCGGCGCTGCATAAATTTCGCGAACGAGAGAAAAACACTTGTTTACTAATTATATATAGGTGTGTGCGGGACGAAAACAACATTGCAAAAAGAAGGGAACAAAAAGCATTGGAAGAAATGTTCGAGCGGAGCCGGGCAATAACGGCGAGCGATTGCTCTTTGATTTTGGGTTATTTTTGTGGATGCGTTGTGCTGATAAGCATCGCGCACATAAGTTAATGAATCCGCGCTGAGAAAGCAAACGACAACGCAGTTTCCCCCGGTGCGGCCCGGAGCTTTTGATCGATGGTCAAAATAGCGGCGAAGAAAAATAACGTCGTACTTTCTTCGACGTCTTGCGTCCCCGCGCCGCCACGGGCTTCGCGGCGCACAAAAAGTTCTACGATAAATTCGCGTCCAGTCAGATAAATCGTCGGGCCGGGGGAGTGAGCGAGATTCGTGTGTACGCGAGTTCGTTTAATAACTAAATTGTCGGCGCGCGATAAATTCTGTCGCGCGCGACGTACGTTCAATTAAATTTTGATCGGCAGAAATTGGACTGATGAAAAAACGACATAAGTCAGCAGGGGCTTCGCTTGGATAACAAAAAAAAAAAAGCAGCATACATTGTGCACGTCAACGCGCTCTTTAAATGCACCCTCCTTTTTTGCAATCAATATTTTTTTAGTCCATCTGACGAAAATAGGCTTTGCAAATAAATCGCAGCCTTTTGTGTCTGCACAACTTTAGTTTTCTTGCAAAGTTTTGTTGCAAATATTACTTATTTTTTAATAAATAAAGGAACCCGACATTTCCATTATTTCTTTTTGCATGATAAGTGTTGTTAATAATAGTGTATCTGTAATTGTTTTAATGCAAGTGGAAATAACATTTCAAGAATAATTATTTGCAAATTATTTTTTTTTGTTTTTGAATTTTTATTTCAGGATGGTCAATTTAGTCCTTTTAGCAATCTAAATTTTAAGTTTAAAAAAATTGAAGTTATAAGGATAAGTTGAGAGGTGAAAAATGTTGAGTGAGATGAATTGTTTGTTTTTAGACGAGATCGACGAGGTCGTTGTTCTTCGGGAGAGGTTAATTGGCGTAATGAGCGATCGATGCGAATGACGTTGACTATTAGCACGTGCCGGTTGATTAGTGCGCTTGGATCGACGCTCGTTGGCTTCATTCATGGAAACGTGAAATCGGCGAGATTCGTTAATTGGAATCATGATGTACACGCTGCGAGAGGACTCCGCCGGACCGTCGATGGTGATTGTTTAGTGACATTGTCGGCGATTGAGTTGGTCTCGCTGAAACGTGCTGCACATCAACAGTTGATCTAGATGACCATATTTTAAAAGGAGCTACGAAGGCCAGCCCGACGCAATGCGTCGACGCTGCTGACGCAACGCGTCTGGATGCGTCTCACTTTTAACACGTGAGTTTTGTCAGATGTGTTTTATTTGCCGCGCGTTTTTTTTTTGCTGCGCGACAAACGCACCGAGATGTATCGTTTCAAATTTGGCGATAACTGTTGGCGCCTGGCGCGGGGCCCCACGTCAGGCGCCAGCAGTTAAATTTGAGTACCGTGTTCGAATGCTTAGTTTAATTACAAAGATAATATTCCGCATTTAAGCGGTAGGAGCTCGAACGATGATACATTTAACTATATTAATCCCGAAGCCTCCTTCGAACACGGGCTTTTATTGTGTTGCGGCAATTAAAAATTGCTGTCCGAACTGACCAGCCGAAAATATATGTCTGCGGCCCCTCAGAAGTAATATCGTGTTTATGCGAATATCTCGGATGCTTTTTCTTAAGTGGATTAAATATATACTTTTTTAAATACCCGGGACATAAATTGATTACAAACTTAAATGTAGAAAACAAATTAACTGCTTTCCATAAATTTAATTGCATTAGCATAATTTTAGGGTGCAGAAAATAATTTAGTATTAAGGGAATAGACGCTTGTTTTTCTCGTTTCTTCGCTCTGTCTCTCTCTCTTGTTCATCTCGGCTGTTTGATGATAGAAACGCCGGGTGATGCGCTTTACATTTGCAGCCTTTTTTATAAAATCAACTTGCGGGCAACCTCTCAACCGGCGCCTTTCTGATTCGCCAAACGCAGTTTTATCGTATTTTTCTCTCATCCTCTCGCTCGGCGCGATCGTTCCGGTCGTTTTATTTGTGGCTTATTGTTGCACCGAATGATATTAATTAGGCCAACCGAGAAGTCGAAATGTTTATTCTCACGTTGATTTATCATGCAATTTCAATGTGAACGATTTCGATACAAAATTTAATTGTGTACAATAATGACCGTCTCACTTTGAAGAACCCTATAATGATGATAAACATCAAAACCCAGTGATTAAGAATACACGCACCGAACGAACAAAATCTCGCCGTATCAGCTTTGCACACAGACGAATGGCCATTTAAATAACCTATCACAAATTATATTACGGTATCAATGCCTTCGAAATGCTGCATTCCACGTATCAAGTTTTCGGCCGACGAATTTTCTCTTCAACATCCAATTACCTTTTTTTCAAATTGAATACAAAACTGTTTTTCAAATTTATTTCATCCTTCTCTTTTTGAATTTGCAGCGAACAGAGTTTTTGAATTTCAAAAGGTTGAAACAAAGTATCGAGTTGTGACTTGGTATGAGTCTGCTGTGAAAACCTTGATTGTACGATACAATTCTGTGTGCGGCTTAGATGGATACGATTTTTTTTTGTTCTGTATCGTTAGAATATATTTTGTTTCATAATGTCACGCGTCACAGCGATACTACTTTGTGGTCTGGTCGTTCCCGCAATGTGCACAGCCAATGGCACAGCCAAGTGTATAAACAAAATGAATGTAACAGATTAAAATGACTTTTAATTTGACTTGATAACGCTCGCCGTTCTTTTTTTTTTTTTTTTTTTTCGTCGCTCCTTGTGCGATGACGTGCGTGACGATGACGAGCACGATGATTTAAACACAATCTGAACGCTGCGGTTTTGGATTTAATCCGAATGGAATAAACTGGTGGCCTAATTAAGTGCGAGGATAACACTGTGTGAATTTCAGTCGGCCGTCCAAAACACTTTGCTTATCAATTTCACGCCTAAATAGTTATCTCGGGACTCAGTGAATCTGTCCGGCTACCGCGCCCACTGCTATGTTTTTCAAGATTATCTAACATGCTCTCCTAGGTCCTTGAAAAATGATAGTAAATTTGTTTGATAAACTTTTTTTTTCTCATTGCCTTTTTTTTGTTTTTAATAAAACCGTGCAAAAACGTTCATCAAGGTAAAAAGTGTAAGAGTTATTATTTGTCTTAATTAGATTATATTTGGTCGTTCAAAAAAGCCCCTCTGACAAAAAAAAGGAAAAAAAAAGGCAATGGAAAAGGCCGAGGAAAAAACGCGCTTACCCATGGCCATGCGTAATTTATTTATGACATTTCGCGTAATCAATTACAAACGCCATTTGTAAGTTGTACGTTTAATTTAAATGCAAAATGAATGATCAATATTGTGGCAAAAATGTCAAATGATTATTTAGCCTTCTATTTATATTGATATTATTGTTATCATGATTTTCAATGTTTTTCTCTCTTTGTTGTTTCATTGAACAGAAAAATATTATTAATTACGATTGAAAGCAAATGGGCAGCTGGTTTTATCGATGTCTGGGATTGATTCATGAAATGCAAAACGTTGAACAAACGCTCAGGCGTACACTATAGCGCTCGATATTGCAGTTCCAATGTGGAAGCATAAAATCGTCACATTTCTGATAAATCGAAGTTGAGGGACCAAGTAAGCCCTCAAGGTGTACAATTTCCTGTGACGGCGAACAGTCAATATGAACTCCACCTTGGGGAACTGATTTCATTATTCGATTATGTTTTACAGCCAATGGGACAAAATAACTAGTTGTGACAATCTCGCAGACAACGTGTTGGGCGCAAAATTTATCGGAACAACTTTTTGTTTTCAATCAAAGAGTTATTGATTGATAATTATAGCATTTTAATTATAGTATTTGGTTTTCGGACGGACAGATAAAAAAGTCGTGACTGAGATTGATTTACGGAAAAAACGATTCAACCTTCTGGAAAGGAAGAAAAAAAAACGAGCAAAAGTAATTATTTGGAAAGGTATTAGATAAAAGAGCCCACAAATTATGCGCGTAGAAAAAGTCGAAAAAAGCGGCATAATTTTTTTCCTCTTGGTCTTTTAGTCTTTGTAATTATACATGCATTAGTTGCTATACGTTTATTACTCGGCGCATAGTCCCAATAAAAATATCACATTGACTTTAATGTATGACAGCTTGCGGGCAAAATTCAAATTCCGCGCCGCCCCGTCATTTGCCTAAAATGCACTAATGTGTAGGTTTTTGATCCAGTCGGTAAAACAATATCGTTACAAGTTAACACCCGACAATTTAACCATACGCGGCATAATTTATTGTCAATACAAAATTTCATTACACACTGAACCCATCAAATCGCTATAAATCATCGATCCAATCACATTCCTACATAACTTAGCAGCCTATCGACGAAATAACTTTCTTTCAAGATGTCTTCCTTTTTTTTTGTTTTTGCCTCGCTTTTTTTGTTCTAACGGTCTTAATTTGAAACTCAAAAAAACACGATGACATTTTCTCTGTTTTAGATTTGAAAGGAAGGAAACACAAAAAAATTAGAAACTGTTTTTATCGAGATTTCAATGATTCAGAAGATGTATTTGAATTAAAAAAAAAAGAAGAAGATCTCCTTTATTTGAACCCTCTAATGACTAGGCAACATGAAAGCATTTTTTTTCATAAAGTATTAAATTATGCGGCTTCGCGCATCCCAACAATTATTTACAAGTGACGAAATTAATCTTATTGTATACTCTTTTCTCAGGCCCTGACAAATTGAATATATTGAATTTCATGAATAACGAAGATAGCGTAGATGGCCCCCTGCGGAACTTCTGGTTTGTAGCTGTCTGCTTCGGTGCCGAAACAAAACATCGTTACTCTTATATTTCGTCTGGTTTTTTGAAGCACCGCTGTATTCTTTTGTACGTTTTTTTTTTGTTTATGCAAACTAGATTATAGGAGCTCCGGAGAGGATGACCACGACGAAATAAATCGTTTGCATCAAAATAGCCGTAACAAAATCTGTAAATATTATTATCATTAATTGAATGTGCTTTTGAAATGAAAAAGAACGGCTGAAAGGAAAAAGTCATGGAATTTTGACAGAAGAACAAAAGACAGATGACACGTTTTCATATTCAAATCCCGGCGAGTTGTTTATGGGCGTTAGATAGTTTAGTGCTCACAGTAAATAAAATCGTGATAACTCAATTAATTTAGCGACGAGAAGCCGTTCTCTGATTTGTATTCATCGATTTCTATCATTTTTTTTTCTTTCGTCCTTTTTTATTTCTTCTTTTGAATCCAAAGAAAAAAATACAAATTAGGGTCAAGATGTTTGATCACACATTTCAGAAGAATTATTACAAAACACGCCATAGAAGCCAAGTCGAATCTTCTGTAAACAAATCCGTTCAAGTATTTGATCTAATGTTCGTTGTATTTTAAAAAGACAAATAATTCACATCCGATCGCACAGCGCTTTTTCGAGTACCTCTTCCTTTTTGGTCCCTGTTTTTTGGCCCTTCGAGCAGACTTTTCTCACAACTTCAGTCAATCGTTGGAACATCAAATTGCAAATGTTGAACAAACACTGAAATTCGTCGAAATTAGAAGAAGAAAACGAAAAAAAAAATCAAGATGTTTGTTTATCAAACAATTTTCGTATTTCCACTTCCGGATAACATTTCAATTGGTATTGCTGGGGAGCTGAAAAATATTCTCATTCTTCATCGAACTGCGAAAAAGCTGTAACAAATTGTAGGGCAGAAAAAAAATTCAATGAATCTCGGCGAGATAAAAGCCACGAACGTGACATCGCGAACATTTCTGGACTCTCGACTCGGACTGATTAGAGTGGAAGAAAAACTGAAAATAAACCAAAAAACAAACATTTTTTTTTCATCGCAATCGCGAATTCGCTGAAACAGAGAGTTCCTTGATCAAGTAGGCGATAAATTTGATAAAATTCGTCCGAACGGGCGATAGTCGTTTTTTTTTTCGCTCGATGTTTTATCAAACCATTAACTTTGCGCTGATTAAATGGCGGGTCGTAAAAATTGCATCCGAAAAATTAGCGCAGGATGCACGGGACTTGGGATCGCGTAAGTTTTAATTAATTGAAAAAAAGCGGAGTTTAAATTATTGGAGTTGTAAACAAGGCAGTATTCCGAATTCGCAGACGCAATTAAACTAATGGACCCGCCCATCTATGCTTTTCACATATAGATCCACCAACACGCTGTACTATTCCCACGCTCAGCACACCCAAATGATTGAAAACTAATTTAGCTGCACGGCGGTTCACATTTTTTGATTCATTACCCTAATAATCAGCTCTACGTCAACTTTATGCAAATCGTGGCCGGCGCGAATGCCGCAAATACGCAGGATTGTCATAAATTTTATGGTAATTTTTTGCACACATTGTCGGCGACAATGAATTGTATTAATCAGCGTGCTCGGTTTTTTGTTCGCTGCTTAGCGAGAAAACCTTTTCGGTCGGGGTGTTTGAGGTATCGAAACGGACGAAAAAAATTAATAATTTCATTACGAAGTCTGCTTTGTACGAAAAGTGGGGCCGGGATTAGCATAATTGAATAGCACAAAAACCTACTTTATTAACACGTATTTACAAAGTGTCATAAAAAGCCGAAACAAGTAATAAAAAGTGAAAAAAAAAATCTTTCGTTGTAATAAAATGCGCAATTTCGTAATACAATTGATGAAAAAGGAGAAAAAAATTGGAGTCACGCGCGTAACTGGAGATAAAATGTCGCCGTACAATTTTATCTAATCGTCTTATTAACACTTACGAATTTGGCAAAACATAAATTGGCCGGCTAATCTCGCACTGAAATTCATCAACTAGACGCGAATTATCAATTTCAATGATCGCCTCATGAACGTTTTTTCATTTATACGCCCGCAGAAAATTCCTCTAGATATCAATTGTATTTACATTGTTCGAATTAAAAAAAATTGCAGCGTCGTAATGTAAATAAAATCGGCGACACAAAGCTTCATACATATTTCTCCTATCTTTTCGCGTAACAAAAAAAAAATAACGATAAAATGGAAACAAATTCCACGACAATGTCTCTCGTGCATATTTCCATTTTTTGTAATTTATTCACAATTACAAAACAAATTGTTACAAGATCCGTAAACACGTCGAAAATGGGAGCTACCATAATCAAACTTTAGCGACTAATAATTAACTGTACTTCACGCGTGTCAAAAATCGTGTACTCGAATTGTTAGACCTTGTATATATAATTACAATGATTATGCGAATCAAAAACGGCACGTCGAAATTTTTTAACACTGAATTTTCTCTGCGTGAGAGTCGAGACGAGGTATGTATATACCACTTCGGAGCCCTTCAGATCATAAACAGAAAAAATCGATAAAAAAAGATTTAAAAATTAACGCGAGAACATGCCGCGTATGTTTACTCGACTACGAGGTTCAGGTGACGTCATTGTTACACACAGTCGTATAGGGTGTTACAAAACGTGCAGACTTTACTCAATTATTGAACGCGATTAGATTAAAAAATAAAAAAGTTTCACCGGGCACTTAGTGAAAAAGAAATTGGCTGGCTGAAACGAGAGGGAAAAAAAGTGACGTTTTACAGGTGAGCGGGAAATTCCCGACCTATAATAAAAACATTGATCCCGCACGAAAGGTACCCATTCAAGTATTATTGTTATGGGTCAGGAATTTCTCGCATACCACTAATTGACTTTCGACTCTGAATGCAAAATTGAATTTTGTTTCAGAATCTAAAATACCGTTGGAGCTGAAATATAAACGCTTTGCGACGCGAGAACCGTCGTGGCTTCTCTTTTCTTTCTTTGCGATTCGTTTTTTTTTGCCCCCGAGACGCTTTCGACTTTTCGAAACGATTCCTTTTTATGCGAACTTTATCACTGTTAACAACGTTTTTGGGCAAAATTTTGCGACCAGTTATGTGATCTTGCTGATAAAGTTAATTTGGGCAGTAAAGCGTGGAGCTTTTTGTTTTTAAATGGCGCATTTTTGCCGTATTATGCCAAATTAATTGACGATTTGAGTGAAAATGTACAGATGTAAATGGCCCGATGACAATGAAACGGTATTTTTAATTTGAACGATGTTGAATGCTTGGAATTTTCATTATACATTATATGGTATCACGCCGAGTTTAAAAATGCTAAAAATCTGATTCCCCACATATTTGCGGACACCCTGTATATACTTCCAATTTTCATCGTGATATACGCTTATTAGTATCGAGAGGAAGATTTATTATTCGCAGAAAAATATGATCGAAAAAAAAAAAGTTGGTGAATATCGATATGAACAAAAAGCCATAAATAATGTACAAACGCGGATTATTTTCGAATACACGTCTGAAATTATATCTTGTTATGTCTTAATTTTCAATAATAAAGTTCGTAATGCCGAGTTTATCTCGATTTTTAAATTTATCTTCACAGTTTGGAGACGATTTTTGCTTCCTCTTCGTATCGCTATTTTGCCAAGTGAAAATTTCCTCTGGCAATAAATTATGAAGTTTGTATAAAAATAACGTACCTCACACCTGTTAAATAAGTTACAACGGTTGGCGAAAAATTTATTCTTTTTCTAATAACTAAATTCAATAATCGGTTATGCGAAATTCCTTAGGTGCTAAATTACGTCGTCAATATTTCCTCCATACATTCTCGATGGGATATTTTTAAAATTGCAAAACAAAAAAGAAGGATTACAACACGTTATAAATAAAAGTCCCGGCATGAAGAGAAAAAAAAGGCCAGGCAATATCGCACGTGAAAGAGAAAAAAAAAAGAATCTCATCGCTGGTGAAACAAAGGTAAAATTTGAGCACAGTAAAAGTTTGAAGCAACGATACAAATTTCACATAAGTTTAGTGTTCTTTTTAGTTTGTTTGACATTCTCATTAAGACTCCATGTTGAAGTAGGGACGGTTACACAAAATGACATTCCGTTATACCCTTTAAGAGTCTTCATTGTCTGAATAGTAAAATGATTTTGCGGGATCCGTCAGAAAAGTAAAGTGCAACTTCACTTATTCAAACACTCACATTTGCCCGCAACTTTTATATTCCATTATTTCTTTTCGTTTAATTTCAATTTCGCGAACAAAACCAAAACAATTTTTCAAACCTCCAGTCAAAAATGATAGCGTTGAATCATTCAAAATTAATGTCATCTTTTGTATCTTTTTTTTTTTCAAAAAACTGTGTGTCAATTTTGAAATTAAATTTACATTCGTATCAATCCATCATTGACAAATCATTATTTGCCGCGTTGATGATTATTGATCACTGTTGCACACGACGAGCGTTTAGTTGAAGAGAGAAAAAAAAGAGAATTTCGTGCGAACGAAAACAAACCGATTCGATGAATTAATTTAATTATAAAGAATTAATCACTGCTTTGCAGATCGAATTAAGTGTTTCTGCTGAGCACATATTTGCATATGGAGATATGAAATTTTAAACGCCATGCATAAGTATGTTTTATTATTCTTAAATTCAGTGGGACCACCGAATTCGGGTTCTCTTTTTGTTCTGCGCGAAGACTTCATGTGAAACAAAGGAAAGAAAACAGCCGATGTATAATGACCAGTGTACACCAACGCGGAATTTTGTGAATTGTTTTCTTTTTTTTTTCTTATTTTTTCTTCTTTATTTTCGACTCGCCATGTAGAGTCGGAAAGAACCATTTTATCTGATCAGTGAAATTGTTTCGGTTCGATTAAAATAATTGTTTTCGTAAAAGGTGAAAGACGAACAAAAAGATTGACAATTTATTAACTAAAAAAAGAGGGCCGTGTGAAGAAATCGACAAACGCTCGTTGACAAAAAGGAAGGTGTTTTTCATGAAAGGCAAATGAGCGAAAAAAGTTTCTTTACGAGTGAAAAAAAAACAACGTGTGAAAATGATAAATTAAAATTGAAACGTTCTGAAAACGGCGAAATTCCAAAAATTCCATCTCAATGGAGTTGTTAGAAAGTTTTTCCCCCGTCGTTTCGTTATTGTTGCATAAAATTATGGGCGTGACGTAAGAGGCCTCCGAGGTGGCATATGATTGCGGATTAATTTTATCGACAAATTTTGTAAATTCTGTTTGGCTACGGGCCAGTGCCACACGAGATGCCAAGATCAAAAGGCCCGGTCAGTGAATTAAAAAGTCACATGTATTAATGATTGGGGCTCGCGCGGCTCCGTACGCATTTTTTGGTGAAATCTTCTGTATAACGGGTGTTTAAATCAATGCTGTGTTTTGTAACGCTATCAATCTCCACAAAAGTAATAGGAAATTAAGATATTAATCACGGACGCTCCTCGGAATCGCTCGTACGTGAAGAAAGAAAAGAATTTGTATTCAATTTTAATCAATATTAATATGCTGTTTCGGCAGAAAATAGAAACTCGTTCTAAAGAGCGATAGCACACTTGCCCACACCTGATCGCTGTATTAAGCTCTATTAAAGAACGCACACGGACCTGTCCGTTCATTAGCGCCTGATTTATTCATCACGTCTGACTCTAATTATTTTTTATAATACTATTCATTTTCGCGATTACACTGAAAACTTTTTAGCCACGCTTGTATGTATCCTCTGACTCATTTTTTTTTTCATATCTTCCTATTTAGTAGCGTCGCTCCGTCTTGTTTTCGAAGCCTCTGATCAGAGAAGACAAATCATGATTACACTTCTCACTTCATTTTCGCCCAAGAAATCGTGGGTAATAAAAGACAACAACAAAAATGCAAGATGAGTAATGTTCGACTTGGTCGAATCATGCCTGAAAGTCGAAATTTTTATTTATGATTGTTAATGTGAACGGGCGATGACTAGTGAGATAGTTTTTTTTCCTTCCCTTTTTGAATAAATTATCATTTTCATGTAAGAGCCGAGAAAACTTGAGAAAATCACAAAAATGTGTAAATGACCATGTTACACGAGGCTGATGAAAAACTACTGATGAGAAAGGAAGAGTGATTGATTGAAAATGGATTATTTTGCGCGAGAATTCACGGAATGGAATAACATTTTACGTGCGTTGTTGTGAAATGTTGATGACGATAAATTATATTGGTTTGCGTCAAAAGTTTTCGGCGCGTAAACATGCACATTTCAATTTCTACGAGAAACGCGCGCGACCGCAGTGCAATTGCATTGAAAAAGTTTTGCGCCGCAAGTTTCGTTCGTTGATCTCGTTTGAGAAAAATAACCCCGACTATTTTTCATTACACAACCGATCCGCAGTTGTCCATAGTCTTGTTTTGCAATTGTTGATTAATCCTTGACGCGCGAAATTTGGATTTTGAAGAATTACCCCCGGGTCGTTTTTTTGAAGCGAGTTATAAATAAAACTTAGCGGCAACGTTTTCGGTCTGAGCTCAGACGTACACGGTATTGGAAGAAGAGTCTATGGACACAAAAAACGATACCTAAAACCACCACACCATCGGACCTATTTGTCAAATCGATCGTCTTTAAGATATACTGTGTTGGGGTTATTTTCATTGTGCGGCAAAGTTTGTAACTCAGTATATATCGTGGCCATAAATAAGCTGATGTCGATGTTTTCGAATAACCAATGATACGACTTTATGAACTAACCCTAAAAAAAATTCGGTTCGAATTTGTTTCAGATTTTTCAATTGGAAAGTCAACAAATCAAGGTTCAAAACTTTTTGAAGATTGAATTTTTGAAAGACATTTTTTATGGACTTTGTAACGCAAAATGTCGATCTATTTGTTTATTATAAAAAGTATCAAAGTTAAAGTCAACGTAACCGAAAGACTTGCAGTGATATTTGAGATGGTTAACGTCCGTGTGATATGTGTATTTATTCTATTGCGTTATGTGGAGTGCAATTTTTTTTTCATATTTATTAACTCGCAACTGGTTGCAAATGTATCTGAGTGTGCGTGTGGGCACGTACGTTATCTTTGAAAAAAATACACAGAGACAAAACACTTCTGATAGACCGTGCTTAAATTTCATAGCTGAAAAAACAAATACTCCGAGAGTGAAAAAATTTCGAAATTCCAACCTGGCAAAAAACGTAATTTTGAACCGATGACAAATTCTTCTGTCTTATCTTTTGTTATTTCGTTTGTGATTTTTTGTCTAATTTCGCTTCTTCTAGACTCAAATTTCAATTCATTCAAAAACCTTCATTTACAACTTTCAGCGAGTTGTTTTTTTACTTTTTCTGGCTTAGCTAAGGTACGAAATAGAAACAGGAGAGGTACGATTTTTGGACCCTGACCTTTTTCGTACCATTGAACTTGGCACTAAAGTTTCGTTTTCAAATTTTCTCATCGTTAGTCCGGACAAAAAATGTGTCCATACATTTTGGTTTTCATTGCGATATAATGGACAAAAAATAATGAAAATGAGTTGTAATATGAGACAGTCGAGTGGCAGTAACGTGAGATAGCATAAACCAGAATTTGATAATGCGCGTGTGGTGTATTTTGCGGAGGTAAAATTTTCGAAAGCCATCGAGGGTAAAACTACAGTTCCAGTGCTTCGCGCGACCTTGCGTATAGATGTGGGCTCATAATTATTGCGCCCGATCGCAGGGCAATGCATATGCATGCGCCGACTATTGTAAACTCAAATGTATTCCACAAGTTTGTATGTACTTCATATATCAATACATTTTTTGCGCCGATACTTTCACGCAAAAGCGTATCGCGCTCTTATCTAAATCCTTTTCGCTGTCTCATATTACTACCTGATTTTGCAATTGTCAGATATTCGCTTCATAAAAATTACAAACGTTCCGTTAATTTCACAACTTTAATGCATTTTATTTATGCCCGCCGTCTGACTGACATTTCTCAGAAAACTTATCCGCTCCTTACCCCCACTGTGAGTCACTTTTTTTTTTTTTTACTTGACAGACGTTTTGCCACATCTCAAACGCCAAATAAAAAGCGCCATCTCCCTTTATGATAAATTGCGACAATTTTTTCTCTTCATAGAAATCTTTATCTCGTTGCAACAACTTTTTCCGACGATTTTTCATAAATAATTTCCATTGTCTCGTTCATTGACAGTGGTTATAACGTGAGATTTTTATTTTTCAAGGCCCAATCAAAAATTCAGTTTATCAGATTTCGTCTATCTTAATTGTACTCTTTTTGAAGAGGAGGAATTCGCCAAGTTGACTTTACACGATTTTGTTCGTCTGATCGAAAGTGAACGTCGCCAAGTAGCGTCGACGTGCCGCTTACTAATCTGTTCGTAACCAGCTAATCAGATTAGTTATTGATAGTCAAAAAGGCGAGGAATGTTTGAAACCTCGGTTTTCGAGAGGACAAATTTAGAATCGCCGCTTTCAGGGTTATCTCTCAATGTCCTTGCTCATCCGCAATTACGCAACCTCTGGACGGTATTACTGCATCGTCATTACAATCTCACGACTCCACAGAACATGTTCCAAACTGTCTTACGTACCAGGCCCATCATAACCGAACCAACTTTTCGGCTCCTCAACTCAATTTTTCGATTCTCAACCTTCAACCTCAACCCATTTATTAAGCCATATTAAAATGATATTCACAAGTTAGCATCTCGTAAAATTAATTCCAAATTGTTTTATCTGCCTTTTTTTGCTTCCCTTTCGAGAACGACGTCTTTTTTTGTCTTGCAATCCAACATTCAAAACACTTTCCGATTCTTTTGTGACATCTTATCTGCGATCTCCAGATGGAAGCTTTATCGAATTTTGGATCCCAAAGTTTGTGCCGATTTGTACAAGGTCGTGCACGATATTGAATAATAAATCTTGTGAGGTCTTAACTACCCAATTTCTGATATGAAATCTAGATCTCATAGAGATGTTTTCGATCGGGGCATTCTCGACGGCGCCTTTTTTCGTGGACCCACCAGATTGAATCCGCTCGGGCGGGCGGTTTCAACAAATTCAAAAACATTTCTATAAACTTCTTTGATCGTCTCTGGCCGCTAATATTTGATGTCTATTTCAGTGTCTTTTTTTTCAACTAGTTTTCAACTCTCTGGTAAACAAGCTCTATCAAACCATTTCATAAAAAAAAGTTTTTTTAGTTATCTCTGAGGAAGTTTGCAAATTTGCAAAAGTGTCAAAAATATTTCTCAAGTTTTACAATGTCTAAAAGGCAACGTTTTATTAGAAAATGTTTTAAATCGTATTTCTAACGTGGATGTTTAAACAACAGTGAAATTTCGATAATGAATTTTTCTTGATTTCGTCTTTATTGTCCAACGAACTGCAAAGTTTTTATCAGGAAAAGATTTATTTAGTTACAACTCTGAGACGGCGACGCCGTCACGTGGGTAAATGTACGGTAACCTCTTTCACTATCTGTTTTCATGCCTAAAATCCTGTTACATTGAGTGGCTCGGCGTATCCGTCAAACGACGCCTCATTTTTCGGGAGCACTTTTTCGAACTATAAATAAATCGACTTTTGGAAAAAACATCCATCCCTACAGAACACCATTCATCTCTTTTTTCCGGCGGTTTCATTTTTTCGCCACGATTGGCGATTGTAAAAACGAAGAGAAGCCAGACAATTCGTTTGGCATATGCAAATGTCTTTTGCAAGACGCCGAAAAGACTTTTCAATAAATTTCAATAAATATGCGAAAGTAAGGACGGTTCATCTTGCCCGGGCGAAATTCTCATTGAACGTGCGACTTGTGTTGCAGATTTCGTATAGTTTATAATTTAATAAATGGTTAATCTATTTGAATTTATAATGCACACCGCAAGATCCTTATCAGATATAAGAACTTATTTTGATTACGGTAAAACTATACCTCACGTCGCATCTGCATGTGTTTTTGCATCATATCTTCCATGTTTCAGTGTATCATGTATCCGGAGACACACTTAACTGGTTTGAATGAAGATTAAAGTATGTTAATGTCACTTTTTATTTGAACTGATTTAATATCTTGCAGATGAATATCATCGTTTAATATATTCATTTGTTGTGTGAACAAATTATTGTGCACTCGGACTAACTGCAATAGGAACTGCACTATAATTTTGGTCGAATATCAAAGCGATAAGCATCGTCAGCCTCTTGGAATATCTCTCATTTTTGTCTTTTTGCCTTACAAATTTTCATTCCACTTTAACTACACTTTTTATTGCGATTTTTTATTTGCCATTGCATGTTTGAAGAAAAAAACAACCTTTTCTCCCACAAAGAGATAGAATTTTGTGAGAATAAAATTAAAATACATAATGGAATTAAGTAAAGTGTTTTTGGAGTTGGCGAAAATATATTATGGTGTTTTGGTAGCCAGACGTTGCTTTCGTTGACATAGATATAAAACATGAAAACACGTCGGAATAAGTTATGATCGCATTATTTGCGGTGACTTTATATCGGCGATATACTTTCGGAAGCAATTCCGGAAACGTCAGATTTCTTGTGAAACGTTCAAAGTGAATTCGTACTTTATTCAGATGCGTGCAGCCGTCGAGTCGATAAGCCAATGCTATAAAAAGTTTAACTCGTTTCTTTCTGCCTCGAGTCGATCGTCGGTTCTGGTTTTATATTATTTAACAAAACCTTTATCAGAAATAGTTTAGTTTTCGAATCACGAAACTGTATCGAGAAAGAAAACAACGGAACGAAAATTGCTGAATCAAATTAAATTTTCATCGAATGAATATGTTTCTATGATAGGCATATTAAATTTATGCTCGAATGATAATCCATTTATCATAATCGAGAGACATGTTCGAGATTAATTACACAATTTGTCAAACAAAACAAACACATGTTCAGGCTTTAACTATAATTGAAATGTTAAATACAGTCTTTATCAGTTGTTAGTTTTAAGTTCGAAAAAAACAATCAATTTTACTGTACGCTTTATCGCCGCTCGACGAGTTATTTCAAATGGGCAACGCGTGTAACTCGCGCGAGAAATAATAATTTTCTCGATAGACTTGGTTTCTTTCGAGATTCCTTGTTTTTTCTCGCAGTCGTCGGTTTAATATAATAAGTAAATAGGAGATTATGACATTCAGCAACCATGATTATTGAGAGGAGATAATTGTCAGTCAGGGAAATCGGATGATAAATTTCTGATAAAGAACTACATTCGAGATAAGAGTGAGGTGCAATTAAAATGCCTTTCGAATGAAGCGTATTCAATCAAAAAGAAGGCTAAGCCGACTAATAAATAAAGCCGCGGTGAAATACCCAAGAATCGCGCCAAGACGTGCTGTACAAACTCGTATGTTACGTGACAGCAAATGCGATGATTAATTTTTCATCTCTCGTTGTTGTTTTCAAATTCGTTGAATCTTCGCTTTTCTCTCTCTGTTAGCGTTTATTTTTCAATACCTGCCAATCATTCGACGAGTCTTATTTTTTTCTCGTTTTTGGTTAACTCAACAATTCTATTATTGTAATGAAAGAAAAAAAAAGATCAATAATACTTGATTGAACTCGAGTGCTTGATAACATTCCAGCGCTCGATAATTTCTCTGAATCAAACTCAACTCGAACTTGTTTGAACCCGACGATATTTGCACAAACGATTAACCCCGTTCTGGAACAAACATCCGAAAGTTGCAAATGTCTTTTGCCGATAAATCCGCGCTGATGATTGTAAAATCGTTTTTTCCTCGTTGCGAATTCAAATCGAACTCATTTTTCTCTCTTATTATTGTAATTGAATTTGAAATTGACTCGTTGAGATAAGAACTGGGGTAAAAGCCAGACGAGTGAAGGCGACATGTTAGTTTCAATCTCCGTTGCTTTTCAGGGGAGAGGGAAACATTTTTTCTCGTCCTCCAAAAGGTTATAGAAATTGGCAAATGGGAAATGATTGAGTGCCCTTATCTTTGATCGAACAAAAAAATCCGAACACAAAGCACTCGCCGGGGTTCGAGTGCGATTGATATGACAATTCCGACGATTACCAGATACGCACGACAATTTCCAGTATTCCCATTCGTCCACTAATTCCTATACGATCTCAAGGATTTCATTGATTCGGGATTTCCGTCGACTTGCAAGATAACAGTAATACCATCTGTTCTAGATATTCCAGTGATTTTCAAGTATAACTTCCGCTCGCGCTCTACATAACAATTCTAATCAATAACTAAACACAAGAACAAATCCAAAGACAAAAAATGTCAAGTTCTTTATCGAAAATCAACTTGGTGCAAAAAATGACAAATCTTGTTATTTGACGAAAAAGAAAAATGCATTTTTTGAATGATAAAAAACGAAGTTTGAACAAAGTAACAATGTAGAAAATAATGTGAAATGAAGTGATACACTCGACCAATTTAAGGCTGTTGATACAGTGGTAATATATTCATTCGGTCGAATAAAGAAGGTCAACACACAGGGGCAAATTAAAAATGTCATAATTCAATGAAGGATGTCACTTTTCGTCACTTCGTTTCTGAGATATCGCCTGGACAGAAAGGCAACAGTGATTAGCCATACAGACGATTCTTTGACGGTGATTCGCCCTGGTGATAAAGCGCATTTACTTACGCCATTTGATATGAAAAAAAAAAGAAACGAGAAAAATGTGTTTTCGCAAAAAAAAGAGGTTAATAAAATGATTTATCGTGGGAGAGCACTTGAGTTGAATTAAAATATTTCAATCGAATGCCAATTCAATATCGTATTACTCGGTTGAAAAGACTTTTCAGTTTGATTTTTAATTGAATCTATGATAACAGTGTCGAGCGCTCCGGACAGGTACCTCTGCCGATCAACTGATGCGCTATCAGTTATAGCGTTTTAACATCGTTAATAATTCGAGTTTTCATCCTCTGAACCACTTGTACTTTATTTTTATGACTATAACCTATAATTTTCCGTTCCAAAATTATTTTTCAATCATTTTTTACCGTTCGTTTCGCAACGTTTTTCAAATCAATTAATTGCACACCTCCATAATGCGATGATAAATCATTTCTTAATTTTGTTTTCAATCTTACAGCTTTTTAATCCTCTTTTTTGCTCCTTGTTTTTTTTTTGTTTGACTTTATTTGTTAATTCTCTACTGGATGAAAGCACAGAGAAAGGTTTGAGACGGCAAGAAAAATGTATAACAGAACGAAACCAAATGTAAATTATAATTCCGGTGATGTTTTTATGAGTGATGGGAATGACGTATGCTTGTTCGAAATCGTGTTAACACATTGGCACTTTACCGAAGAACAAAACATGGATCGGAGTTAACATTATAATTAAAGATTAGTCCTTGGGTATTGCATTTCACGAGCTCATATAGTAACTTCCTCAAAGCTAATTAACATAATGTCATCGTTGTCACAGAAAGTTGCTTTATGAAAGATGATGGTAGAGTCAAATTTCCAGTTCTCACATCTGATATGTAATAAGCAAAGACGTTGATTTATGTATTCGTATAATGTTTGATATTTATACAATTTTTAATGACTTCATTTCTGCGGCCACATTTTAATCAAATGGATTTATGCTGATAAACGCGAGATATACCATCGCCGCCCCTAAACCGAATAATTTCAATATCACTGCAATGATACGTCTTCATAAATTCAAATGGAAAAGAGTTATTAGAAATCATAAGCGCAATTTCGCAACCGAGGTTTTCCTCCAAGCCGCGTTATTCACTCTCGTTAAAATCTCGCGATAAATCAATGATGACAAAATTCCCCGTAATGCGATACTCTCAACGTTGTGCAATGTTGTTGTTTTCAACTTTTTTTTTTGCATTTTTCAACCTCCTCCTTTGTCAAGCTCAAACTGTTGCATCCTGAATATCTTTGAACTCTTTGTTTATATACTCTAACTTTGTTTATATTCAGATCTTTTTTGCAATGAAGAGTGTAAGAAAAAAAAAGTTAGTTAACAGGTTGGGCATATCTCAAAATAGATTTTTATGGCATACCAACTGTGCCGTTTCTGGTTTGCGCGCTCGTACAAGAGCAGTAAGAAGTGTAGGTAGATAAACACTTGTGTCGCGGTTTAGATTGTTATGTCTAAAAAGTTGGTTGTAGATAATGTTCGATTATAATATATGTATGCGCCACCAAGTGCGTACATAGTCGCTGTGGTGGTTCAATTCGTACTCCATCGTACCAAGAACTTTCTCGCGCAATCAATTGTACTCCTTAGCTAAATTCAACACTGTCCCTTAAATATTTATAGCTGAGATGACGAACAGATTCCAACCATAAGAAAATCCGCGTGAAAAAAGACAAAATCAATGACTGAACGTAGTTCAATTTCCACATTTTCTTTCGTTTGATAACTTTCTGAAATTTCTGATTCAAAAATTTCAAAAACAAATCCAATTGTTATAAGAAACTAAAATGTCACTATTTTTGAAGTTGAAAACGAAAAGAAATTCAAGTTTAGCGAGATTCGAAAATGTGTTTTGTAACTGGTACTTGGGATGGGCTAATTAAAAAAGAACCCGTTTGGTATTTGCTGAAGGATGTTAGCGTTCGGTGCACTGTTATGCACACATTTGTTGTCAATCGTATTTTCTCAGCGTATGATCACAACCACGATATGCGCATAACAGTGTGCAACAGTGATTAAAGTAGAGCTGAGCATCGGCAAAGAAAAATCAATATGAAGTAACACATAACATAATGAAATGTTGCTCTGTCAAGCGAAATTAGCGCCGTGCGTTATTGTCCATTGATATTTTTATTTATTGACAATTATCAACGAGAAAGGCGACTCCAAGTGGGACACATTTATAAATGGTTATTTTCGAACAAACAGATCGTTGTAAGTGGCGCGCAGCAACTTAGTTTTTATCTCTCAAAACACGCCCTCGACCCCCCCCCCCCCGAAGCACGCGTGGAGTGCAACAAATGACTTTTAAACAAAGTTTTTGAGTCGAAGCAAAACAACAAAGCTTGACATAACACCATAGATTTGACTCCCAACACCTTTGTTTTGATAAATAATAAAAGAAGAGAACAATCAGCAGTGACCTTTGTACTCGCAAAGGGAAGAAGATTCCTGGTATTTACAAACAAAAAAGGCCACTTGAGTTGAAGAGGAGAGTTCACAGTGGAACTTGCATCGAGTCCCATAGACTGGGGTGAGTGAAAGAAAATCGTCGGGGGAGTAAGCCTCGTGAGATGCCTGGCGTGTTTTGCGCCGGGCATACGCTCGGGCCTTTGCCTGTGTTACATTCATACATATTGCATCCTCCTTTGATATGTGTTGACGGGCCTCTTAAATCCTTTATTCATTTCGGCCGTATTTAGATAATTACATCCGCGCTCAACGGGCGGGGCCTCTGTCAACGTCACGTACAACTAATTCTCAAATGCGCCATTCTCCTAACGCCGCCTCGCGTCACGTCACTTAGGTCGCGTGCAAATTTTTTTAACACTTTTTTCGGCAGTACAAACAAATTTTGAAATTAGTCACATTCTCAACAAGGAAATTTTACTTTGGCCATAATTCTCAAAACGTACTTCGAAGTTCGTTCGAAAATCGGATGGCACTTTCGTGTAAACTTGCGCTTTCCATAATGGACAATTTTGTAACAAAATTTTTTGTGTTCCTCAGTACAAATAATAGTCGCGAAAAATCGCAGCCTCGATTTCTCCGTTTCTCTGGAGAGTTTACAAGAAATTCGAGATGATGAAAACATAGCTGGCTTAGACAAACATGCACATTTTTTTATTCCAAAGAGTAAAATCAAACAATATTTTGTTAACATTTTTGTACTTAACAAAAAAACCTCTTTCTCAAACACAGAACCGGTGGGACTAAACATTCTTTTTCCAAAGTGGAAGTTTGGAAAGTCGTTTCGACGTTTTAACTTGGAGAAAAAAATGAACTGATTTAGATTGAAGTTAGTCGGGCCAGTTACGGTCGGGCGATTCGTCTCTTTCCCATCAGCTTGAAGTTGGGTTGAAAAAGATGTCATCTTCGTTTGTACTGCAGGAACAATAGGAGTTATGTTCTATACGTGGAGCAATAGGAATCCTGACCTGACCAAATGGTGCGTCGTGACAAAACACTCTTTTGTGCTCACACGCGACCGGTTTTTTTTCATCCGTTCTGTTAAAAGTTCAGTCAAGGTTTGTTGTAAAAGTAAAAAAGTACACTCGAGAGACTCGAAGTTGAACAGGATCGCTGGATAAACAATTACAACTTACTCAACCGAGTGCATTAAGTTGTTTTAATTAAACGTGCAAAAAAAGTGTATAGAATGTCCGTAGGTTATTTCAATTAGGTCCGCTGAAGTTAAACGGATTCATAATGTTATAGAGAATCACTCGAAGTTCATTCCACGCATGAGTCATAAACAGAACTCAAGCTATCGTTTTTACGCTAATGCTCACGAGTGGTGGATGAGCATTTTTGTGAGAAAAATTGCAACAGCAATTCGTCGAGGTTTCTAACAATTGAACGTTTGAATGTTTGCCACTTTTGTTAGCACAGTCAACGAGACGAAAAGTCCTAAGTTGCACAGGTTTTCGATTAATTTGCATTTGATAAACAATAACTGTTTGAACAATACAGTGGAACTTGTTGGGAGTCGTATCATCTTTGCTTTACAGGCTGATAAGGATTCCTGACAAGTTCCGCGCTGTATAATCAACATAAACAGATAGAGAGACTCAAACTATAAACTTTCAGAGTCGCGCCTGGCGTTCTAAAAATAACGATCTAATGTATGCGATTATGTCAAAAAAATAGCATTATAATTATCCATGCAGTAGAGCAAACATTGCAAAATGCTTTGACACGTGACACGGCAATAAATTCCAGTCAATTTTTCAATCGCCGTAGAATTTAACCGATAGCTGACAATAAAATGTGGTCATAACGTTTTTTTTTTTGACGAATTAGAAGGTGTTGGCTTTTGTGCCACGAGAGAGAGGGGAGAGAGAGCAAAAAAAGAAACCCGCGTGGCTACTGAAAATGCATGAATGTTAATTTATAACAGTTGGTGATAAGTATACTTCTTTTAGTCGGAGTTTAAGCGGCGATAAAAAAAACGAAGTAAGGAGAAAAGAATGATAAGGAGAGAAAGGAAAAGAACACGAAGTTGCAGTGTACCTCCTCTATAAATACATTACCTTGTTTGCAGAGCACTCGTACGCACAGTCGTGTAAATAAGTAATGTCATTTTTGTCACATTCCTGTAATTTTACATCAGAAACCGCAGCCGAAGGGACGCAGCGTTTTATTTCCGATGCATTTTTATTAATAATGTTTAAAGTCGGCGAGAAAAAAGAGTCCTTAAAACAAAAAAACGTTGTTGACTTGCCATTTGGTTTTGAAGTCACTGATTTTTTTTTTTTTTAATAACAAACTGGAATACATTTTGAGCGTCATTTAAGAACGAATGTGTTTTGAAGATTCTTAACCTTTAAAAGAGATTGCAGTAAATTCTTCTGCTGGAAACTGCAATAAAAGTTAATGTATCGTATCTGAGAAAAATAAATCACGAGGAAAAATCTACCTAGCCAAAAACACGGGAGGAAAATATTTTGCCGAGACTATAGTTTATATACACTTTGTACAATTTGTTTTACATAAAGTTGCATTACATTTTTATGGGACGTTCGAATCGGCGTTTCATTTCGTTTAGCCATTATGACAAACGTCGTGACTATAAAAACAATCATTGCGTCTCTCCGCGACGTCGCATTAAATTCGCAGCACAATATGATTCCGAACCGAACGCAAAACCATTCGCCGATTATAAAATCTTTCGCGAAATTGCCACGCTGATTTATCTCGCGTTGTTTATTCGCTCCGATATTTCGTCCTCGTCAATTTCGCTGGATGGGAAAGTCGGTGGAAATTCTTAACGCGAATTCGTTGAACTGTCTTTGAAAAACAATCGTAATATTGTATTGGCTGCAGCTCGGAAGAACGACCTGAACTTTTCGCAATGAGTCACAAAGTGGAAACCACACATTTGCAAGGCCAACACGAACCTTGTAGAGTTGTCAGAAAAGGTTTTTTTTTCTCTCTCTGTTTTTTTTTCAAAGCGTAGCTTCGACTTAAAAATAAATCAGTTCGTGAAAATGAAAACTTGAAATGCGCAAAATAAAGTGAGGTTTAAATGGATTTGTTGAAGTAATGAAAGTTTGATAAATAACAAAAGTGACGAAAATGTGAAACGACCGACGACTAAAAATTGTCGACAAACTTTAGAAAACATATAAACTATGGTAGATTGACTTTGCTGTTTCCAAGATTTATCTGCGAATGGAATATTTCATCCGTGCGTTGCACGGATTGCCTGTCAATCGACCGACAACTTTATGATGTTTGTCTTTTTGAAAGTATTTTGTTTACATACTTTTTACAGTGTCTAGTACGAAACGTCGGTTGACATCTTTATAAATCAACCGTTCCTGTCAGGGTACATAAATTTACAACTTAGCAACTTTTTGTTCGATAAAAAACATTATTACATAACGAAAAAAAAAACTATAAAAAGAACTGTAAAAATTAAATACAACTCGTTTGCACATTGTAATTGAGATGGTAGTCGGCTAAAGGGCCTTTGCAAAAGTCTTATTTTAATGGGCCATTAAAGTCGATTAAAATTTGTCCAAACTATCGGCGACAATTGAGATAAGCCGAAAAACCGTTCCGCCTTTGGGAACACAATGGAGACGATCGGCATCAGAAAGCGACTTTCAAAGTTACGATACCGAATGTTGAATTGATGAGATAAAAAAAAAAGGCTGAAAAAGGTGGCGACTAAATCTCGGCAACAGGTAGCTTCAACTGAGTGCATTAGTTATGTAAATGCGTAACATTCGATTACGTCCTGCGGAACAACCTGAGCCCGCGGTACTAAAGCCGCTGTGTGCCTCTCAAATTCAGTTATTCTGTTTGTGATCGTTTAAACGCTAGATTTAATGCTGTTAACGGAATGATCGAAAACTTGTGTGATGAATAATTCACATTTACTTTAAATTACACTTTGAGTGACTCGTCAAAGTTATCTCTGAGAACTATATTATTGGGACGAAAAAATGTGCCTTAAATTGATTCGCTTAAAATCATGATTATTTCATGTCTGATTTAATGGAGAATTTTTTTCGTTCATGTTTTTTGTTCGAGCTCTTGTTTTCAAGCTTCTTACCCTTTCAACCTGAAGCATTTTCATAATCTGTTTCAAACTGGTAAATATAATCACTATGTATCTACTGATGTATAATTTATTTAAATATCTCAGAGTGTTTGAAAGTCAAATAATGTTCAGTTTAATGTGCTTATTACATGTGTTTTACTGTCTCAACCATGTGACGTTGAATTTGCAATAACAATGCCAATTTATCCGGTAGAATCGAGTTTCTTTGAAACTTTTTTTTCTGTGGTTTCTTTTTCTTTGAGAATTATCATTAAAACACTTGATTAGCATAATTGAGAGTTTGGTTTCCATCTCGGTCAACGAGACAATCGTAATGATATCAAACCCAACTCAAAAAAAGAAGCGAGTGAGAAAATTTCAAAAATCAATTAGGTGAGTGATGGAGATTGAAAAATGAAGTTTTAATCACCCGGTGTTCACAAGCCATTTAATCATCTCTTGCCGTGGCATCTGGCAATAACAAAGAGAAACCCATTCCTCACTCTTTTGACATATTGCAGTGTGTGAAGAATTAAAAAGCGCCTCCTTCGATGACACCCTGATTATCGCGTGTTAAATGAACGCATCTTAGCTATTTCAAATGATCTTTTCACCTCGGACAAATTCCAGAGGAATTCTTTTTTTTTTTTTTGGTCGTTCCAAAAAAATTGTAATTGTCTTATAAAAATGAGAATCGTACCATTGTCAGTAATAACTGTACAGGTTCGAATTGACATGAGACGTGCAATTTAGTTTTGTTTACATTTAGTGCAACTGACAGCCGAGACGATATCTATTCATCTTTTCAAGGCAACTGTCGCTGCGAATCTTGTAATCCGTGATCACTCGGTCGGTTTCTGTTAAACCACCTGTATTAGACAGCCGGCGGATTCGCTGAAAATATTATGTCTAAAATATTCATTCCGAGTCGTGTAATGAATGTCAATTATACTAATCCCATTTGATCAGCTAGAAAACATGCATTTACAACTGTGCCTTTTTTTTGTCTGTTTCAGGATACTACAACTTGCAATTCTGATAAAGTTAATTTCACATTTGGTAAGCTGTTCGCAATATCGCTCTATTAGAATTACATTACCAATCGTTTCAATTATAATTACATCTAACAGAATTCAAATGGCTCGAATTAAAATCACTTATTGGCTCACAATTTGATGAACTAAATGGCTTCTCCATATCGAGTCGTATTCAAATTACCTACGCTGAAAGGATAAAAGCCTCTGTTAATAGTTGGTTCTCGTATTTCCAACGAAAATCATGATAGTGCTCGCAATAATTTAATAACAACATTAAATCGAGCCTGGGAATCAATTTGGTCCATTTGCAAAAATCGTAATAGCATTGAAGGGACTGAGTGAAATAGAAACGGATGAAGAAAAAAGTATTTTACAAAAAATAGTGATAATAGTACAATAAAATGTATATGAGCAGTTAAGAATTAGCATTGGAATGTTGTGCATACTTGGATACAGTCTGGACCCACGCGTCATTAGACGAATCCCAGCATACTTTGTGAACTTGGCTTAAATCAAAGAGTCACTTAGTATTTTTAACGAAAAAGAATTAAAAACACCTTAAAACCACGGGCATGACTATTTCGAGATTATGTAACGACAATTCCGTACACTCAACTAAACGAGTTTCTGCTGTAAATTATCACTGACGGATTGAAAGGACCTCGCAGATTCGCCAATGTCCTAGTTCCGTTAAAAAAACTGTATTTTTCTCATAAATTTATCTCAAATTTACTAAATCAAGCCTGCTTACTAAATCCCTCTCATTGGTTCCGTCCATTTTTTTACGCATAATTTTTTTTCCATCTGAAATCTCAAAGTTAAGAACTCGTGGAATGCAAATCAATCAATTTCGAAACTCTTGAAACGCTCAATCTCGAAAATTATCATCCAAATTATGATTTCTATGAATAAAAAAACCAAGTATGAAAAAAACAACGAAATGGCCAAATCAAAGTTCATCATTTTCAATCCAGGTTGAATACAAATTTTTGTTCGAATCGGAGAAACGATATGGGGGACGATTTTTGTGTGTTTTTCATTCGAAAACTTGGTCGAGTCATGTTACATCAATTCAACTCAACGATACCGAGTGAAAATTTATTATTTGTTTTTCTATTTACTTTGCAGATGGTAATGTGTGGTGGTGTACCAGCAATGGTGCGATCTGTAAGTTTATATTCAACTTGCAGTAGTGGTAACGTTACCGTAATAGGTCGTTCAGTGAAAGCTACTGGGCACAATATAATCAATGCGCCATACCGTGAGTATCTCATACAAACAAAATCATAAAATTGCATTTCATTCCCTTCTCTATTTTTTATTCCTAACTTTAAAAAAAAAAACAAAACAAAATCAAACTTTTACTTTGTCAACTGGAATTACAAAACATTGCAAATTTAAAAGCAGAAAAAAACGTAAAAATAACAAACTGACAAAACTGTTTTGTTTGTTGTCTTTTTGGTTTGAGTTATTTTGAGTAATGTTGACTACTTAAGTGAGTTGTAATTCAATTATCACCGCATTAACAATTCTTTGATATAGTGTTGAAAAGTTTGTTAATTAGCACATAAAAGTTACACTTAAATTTAATGAACTGAGCACATTGCGTCTCGCGGTGGATACACTTGACGAAGAATCGTTTGAATGATAAGTTTTGCGAAAAGGCCAGAGGCGTGTGTGTGTTCAAGCGGCTGATGCTTGATCGTTAAACTTGTAGCGCGACGTGAGACCGATCTAGGTGAAGATTCGAGTTCTTCGAATGTAATGACCGTGGAAGACCCCTGTTGAGTTTCAGTTTTAAGAATCGTTAGCAGATTTTTTATCACTTCTAGTTTAGTAAACGCATATTCTCCAGCTTAATGTTAAATTTTAAATC
Organism: Telenomus remus; assembly: GCA_020615435.1. Taxonomy (NCBI): domain Eukaryota; kingdom Metazoa; phylum Arthropoda; class Insecta; order Hymenoptera; family Scelionidae; genus Telenomus; species Telenomus remus. The sequence goes on along the minus strand of CM036336.1, from coordinate 19,355,532 downwards.
TGCCTTCAAGGGCGCTCGTGCAACACTCGATCATCATAATGTCCTTCTTTAATTTTCGGTCAACCCCCTTGCGTTAACATGAAAATGCGCAACTGTTTTCTTTCGTCTCGTTTCTGGAATGCAAAAACAACCGCGACAAACGATTTTCTGTTTGCCGGTTGCATAATCAATTAAGCTAATGTTCTTGTGGGAACTCAAACTTGTTTAAATTATTTTTCGGCGAGAAAAAATTTGTCAAAAAACTGCAGGCGGTTTTTGTTACCTTAATTGGACGGTGGGATTCTTCTGTTTTTCATCTTCTTTCTCTCCTTTTTTTTTTTACAAATCGCCTCATCAGTAACTTGGAAGTTTTTATCAAATTAATTTAATATTTTGACAATGACTTCTTCAATTTTTTGTCCTGATAATGAGTTTTGTAATTTAGTGCCCACCGAAGCCGGATAACTTTATGGGTGGGATTTGAAAAAAAAAAGAAGAACTCTGATCGGTTTTCTCGTTCATCGAAAAGTAAATCAAAAAATTAGCTTTTTTTTTGGTTCTGGAAGTGGAGCATCCAACTAAGGTGAACCAGAGTGTTTATTACTCGAACGAGCTACTAGATTAACTGGTGACAAAGTCATGTAGTAATGGTAAATGAGACAGTACACGCAGATCATAAATTAAACACTACTTTCTATCAGCTTCGCTGGTTAAAAGAAAAACCGATCGAACCATTTCTCTTGCACTTGACTCGAAAAATTGGCTCTTTCTTTTTTCTACGTCAAAACTCAACTTAGAACAAAATTAATGAAACAAATGTTGTTTTCACCGTTTCTTTTTGCGCTTGAAAATTAAGAAATGCAGATTCTGATTGGCAGATATTTTGTGCATGAGTCACGCATAAATGGTTTCGCGTCGGGTTTACCCATGAGCTGTTACAGTTATGCAAAGAGACTATCCCAGCTTCCTTTTTATTATTAGTCAGTTGGTCGATTACATATCTTGCAGTTGTGTGAGTCAGAGGTTCATTTCAAAAGTTATCGTTATCATAAAAAGTGCAATCATTCGCCATTGGTCGTATAATGCGAGCGATCGGGTTATCGTTTTCGTGCGCCGCTCGATAATGGCGGGACATTTAAAAAAAAATAAATTTATTGGACGCGGTTTCAAAATATGTGCAATAATATTTCAAAGCCTGCAGTCAATACCGCGCGGAGAATTTAATTATTAATATAACCAGTAAGTCGAAAGGTATCATTACTGTGTCATGTAGGCAAACCAGACTTCACCTGTCATACGTCCGATCCCTATCTCAGGATACCAATGTACTTCGTCAATTACAGTGGTTATCAACCAAAACCAATAAGATCCATGTTTATTTGTGTGCAAAAAACCACAATGTATGATGTATCACACCTTTTTCATCTAGGATCTTCTGTTTCGATCGAATAAAGGATTCATTTATTTGTTCAACGCTCACTTTTTTTTCTTACATTTTTGTCTTCGAGAATTAATCAAGAGATTGATTTTTTTTCAAAGTGCCTGATAGAAGATTAGAAATTTTTCTCGTGAAATTTCTTCGAGACAAATTACAAGTCGCAGTGTTGACAAATTACAAGTTACGCCACGTGTGAGATGTTGAGATTGCCTTCTAACTTCTTCTCCCAGTCATCTAAGATCAAAAATCGTCGTGTTATTAAATACATCTTAATTAAATTTTGAAGCGCCTTTAAGGCGGCTGATACTTCCATCACTCTGCTCGACACCATGATTTTGTATTATAGTTTCAACCTTTTTTCTCAATATTGAATGAAATTTTTTTTGAACTCTTCTTTCAACACTTTTTAACTCCTTTCAAACCCTTTTTAACCCACTTTTTTGTTACATTTGTGTAAGATAAAACACAATGACATTTTGTTGAAAGTAAACCTCATCTGTTTTCGAATTACAGAAAAGTTGTCAACGCAGTCTGAAGACTTCAGTGGGAAACTGTACATTTTTGCAGAAAAATGTCAACGGTACATCTGTTTCAACAAACGATGGCGACTCGTAGGACTGGTAATTTTTTTTCTCTTACATTCAAGCCACAAAATCTCGTCCAATCTTTTTTTGCCCAATTTTTAATGACTTTTCACATTGAAACAAAAATGCTTCAAGGAATAAGACAATCTAGAATTGACTTTTATCGAAGTGGTTTACGTAACGAATACAAATGTATGTTTATTCATTTTTTATATACAATTTATATTTGAAGAGAATCTGCAAGATAACATTTTTTTTCTCGGTCAGGTCATTTGAATGTTTTCCAAGAACTGAAGAAGCCTGTGAGAGACTTCAACGCGTTGTCTCTTCGGTCACGTTGTCATAGTTTTGCCGTATCCATTTATAGTTTAGTAGCTAATGAAACATGTAAACAAAATAATATTCCTCCGTCGAGTGAATTATTTTCAAGAAGTAAGCGGTGTAAAGTGGATTGCGTCAGAGTCTGCGACTCGACGAGTAGTTCACTTGGCGTCCTCGCGTCAGGTACATTTAAAACAGCCCCAAATATTTATCGTCCTTTTGACGACGCCGATGGACGTGTTTCACTTGCACATTCTTTCCTGGTCGAATATTTTAACACTCATTTTGTTTGCCATTCGTAATTAAAACTGAAAATGAAAAAAAAAGAAAAATCAGATAATGCTTAATCAATACACAATAGAATATTGTATGTGTCAATCTGTGGAACAAGTTTTAATTAGTTAAACTCATAAAAAAGTTGAAGAATTTAATAAAAAAAATGTTGTTGAAAACAAAACTAAATTATTAATTGTAGAGTCAGGTTTGATTGATCGGTATAATATTGTACGAATCAAATTAAGAAAATTGGTTTTGAAAACAGATTCAGAAGTGATTTGAATAAATAATTTAGAAATTACAATTTCCGAGTTGAATATTCATAAGTGTGTTTTAGATACGGCGATAATTTTATTATGAAACACTTTCATTAGAGGCTAATTAGTCCCTCTCCAATTTCTGTATTAATGAGATAGGAAATAGAAATTTTACAGCCAAGATTATGGCAGCGATGAGAGATCCCAGCCTTAAAACAAGAATTCAAATTTTAAACAGTTATTTTTAGAACAACAATTTACAATAAACAAGTAAAAGAATCGTGCCACTTATGAATCACAAATTATACAGATCAACTTTCGTTATCGCCGAGTCATCTGATTTACAATCTGTTATCATTTCAATTATCTTGTTTTTCTTAATTGACAGCAATCGTACTCGACAATTTTTATTTTGAATTTGATTTGTTCTACGGTCGAATTCAATTTTAGACGAAGAATCAGATGAATGAACTGAAGAAAAATGTGGGAATTGAATTGTTTGTTTTAGCCTCGGAAACGTAAGAGTTCTCGATGTCAGTTCTACGAGGTGTACAACGGTTCGTATCTGCGATACAAAAGCGCCGTCGACAATTCACGTTATCTGGGGTTCAACAAATGGGGCAAGCCTATGAAGAATCCGCACGGCCGACAGGAGTGCTTCAATTTCATCAAATACAATCCGCAATTCAATATCAGTCATCACAATAGTTTAATAACCGCGAACATGGGTATTATGGAGCCGCGCGAACTCATCGTCATAGAAACAAGAAAACCCACGAACAAAGCGAAACAGCCCAGGAGGTCTCAGCGCAAGGATCACGTCACGATAGAAATGTCACGACGCCGATTCCGACACTCTCATCGCTAAACACTAAAACATGTGCAATTAAATGTTCAGAAATGTTTAAATGAATTTAAGCGGAAAAGCAACAAAGAGAAGAAAAAAGAGAAAAGCAAATAAAAAAACCCGTACCGTCCCTTCTTTTGAGAGACGGCTAAGATTTTGAGCCAGCAGTTTGGCTCAGTACTAAAGACTGTCCGTTCGCGCAATGAATCTGGTATGACAAGTGCGACAATATTTTACATCGAATTTTTTCCACCTTTTGTATGGCAACAATTTGCCATTCGTAAGTTTTTTAGTACCATTTTTATTGTTAAGTTGGGGATCAATGTTTTTTTTTTTTCGTTTGACGTGCACTTTCATATCGATTCAATGCAGTGAAACAATTTTCTAGTTAAATTAAAACGATAGTACAAATTAAATAATTCTGCTATATTCACTATATTTCGATTTTGTAATCTAAAACAGAAACAAAGAAGACGAGAACAGAACAAAAAAGAACAATATTTCATAGACCGATTTGTTATTACCGAGCGAAGATGAAAATTTTGTTGAAAAAAGCGTTAGTACACGGAACAAGAAGCTTGCTCTTGTAATTACTTTTTGAATTGCAGAAAATCGTTTGGAACTTTGTTCGATTTGCTAATCGACGTTTCAGATTCAAAACAAACTGTAGACAAAAACACTCAAAACTCAATGTTTAACTCAACATTCGACTATTTTCTAGCGTATCTATCATTGTGGGAAAATGAGAAGAGAAAAAAGAAAACCCTGTAATAAGACTGACAAGCTAACTAGCGAATCAAGGAGACTAGACGACAAAAAAGCAGTAAGACTTCGGACAAAATTTGGTTACTTTCGCGAAACGTTATTTCATCATTTTCCTTTCGTTTTTCCGACACGATTTTTTTTCTGGATTATTTTTGTACGATTTTCTCTGAACAACCCATATACCTCACGAATTATTTGATTGTACGCTTCAATTTAAGGGATAAATAAACTTGTGTAAGTTATTTTGCACTCTAGAAACTCTTACGTGACCATATTATAATCGCACGTAATTTCGTACAGGATGTGCAAACTTTGAAACAACAAAAATTGTCTTGCCACTTTTTTTTACCGCAAAAAAAACGAATACGAGATAAGAAAAAATGTCACTTTTTATAAGCTTGGAAAAGAAAATGTTTCTCAAGTTTTGGATAATTTATTTATTTGCTTGTAATTGTTAAGTTACGATGGTTTGCACATTCTAATAATCTAGTCTCCTATAATATAATAATCAGTATCAGTCTCACTGCCAGTCCTGGCTCGGAAGAATCCGCGCGATTCTTAAAGGCAATTGTTACAGCGCCTGGAGTTCAGACAATGCCTTTTTCGGCGTCGCCAAAGGAGCTACTAATCGGCTGACGATTATTGGTCTCAGTCTTTTGATTAAACGTAGGTGCAATATAAAAAAGAAAATGAAGAAAATAAAACAACCATGTTATTCCTTACGATAACACTAATATTGATTACATGTAAAGAAAAAGTGGAATTAATCATAATAATTAACAGGTTTCTGCCAAATGTTTATACGAGCCGTAATTAATTAATCAACATCGGTGGAGAACAGGACGCTTCTTACTTGTAAAGATAACAGAAATAAAATTGCGATCGTAAACCTTATATAGACTTTATAATTTTAAAATCTAAGAGGCCGTGTTGTTTAAGAGCTGCAAACATGCATTAACAAATACTTTTTATACAACCCTTGATAATCCGTATTATAAATAATAAACAAAAGCAAACATAACAAACAAAACAAATTGTACATAATAAATATAATTTTAATGCCTTCTGCTCAGTATTTGTAATTAAAAAAAAAAGTAATATTTAAACGAAAAAGCAAGAAAATACAATTGACATTGCAATTTAGTATGATTATAGGAATAGATTTGTTTGGCATACAAATTGAACCGATAAGCATTATTTAGACGTTACGAAATATTATTTATTAGATCTCTATATAAAGTACCGGCATTGTAGATGAATAGATTAATTCATTCGAATTGTAATGTTATACTCGTTCGATTATGTCAAATATTGTAAACGTAAAAAAAACGTATAGGCCGTTTTTCTCATCGAACACGTAAAAAAACATCCAAAAAAGTAAAAAATTATTCCAATTTCAGATTGTGTCAGTGAAAAATTTGCGCAAACACTTCAGGTTTTCTAATTGTAACTTTGAAAAAACTTTTCTTGCAAAATTTCGTGTAATTTTCAACATTCCAAGCTCTATTCTGTTGTATTTCGTTTGAAGTGGTTGCACAAAATTTCACGCCACGAAATTCGTACGTGCAAATACCTCCAAACTGTGTCTTAGGTGTAATTTATCCTTTTTTAATGAAAGTATACAATTGTTGACTGTAATTTAGGCATAAACAAAATGCTTGAAGAATAATAAAAAAAAAGTAATTATAATCCTAGAAAAGAACAAAAATCAGACTCATGAATTTTGTTGAACAAATGATTTTGAGTATTTTTCAAACAATATTGCATCTTCTGTATTCTCAGTTATATTTTGCCGTTCTTACGAGACTAAAAAGCAACAAAAGTATGTCAAATATTGTATATTTTTCTCAAACTGATAAAAGAAAACGAAAGGCAATTCGCGATTTGAACCCTTTTGGACTATTGCTAACAATGATTTATAATAAGAAGATATTTTAAAACATTACAAAAATTTGCATTATATACCAGAAAAAGCTGATTAAATATCAATAAATAGATATTTGATGTAATCATTTCAGTAGCATTTTTATTAACCAAACAACCCTTTCATCAGTAGTCACAAATTTATTTTTAAAATATCATAAAACACTTTATTCAAAAGTTTATTTGTCGAATGAAAATTTTCTTTTGCATTAACATTATTATTTGTTTAAAAAAATGGCAATATGCTCAACCACGAAATGCTGTGTTGATAGTTTTACTTTTAGGAATTCGAGCAATGGCCAATCCATCTTGGAGGAGAACCGGAATCTTGATTAGTGCCAGGTAATTAAATGCGATGCATTGTTTCATAATTGCAACACAGGCACGCCGCAAACAAACGTATTTCACGCACGCGTGATGGTACGAACAATTTCGCGAAGAATTAATAACGTGTTTTAAACCGGCGTTTACGTGTAATGGACTACTTATTGGGTATAATGCCGACTGTTATTAAATGACCCGAAAATCTCCAAGGTGCCAACAAAAGAGAGGTCTCCTTAAAACTTATTTTACAGCTCAAATTGAACAATACCAATGAAACGGGGAGAAATCGATCCATAAAATATTCTCCAATTTCGCATCGCAGACGATTATTATTAAGTGCATATTTTATGGGGACGTTTTTCACAGCCTCAAATTAACCGATTGTGATTTTTATAATCAAAAGTTGTCGACTCGAATAAACTGAAATATTGAAGCTGGGATCTTGCGAGGGACGTTTTCAGTGGCCTCCAAAAAAGTATGATAGGTTTGTTAGATGAGACGTACGGGGCGTTGCGAAAAAAAAAGAAAGTCCCCAAAGTACATACATTAATCGTTATGACGCGCCTTTGACACTGCACATAATACACGATGCAAACAAAAAATTTTCGTTTCTTGCCTTACTTGCCTCCAAGTTATTTGATTTATCTTCAGTACCCGCAAAATTGTCCGAATTGGGTGATTTACATTTGAACATTCCTCAATATCAAGGATCCCAACTCAGGGAGTGGTTTGATGATGATTTATCGAGATCGACTCTGACAATATTAGTAACACTCCAAAGTCAACATTTCATTTCTACAAAGTCAATAATTCAATTTTCATTAAAAATCCACTTTGATAAAAAATAAGAGAAACAAATTCGATTACAAAAATATATTTCTATCAAAGAAAATCAAAGATTGTTAATACAGTAAGAAATTGTTTGCAAATTCGTTGCAAACGAAAAGCTCATTATCGTTGATGAAAAAAAGCTTCTTTTCATTACGATCGTTGAAATCGTTCTTTTACGATAAAGTTTCCATTATCTTGTGTCGAGCTAAACTATCCGTTTCTGTCTCGCTTGTGCGTTCGGATCGCGTATTTCCTCGCCCGTAAAGGGCGGTATCGTTCATAAGATATTATCGAGGGTAATCGTGTCTAAAAGACTGGTACCTGCTTCAGATTAAAATTGCTTTTTAATTCATTTGGGAGTCTCTAATCTTGCGGCGGCGTCGATCAGAAAGGAACACACTCTTCCTTTGCGGGGCCACTTCTCTCACCTGGTTTTCAGACAGAAGAGAGAACTCGACGGATACATTCCTTCTTCCTGTATCTTCTCATTTTGTTAACTATAACAGTGTATCATTTTTTTCGCCGCTGCAAATTCTCACGCCCGGTGAATTTCGCCGCGTCGTATTTCTCCGTGATCAATGACCCGGGACAAGTATAAATCCTCATGAGGTGTTAATTAAGATCCCAACATTTTCTCAGCAACTTTTCTTCCAAAGGTATTCGGGCATGAGATAATGAACAACGAGAACTGACTATAAATTCATATTTATTTGGAAATTATAATTTGCTTCTTCTTCTTCCTTCATTCCTTGTTTTCAATGCACTGAATTAAACCAATTTATAATTGATATACACTTGCTGTAAAAACGAAAGAGACAAAATGGACAGTAAGAGAGATTTGACGAAATAAAAAAGTGCAGTTAAGCAGTGCTGCGAGGGTCCGAGCCAAAAAGACTTGCACGCATCTGTCGGTCAATCTCTGTTTACAATTTACAATATCCACGTCTGACGAACAACATTTTCTTTACTTTTCAGCGCCTCAACTGCACTTTTGAAATACACACGTCCGTTTGGAGAAATAAATGATCGTACAATTCATAATCGGTGTGCGCGACAGATTCAAGTGCGCCGACATTGAAATCGTAGCGAAAAAAAAACAGTATAATAATCAGACGACAATATAAATTTGTTGAAGAGCAGCGAACGTTACAAAATTCCGAAAACAAGTGTTGTCATTCTGTTTGGGAAAAATGCGCAACCAAATGGTGTCCCGCGTTAGCCCGTTTGCGTCTTGGGTCTTCCACCGAGGTGGGCCCCTTTGAGCGGCGACTTCCCCAGCCGCCCTCAAATCACACTTGTCCCCCCCTCCCCCTTCCACTTGTCCAACTCGCGTTGCGACGACGATCCCTGCCGACTGAAGAGCCGAGCGATCGTCAAGCCGTTTTACTGTTTGCGCAGTTAGTGTGTTTGTTTATTGTTGGTCAATGATGAGTCGGTCCGAACGAGCCTTCAGTCGCTCATGCGACACTGCATGGCTAATGCGTTGCTCAGCTGCCCGTCCTCGGCTCAGTACGGCTGTGAAAACTGGCCTCCCGGCTGCGACTGTCCCGATTGGTAAAATCCTGTCCGGTCGCCCTGCAATCATAATGTTTTCATACCAGTTAGCTTCTTTATTCAACTTCAACTTTCTTTGTTGATTATTTGTACACACTGCTGTATTTATCGACTTTTTGACTCTTAATTTATTTTAAATGAGGTTCAGTTTGAAAACGAAATTAAGGTCGTTGTGCAGATACAATCTTTTCGAAAAATTTAGCCACGATAGAAACTTTCACTTTGAACGTGAAAAAGTGTTTGACGAAGACACTTTTGTAAAAGAAGTAAATTCAAAACTTTACACATTTATATCTTGAGAAAATGTGGTAACTGAAAAAAAAAATCACCCAACAAAGGAAAATTCAACTGTAAATGACTAGAGTATACCACTTTTGAAAGACGTTCTAAATTCATAACATGTTGTTCTACATTAACTAATCAAAGACGCATTGCTCCAAAGTCAAATTAAAATTTAAAAGTACAACTTCAAATCCCAAAACTTCCAAATGTGAAACTCCAAAAGTGGTACATTCCGAAAATCAGTAACCTGTCTTATCTATCGACCTGATAAGTCGAGTCCTGGGACAAAAGTCCGTCCATCTGCGACTGGAACTCTCCGACAGCGAACGAGTCCTGCGACAATTCCGGCTGCGATAATCCCGGCTGGGACAAGCTGAATCCTGGCTGGGACATGGCCTGGGTTGTTCCCTGGGTGAGCGGCAAGGGCTGGCTGTAGGGCTGCGTGTTGGGTTCGTTCTGACTGAGTTTTCCAAACCGTGGACCCATCTTGGACATCTTGGTCTGCGTCTGTTCCCGCCGGTTGCGTTGGTTCTGGCGGGCCTGCAGGGCCTGCTGGTGCTGATTGTAAAACCGTGGTGGCACATGTGCCATGTTCATAAACATGCCAACCGGCACCGGTACGTTATTCATCGCCGCCTGCGCTCGTTCCGGACTTATATAACTGATACTGTCGTGAGTCCTGCTGAACATATCCAACGTAACGTTTCGTTGATAGTAGGGACTGTGATTCTGAGCTCCGTTCAACTGCGAGCCAGACCTGTCGTAAACAGATCCAGGAATCAGAGCCTCCCTAGCGTCATACATCGAAGTAGACATGAAGTGCGAGCCAGGATTAGCAGCGTTGATAAGTTTCTTCGGTTTTGCGAACTGGATCATAGACTCCTTGAGGTTGTTCAGCGGTCCTTCCACCAGGACCTTCTGTTCCTTGTAAAAGTTCAGCAGATGGTTCCAAAGTGGCTGTTTCGAAAGTACTTTGGGATTGCCCACGATTATTATTCCGTACTTCGCTCGGGTCAGGGCCACGTTCAACCGCCGAGGGTCGTTCAAGAAACCTGTTTAAAACAAAAAAGAAACACTGCATTTCAATATACCGTTCATGAGAGGGCAAAAAATATTTTTCTGATTAAAAGATATCCATCTCACCGATTCCCTGGTGCTCGTTCGATCTCACACAGGACATAATGATGATATCCTTCTCGCGCCCTTGGAACGCGTCTACGCTAGCGACCTCTATCTCCTGGTACAGTTTTGAGTGCAGCGACCCCTGGTACTGCATGTACTGCACCAGATACGCCCTCTGTCCCTCGTACGGAGTGATCACTCCGATCTGCTCAGGTTTGACTCCGCATCGGAGGAACCTCGTGGCGATTTTCTCCACGTTAGAAGCCTCTGTTCTGTTCAAATAACTGGTCCCACTTCCTGCGATCTCCTCCTGTCCCTGGGTCACGTAAAAGAACATCGGTTTATCCGGCTGCGGCCAGGGGAAATCGATCTTCAAAAGTTTTCTCTCGTCTGCACACACTCCGTTCTGCAGAGAACCTTCGTAGAAGAAGTTCGAGGGGAACCTCGAAAGGTCCGGGTGCATTCTGTATTGAACTTCAAGTCGGAACGGTCGGATTCCCAGGACTACGAGACGTTCGAACAGCGACTGCGAGAGACCAGCACGAGCTGCTTTTTTGCACATGACAACCGGGCCGAGTTGGCAGTGATCGCCTACGAGAATAAGCTGCTTGGCGCCAAGAACAACTGGGACCATACATTCTGGTTCGGTCGCCTGCATACTTTCGTCGATCAGAATTGAATGGAACTTGAGACGGTGGAGTCTGGGGTCTCCAGCTCCAACACATGTACAGCAGATGACATCGGCAGCTTCCAACAACTCCTTCTCGGCAGCTTTTTTCAACATCCTGTACCGTTTTTCGTCAACGCTGGACAGCTCGCCCGTTTCGTCTTTGAGCTGTTGCAACTTTTGCAGCTCGGTGTTGGTTTCCAAGTTTTTGATCTGGTTGTGTAGCGCGAGAAAACTCACGGGTGAATCGATGGCCTCCCGAGATTTTGCACAGAGACGAACGACTTTGAGGTTCGATTTGTGGATCTTTTCGGTCAGTTGGTCGACGGCGGTGTTTGAAGGAGCGCAGACCAAAACTGGACCACCGTTTTGTTTTACCAGCTGGTAGACGATTGTGGCACTCGTGACTGTTTTGCCGGTACCTGGCGGACCTTGGATCAAGGAGAGGGGGCGCTGAATCGCATGTTTTACAGCGTACACTTGTGACCGATTTAGGTCTGGCAGATTTGGACCGCTGAAGTGTTTTGGGAGGTGGCAGCGGAACAGAACTTCTTCCACCTCGTGGCCTAGGAGACGGTGGTAGATGTAGGCGGAGACTGAGGTGTCGTCCACTGCGAATTTCCGGAGTGCTTGTTGCATACTGAAAATGAAAATTATACATTTAAAAATAAACTCTATAATGTACAATTCTGAAAGTCTTGATCATTAGAATTTTGTAATATGATTGTGGAATTTAAAAATAATTTATATTCAGATTAGAATAAGTAGATCACTAAAGTTAAACACTCTGTAATGTAAACAAATGTTGAAATTTACCGATCGAAACTAGTGCTTTTCCAGATAAAGTCAACAACGAAGTTGCTTATGCAATCGGTGGGCGCACCAGAGTTACTTTTCAACTCGATTCCCACCTCCTCGCCATAATTGTCAGGGATTTTGATAACGTGGCCAATGCCAGACCAGGGTTTGTGCAGCTCGCCCAAATATCTCAATCGAAGCTCATCGCCGTGCATAAGCTTCATATCGCCGTCGGTTTTCGCGAGCATAAAATAAGCGATGGTTTTCTTGTTCAACCCCACGTCCCATCTGACTTCGATGTTCTCCTGAGTCTGCGACTCTTTCAGCCGTTTGTCGTAGTCTGCCTCCAACTTGACCAGGGGACCGAAGATGTTTTGGTACTGGTAACCGTCCTCGTATCGGAGCAACACTTGTTGCGGTTCTTCGTCCACGCCAGGTTTCTCCAGGTCTTGGAAAGTCGCGTCTACATTGTCGCGCCAAAGTTCTTCAAGTTTGTTTATTTGTTGAGCTGATATCTGTCTTGCTCTTAGCTGTTCCTGTTCTGATGGAATTTTCACCAACCAAGCAAGGAAACTACGATCTTCAATCAGCGGTTTCCACTGTTCTTGATCCCTGCAAACATTCCAAACGTTAATTTTTCAAACGAAAAACAATGTTCGCACGAAAACAATTGTTTGAAAAAGTCAGTCTAACCAATTCATATCCTTTAGTGAACTTTGTGCAGCACAAGGTTGGCGACACAAAAGTACAACTACAGAATCCGCCTTGGCCGGTATGAAACCCAGAACAAAAACGTTTCTTGTAGCGCAGGAATAACATTCCAGAACTGTTTCACCAAGTGGCCCATCTCTGAAATAAGAAATGTTAAATGTTTAGTATGAGAAATATTGGATGGGAAAATAAGTTTTGAGTGAATTGAACATAGCTGACCTGTGGAGAGTGACTTCCTTGTGTTTAGCCCGAACCAGATGGTTAATAATGTGTGATCCAGAAGTGTTTCCTCGTCCGTTACAGAACCACTTGCGACAAACGTTGCACATCACGACACAAGAGGCCTCGTGTATGCCACAGTACTTGCACGCATGATCCGGCAAGTCACGGTTGTAAAACGCCTCCTCTTCTTCCTCCTCGAATTGCAACTCTGCCAGACTTTGCACTGCCCCGGATATTTTGAGGTCCAATGATGAATTGATCCCGGATCCATTGATCTACGAGTTTTAATTCAAACGATTAATCAGTCATAAAACGAATGATAAGTTTAAAGTTCGGCGTACACATTCGAGCAGGGGATTTTGTTAGTCCACACTTTTTATGAGGTTGTAATTTATGTAATCATGAATATGTATGCAGGTGCAAATGTGTTGCTTCAAGAGTGTCGACTTTTGACAGAGATAATTGAAATGAAACTTATAAAAAGTACAAACGAAAGTAATTTTTGTACAAAAAATTCGAAAAACAGTGTTTACATTTGGTGGATGAAAGTTATCTTTTATTAGTTTGAATCTACGAGCGATTATTCAATTGATAATAACTTTTGCATTTAAAAATATTATTTGCTAATGTTGACAATTGCACAATGGAAATTATGTAATGAATTCGGAATCGTAAATAATTTTGTCGATTATGAGCAACCGAAAAGTTATTATTTTCAAAAATTATTTTCGTTTGTTTTGAATTTATTGATTGGATTAACAAACAGTTTTTTTCAATAACAAAGGATTGAGTAAAGTGGGTTGTTAAACGTTGATTAAACATCGTAACTAGGAATAATAGAATTAGCGCATTATCAAGATTCTTCTATGTCGGAGTGAACGGGAAGATGAAATTTTATATTATCTATTATTAGAATTCAACTTACAGCTATATATACATGTATCTTTATCAGTGAAATGAACGTATGAAAACAACATTACATTGTACATTTTATATTTCTGTTTATAAATAAATCATTTCGTATACGAGTCAACTTTTCGTTTATAAATGAACCCTAATTTTATCCCTCAAACACTTATACTTTTCGAATCATTGCGTTCAAATTGAATAACACTTTTCTTATGCACAACTCAACATTTAATATTTCTTATCACAATGGAAAAATTGATAAGATACTTGAAATGAATTTTTTTTTGTAAAAACCATACCAAAAAAAACTTTTTAAACTGAAAAAGATGTCCAAAATAGAACTAAATGTAAACAATCAATACAAACTTTTTAGAATATTCCATTCTAGCTGATTTGAAGAAAAATATCTGTATTTTTTCTGTTTTTCATTACAAGAACCACCGAATTTCAAGGTTAGAAAAGAGAAAAACGGAGCGGAAAATCGCACGTTGACAAACATTGGCCCATGGCGCATGGTCTGGCCATGTTTTCGCTACCAAATAAAACCTTTGACCAAAAGGCAAAACTTCGGTAATGCTCAAAAAAGGTGCTTCATGAAAGTAAAAATACATGTATCAAAACGCTCCAAATTGAAACAACAATAACAATAACACAAATTGAACGAGTCAAAAGAAGGAGTAGGAAAAATAGGTTAAGAGTTGGGGACTTAGAAGAAGTCGGTTGTGGTGATGGTCGAAAGGGTACCTGGACTGCGGAATTTTGTTGGCTCTGAGCGACGTCGTGCTGCGAAGGTTGGGTTTGGCTGGGCGACGGCAGCGTGAAGTCCGTGAAATCGAACTCGCTGCCCTGCGTGTCGGCGCCGATAAGGTCGGCATCCTCGATGTCGAGGAACGTGAGCGTCTGGCTGCTCGGTCCGTACGCGTCCACACTCATGCTCGTTGATCTACCACGGGGTTAGGATTCGACCATTCGACAGTGCTTGCGACTGCACTGCCATACTGCCAAAAGACTTTACGCCATTCAACTCAACTGCAGTGGTGGCGGTTGTGTGTCACCTCTCTTTTCCCAAGTGGCGCCACCTGTCACATCTACTTTTTTTTCGAAAACTACTTGTATCAAACATAAACAATTGTTTTCTAATCAACGTTATCAATTAAACGTTCAACGATTCGAATTAACAAAAAATTTAAACTTTGAAAGATATATTTAGAGTTTAAAAATTATATTACGTTCTATATTGACATTGAAACAAAATGTGGAAAACCTAACTTCAGAATTTGTTTTTTTTTCTCATTTCCAGGCAATTTAATCAACGAAAATCAATAATGTAATTGTTCAAATGGAATTAGATTAAAGAAAGTATATAAACACAAGATTCACAGTATTGTTTTTTATTCACTGCCTTTCATTCGTTCCAATATTTTCTACATTGGATAAATAAACTATTTTGTCGTTGAGGAATAATGTAATTGAATTTCATAACTGTGACGAAACAAAAATTTGAACGTGTTTCTATAAAATTACATATTATATGTAAAAGAAGAATGACGACAAATAAAAATCAAGGGGCCTTGTGGTGCAGTTACACTAAAGTGTACAATCATTTTTGTGTAAAACGCGCATCGTTAGTTCGCAGTACATCAAATTGTATTATCTTACTTAATCGATTATCAAGTTACTCATTATACAGCGTCGGACTAACTCGTCGACCGTCCGACCAAATGTTGAGGACAAACGTCAAATGAAATCGTAGTCAAAAATGCAACCAAACACTTTTCAACATTTAACGTCGAGATCTCCTGGCGCGGTTTCCCCTCTGACGGTAAAATCCGCGACCGCGAGGAGCAGGTTTGGAGACTGGGACGGGTTGTGTTTGTTCGACCTTGGGCATGTTTTCGTCCTCTTCAATTTTTTCATCACCAGTATCATCGAGCATGTTCCTCGACGGAGTCTCGTCCATGTCAATGTCATCGAGTAGTTTCTCCACCTCC
This sequence comes from Telenomus remus, assembly GCA_020615435.1. NCBI lineage: Eukaryota > Metazoa > Arthropoda > Insecta > Hymenoptera > Scelionidae > Telenomus > Telenomus remus. The sequence continues at coordinate 19,339,731 of CM036336.1, read as the reverse complement.
TCCTCGGTTTTCTCGTTCACAGAATTGTCCATCTCCTCCTCTTCCTCTTCAGCGTCAGCTTCCAAGGGATCATATTTCTCGCTGTTCTTCGTCTCTGTTACGGACTTGGTACCGGCCTTCTTTTTGCCTTCACCGTCCTTAACAGTAACTGACTCCTGAGAAGGTTCTTCCGCGGTCGTGTCTGGTTGGCTCTGATTATCAGCCACAGAGGTTTGAGTCGAGTTCAAATCTTCAACTTCGTCCTTCTTTTCCTCACCTTCAACTTTGCGACGCTTAGGATCAGATTCCCCTCCGTTGTCGTCTGCTAGAAGTTTCTCTTCTGCCTCCTAAAAGATTTAAATCGATGTAAAATTCTATTCTCAAGATCTTAAAGTTGGTTTTGTAAGGAAAAGTGTAAAGAAAAAAGAAACCAACCTTAGCTGCAGCTTCTTCGGCAACTTTCTTAGCAGCTTCCTCGGCGTTACTGATTAAAACCTTAGCCTCCTGGACAAAATTGCGATAGTGAGTGATGGTACGAAGGTGACTGTTCATGTCGTCTTCAGTGAGCATAAACCGACGACATTTTTCGCAGTAAAATCCTTGCGCATCCTTAACCATTGATCGTCCAATGACGAGTTGGTTCTGACGGCAGTATTTGTAGTTGGGAATCTTGAAGTCGGGGCTGCTGAGTTCCTCGACCAAGTCGGTGATGTAATTTTCATTGTCGGATTCTTTTTGCGAGTCGTCCAGTTTGTCTTTCGTGTCTGATCCGATGTCCTTGTCTTCTTCCTCGGCACTGCGTACTTCGGCCTCGCCCTTAGCAAGTTTGTCTATGAAAAAATCAAAAAGATAAGGATTAGAAACTTAAACAATTTACTGTAGACATTATTGGATTAGAAAAATTGTTTATTTGTAAGTTTAAAAGTGTTTGTAGTTTGATTCGTTACCTTTTCTCTTGTTCTTTCTCATCTCCTCATTATGAACAACGTTTTTCATGTGCGAAGGTGTTAAACAATGTTCATCAAATTCGATACGAGATGGGAACTCCTTCGAACAAGGAATACAACGTGGATGCAGGAAAGTCTTGAGCGATTGATGTTTTTCACTTTTACGGTGACTTGACAGTGTTCCGTAAAAATTGAGATCACACATCGTGCAGTAGTCACGAACGTTCAAATCAATGGAGACCTGAAATTGATTCAAACGAAAAAATTAGATACATTTTTTGAAATACAATTAATAATTCAGTTTTAAATGGATCAAAAGCAGAGTTTTTTGTAAACCGAGGTTCATCTTTCATGTTTACCTTCTTTCCTCGTCGTTTTGAGTTATTCAAAGTCAATTCCCTTTGCTCCTCAGCAACTCTCAATTCATGCCGCATCAAATCCACTTTCAGTTTGTAGGACTCGTCAAGTTTGTCCATCATCAGTTGGTGGGCACGGCCACGAAGATGATTTTCAAACGACTGAAAACAACCATTCAATTTTATAACTCAAATAACATTTTTAATCTGTCGATAAAAAACAGACTTAAAAAGTTTCATTCAGTAAGAAATAAACAAAAGTGGTTACCGATCCATCCCACATATGCTTGTTGCAGACATGGCAAAACATTTGGCTCATGGGAACATCAGCATAACGACTTTCGGCGTGACGAGATTCGGACTTCTTTCCAGCAGCCTTGCTGTCCTTATCAGCAGAACCCTTGCTTGGACTTTTGTCGCCGTCTTTGCTGTCGTCTTGTTGTTCAGCCTGGTCGCCCTCCTCTTTGACCTTCTCTCCTCCTTCAACGTCCATTTTCTCGTCCTGAGATTCGTTGAGTGCGTCGCTGTTCTCATCGCCTTCCTCTCTATTATTTTCAAAGTTATTGGGAACATCCAACGGTGAATTAATTGTCAATTACATTTCAACTCGTCTTTGCATTACTCCATAAAAAGTCATCCCGCCTCAAAAATTGTTCTAAATTTTAAATGTATCATTCCAATTCAAACTTTCCGAACATTTTTATAAAGTAATGCAGTGAGATACCTTGAAGTACCAAAATCTTGACTGAAAAACAAAATGCACTGTGTCTCTTCCGAAATTCTTATTCAATTGTCAAAAAAGACTTGAAATCACAAGCTCAACTTATTGTCTGATTTGATCTAGTAGACTTTTTTTAAAAAAGAGGCCTATACAAATGTCGAAATTGTTACAAAAAAGAAGCTAGTATTTTGGTAAATGAGAATGGCTGTTGAGAAACAATATTTCGTTACAAAAAGAAATAAAACTAAGCACTTGCGCTGGACTTGCGACTGCCTGCGTGGAGGATGCAATCGAGAAACAAAAGCCGAAGACTTGAAACGTTGCAACAAACAGGCATATACGTATATATCTGGAACGTTCGTACACGTCTCGTTTGAATTAGCACAAGCTGTCCGAAGCGGCTTACGAGAGTCGTGTACGGAAAAATGCTAAATAATAACATTGTCTCCTTAAAAAATACAAAACCTCAAACAAGTACGAGGCAAATTGATAAATGAGGAAGGTGCAGTCGGATGATGTTCAGAGTGACTGTACTTTTGTTCTTTTCTCTCTTTCTAATTGGTAATCGTAAAACTCTAATGGATCAATGATGATATACAATGTACAATTATATATACATATATGCGAGCGTGCTTTCGAGTCTGTGCCTTTTGGCGGTGCCTCCGAGGAATCGACAAGGACACGAACGTGCGTCCAGAGACTGGAGAGGCACCAAGGCGACGGGCAATTTTATTTAGAATAAAACATTTTGACATTTTTGTTGCGTTTCAGGAATGAATCTAAAGGAGATAAAGAGACAGAGAAAGAGAGACAAATAAGTGGTCCCGTAAAAACGTAACTTAAGGACCCGGGAACAATGTTTTGAGTAAGTAATTTGAGTTGTTTTGTTGTTTTGAAATTGTGAAATTGCATTGCGAGCCCGTTGCGCTCGACAAGTAGGGCTTACCTTTTGATCTCGGTTTTGTCAATAGTCTTATCGGAAGCTTTAGCGTCCTGATGATCCTTTTTGGCGCTCTGATTTTGTTTAGAGGCGCTATTTATTTTAGAAGATTTATCGTTGCGATGCTGGGATTGGTTGCCGTTCATATGTTGGCCGCCGGACGTACGAGAGGCGGACGATGGGCCGCGTCGGCCTGCGAGTCCATCGCGCCCGCGGTTACCCATCTGATGGTGCAAAAAATGGTCGGAAAAAAAGCGACCGACAGGTCATGAGAATTGTTCACTTTCATTCCAAGTTAATGATGCTTAACGTGTCACAAACAATTGTTCTTTTTGTCATTTAGTTGCTGATACAAACAAACGTTATCGGACGCAGCAGACGTCCGAGATGCGACAGGCGAACCGTCACCGACAGGACATGGCCGGTCGACTCATCCCACGTCAGAACAAGAGCAAAACACATTCTGCTCACCATACACGACAACGTGTCTCGAATTAGAAGATTTCTTGAACTTTTTTTTTCTTTTCTATTAACTACCTTATTGTTGGGTTTTGGTTTTTCAATTGTTCTTCATTTGAATCTTTGTAGATTGTTTGAGTGTAAAATAGTAGCGATTAAACATTCCACCAGGTTCATGCAAGACATTCATCCAAGTTTTGTTTTGTTTAGAAAAGTAAAAAAAATGTGTATGTTGGTTTGTGTGGATGTTTTTTTTTAATGATGCAGAACAATAAACTGAGTGAAATGATAGATTTTAAAATTACATTTTTGAAATTGATTGAGTTGATTGTTCTGCATGAAATAAGCTGAATTATACATTTGATATTTCTTCGACAGAAGAAATGATCATGAACATTCAGCATTTTTAAATGTCGACCCATACCTTATTGTACGGTTGCGCGCGCTGATTTTTCATCGAGTGTCGCATGGTGCGATCATTGAACCGATTGTTTTGGAAGTTTTGCTGGTTTCCAAAGTTCGGCCCTGGTCCTCCGAAGTTGTTACCAAGACTCAATAAAGATGGAACCTAAAAAATATTTCATCCTCAATTCTACTTTCTATTTCAATAAAATTCTTATCTATTTCTAATCAGAATTTTATTTTTAAACCAAAAGTTATATTTTCAGTCTAAAATTGACTTTTAAAATACGAGTTCAAGTATGATTTTAAATGTAGGTAAGTTTCATGCCTGCGGTTGATTATCCTGTTGGGAGCACAACAAATTGGACAAAAGGTTATTAGCCAAAGCCAACTGAGCCTGAGGAGACGCGAGATTCAAATTGCTAGGAGTTGGTAAAATGCCTCTGCCAGGCATCACGCCACTTTCCCAAGGATTAACGCCTCCGCCTCCCATACTGCCACGTCCTCCCATGTTATTTCCACTGTTTCGGCCCATATTGCCTCCCATGCCTCCCATATTCCTATCATAATTGCGGCCTCCACCGTAACTGTCGCGTTTCTTTCCTCGGAACGACATCTTGATTTTGATTCTTTGCAAAAGCGATGCTGAAAATAAACAAACTCGATTAATCATGCATGAAAAAAGTATCGGGTTGTTGAAAGTGTTTCATGACGTGGTAAGTATTACATTACGGCTAAACGTTTCTACTGAAACTGAAAAATAAGAACAAGCGTTTATAACAGAGTTAAGATCGAAAGTCATTTATTGAACCATCAATCGGCTTGATCTGATAAAACTAAATAAAAAATTGAAAAATAGAGATGCAATCTAGATAAAGACTACTGACGCTTGGAATTCAGTTTGTTGTTAAAAAAAATATTAGTACAATAGCTTTCCCAAAATAAGAAAAAAAATAACAAAGTGAAAATAATGTTCAGTTTGGAAATCAAAAAATTTGTTGAAAAAACTTTATGGCCAATCTTAGCGTTTTGGTAGAGAGTGTAAACAAAAACGAAACTACAGTGTTTTTATATATCTATATGTAAACCTTGCTCCAAATGGAAAATTGATCAGTTTGTTCGAATGTAAAGAGAATACGATTGGAGTGAATTGAAAAGGAAAACAAAAACTGTTGATTTTGAGTTGACAAAAAATCACATCTTACGTATGACGGGATTGATAAAAATTAGAAATTGGTAGAGAAAAATTACCTCGAAAATATGGCGAGATACGCTCGCGTTATCGTCACGCAGTCGCGAAACGTCCGGTTGATTGTGCGGATGACAATTCCTCGATTGTTGCGAACGGGATAAACAATGCCGAAGGAGCGTCTTTTATGTCAACACCAACGCTGCTCCGTGGCACCAAGCTGCAATGGCCGACATTAACCAAATGGACCGAGTGAAACGCACTTCTCGGAGTCTTCATGACAGGCACCGGCGGCAGCCAATAGAAAACACGAGCGCACTCGGCCAGTGTTGCCATAGTTCAGAAAGTTTCTTTGAAAAAAAAGGCATTTAAAATTCTATAAAAAATTCATTTTTAAAAACATTATATCAAATTTCAAGAAGAGAATATTACGAAATCATTCAATGTCATTGAAAAATGTTTTGTTTATGTCATTTATTGTTGATCAACATTTGTTTATCTGTGACCAAAAAGTTCATTCTATATAAACGAAAAAATGCAATTTTCTAAAATGAACATGTTTATTATCAATTTCTTTTAGTATTCATGATTTATCAACATGATTTGACAATAATTTTTTTAATTATTACAAATGAAATAAGATAAAATGTTGAACCCAAATAATCGCAAAAGGGCCAAGTTTTTATTCTTTTTTCGAACTTCAATAGTGACATCTGTAGCAGTCCAAAATATCATATAGATCCTTGCGCAAACTTTTCCCGCAAGTGGAAAAATTCGCGACACTATAATATATATACTCGTTTTGAGACTAGGATTATCAGATAGTCCGAAGCTACTCAGGAAAGGTTCGATTGCCGATTTTGGCATGAGACCAGCGATCTTCCTGGATGAGTTCACCGTAGGGTCAGTCTGGTGGCCTAGCTAGGTGTCATTCCATTCTAGGTATGGGGTTTTCCCCATATTTGTGGTCCCGTTATAGGAGTTGGAGCAAGGGACACTTAGGGATAGCACTAAGTTAACTTGGATCCAACTGTTGGAACCTTAATACGATACTTTCCGATACTTTCCGATACTTTCCGATAATTACCGATTTCCCGTAGGTGGTGTAACGAGGGACTACCCTAGGTTGGAAGTCGGGCACCGCGGCGAAGCCATATCCGAAAGTGTACTATGTGCTGATGGGCATCTGGGGATTGTTTGGAAAGAAGAGGTACAACATCCCTCCTCAACTGAGTAGCAAATGTGACTATCGTATTATTTTATTTTTTGATTATCTGATAATGAAATTGAATCTCCTAAGTTTTCCTATGTTGATTTGATTAGTGTATTTTTAAAACCAAACTATAATTGATAAAGCTGTTTGTAAAACTAAATTCTATTAACAAGTTAATTTTCTGCAGCACTTCGAAGGAGACGACTCCGTGATAGTTTTTTTGGGAATTCATGATCTGCATATTCAAATCAAGGGAATCGCGCAATAAAAAGTGTTTTCATTTCTTTTTGCAATAACGACTGCGAGTGTTTATAACAAATATTTTTTATTATAAATGTTTATTATGTTCTTTATAGTGAGCTCTACCGCTTAGTTCATCGGAAACTAATGTGATTTCTTGTATTGAATTTTAGCTATGAAATTTGAGAATAAAAACAATTAGTAAGTGTTGCGAAAACGAATGAACAACAGGTAGTACAATGCACTCACACTAGTTGGCGCGTATAGCAAAAATTTCAAAGATAAGCTATTTTCAAAACATGTTTACAATTCTTTTCTTTGTTAATATTCATTTATAAAACGTAGTATTCGTTCATTTAACTCCGTTGATCGTCAATTTACAATCTATTTACATAACTTTCGTTCGTAATAATCAATTTTAAGATTTCTTATAAAATATTAAAAGTGAAGCAACTCTTTCTCGCAAGTGCCAACGTTAGATGCACTGAGGTATATAAGGACAAATCTAGGTTTTAACATTTAGATAGTCCGCTGCTACTCAAGAATGGGTTGATTGCAATTTGCAAAATACCCCAGTTCTTACTGGACTTCATCGGATGGGGAGTTTTAAAACACTTCCATGTACGCCCGGCGATGCCAATGGCGTCGCTGGAGGAGCGCTTGTAGCGCTGACTCGGTCGCCGATCGAGATGATTTCCTTAGGTCCCGGTCCCCGGTGATCCTCTGGAAATAAGCTCGGGCCGCCCCCTTGTTAAGGGTCTCGGTTCGAAAGAGGTGGTCACTTGAAGCTTCTAAGTTGTCTTTAAGGGCCTCACCTAGTATGGACTCCACACTGAGCGAAGTTCGGTGTTGGTCTCCAGGAAATGTGGGAGCAAAACAAACTGTTCATGACTTTCTCGTAGAATTGTACAAAAATGAGTGTTGATCCTGAGATCAAGCTCAACTGAGTAGCAACTGTGACTATTTTTGTATATTTCATAATAATATGATCTAGACAAAACAAACTTAGTCTTTTGTTCTATTTAGGACAAGTATACAGTTTTTCGTCGGGAAATAAAATAGTAGACGTTTTTTTAGACAACCAAGTAATTTATTATTTATATTTTATATTTTCTGTACAATAAATTGATTTGGAAAATAATAATAATCATTCCACTTTATACAAGCGATAACATAATTTGATCACTATCCGTGTAAACAAAACTTACGACATTTTCATCTGCGGACAATTTTAAATTTTGATTTTACAAACGTTGCTGTATGGACTGGTTTGTTTGTTCATGCCGACTGCCCGCACGGAGAAGCAGTAGTTTTGTCCAGCTGTGAACTGAAAGAAATCGTGTTAGTCTTTTTCAATCTTAAGTTAATTGATTATAAGATTGCCGATTTGGTGGTATTTACCGATCCAACTTTGCACGCGACAGGATATTCGTTGTTTCTGATGACCGCTATCTGTTGCCATTTCCATTCCGACAACTCATTTTTCAAGCTGTCATAGGTGTAAATAATCTCGAACTCCTTTATCAATTGACGATTAACTTCGTCTGGCATGGACCAGGTTAACACCACGTCTGAAAATGTATACAAACAAACTTAATAGTCATACACTTTAAATTGTTTCATGCAAAGTTGTTCTTTCTTTTGGTAGATTTTATCATTTAGGACTTGAACCAAATTATTAATTACCCTGTTCATCAGTTATAGCGCACAAATTAGGCGCCCGGATTTCAACATTGCATGGAACCGCTTCTCGATTTGTGTTAGCGAGGATCTGAAAAAATCAACCTGTCAATTTCCTTCTTACAATTTCATTTAACTAATAACTAAAACAAAAACATCTTAAATTGTAAGCTGGTTATTGCAAACAGCCATAGATAAATGATCAATACTAGTTTCTCAACTAACTTGATTTCTTTGAGGCTCAGCGTTTTCCTTTTCTTGCTCCTCAGGAGACAAATTTGGATTGGTTTTAGCTACGATGAGAAGAGACTTGCTGCGTCCCTTATCAACACATCCATCAAACGGCTCAGGGGTTGTCTTATCACTATAATCTTTATTCGTTGGAACCTAAACAAACAAATGATGTTTAAAAACAATTTTACACTAACATAGAAACAATAAAATATAAATTCAAACACACCTGCATCGATCCTGCTTGCGGTATCCTATCATTTGCAGACACAAAGTCAGTCTGAGTTTTGGCCTGGATGAAATTTTGATTTCTATCACAGTGGTCATTAGGTTTAGTCAGTTTAGAACTGACATCGCCATTAACAGCCAATTCCTCAGTCGTTTGATGATCCCCGTTCAGATCATTCACAAGGTCGTTGGGATTGATCAGGTCACAACTCGAAAGCACCCGGTTCAATTCTTCTGGTGTGAATTCGCGCAACACATCCTCCGTGATTTCCTTTAAAACGTCCTCCTCAGTAGATTCGGGCAGTGTCGCTTCAATCAAACCCGATTCAGGTAAACTCAAACCAACTCTTGGGTCTTTATAAATGATTAATTCCGAATCTAAATCGGAATCGTCGTCGGAGCTGACATGTTGTACAGGTGGTCGTCCGTATTGTATGTTTTCTTTGGTAGTTTCCTTCGGCGTTGTTTCTTGGTCGGCGATTTTTTCCATTGTTGGCTCTTCGGAATCGGAAGGTTGGTGGTCAAGTTCTGGCATCCCTTCTGGACTTCCTGGGGGATCGTGGTCACTGTCACTGTAGTAACTATCACTGTCGCCGTCATCGTCGAGTCCTTCAACATCGACCTCTGGACTAGCTGGATTTTCAAGTTCTGGTGAAACCCTGTCGTTTTGCAAAGTTCGGTTTGGTTCGGGACTGTCGTTCTGCAAAGTGTAGTTTTGTTCGGTAACTTCGTGACTGGTTTCTGGTACTCTTTCGGCAGGCCTTGTTTCTGGCCAGTTCTCTTGAAAATGATTTTCCAACACTTTCTCTTCCGAATGGTTGACGATTGCTGGTTCACTGGACGGTCCTGATTCCAAATCTGCTAGAAGTCTTGCAAGTTCCTTGTCTTTGATCTCTTTTTCTTTATCCTTCTTATTTGGTTTTGGTGATTTTGTATCGCACTGGAAAATTTAATTCATGAATTAAATGCAACGATAATTAACGATTTAAAAAATGAAACTGAAGTAGAATAATTAATAATTGATAATATTTGATTATGAAAAGAATTTTTAGTTTATACCTCAGTGCTTGAGACTTGCAAGCCAACAGATCTGTGCATTATAAGAGGTCGAGGGAAACCGTTCGCCTTCTTTATATCGTCGCATAACGTATTCACAACTTGCTCCAATTTTTGGATGTGCCGCTGTTGTTTTGCATTTTGTGCTTTCAAATGTGCCATGATTTTGTTAGATTTGTCTAACTCCCTCTTCAAATTCGCGATAGAGCTTTGATGAGAATGAACATGAGCGCTAATGAAATGATCCATTAATAAATTCAGTAGGTCCTGTCGAAAGAGAAAACATCAAACTTTAGCACACATTTTTTTTGTTACGGTAAAGAGTTAAAAGAAAATAAAACTTGTTTTTCAAATAAAAAAAAAGTCTTACAATGTGCCTAAGTTTATTTGTGTCGCCCTTGTGTTCTTTGAGAAATACAAGGTACTTTCTGGTCCATTTCTTGCGTATTGCCTCCGCATCTTCCTTGATCTCGGTATTCTCTACTATCATAATGTCCTCATCGTCTTCTGTTTCTTTTCTCTTTTTTTGAGAATTCCCAATTTTGTCATCTCCGCTTCTTAAACTCTTTCGTTTTCCAGACATTGTCATATCTGTTTTTGGTAATGCTGACTGGAAGTGAAATTCAATTATTAATAATAAAAATATAGACATTTATTGTTTTACGATTGATCATTTTAATAAACAAAAGAAAAACTTCACTAATAAAAATAACTACAATTAAATCAAAATGAAAATTATCAATGAAGAAAAAAAAATTTCTTAACATTGCCGTTATCAAATGTATATACTTACTTTGTTAGAACTTTAACTTAGTCATTTTTTGTTGACATTTCCTGTAACTGTTGACCGGTCAGATTTCATTTCTCCGAATCCCACACTGCTTGCGGTACTGGTTTACAGGCATTAGAAATTAACTTTTTCTCAGCTCTTCTTCGGTTTATTATTATTTTTTATTGAAATTTTATCTGCCTTTAAAATAAACAATGAAACAATTGACAATTCAAAACATTACATTTAATTATAAACAACAACATCACATACCAGTATTTGTTTTCGAGGGATCTTGAACTTTCACTCGTCAGCGTGTTTGAATTGTTTACGTCGCTTTGTCGTTCCAAAAACTACGTCAACACATCTCTCTCGTTCCACAAGTTGTTAAAAAGAGACAACCAATGCATACCTAAGCCGAGGAAAGCTACGTCAAAAATATTAGGTTAGGTTAGGTCGCTCCGAAAGCCGTCGGATCGAAAATTTACACGTATTTGTTTTTAAATAACCGCTGAGCAATAAATACTAGCGTCGATATGTCAGCGTGGACGGTTGAATGAAACGTCAAGTTGCAGTTTTCGGTAGCAAGGTGATACTCAAATGTTAGAGTTTACTTGATTAACCTTTCGTTTTGGGCTGATTCTCTATTGCTCGCCGCTGTCAAAGTCAACAAACAAAATGTTGCGGAGCTGTTGTGTCATCGTTTATCTGACACTGATTGCTGGTCAGGAATTAACCTTTGACGATAACGCAAACAATTTCGACGACACGATTTTGTTTAAGATTAACTGGCCTGGAAAAACTGATCTACTTGTAAGTGTTTATTATTCGTATGGACAAGTTCGAGTTTTTTTTTCATTATGTTTTTATGAATTATTTATGTACTTTACTTGCATTTTGTTTTGTTTGATTTAGGAACCACCAAAAAAAGTTGAGCCGTATTTCATAACAACACACAACAATGAGAGGTATCAGTGCTTCATTCCTGATACAACAAAGCAAAAACAGGATCATGCAGAAAATTATACAGGACCAAATCCAATTGAAATTTTGAGTTCGTTCTTCAATAAAAAAATATGCTCTGTCAAGGTAAAAACTAAGAACAAAAATATAATTTAAAACTCGTTTTCGACTTGAATGTTAACACTTTTTTGTACTTTTTAGTTAGAAACATATTGGACGTACGAACTTTGTCATGGAAGAAAAGTTCGACAGTACCACGAGGAGCGTGATGGAAAGAAAGTAAAAGTCCAGGAGTTCGACTTAGGAACATTCGACAGAGCACAAAAACTCAAATTATCTGCCGAGTATGACGAGTTGGCAAAAAGGCCGAATCGCAGGGCAGAAATTCCGGTAAAGAAAGTCGACGGGATTAATATGCCCTACGTGGAGATCGAGATGAAGGACGGTACTTTGTGCGACGTCACCAACAAACCGCGATCCATAAAAGTTCTTTATGTCTGCTACCAGCATGGCAACCACGACATCTTTTCCATCAAAGAAACACAGAGCTGCGAGTACGAGGCTGTGATTCTGTCTCCCTTGCTCTGTTCCCATCCTGATTACAAGCCTCAAAATACTGGTGAAAATGATATCAACTGTCTGCCGGTTGATAATGCTCCCAAAAAACCTCGAGCTTTGGCTGCAATGGAAGCTGAGAGTCTTAAACTCCGACATCAGAAATCAACGGTAAAATCAGTTTAAAAGATTTCAAACGAATTTTCACTCGGATGTTTCCTTAGAATTGTTATGAGATTATGGTTTGAGTTTGATTTGATTTGTATGAAAGGATCTGAGCGAACTTATGAACTTAGCAGCTGAAACTTTGAGGCTTATTAATAAACTCTGTATGATCTGAAACAAGTGGCTATTACAATGTGACTTGAATTGTCTTGATTGTTTGTTATACAGGATGACAAGCACCAGAAAGTCTATGCGTTCATCCATGTAGATGAGGAGGGCCAGGTCAGAAATTTTGCATTCTAGGGCGAACAGGCTTTTGTGGGGTCTTTTTTACATTGGTGATGACTTGTGGGAATTAACGTTCCACTCTGTCCCTTCTTCATCTACTCGACATTCATACATTCATTAACTTTCATCCTTCTCTTGTATGCATCCAGCTAAAACTAACACCAACCAACCAGAATGACTGAACTGTTGTCAAAAGTCAACCAAATTTAAATGTCACCCAAAAAAATTTCATATCTGAACTTCTATTTGACTGATTCATGTCTTGTGGTTGTTATCAAAATTCATCAAGTCATATTGTTTTTCTAACATTATTTTTTCATTCATTTGTTCAATCATTTCGATTTCCCGTATTGGTGATGAGATTTGTTTAATCATTTATTCCATTTTCAGGATGGAGAACCGAGAGTGCGAGTTGAAATCAGACCTATGGAGTTGATGGACAAAAATTACTTTGAAGAAACTCCAAGTGCGATTTCTGATTCTGGCACAACCGGGGCGGAATTGAATCCTGTGAAAAATTTTTTGAGTGGAAAGAACTGTCTGAGTGGAGTGAGTTTCAAGTTTCTTGAGTTGGGTTTTTTTGTTCAGACAGACTTTATTGTTTTTTTATCAACAGGGAAATGGATGGTGGAAATACGAATTTTGTTACGGAAAGTCAGTAACGCAATACCATATAGAAAAAGATGGTAAAAAGACTGTGGTGAACCTCGGAAAGTTTGACAAACAAAAACATATCCAATGGATCGACGCTCATCCGAATAAGAAACCTAAACCATTAGACAAGAGAAAAGAACTAAGCCACTTTTATAGCGACGGACAGATTTGTGATAAAACTGGAAAACTTCGTCAAACAGAAGTACGTATTTTTCTTCAGTTCAATAGAAATCTAAGTTCAAAAAGGTAAAATTTAACCGAATTTTAATTACGAATTGTGTTTTTAGGTAAAACTGAAATGCGTTGAGAATCCAACCGGAAGTCAGTCCAGTGTTTCTCTGTTTCTTCTTGAACCAAAAACTTGTGAATACATCCTCGGCGTGGAATCTCCGATGATCTGTGAAATTCTGAAGTTCGCCGACGAAAGCTACGGTTTGATCAACGGTAAAACACCGTTAAACCTCGAAGAACTGACGCCACTGAGTCAGCGACAGAAAAGTAACGAGATTTTGGAAAAGATGCGTGCAAATGAGGACGAATGAACTCGCATTTCAAAACCCTCGTTTCGAACTGTACAAAGACTATTCCATTTGTGATACGATTGTTTTTCTCTTAAAATATTATGTTACAAACAAGTGTGCTGTTTAAAACTCGAAGCTCGAGTGTGAATAAATGATTTATCTTACAAAAAAACGTTTTTGTTCCACGACGATTTTTAATACAAAATTATACAATATAAAAGTTCTTAACATTTCGGTCTCAAAAGTTACTTTACAGTTTATTCGACATTAGTCCGATACGTTCAGTCCGATACCAACAAGGAGTTTTTGATTTTTGTGATTGAAAAAAGCACTCAGCAGCAGAGTGGCTCCGGGTATTGGCAAAAGTTTCTTTTCAATTACTGCGCCGATGCTTGTCTTCGAGTTGATTGTGCCATGAAAAACTGCGTCCACTTGTTTCAAATCGAACTTGTAATGAATCTCAGCTTTGGAGTCGTGACTTCGCATGTCAGACTGGACTGCGACACCCAGTTGTAGTTCTCTGCTCGCCACGTGGTGGTAGGATACTCTTAGCAGATCTTCTCCTAAGACACATGAAATCGTTCTGCGACCTGTACTGTACCGAAATGCTCCTGACATGTTTGTCTGACAGTCCAGTGGGTAGCTTGGATCTTTCCAACATGAAACTTCTGCTCCAATTGCTAAGAATTAAAAGTCTCAAATTAATTTCCAATCAGAAGGTTTCAATTTTAGTAAGACAATTTGTTACCGATTCTAGGTGACAACGATTGAAGATACTGCAACGTGAACTTTCCATAGAACTTAAAAGGGTCGATGTCTGAGAGTTTGGTGGACACTGTAAAGTCATCCGTTCGATAGTCCAAGGCATAGTTGATGACCTTGTATTCCTCTTTATCAATTTGAGCATTGATCTTGAATCTACATCGACAACCCAGAACGTGAACGAAACTTGCATTCATGTACCCATTGGTTCTGATGTCTCCTTTTAAGGTAGGATACCTTTCGCGAGGACCTATCCTTTTTGAACCTTCGTAACTTGCTCCGAACTTATAACCAGTTGGAACTTTCCCGCTCATCACTATCGTGTGATTCACATTGAAATGTTTGCTCAGCTTACGAGTCTTTATGATTTGTAATCCATCGAAATTTACTGGACAGAGGTCTGTCACTTTTTTGTGCAACTCATCCCAAGTACCTAGAATAATGAAAAATGATTGCAGACATTTTCCTGGACAACTTTCTAACTTGTTTAATCTGGTAAAATTATGTTTTGAATTTTTATTTTTAAACAATTACATTTAGAAATAAAAACTTAATTGACAATTTTTTCATCTTTTTGTTTGTTACCTAAATTTGGTACCTGGGTTGCCTGGTTTAATATTGTTAGGATTTGTTGTTGGGGGTTCAGAAATCGGTTGATGAAGTTTTTCCGGGATGTTCTCCTCGATGATGACACAATTGTTGTCAATTGTGTAAGGAGATTTCGGTCGTTCGGTTGCCTGTTTCATCGACGCGGAGATACCCATCTTGAGAAGTCGACCTCTCTCAAACCAATTTCATCATGAGGATCAATTAATTTTCAAATTCAAAATCACTGTGGTTATAATTTTGGTAGCCGTTGATTTTCGCATTACGCAAAAACAAATTATCCAAAATCACAACGGCGACGAAAAAAAAATGTAAAAAATTGTTGAGATAATTTACAATACAATGGTGGTTAGGTCGGTGACTGTAAATAAAAAATTCGAATACTGTCAAATTTTTAACCTGTCAAATATTTTCATTCGAACTGATAAACTATAAAAAGTTGTTTGCAAAAAAAATGAATAATTATTTGTTTTTACAGTTTTGAGAAGGATGTTTATTGCATTATTCTTCAATTTTTATAGAAAATTTGCATCGTTTTTTTCTGACAGAATATTCTGCTTTTTGAATAGAAAAATTCTCTGAAATAATTTGGTTTTGTTTAAAAAAATGTATCGTCTGATGGAAAGTAAAATTCGAAATTTAGTGACGCGCAAGAGTTTCTCGCAAGTGGGAAAAAAGATGGGTACAAGTATAAAACTGATGGTCAGGGCCGTATGGTTGGAAGTGTGTGCTAGTGATGGCACAGCTGAACATTGATCGCTAAACGTAAATTCAAATGGCAGATCTGCTCAGTGGGTGTTGTCACGTGGTCGGCTTAAAGTAGCTTGTGTTCGGCTCCCGATTGCGCGTGTAAACCTCGCACGTGTTGTTTGGGAAATTTCTCAAGCAACATGTCGGGCTCCTTACACGCCTGCACGGTTGAGTCTTCACGTCGCTCCTCGAACTACCGCGATTTCCAAATTGGGGGGTAAATCGATATAGGTTAGACGAGGTATAATTGTCGCTTCCATATGCAGGCACTGCAGATCGCAGTTTGCCCTTCTTTTTGCAATGTTCAACGATTCTCAATTTCCCGTACAGATAAAATTCAAATTTTGTTACTATCAAAATAAAAGCAAAGTACATTTTCAAAAAAAAATCCTAGAACTTATCTTGCGGAAGGTTTTAATAATAAATGTAAGTTAAATTTTTTTATACTTTATTCATTTTTCGATTTTTTTATAATAAAGTAATAAAAAACAATTAGTTTATTTTCTGTTTTGTCCCTGGCGCATATCCTGTAACATAAAAGATATGAATAGAACATTAATTTCAATTTGTCGATGATGGTTGTATGTTTTTTATATGCTCGAAAATCGTACCCTGGGGAAGTTACGAACTGGTGGAGTTCTAATACGTCTGTCAGCTTTTGATCTGTTGCGGACTACTTTTGAATGAATTGCACAAGACACACAGTAGTGCAATTTTGCGTACAATTTAGGAAGCTGGTATTGAGGATAGACTGAGGCTTCAGAAATGTCCCGGACTGCCGCAGCTTCGACGATGTTCCTGATGACGAATTTCTTGATGGCCTTATCTTTTGGTACACATCTCGCACAGTTGGTGCAACGAACTGGTTTCACGTGTCCACGACCGTGCTTTGCACGACCTCCGTTTCTCCTTTTGCAGGTCTACGAAAAAGCAAAATGATTTTTCGATCATGTTTCACAACGATATAACAAGCACAAAAAAATAATAAACAAAATTAAGAAATTAGTTCGTTCTTTATTGGTAAACATTAGAAACTGGATAAATTTGACATTTTCTTGCGATCTGATACAAACTTTGTTAAATTTAAACAAATAAAAAGTATATTTACCATTGTTTTTGTTTAACGACTCCGGAAAGGCATTCACGCTGGAACACCAAAGGAAAACATAACCTATATTAGGACAGACACCTGAGTTTCAGGGGCGGATCAAAATAAAATTTTTGAAATAAAAAAAAATATTTCAACTTTCCGAATTATAACTGTAAAGTTTTTTTAAAATGTTCCAATAGTTTATTTAAAAAATAAAACGATAATTTTTCAAATAAAAACCCGAAACTAGTTTGTCTGTCTTTCTTTATCCTATATTTAGCATACGTGACGTTGCAGGGGGTGGTTAGTCACTGTTTGTCAACAAGAAACTCAAGTGTCAAACTTCAGCCAATGAAAAGAAGCGATTCAACAGAATAAACCAATCTTATACGACTTTCTAGTGTAACACAAAACAATTCCAGTCTTTCTTGTATATTTCTAAGCAGTAACTTGTCAAAGTGCATTTCTCAGTGCTTTAAAAGGAATAAAAACTACTTTTTTATCTGTGAGTTTATTTTTGACGTGTTATTGTGCCTATTCACACATCGAAGCTTTGAACAAAAACAGATGTTTTTAATTATTTTTAATGTTGACTGCGAAATCATTTATTCAAGACTAACCTCTTGATTGTTGTTTAACTTTATTTGCAATTTCCAAGTTCTACAAAATTTAAACTTCTAACATTTTAATACTGAACATTTTTTAATCAATAGATTAATCCTGGCATGAGCTGAAGCTACAGAAAAAGAGTATCTTTTGACACCAAACTTGTCACAAAGCTGCCAAAATGGATAAACGCGATTCAACCATAACTTTGAAGTCATCGAATCAAAAAGATTCGAACATCGTTAAAATTGCTGTGGAGATGTTAGGCCAGGTGCCACAGCTCGCAAAATTTGATCAGAAACAGCCTTTGACAGGAATTATACAGGTAAACAAAAGCACAATAAAGAAGCGAAACAAAAACATTCGTACTTCTATTTTACTACAAACGTTATTTCAACCTGTAGGAACTTTGTAATGGCTGGGGTTTGACGAATGCGGAATCCTACGCTCTGAAATTTACTGAAAACAACAACCAAAACTACATTACTGAAAAGAACCGAAATGAAGTCAAAAACGGTAGTGTCTTGCGATTGGAATTCTCACCTTCCAAAATAGCTGCTGACATTTTATCAAAATTAGTCCATGGAGATGCTACTAACAAAGGTGTTGCTTTGCAACAACTAAGCACACTGAGCACAGACGTAACATTTGCTTCGGAGTTCATCAAGGAGAAAGGGCTGGATCTGATTATTTCACAAGTACGAAACTAAAACTAATAGCAATTGTCTAACCAATGTAAGCCCGAACATTTTATAATGAAGTTGACTTTGTTTTAGGTCGAAGGAGGTAAACTGAAAAACTTCCTGGCATATTCCCTGCAATCGTTTGTCGAACTAATGGAACACGGGACGGTGTCGTGGGACATCTTGGAGTCCACTTTTATAAACAAAGTAGCGAGTTACGTAAACAATCAGACAGCGGTGCAGGATCACAAAGTAATCGAGGCGTCTTTGAGCATCTTGGAAAATATTGTTCTGAATTCTTCCAGTAAATATAATCAGGTGGAGAAAGAAGTTACATATCCAAACCTGTCGAATCATTTACAAAGTTCGAGTCCTCAGATACAACAGAACACACTGGCACTCATAAATGCGTTGCTTTTGAAAGCTGATATTGCAAAAAGACGAGCTGTCGCTGCTACTTTGCAATCGAAACATATCCGGAACCTGTTTCTTAATAATATCATCAACTCTTCAAAGCCGGTAGGTTGCGAATTGTAAATAACAGTATTTGTTTACTTTAAATATGTTGTTGTAAATACAAGTTTATTACTCATTTTAGGTCGGAGCTGAAATGGCGCACCAACTTTACGTGTTTCAATGTCTGATGTTGAACTTGTTGGAACAACGAATGACAACGAAAATGGATCCTCAAGATCAAGATGCTCATGAGAAGATCAAGGAATTGCGTAAAATTGCGTTCGATACAGACGGAACGACTGGTGGAGATGTGTCTGCACGAAAACAAGGCCTTTTCGCAAAAGATTACAAAAAGTTAGGCTTCAAATATGACATCAATCCTGCGATGGATTTTAATGAGATTCCACCAGGAATGCTTGCGCTTGATTGTATGATTTATTTTGCTCGCAACCATACTGAGAATTATACTAAGGTCGTTCTAGAAAACTCCTGCAGGGCCGACGAACATGAGTGTCCATTTGGGAGGACCAGTGTGGAGCTTGTAAAATTAATCTGTGAGGTAATTTAAAGTTGGATTATAATATATAAAAGTTTATATTAATATTTTCTATTACTATTTTCTTGAATAAAATGGGTTCTTTTAGGTTCTCAGAATTGGCGAAGCTCCAAGCGAGCAAGGCAAATCTTACCATGCGATGTTTTTTACTCACGAGCATCCTTTCGAAGAATTGTACTGCGTTTGTATCGTCCTGCTGAACAAAACTTGGAAGGAAATGAAAGCGACGACAGAGGATTTTGTCAAAGTATTTTCGGTGGTTCGCGAGCAAATAACTCGCGCGTTACAGAGCAAACCGACTGACTTGGAGAATTTCAAAAGTCTGCTCCAACAACTTCCTTACTCTGCAATCACGAATCTTTGGCAACAGGAACGAACTAGCCGAGAAGAGTTTGAGAGTCAAGCTAAACCCATGGTTGAACTCAGAGAACAAATCACACCGGAAATTTTGGAGTTGATACAACAACAGAGACTTGGGTATTTGGTTGAGGGGACCAGGTTTACGAAGTATAGTGCAAGAGGACAGGTAATCTACTTGTTTTCGAAACATAATGAATGCATTTGTCTAATCAAAACTTCAGGCTTAAAATAATATTTTACATTTTCAGAGAGTCAAAGATAAGTTCTGGTACATCCGGTTGTCTCCGAATTATAAGGTATTTCATTATGGCGACTGTGATGAAAAATCAGTACCAACGATTGACGAACTGCAAACGAAACTCCCGGTCGTAGAAATTCGCGGTCTTCTAACAGGCAGGGATTGTCCTCACATGAAAGATTTGCAGAGACGAAAAACGACTCACATTTTAGCGTTTTCGCTGATGCTTGACTCTGTCGAGGTATCAAGTTTAGATTTTGTCGCTTCGGACGAACAAGTTTATGATTATTGGATTGATGGGATCAATGCTCTTCTTTGTAAGTTTTTTTCAAATATTTTTTTGTATTTCTGAATGTTTTATAACAATTTAAAAATGTGATAAATGTTTTAATTGCAGATGGTAAAAACCACATGGCTAGCAAAGAGAAAGAAAAAGATTTGGAGATTCTTCTCGCGATGGAAATCAGATTACGTTTACTCGACGCTGACAATATTGATATACCACAGGACCCGCCTCCGATTCCCGACTTACCGCCAAATTACGACTTTTTCTACGATCTGCAATAAATTTTACGAACGTGTGCTATTTTATGCCAAAGATTTTTCGTTGAGTATTTCCACAGTGCTTTTTTTTGTGCGGAATCGGTATTTGATACCGTCAACTTTTTTACAAACTTTTACAATCAAATCGACTTCCAATTTTTCTGAAATTCATATTTTTACAGATTTATTATAAAGTAAGAATGATATTTTTTGATGCAATGTCTGAGACAACATTTTTAAAATAGTCTGATCAATTTTACGATCTTTCAAGAAGCAGAAACGACAGGATTTTGATAACTGTAATGATTAGTTTTAAGTGGTGAAATTGAGACAACAAGTAGAATATTTGTACGACGGTTTATTTTTCCGGCATGTGCATTTATATAATGGTAAAAACGTTGTTTTATGTGCGCGATTGTCAATGGTAACGATCGTTAATTACAGAATTTATTCGAACGAACTTGAGGATGGCAAACTGATCGTCAACGTAATGTTGATAGCTTGACAATTATTGTACAAACAATAAAATCTGTTTTTAACGAGCAATGCCTGCTTTGGTTGTTCGGTTCATAGAATGTACACGTGACTGTCATTCAGGCGAAAATGCATTCCTTCTAATCCAAATAGACGTAAGTTTAACGTATTAATATTTGTATTTATACCGTAACCATGACCAAAAATATCGTTTATATTATATATCACGTAGTTATAATCATCTCCCGACGATATTCCAAAATGTGAACATACACGAACGAATGCATTCCCAATCTTATGTATTTACACCGTCGTTATGAACCAATCTAGTTCTCGTTTTTCATAGAATCTTTCATGTACAATCGAAACGTCGTTTAAACTTTGAGTTATATAGCAAACGTCATTAAAAAACACCGAACAGTGAAATTATTTCATCGACAATAAATCAGAACTTTGAAACTTAATCATCAGGCGATTTTGATGAAAAATAGATAGTAACATAAGTACCACATAGAAAACGAGCAGCACGATGTCTTTTATAAAATAAAACTCTTAAAAACATCTGTTTTATCTTAAATGTAACTTACCCTACTGGCTTGCAAATTTGTTATTTTGTCGTCTTGTTTATCAAATTATAAAATGCGTATATCGAAGAATTGTAAAACGTTATTGCACCGGCGGTAGAAAATGAACGAAGCGAGTATCATTTTTGTTTCTTTTGTTAAATTACATGACTTCGTCGGTAAGCGTGTGGTAGTTTTGTATTTCGCTGCCGTATTGATTAGGCGGACAGAGGAAAAATTCGATGAAATTGAACACTGGACCTCTGCTGAACGGATTGCAGTATTTACCTCGTTTGTCGCGCAGATAAGAGTAGCGCTTGTAATTGAACATTTCGTTTGTGGTAAGATTCATGCATGCGTGTAATACCTGAAAGAGAATACATCACAATTGTAATTTTATTTTACAAAAAAAAGTTTCTAACTAAAAAACAAGTTGTAAGATGTTGTATTTTACCAAAGTGCACGTTAAAATCCAGCCCAAAATGCAGAAAGTGAGGGCTTCAAGGATTCCCAAAATGTACATGATGTGGATGCCTTCAATTGCAAGGCAATAGCAAGCCAAATAAATCGTGAACGAACAGTTTATGGCAACACTTAGCACGAAGAAGAAAAACCACATTCTGAAATTACCAAAAAAATGTTCAAAATCTGAATCAGGTGTTTCTATTATTTTTTGTTCTCATGTATTAACATTTTTTATTAACTTTTTACCTATTTTTCAGCCCTATGCAATTGTAAATGAAGGGACAGTGATGATCGAAATAAGACACACATCTGTTGCAGATTCGGCAGTGTTTAGCACGGAGTGGTCTGAAGCATTTGCAACTGTGGCACAGTCTAGAGAGTATCACGTTTCGTTTCTTCCATTTGTCGTAGTATGGTATCTAAAACATTTTACAGTTTATTAATTAAACGACAGAACTTTTCTTTTATTAATAATCCCATAACAAATTAGAAAAATTATGGTTTAAAAATGGATAAGTTCAATGGTATACTTGTTTTATAGCTCTGTGATATGCGTCGCTATTTTGTGCCAGGTACCCCGGGTCTTTTCTGTTAGCGATAATCCAAGAAACCCACATTACAATGTTCCAGTAAATGAAGCTGTAGTGACTACCCCTTATAAGATTCCAAGTCAGTGGGATGCACTTGAAAAAATACATTGGGTAACCCCAGAGCAAAATTGAGCACAGGAAAAACAGGAGTGGTCGTTTGCTGTTTCCGGCTCCCCCGAATAACATCTCCCTAAGAAATGAAAACACCACGATGTTAAACAAAAGAAACTCCATAACTGAAATTTACATTAAAATTTCATTTTTTGCAGAAACTGACCACAATTCGTTGATTGGAGGAATCCACTTGGACCTTCTCCTCTGTTCGGTTTCCAGAATTCGGACAGTTTCAAAGTGTCGATGACTCTTGGCGAGTTGCAGAGGCGTTTTTCCATTCTTGTCTCTGGGATCGAGCTCGATGGTACTTTTCTCGCACAAAATCCTCACACAGGCCACATTACCGGATAAGCAAGCTAAGTGCAGTGGAGTCGAGTCGAAATAATCTGGTTTTTGCAAGTCTACTCCGCTGTACATTAGCAGGCGAATCAGTTCGGGGTGGCCCTTGTACGCAGCCCAGTGCAGGGCGGTGTCGCCGTTGATGTCCGTCAGTTGACCCAGTGCACCACAGCCCAACAGAAAAGCCGCGGTTGCGAACTTGCCGAACATGCAGGCAGTCATTAGGGGTGTTAAACCTTTGAAATCTGCTGCGTTTACTGCTACACCAGCCTGCGATTGACATTCTAATTATACAATATTCAGAAATAACAACAACAATTATACTAAAACAAATTCTTGAAACAAATTCTATTACCTTTAAGAGAATTTGAACTATTGCACTATGACCTTTTCTACAAGCCCAGTGAATTGGTCTGGGACCCTGAGTTCCAAGGCAGGGCAAATCTACCGGTCCGTTTCTTTCCACTAGATATCTCATCACCTGTATAAAGTTTTGAAAAATGTATAAGTTCGAATTTAACGATTTTAAGAACATTATAAAGATGTGATTGTTTAAGGGTTTACCTCAACATTACCGTCCAAGGCAGCCCAGTGAGCAGGCGTGTATCCCCATTTATCTCTCGCACTTAGAATACTTGATCCTAATTTTTCGACTAAATTTTCAATCGCCTCTATTTCTCTAAACACAATTAAAGTTTTTAGTCTACAAGTTACTTAATGGAGTTCCCTTCAATTGAATTTGCAAATTTAAAAAGGTACCAACCCTGCTCTAATGAGTTTAAAGATACACTTGGTTTTATTCGTTGAATCTGACTGAACCGAGCTGTCATCTGAGAAGTCGTTGGTTCGTCTTTGATGTGACTCTCGATTAGCATTAGCTCCAGGGTCAGGCAGGCAGTTTTGGTTGTGATGGGCCGCACCCGCAATAGGGTTGTTGTGAAGGTGAGTTACCATGTCGGGATCCGCCGGACTCAGTTCCCATACCGATTTTGCTGATCCCGGTCCTGTTATAGGACTCACGGGATAGATCTACAATTCACATCAAAACTACACAAACTTGTTCTCACTTGAATTTTATTTGTAGATTTTTCAGAATTGAAATTTACCTTTCTTAACGTTGGGAGTTCCACGTTTTCGGTTGTACTAAAAAAGGTATCCAAGCGTTGATATATAAATTGAGCACTGTGGTAGCAAACCACCCTGGACTGTATCAAGAAACTCGAAGAATGGACATGACGTTTGTACACATTTTCATAAGCGTTTGTTTATAGAAAAATAAATTAGTATGTTGTTAATTTTTACTCGTCTAAAAAGCACGTGCAATTTGTTTAACATCTATTCCAAGTGTCATGTGTTACTTTCACTGCCGACATTGCGCATTCAAATCAATAACCACCCGCGCACTATGACACAGTGAACGATAACCACTCATGCGCCCTGAAGCCGATTTGTTCTGAGGTGATCTCAATTTTTAGACCAATCAACTTATGAAATGAGACTAACTTTTTTCTACTCGTATTGTAAAAAAGTATTGCTAAAATAGTATCGGTTTAATGAATTGTAAGCAATGAATTTTAGTAGAAAACATTGTAAATTGAAATAAAAAACATTTCTTATTTGGATTTGAAGGAGAAATACAAGGATTTGTTGTGTTGCAAAAATTATTTATTGACTCTGTAATATATTATTTATGTTACTAAGTATCTAACAATAATTATTAGTTTTACTTTGTAATGTATATGAACAGTATTAGTGGGAAACTGATAAGCGAACTTGAATCGTATTTATCAATAATAAATAACTTCTGTCATTATAGATGCACTTGAGAACAATCGAAGATTTTTGAAAATTCGTTGATAAAATTGTTTGTTGCAATTTGAAGAAATTAAAAACGTTATGGCAAAAAAAAAAGATTTTGAGATATTAATCGTTTTGATATTTTGTTTTAAATCGATTATTCTGATCCACAATTCATTGTAACACGATTTGGACAAATTCAGAGACAAAATTGAAAAGAAACACTACCTATTTAAAACTTCCCCACAGTTGGAATAAAATGTATGAATCTGTTTAATCAAATATTCATTATTACTACATACTGATTTATTAAAAATTCCTGGACGAGGTTTATTTTCCAATAAAATGTCAATCAAAGATTAACAATTCGGAACATACAATAATTTATAAACTGATAATAACAAAAACGAAGCCTTAAATAATCATATAGCAATATTGTGCGCGGTGCAATTGATGAGAATGACTGATAATACATGGCATAAATGTTGCACCTTTCTTTCGTTTTAAAGTTAGTGTACTTGAGGATCGTCAACTTATTAGACGTCAAATTTCCGAAAGGTGTGGTTTTTTTTGCAAAATAACGTGAAAAATCTCAATCAACTTTTTGAAAACACTTTGTTTTTTGCTAATGGAAATTAAGTTTTAAAACAGTTTTGAAAAATTAGTGTTAGTGAATGGAATGATAAAGTGAACTTTTTGCAAATTATGATCGGAAAACCGTTTTACGAAAATCCATCAATATTGTTCTTTGGAAGTTAATTTTCATTTGATTTTTCAGTAAATTTACTTATACAATTTCAGCAATGTCTTTCAAGTTATTATTATTAGTCTTTTGCTACGCATTTTTACAATGCCAAGCAGCGACCAAGGCAACGACAGACAGTATAAAAATGGTTTATGTAGTGAGTAATTTTTGTTTCAGAACAAAAATGTACAATAAAACTTGTATTTGTAAATGTACAAGTGCAAGTTACTGCAATTTCGTTAATGGAAAATTTTTCTAATATGCTGAATAATTTTGTATTTCAAGATATCCGGCCACACGTATTATTCATCCAATCTAATTGGCGAATTAAGCTACGAATCCTTATCTCGCGAAACAACTGATATCCCGGTGGTAAAATTTAAAACCAGATCAACTTTTCAATGTTGACCTAATCGTCATCCAGTTTGTTATCGAAATTTGTCATTTTCTTCATAATTTTACAGAAACAAAAAAATGGCTTGTTTAAACTGGGCTCACAGTTGCGGTCAATTTATAGTACTGTTTTGGGAAATGAGTACTCTAGTAAGTTCTACACAATGCATACTTCGGAGTCGCCTGTTTCGATGATAACCGGGTTGTTAATTAATGCTGGACTTTGGCCTCCTATGGGTGATCAGAAATGGAGTTTTAGTCTTGATTGGCAACCTGTTCCTTACGGTAAAAAACGAGCGAAATGAAATTACAATCCCGAAAAAAGTTCTTCCACTAAATTTACAACAAATTATGCAATTATAAATTATAATGTTTCTAGAATATGAAAAAATGAACGAGGACTTAGTTCTCGCAGGAACTCTGTGTCCGACTTTCGAACAGGATGTTCAAAAATCGTCAAAAATATCTCGGTTGAAAGACGAAGACAAAATGTTTAACAGTGTAGTTCAAAAAATCCACTCTGAATATCCACAACTTCAGTTAAAAACTCGAATGGATCTGTTGAAACTGTACTACATCTTCCGATCAATGGTAATAATCTTTTAATTTTAAAAATTCGTTGGAATTCATAATTTATTATTGATTTTTTAAAGGAAGACACCCTGTCGGCCGAAATGAAAAAGGTGTTCACAAACGATACGTTTGTTTCCCTCGCTTGGGAGGGTTTCAAAGACTTAACTGAGACGCCACTACAGAAGCATCTGAACGGTGGGACGTTTTTGAAAAAGCTATTAAACGATTTCGATGAAAAAATGAAACCAGCTACAGAAACCATGAAAGTCATGTCGATTTATTCCGGCGACGAAATCAACGTTGCAGGAATCCTGACGGGGTTGCAGGGACAGTTGTCCAACCATTCTGAAATCCCACTGGCTCTGATTTTCGAGCTCCATCACAAATCAAAAACATACAACGTTGTTGTAAGTTGAAACTATTGTTCATTTTTTATCTCGCGAATTCAGCCTGTTTTTAAACACCGTTGATAAGATATATTACCCTGAATTGTTTGCAGATCAAAAGCTTAGATAAGGCATTGAGTTCAGAGCCAAAAGTTTTGACTGTACCTGGTTGCGAGACAAATTGTACGATTGAAAGTTTCAAGATGGCCGTTGCCAAATTGATAGCGAAAGATGAAGTACAACTGTGTGGAAGGACAAATAGTACGAACGTTCCAGGTTCGGACCATGGTGGAAAACCTAACTTTGCAAGTCAAAGTTCATTTAGTTTCTTCTTACTGTTTGCAACTGTACTTGTAACAACGTTTGCAGTGTTCAAATAATCGTTTCTTTCTCTAGTAGTGCAAAATAATTTATACTTTAGGCTCTAATACTAGTCAATATTTGTTTCTTAGTTTGTAACTTTTAGTCTACTAACAATAGTGAATTAAAACCAAACAAAAGTCTTGTAAATTGTGAAAGGCAATTTATTGCAAACATTCATTTGTACAAAATTTAGTCAAAAAGACCGAAGCCCATATCCTCGTCGTCTGAATCAGACTCTTCCTTTTTCTTCTCCTCGACTTTAGCCGCGGGGGCTGCAGCCGCAGCTGCAGGAGCTGCAACGGCTGCTGCAACAACAAACTTGCTCGGATCCTAGAAGTGATAAATTAACGTACAGTTTTAATTATTTTACTACCATTACATTTTTATTTTGCAAAATTAGTGTACCTTTAAGAACTCCTTCACGGTAGTAGCTTCTTTAAATTCGATCTCAGTAGCTGCAGCGACAGCTAAAAGATTTTTGAACCCATTAATCATGCTGTGAGGCACACTGGCAATCGTGGGATACCCAATGGTCAAACAAACTGCGGCCACATTTGCAACACCGACCATAAATTTGGCACGGATATCTTCCGGTTTGATATCAAGGATTGCTGGTTCAAAAATCGTTCCAGAATCGTAGACTTGTTCCACAAGCAGCCCGTAAGAAAAAGGCGAGATGTTGAGCATGTTCAGAAGTGTAGCTTCTGACGCCCCGACTTTGTCGCCTGGTTTTAAAATGGGTACATCGCTCTAAAACGGAATTTTTTCAAATTCAATTTTAAAAATTCAGAATGAAAGATCAATAGAACTTAACAAAGAGCTTTGAAAACGTTCGTACAATGATTTCGATGGTTCCCTTGGAGATTTTCGTGGGAATACTCAAAGCCTGAAAGAAGCTGGTTTTCTCTGGCCCCAAGCCAGTGTTTTGGGCTGGAATGATAACACTGAGAGGAGCGATGGCACCAGCCTTGGCTGGAGCTTTGACTTTATTTTCCAGCAACTTGTCGCGGACCTCGACTAGATCTCCTTTGGTAAAAACAAAGCCGACGTTTCCACGGATATATGGCAGCAGTTTCTCCAGTGCGGCATTACGCTCTAAATGACCTCGGATGGCTTTTCGCATCATGGTGTTTTTGCCCATGAGAACTGCAGCACTACCTCGAAGAGACATCCGGATCTGTTGCATCTGCTTTGAACCGACATTGTCGGCTCCTACGATGAAACACTTTGGATACTCCTCCAACATTGTCTAGAAGAAATTATTTAAATTTTGAATTCGGTATTGAAATTGTAAATTTTTGTAATGAAAAGATTAATGATGAAGAATAAAATTGTTCCTTACAATCAGTTTTGCAAAATAACCGGATTTCCATACTGCCTTGTCCTCCCTACCCATCTTTGGTGTTTGTAAGGATGCTAAATTTGACGTTTAAGGACTGAAAACCAAAATTAAACTGTCAATTAAGAAGTGAAAACGATTAAATTCGAAGTTTATCATTAAAAAAACAGTTTTAAAGTGTAAAAAGTCAAAATTAACATCGAAAATAGAAATGAAGAAACAATTGCAAAATTCACATCATGTTGAGGGACTCTTTCCAACTTGAGTTTATATTGGATGTGAATTTTTCTGCACATAAAACTGTAGATAAAATAATATCAGTCACACGTGTTATCATAACCATCAAAAGTTTGCAAACTATTTGCAATTGTCTATTTATCTTAACAATAAAAAATAAACTACTTTTTCATTGTTTGTGATTGTTTATCATTGTTATTTTGTTAAAAATTGGATAGAAAAAAGTGAAAAATTGTAACAATTATCTCCAAAAAACTAAATTAAGTGAAGATGTTATTTATAGATCAACTTACATTGGCGAAAACGCAATAGAGAAGAGATAATAGCGCTCATTGCACCGGCTTGCATTCAATTTATTTCCAGACCGGCAAGTGGCGCCATTGTCGTGCAACGGCGGCCGCAAGTGACATAAGAGCAGAAGAAGCTTTTTGAGACGATCTTTTGCGGATGTAATTCATCAACCGAAATCAATCCTTTTTGTATCAAAATTCACAATGTAAGTTGTCTAAATTTGAATACTTCAAAATACACTAATAACTTGTATTATGAAACCTACAAATAGTGTTCTCTTTCAATCCAACTTGTTCTATTGATCAATTCATAACCTCAAAAGTTTTGCATAAATACAAAATTTAAGATTTTCTGGGTCAAAACAAACATGTAAATAGCTTTATTTGTTGCAAATTAAAAAGTAAAATGTTTTGCAATTTGCAGTTTTCATCATTGAAGTTTAAAGTACATAATATTTTGCTTTTTGCTACTGTTTATTTTGATGAATAAAAAGCTAATGTTTTGATTTTTTGCAGGATAATATCAAGGTCGTTAAGCCTTCTAAACCGAAGTAAACAAATTTACGAATGTCGAAAGTATTACAACTGTTGGATAGCTGGTATAACAAAAATAAAAAGGGAAACATATGCAAGAAAGTTTCCAGTTTTTATAGTCAATCCCGACGGTAGTACGATACATGGAAAGTATGAAGAACCTATAGGAACAATCAGGCTTCCGATTAATTTGGAAACTATGAGTGAACAGGAACGAGAAATATATCTGGCCAGGAGGAAACCCAAAACGAAAATTGTCCTAGAAGACGATGTTGAGGAAGATTTTGACGTGAGCCAGTATCTGCGAAGTGCAAAGAGATCATGAAATTGTACTAATTAATCTAGGATAAATTTAATTTGTATATAGTGAACATTCTACGATCTAAGTACGAGCTGCAAATGTTGTCTTATGAGAAAGACACGTTTGTCTCATTTTGAATAAACATTTTTAAAGAAAAATTGTTAACGTTGATTAATCATCACACTTTTCATCTCGTAAAATTACACATTTGTCATAAACAGTGTTGTTAAATAATTTGTTGTTGCTTTTGAAATGTTTTTTAGTTTTTTCTACCGGTAACTCTGCAATTAAGTTTCTACATGTTGGAGATAAACAAAACAATTATCAAGTACGTCTTCGAGGACTTTCAAATTCATCATCGTTGAAACGACCTTGAACTCGAAAAATGTTTCAGAAAGTAGTATAATTACCGAGGACTATGACTGGTTTATGAATGGACCACTTTCGAATCCGATTTTTGGCAACTATTATTTCAATATCCACGGTCGGTCCCGCCGGCCTTGGCATTCTTTTTTTTTAGCAAATGAATCTCAGAATCATATCGATGCTTGTTTCAGTGTGATTAATTCAAGTCTCATTTTTGTGTATTAAACCGATATGTCAAAATGAAATAACTGAGTACAAGTTGAGACGAAAAAGAAAGTCTCAAATAAAATAAAAAGGGTATACTGAATGACAAATCGTAAAATAACGGTCGTTGATTTTACTAATGATCAAAACAGTCAGCAATAAACAGTCGGAAGTGAAATAATTATTTGAGATTGTAAATTTGCAATGAAAGTTCAGACCAGTTTATGGCATCAATATTATCGATACGGTAAAAAAAGTCCCGCCTGGGGTTTCAAACTTTGTATTATATTTCTACTGATGATAAAAATGAAAGTCAATAAGGAAACCGAATTAAATATTCAGTAATACTTTTTGGGTACGATTTTTTCCTACTCCGACTTTCAAAACTAACTTATATTTTGTTACATCCAAACTCAAACGATGTTAAAAATGTATTTCTCGCATTGCATAATCAATTCGAATTAATTGTGTTTCAGCTCGAAGAAAAACTAATCATCTTGCAAATTAAAAGTGGAATTCCCGAGGCGTTTTATGTCGTGCGGCCTTTTTTTTTTGCAACTTTACGAGGCGGTTTGAGTACCAACCGTCAAACGGAAAATTGGACGATTAAAATAGCGAGTATGGCACGCGTAAATTTTTCAGTTTGCGGCTCACAGAAACTTTCTCTGTTTTGCGCTTTTGTCGTTGTCGCAATTTTCGTGGCAGCGTTAACCGCGAGTAATTGCCACGCGGGGATACCGGATGAACTTTCGACCACGCGAGACGTTGCACTTGAAATGACTCGAAAGTCTCCTCGAGTTCGAACATGAATTGCTGAGCGAAAGTAACGAGTATGGTGTGTATACACCGATACGTGCCATGACGATGTTATAAATCGCTGCTGTTCGTCGCGAGGAAACATCGCGCAGACAAAACGTTTCCTGTCACAATTACCGTCACATTTTCGGCAACTTCCGTGCTTATTTCTACTTGTTACTTAATCTCATTAGAAAAAACTACTCGTTGAAAATTATTCAACAATATCAAAATAATTGCAAAAATAAATAAGTAAAAAATGTCAATATGATTATTCAAGAATGAGGAATTTTGAAAACGAATTAAGGAAAAATTAGAAAATGACGAAATCAGTGTTAAGTTTTTTGTTCAACGAGTAATTATTATGATGTAAAATTCAGCTGAGGTTGTGCCTCGCAAATTGATGCTCGCGTAAAGCAGTTGCAATAATATAAACACGCTCGTTCATATAATAGAGCTCACACTTTCAATTGCAGTGAAACTTTTCGATTGCGACATACGAGGGAAAATTGGTTGGCCAACAATAAAGGATTCATCGCTTCAATTTTGCATGCAAAAGTCGTTTAAAGATTCGAGCTCCGGTTCCACGTTGGAATTAATCCATTCAGCTCGAATATGTCAGCACGTCCTCAAGAATGATGTGATTATATCCATTCGTCATTCGTAACAAGACCATTTTCTCCGCTCCATCATTACCTTGATTGACGCGTCTTAAAAAAAGCCAACGAATTAACATTTTCGTTGACAAATTGAACAAAAAGCCGATTTCAAGTATCTTATTTTATTGCGACTTTTCAGGTCACTAAAATGAATGTATTTTCATTGGAGAAAAGGTAGACGCTTTTCTTGAGCAGCTGGTAGGCTTTTTGTTCGATTTTTTGTCGTCGCTTTGAAATCGTATTCTGAATGTCATGTGGAGATTATATTTTTCGTTGTTCTTTCGATTAGTCTCAGCTGTGCCATTTCGCTTCAAGCTCATTGATGACCTGGTTTACTAAGCAAACGGGTTGACTGCCTGTCACTCATACTTTTTCGCGTTCGCCTGACTCGTCGCACGAGACCTGTGCAATTATTTCACTCTTTAATCGGAGGTCATTAAACATTAAGATTTATGAGAGGCGCAAAAAATCTTCAAATCTCAACTTCCCATAGAAGCAAAATACCGAAACAGTTTTGTTTTCTAATAAATTTATCATACAAAAATTGATGACTAAAAGTCGACAAGTTATAATTTGATCGTTTTTAAATGAATATTTATTGTTTGATAAATGACTCAATTTGTTTCAGGTCTCAGTCATTTACATTTCACTACTTCTTTTTTTTACATTTGTGATTATTGATCGATTAATATTACACCTTAAAAAGCATTTATTAATTAAATGTTTTCACATTTTTGCAGTTAAAAAACCTTTGGTTTCTATTAAAGTCGCAAGAAATAAAATGCAGATTAGAAATCACCGACGAGGTTCATTAATATTTTAAACGAAAAATAATGAATTCATGGAGCTGGATTTTTTTAATTGTCTAAGAAGAAAAGCGTGAACGAGATCTGTCATACGATCCTACGACGTGAGTGATTTGCATGTTCAGAAGGCAAGTACAAGGTGTCGAATTACGTAAAGTCATAAACATCCAGAAGAAAGTGATTGGTTATTTTTTCTCGTTCAAGGGATTTGTCAATCAATTGACTTTTATTTGAACTTTTTCTGCTTTCCGTTTGTGCCACTGCCAGAGGTGCCATAAAATGGGGTAGTAAAATATTAACGGTTCATTTGCGATTACACGAGGTGAAATGCACGAAAAATGTTTCTCATCCGCGGCGTTGCACAAGATTTTTATACCTCTTTTGGAAATAATTCGCGCTGTAACGTTTCATTATAATTAGCGTCGTTTTTTTCTTATTTATTGGCCACTTGGGATGTTACGTTGGCTGTCCACTTTTTGGTGTGATTTTCGCAATCCTACTCGTCTCAATTTTACAATCAAATTTACGATGCACTTTTTTAATTGCATCAATTAATCATTTTTTCCGACATTTTAATTCTCATTTTGTAACCAAAATTAATGACAATCATTGAACGTAATTGGCTAAACAATTTACAATTACCAGGACAAAATGTTTCAGTTTCATTTTGTGTACGCCTACATGTTTTAGTAGGAAAGTAGCACATGAAATTCGTACTACTGAAATGTATCTGAAAACGCAGCGGACGGCGGGAAAAATGTAATGCAATTTGCGTGTATCCATTGACATTTGCATAGGGACCCAGTGAAACTGTCGAGAATGAAAAAAATGAACGGTTCTACTTGTGCAAAATACGGTCGTCTCAAAATAGTAACACGATTTTCAATCGAGTTTTCGCGTTTTACTTTCAACCTTGAATAATCATTTTACATCTCCATTGGAGCTTGACGAAAAATCGGAGGAACGAAAAATTTGCAGTATGCGAAATTTTCTTTTTTCAAAAGTGCTTCGCTCCAAGTTATCCTTTGATCTAAAAGTTTTCTATCGACGGCTTTGTGATTAACGAGCACATGATTCTGTCATTTCGAAACATCAAAGAATTCAAGTCAACTTGTTTGAACGTTATATAATCATAAACATTTGAATTAATACCGGCTCGTTTTTTGGCCATTAATCTGTACTTTATCGAAGGTATCACAATAACGTTGATACAGATTATGTAAGACAAATACATACAAATGTATACCAGTGTGTAACTTTCTATTTGTAAATTATATTGATAACGAACTCTGAATGCAAAGTTTTGTAAAAGCGATACTCTGTGGAGAGAAAATGTAAAAAAACCGTTTCCACGAAGACGACATTTGAAAAAAGGATTATTTAGATGAAAGAAAACGTCGTTACATAAACTGATTTAATAGGTGGTTGAATGCTGATTTACTATTTCCAATTGAGGAGACCTCATTGTCATGCTGTGATTGTACCTGCGAACCTGTCCTAATTTGTACTTCGTTTATAAGTAAACCAGAGAATTAGATTTACTGTAAAAATACTGCTTAAGAGCAATAAAATTTCATTGTTGAGTGAAAAATATCTTTTTTTATTGCTTTTCATGAACCAAGACACTCCATTAATGTTAAATCGACTAGAAAAAATAACAGTTGAAAAATAAGTTTTCGAATTTTTCAAAGTTTACTTCAAAATTACAAAAACTTTAACTCTTAAGTTGAATTTATATAAGCTGTACACAAGTTGATTCTTACCTTTCGTGTACTTTTTTAATTCACATCATTAGTTATTTCTCAATGCATTTTTTTCTAATAGGTTGAATTTTTATACAAAGTAAATTCGCGATATTACATAAAATCAGTCGACATCGCATTTAAACTCTGTTTAGGAATTACTTCACATGTGAAATTAGCATTCGCAAACATTTGTGATTTTTGCGATAATCACTGCAATAGCAGCGAAAATGACTAGTCGTCTGAGCTTGTTCATCTTGTTTATTTTGTAACTAAATTGAAAATCGAGACGTCCAAATTGCAACTTGTGCACGCTTGTGGTATTACAAACGTTCAAAAAAGTAACACCAGTCCAGACCAGCAGCAAAAGAAAAAAACATAATAAACTTTGGGCCATCGTTTAAACCTTTTTAGGGCAGAAATTTAATGTAAAATTATCTAAGGTTATAAACAATGTTTAAACGATAATGTTTGTATGCAAAGACTCAATAATTAAAAAATTTTCAAAAAATAATTGTTCATGCCTAGTTAAGGATTATCGAAAGTATAATTTTCCTGTCTGGTCTGAAATTAAAATTTTTCTTCAACTTTTTGTATGGAAGCCGATAAGTTGTCGGTTCTGCAAATCATACTGAAAGCGAAAATAATAGTGAAATTTGACTGAATAAATGTACACCTTTTCACACACTTATGATAATTGATGAGGAGAGATAATTCTGGTTCTTGTCTCTTAACATATTTTGCATGAATACTTTGTATTTAACTCAACCTTTTCGCATACAAACAAGCTTAACTTTTCCAGTTACAAATTAGCTTATGCAAACTGAATATGATTTCCAATCAAAATGTTGTATAGATTTGAGAATATGAATACATCAGTCATCAGAGCAGTTTCGTATAAAAAAACTAAACGAAATGATTTTTTCTATTCCATCACGTTGCGGAGATGAGGAGAAAGCTCGCTCCAAAGACATAAAAAATGAAACCACAAATTTTCACGTAGTTTATGATATGAATAATGCATTCAAAACTGGGTACATCATACATCATACTATATCGCAGTTAATTTTCCTAGCACCGTATACCAAGCTCCAAAAAATCACGACTAACTGTAAACTCGTACGATCGTCAGATACAAATCTCAAATGTCGAAACGCAGACCGATTTTGATTTTTTATCCCCAAAAAACATCACAAGTTACTCCAACTCAAAAACCTAAACAAACAAAAACAAAACTGTTATCTTTCCTCTTCAATCAAACGTCAAAAATTGTTGATCAACTTTTCCTGTTTCCGCAATTAACGAATTTTTTATCCAAATAACAGCTTAATTGTAGACGTCTAATGGGAACCGGTCTATCCTGGTCACCTACGCGGAAAAATATGCTAGAAGAGGTAACACGATTACCGTACAGGATTCTGCGTGCTGCTCGTGACCCGAGCTGTCTGGCGTACAAAAGTCGGGCGGTCGAGTTCACGCGCGAGAGAAAACGATAAATCGCGATGACAGCTAGGCGAGCGGCCGCGGTGCCATAAGCACCTGGGGGATCGAGCCGAGTTCTTTCTATGTAAACACCGTTGGCAAGACGGCTAAAGAGACGGTGTCTCAAAGGTGGGAGTCAGTTCTGTTATAGTAGGCCACGAGGCAACACTGGCGTTACCGCTTGTGCTCGCGACTCTCTCTTTGGCTGGACAAGGCCTCCACTCGACCTAAACTTGCGCCGCCGAGTGCCCAAATCAAAACCCTCCTCGTGTTTGTCCAAAAGTTTCAGTCAACAAAACCATCCAAACTTCAACCATACCTTTAAACCAAATTCTTCAGCTGGTGATCACAGTGACCTTTTGACCTTGTGAACGAAATTGCAGGATTGGAGATTTTAATTAAAGACTGTTTTATTTGTTGTTGTTTTTCAAAGTCCAAGTTAAGGAAATCCGGGTAGTGAAAGCGCGACTGGCTACGCGTGGAGTGCTTTTGGTACCGGACCGCAGTGCTTTGGTACCTGGCGCTGTCCGGCGGAACCGGCATTGCTGGGCCAAGGCCCGAATGCCGAATGGTACGATGGATCTGTGATTGAGTGCCATGATGATCGGCAAGCTGCTCACGAACCTGTGGATTATCCTGTGGCTTGGCTCCTTAGGTATGCATCTAGATCAAACAAGTTTTTTGTTCGGTTGCTTTGGAATTTCGCACAAATTCAAACCTATCATTTTCAATGACAGTGTGACTGAATCATTTCAATCAGTTAGTTTAATCAATCTCAATGTTTTTTGTTATTTTTCAATTTCATTGGTTCGTACCTTTGGTCTTTGTTATTTTATAGATGAGGCAAGACAGTTTTGGCATTTTATATCAAGTTACCCAAAATTGATTCTGCAGCCCCAGTTTGGGCGCCGAGTGTGAAATGACACTGACCTCTAATCTTTACTTTTGACATCAAAACAAATAATATTTCATAGGCTGTTAAACCTTTATTGAAAAAAGTTCAAATTTAAGAAATCTTTTTTTTGTAAACCTACTTTATAAAAAAGGTAACTTAGACAGGTGACGTTTTTTATGTCCATCACCTGCAACCATGATTCATTGAATGTCAAAGCGTGAAACTGTTCATTTCACTGCGATTAGTCCATCTTGTTTTTTTAAACTGTTTTTTTTTCTCAATCAACCTAACTTATGAATGGAATACAAACAACAAGGTGTTTGCCCTTTGGGAAACTACCGCAAGGAAAACGGTAAAGAATTATTCGGTCTCAGTCTATTAGAGACGGTCAGTGGTTCGTAGTTAGAAATTGATACGGTTCCTCTGGCGTGAAACTCCTCTCTGATCATCTTCAACGAGGAAGTAGATTTTCGAACTTGATTTTCTTTTTGTTCAATCCACTTGTTGAGACGAAAATGTATCCGAGCGTTGGATTTCATTACGAGCACTCTCGTCACTCTTGGCCAATCACGTGGTGTCCCGCTTGGTTTAAGTGAGATCTATGGTGGCTCCTAACTCGCCTCGGAAATGAACGCTCGAGAAAATAAAAAAAAAAACAAGTAGAAATCACGCTGACAGTTTATATTTTATTCAAGTTTAGGCGCGTCCAATCCAAACGAGACGGAACGAAAAATGCACGTAATTCAGTCAAGAAATTTACACTTGGTTGAAGGAAAGTAACTGATAACATTGAAGAACTGCTCGTTTCACACCAGGTGCATTTAAAGTTCGAAAAATTGAGTTTTTGATCGGCGCAGTTTCCAGACCGAATGAACGATTAATTGCAGCCAATTAATTGCTAAAACATTGCCGGCTTCAACACGGAAACGCGATTGGATCTTTGAAACGAAATCGTATGTAACAGGAAACGCGAATAGGAATTTGGTATCGGTAAATCTGCGAATTTTCAGATCGTCGAAAAATCGGATGCATTTTTCGGCTGGGAATAATGATTCGATGACTTTTTTCACGCTTCACATTTTGAGCTGAGTGACGACGACTAATTACTGCGCAGCCGACACTCAAATTGCATCAACAACGTGTGATTAACTTTCGATAACAAGGCCTAATGACAGCGCACCGATAATTGCTCAATATTAGTGCAATAAAACTGGTCGACGCTTTTTTGTTGGTGCAACAAAATTCTCACTTGCACTGCGCGAACTATGATTTTCCGCTCGTTCATCACTTCGCGAAGAGATGGAAGAAAAAGGTTTACGATGTGACGGACATTCACACCATTTGTTCGTTATTTATTAACTTATTACCTATTTTTTACCTCAATCGTTTTGCGAGGATACTTAAACCGATGCGAAAATGCGTAATTGTGATTGCGCATCAATTACTCTGTTATTACATTTCTTTTTTTTTTCGTAAACTGATGGTAAATGATTGTTTACTGTTGGAATAAAAAAAATTATAAATGAAATTGCTATTAATAAACTGGATTTAAATTGTTTTGTTTTTAGATTTTTATTTTTCCCTAATTTGATTGTTAAATTAAAAAGTTGTATTTTCTTTTAGTTTGCATGAAATTCGTTATTTGTAAAAAATTGTTTAACTGAAATGGAACATCTGATGTTAGTTTGTAGGGGAATGGTTGTTAACGTTCAACTTCAACCGGTACCCATCAGTAGTCGAAAAACAGTTAATCCTACTATCGAAGTGACTTTGTATGTACAATTTCTCAACTTGAATTCAGGATCGATTTGAATATTTCAAAACGCATTAGTTAAGTCAATCACGTGACAAAAATGAAATTTAATTGGTACTATCTTTTTATGAGATTAATTTTCAATCAGTTTCAAGTTTTTTGAAGTTGACCAAACCATTAATTTTTAATGAAAAGTCTCGTTCTTATAAAAAGTCAATAAAACGAATTAAAATGTTTATACATTCCACTTTTTATATCTTTTGAAATTGTTTTTCGCAGCATTCCATAAACGATGTTTAAAAAGATTGTAAATGCACGTGGATATAAATCTTTGCAAATCAGATAGACTACCGATCGTTTGAGAGTCCTTTCAGCAAACCCTCATCGATAGCACCAAACTTTACATAAGAATTTCATAAGAGCTTGGACATTGCTCAAGTTATTTGGATGCTGCTGCAGCTATTATATCATGCAAATTCAATTGAACTTTTATGCGGATTCACCGATGCATCGGAGGCACACGCAACGTATCCATGCGATCGCAACGTATGATAATTCAGCCATTTCTGCAGCCATTAGTATGGTCGTCGAGCTCGATCGAATTGAGAATGCGCGAACAAAAAAGTCCCCATGTGACTCTTCGCTTTGTATCGATCACAACAGTGAAAGCGCTGTTTTTCCTTCTCAGAAGGTGTGCGTTTGCATGATGTGTCACTATCTGGACATTGCTTTCATATTTGTACGAGATTTAAATTCTTGTTACTAATTTTTTACATTCTTTCTTTGAATTGAATAATTGCAAAAAATGCTCTGCAAGTGTCAAAGATAATTTCTTGTCACTCGTCAGATATTTTGAGTTGTAAATAAATATTTCAAAAGGACATTGAAAAAAATGAAGTGTCAATGTCTAATTCTTTAATTCCATGTCACATCGCACCTGATGAATCAGCGATGCATTTTTTTCATTGGAGTACATAATGAATCATAAACGGACAAACGATTTTATTT
The DNA here is from genome assembly GCA_020615435.1 of Telenomus remus. Classification (NCBI taxonomy): domain Eukaryota; kingdom Metazoa; phylum Arthropoda; class Insecta; order Hymenoptera; family Scelionidae; genus Telenomus; species Telenomus remus. The sequence continues at coordinate 19,300,312 of CM036336.1, read as the reverse complement.
TGTTTATGATTGATGGTCGCTCTTTTTGTATCAGGTTCTTGTTTTGGTGCAAGGAATGTGTTACAGGTTGCTATAAACCGAATTCATTCAAAATACCGTTTTCTGAACTGCAGGAACATTAAATCTAAGGCACTTGTAATTTTCGACGTATGAATAGCTTCAAACACCCAATTTTGTATCCTTACAAAGGCGTCTGAGTTGTTTAATCTTTGAAAACACTTATTAGAATCGCCAGAACCATCAATGTACAGTTGAAAAAGAGATTTTTATTGCCAAAACGTAATTTTTGGTTAAACTTTTTTCGTACTCAGTAATTACAGTGATAAAAAATGGTTTAATGAAATTTTTTGTTTTCTATGAGGAAGTGGCTTTGGAGAATTAAAAAAAGTGTGTAAAATGATTTCGTCAGTTGGAGATTGTGATTTTATTTAGTTCGTCTACTTTCATGCACAATGACTCTGGCTAGCTTCAATTTTTTACACGTCTCTTTATCAGGGAAAGTTGAATAATAATTCAACAGGAATATCCGACTATAACATTGAAATCCTTCTTTTTCATTTCGTAACGCAATTGTGTAAATAGTTGCATAAAAAGTGATCCGATAATTTCGTTCGCGAAAACCGCAATTAAAAAAGTTTTCACGCACAGCTCTCATTATCGGTTTGTATAACAGTTGGAATGCGAAAACAAAAAATGTTGTTCTTTTTCACACCAAGTTGGAAATATGAAAAAAAGATTTCGTTTTTTTATATTACATGTACAATAAATAACACTCGACTGACCCAAATTATAAGTCTTCGTCGGTCAATTTCTAAAGTCAAAGACACGTTTCTAAAAGTTACACTTGAAAAATACTTTCTCCGTGATTTTAATAAAAATTAAAGGAAAAAACAACTGTTAATTTTTTCACTTAATCTACAAATAAACATCGAATCAAATTGATAAAACTGGACGTATAAATAGAAAGTTTGAATAAAGTCTTGGAAACGTCGCGACTTTTCTTCAAAGTCAATTTTTTCGTCGTAAAAACTGTTTATTGATTGTACGTCAGTGGACGATCAGCCTAATGACCAGGAAACGTTGCGTCCATTAGCATCGCGCTTTTATCGTCATTCCCTTATCACGAGAACAATGTTCGGCCAAGATGAACTTTCTCCGGGAAGTCCGACCGAGTCGGCATCTTCTGCACGACGAAAAAACCCGCGCTGATCACTCGCTTATGGGACCCTATCGAGTGTTATAATAAAGTCGCGTTTCAGCCACAACGTCAGCCGTACAAAAGTGAAAGTACCAGCTTGTTGCGGAAAATAATGCGACGCGTGGTGCTTCGTGCAGAAAAATGTACCAACTTCGGAAAGCCCGCGCGGAAATACCCATTCACGTCATTATAACCACCCAATTTCAACTAATTAAACAATTTTTTTGCTTTCCCAGCAAATTGTTCGGCGATTCCAGATGGTTCAACTTTTATTGTCGTCTTCTTTCTCAGATACGATCTGTCATTATTTTGCGCTTTAATTTTCATTTTAATCTGAAAAATCAAAACTAACAAGTGGTTTGAGTTTGTAAATTGTGAATGAAAGTACTTGAAATTGACAATTTTGATGTATTTGAGGTAATTTTAGAGAGGAAATTAAAATCTTTGGTACAATATAAAAATGAGAAATTAAATCACGTGTCGTTGTTTGAACAAAATTAAAAATTAAGTCACGTTGATCATGTGTGTACGTGACATTCCTTAATAAATTTTTTTTAATGAATAGTCACGTAAGGGTTTGAAAGAATTCATTAATTAACGTTTTTTGTTACGTCGGGTTCAAAAAGATGTACAAAAAAAGGAAACGCACGAAGAAATCAAGAGGTAAATATAGTTTCAATTTTTAACTACTGAAAAGTTTTCACAAGTGGTTTTCCTTCCGTTTGAGACCAATAAAAAATTGTCCAAAAGTAATAACAGTGCAAAACTATAAAGTACGAAATTAAAAAATTCTAACTCGGAGTTAATTAATGGATATAAATTGGAATTGGATATGTTACCAATTAGGCAACGGTTTCTAAACCTGATACAAAGTTGCTATTTTCATCTATTTATAATTTCAACATGCAAATTAACATTGACATTAATTATGTAAAATTAAAAATACATAACTGAAAAAAAAAGTTTGTTCCTCGTGCAAAAAGTTAAAGATCAAATGTTTTCAGTAATAAAATTCAGACTAAAATGTGACGAATATTAAAAATTAAATATCCACAGTACAAATTTACATCTAAGTTGATAATTGATATCTACGGCTATTGAGCGAGCGTCAACAAATAAATTATATTACAATTTGTCTGTGCTCTTGCACTATCCTTTATAATACGGTGAAAGTAGTCGTTCATCTCCAGCCGTTGACTCTAATTAGACTCTAATATAATCGCCGTCGGCCAAACTGCCGAGAAAACATTGACCACTGCGATTGTCATAATCGCGATAAGAAATCTTGGGAATGCCCGGCAGATTGGGAGTCTGCGAGGCACCTCGCGTAATCTCGTTCCTGGATCTCGCGGCTAATTTTGTGTTTCAAACTATGCGTAGTACGTTCAACTGTTCGATGATTCATAACAGATTTCACCTAAGGGCAACACGATTTTTCGTGTCCCAAACTTACGTAAACTATCAGCGCGTTATGTCAATGACAATTTCAGGTCTTCTTTTTTTTCAATAAGCTGGAAGGAATGTTAAACATTTCAAACCTGTTTTTTAATTGACATTCAATTACTTTGGTTTTCTATTTTTTGGAATGCATTTTGAAATTTCGAAACAATCAGAAGGTTTAATTTTTATTAAAATACTAATTTTTATAATGAAATTATAAAATTGGTTTGGCAAAAGTAAAAGTTGTTGGCAAACAAATGAAAATCAGAAAAAATTTCAAACGTGGAAAAAGGGAAAGACGTTTTGTGAACAAATGCAGAAATTTTGATTGCTGACGCAGAGAGACCAAAAAGTATTAAGTTGCATCTCGTCGGTGAAGGTTGTGAAGAACCGGAAGGTGTAACACTTTCCGTGCGTTCGACTGGGAATAATTAATCCCAACAATGCACCGTTGAATGAGGGAAAAAAGTTTTCAAGGGATTTATTGGATCAATCTTGTGTGAAACTAGAAACGCCAACCAACTAGAGAGTAGAGTCTGGGAATTATAAATATTCGTGGCTATTTGCGTTCCCTAGCTAACACACTTTTTTTTCATTCATTTTCTCACAACGAAAATCGAACTGAGAAAACTTCTCATCCTCAGAGCCAATTTTTTCCCTTTTCACTTACCAATTTTTTTTCCTCTTCCCTTCTTTCCAAGGATGAATTTCGATTCCACTTTTTTCTCCACTCGTTTCTTGTCGATTAATTTAAAAGTTTGTAAAAAATATGTTTCGAGTGAAAGATGGCTGAGATTACCATGGGAATGGGCGTTTAAAGCGGTGGGTCAGTGACCTCCTCCTGTGGGTTAGTGGAAACTGTTGAGATTATCCGCAAAATTTGTGGGTCGCAGCGAACGGATGCGAGATCACCGTTGCACGACACGCCGGCCACTTCATTCAACAAAGGAACATCGTTCCGCGCGTCATCAGAAAACAACGCACGTTGCGTGATAGCGATTCGCCCGTCGGCACATTTTGTAACGCTCCCTCGATCTGGGACAGTCTTTGGTAGCACAATACCAACCTTTAAACTCACTCGCTCAAAACAAAAAAACTACAAAAAGTTGTATTACAATTTTTCAAGAGAAAAAAAAAAACTTTCAGAATCTTTTTTCAACATCTTTTTACAAATGTCAGCAAAATTTATTGTCACTTCTTAGACAAAAATGACAAAGTTTAGTCAAGATGTGAAAACGATTTAGCTTCGGTTTAACTATTTTCTATGGAGATTTTTGTAAAAACAGTTTTGTTGAATTATACTTAGTAGCTGGTTTTATCTTTTGCATTTGTTTAGCTTGAAAATGAGTTAAGTATACCATAAAACAACGAGAATGTGTTTAACTATACTGTTGCAGGTGTAAAAGGTTTATTTGAATAACGTTTACAGTTTGAATAATTTAGTTTGACTGAAAGTCCTCTGTCGATATTCAACTGAAGCTTTATGACTTTTTAATAAGGCTTTTATGCAGCTGCATGATGCAATTCGTTTTTGTTCTTTCTCTCATAAAAAACTATTTTGGTTGAAAAAGTGTGCAAAACAACAACAAAAAATGATGTCACGATTTCCTTCTCACGATTGAAACAAAAAATTAATTAAATTTTGAGCAAGGAGATCCGAATAAGATACATGTTAATTAAAAATTTTTTTGATTCGAAATCAATGAAATTAGAAAAACCACACAATCAACCTTTAACATCTAGACAAGATGGAAAAGCTGATAAAAGAGCTAACATTTCAAACCTAACTGTTTAATTAGGAAATGCACATTTAAATGAACTGCTCAATTTTCACTCCGTTGCGAGGTTTAATTAATCCGAGATGATGACGAAAGATTTTCTAAGAATCAAGTTGTAAAACACAATTCAGAGTCAAAAAAATCGCGAGCAAATTAGTGATAAATAATTAATTGATGGAAAGTAAATTGCACCAGCGTCAAATGAAGTTCGCGTTTCGCTTTTCAAGGACAACAGTTGCAGTGACGAAACGAATATTAACTTGTTCATGTGTTGCCAACGAAGCCCGTTTTTATCATCGAGAGCAAAGCGTAACCCGTAACCGATCGCTAGTTGACGGACTTTTAGTCGAAAATATGCGAAGGACTCGCGTGAATGGCTCGCAATTATCTTAGGATACTGTTTTCATTATCATGCAAGTTAAAAGTTGTTTTTCCTCTAGGTCTTTAACGCATTTAAAACTGACACTCCTGACTTTGACAAATTGCGAAGATTAATTTTTTCTCGCCTCAACACAAACTTTAATTTAACACTTCCTTAAAACACTGTTTTTCAATTTACAATCTTGAAAACAAAAAAAAACTACAAACTTAAAGAATCAAAGAGAAGAAAATTGTTGGTAATTTTGTGTTACAATTTCGTGTTTAATTTTTATGAAAGAAATTGTATTATGTTTTTTTTTGGATAGGAAGCGGTGTGAAACTCAGTGTGGCGTGCACTTGAAACGGGACATCAAATTGCTTGCTCATTTGCTACTGCAGCTTGTCAGCTGGTTGACCTACACTTTGGCACTCGGAAAGGCCACCGAATCGGATGCCTTTTCGCGCACTTCGGTCAAGACTATCTTGCATTTCGTAACTCCGTCATAAATATTAATTCGCACGGATCCGTAGCTTCGCAGTATCCCGTTGCGAATCGTTGTGTATTGCAGGCCACGTTATTGTCTCAGGTACCGTTACCCGATGACCCGTCGCTAAAGACCCTCTCTCTCCTAATTTACTTCTTTTTTTTTGTACCTGCAATTTTGCGCTCCGACAAAAAGTGTCCATTGTTTACTGGAATTAGCTAAACAAATACAATTTCATGCTTCGTCGTCTTTCTTACGGCTGTCATCATTTCTGTCGGTCTGAATTTTACATTTTTTGCCTCTCAAGATTTGTGTCACGAACAAAGATGACAAAGTGACCTGCAATCTTTTGTGAACGAAAAAATTATTCGAAACAAAATTGTTACAACGTTGTTAAATAGAATGCTGGGTGTTGAAATGAATGGAGGGGAGCAGAGCGGGATGATTTATTTGGTCTGTCGCAATGCAAGATTTAATTAGAGTTGAAATATAAAGTGAGATCGAAACATATAAACCCATTAGACCGGGAAGTGGAGCAACATTGACGGGATTGTTGAATATTTATTTTATTTTGTGTGAAATACGAAGACGTTATCTTAAAAAGCTATTGCATGCCGGTGCAGTTGTAGGCATCACAAAGATGGGAAGAACTTGATTAGTGAGACATTTGAAAAACCTCTTTTTGTTGCGGGCTATAATAATAAGCGCTCGATGTACTCGGATGATTTATTTTTTGCAGGGCTTAAACGCTTTTCACGACGATTAAACGGTTATTCGGTCCAGTTCACCGAGTTCAACCGTTTGACATTGAAACTTGAACCAGAAATTGTGTACTTAACTCTTTTTTTTTTCATTTCTTTATGTTATTATCCTTAGAATTTGAATTTTTGTCTCTTTATTATTAACAATAATAAAATGCTTATTCGAGAAAATGCAAAATTTCTTCTAACTGATAAAAATGATTTTAGAAGAATGAACATGATTAATTACAAGCTATTGCTATAGAAAGTTTTCAAATAATAAGTATCATTAAAAGTTGCCGTCACATTTAATAACACACTTATCCATAAAGCAACGTCTGATCTCACCTTTGTTTTCCCATGTAAAACGTCCTTATAAAAGTAAAGTTCTTTTTTTCTCCACCGGAAGTCGCGCAGTAAATGTGACGCTTGTATACAAGATTCCACATAACTAATTGGATTACCTATATCTCACAATCAGCATCTTTGTTTTTACATAATCCAACTGTTTCGCCAGTGCCCGAGTTAAAATGAATGAAAAAAAAACTCAATGAAGAAGAGAGCGCTAATTGTTCCCATTGCGAAACGTCATAATTTAAAAGACCAAAGGTATTACAAAATTTACAAAATTACCCAATTTGTTAAATTAGTCACACAATGAATATACAAAGTCAAAAAGGTGCTCTAATTAAGGATTCCAAAAGTTCTTAAGATAACCAGTGATAGCATCAAGAATGTTGCTTTTTTGTTCAAAAGTTACTTTTTTTTGCTCTGAATAAAATCAAGTTTCATTCCCAGGTGTTTGGAATGGTTTTACAAGTTGGGTCTGTTGACTTTGCAGGTGGTGATAATGTCTCTGCTTATCATGACCCAGTCGTCCTGGACGAAAGATTGGACGAGTTGCACGACGCGGAGATCTTTCAGGCAGTGGTCGATTCGATGAGACAATGGGAGCTCCACAAGAAGACCCACAGGGCGAAGCGCGAGGTGTCCCGGGTGTGCTACGAGGATGTCGGCTGCTTCGAGGACGCCGGGCCCTTCAGCTACCTGGAAATGCTGCCGTCTCCACCCAAAGACGTTGGAACCAGGTATACAACAGTGATAAAAGTGTCCTTGATGTATTGACAAAAACGCCAAATGACTTTCTTTTTATGACGAGAAATTCGTTTGCCCGATAAGCTCATAATGGTACGAGAGAAACCGGACTAGATATTTGGGTCAGCGAACGCTTCAAACCTGATGCTCATATGGCCTTTTTTGTTTTGTTCGAAGGTTTCTGGTGTACGGCAGCAGAAAAGCGAGATCCATCCCGACGGAGGTTCCTGCTGAGGACATAAACGAGAAAGTCCATCACGCGATAGATCCCGAGCTGCCCACGAAAGTGATCGTCCACGGCTTCGGATCCAGTTGCGACCATGTCTGGGTTTACGAGATGCGCTCAGCTCTTATGTCCGTTCACGAGTGCAATATAGGTAAACACTTCTGACTTTTCAACCTCGATTTAATCGCACCTTTCGGCCATCTGGTTCAAGGACTCGTTGACCTGATTCCGGGCATAATTTTATGTCTGCTTTTTTGATTGATAATTTTTGGCTGTCATAAAACTTGGCTCTTAAGGAAAGTTCAAGGACGACTAATTTGTCGCTGGTTTAATGTTGTAGTTTGTGTTGACTGGGGTCCTGGAAGTGCGGTGCCAAATTACGTGAGAGCTGCTGCTAATACGAGACTGGTCGGCAGACAGTTAGCAAAGTTGGTGAAGAGTCTGAATGTACCCCTGGAAAAAATTCATCTTATTGGATTCAGTCTTGGAGCTCACGTTGCTGGATTTGCAGGAGCTGAGTTAGGAAATGTATCAAGGATAACAGGTGAGAATAAATATCAAGGGAATGATCTTATTGTGGGATGAAAATGATTAAGTTAAAAATATTTAGCTTCATTTTTATGCTAAAACTGATTTTAATGACGGTTTAATTTGGGTAAAATGTACCTTAATTTGTAAAATTATGTAGAACTGGTTTTACTGGGTCTTATTTGAATCTAGGTAGACCACTTGTTGGCTCATAAACATATGGCCCCTCGTTTTGTTCAAAGCTAAGTAATGCGAATAAATTCAAGTGAAATCAAGTCTGCCTGTGCGAGTAATTTTTCGTCTGATTACAGACGATTTCGAGGTGATTAATTATTATCATTGGTCTTTGATCTGTGTCATGGGATGGAAACATTCAAATTTCTCGTCCTGCTAATTATCAACGTACGCGATCTTACACGTAGCAATTACATTATCTCATTCGATAACCTGAATCTTATTGAGAAAATTCAAAAAACCGAGATATCTCTATCGGTGGGTTGGAGGTGCGACTAATAAAACGGTGTTTTTTTTGCGCCTGCCCGGTACTTCCTTTTGAAAGTCATCTATCCAGACCCCATGTGAACTTCCGCGTTTCCTCTTCCAATCGAGCGTGCCTCATTTACATAAAACTGAATGCAAAAGTCTATAATTTGGCACGCCGTTTTATTTTGCAACGACCTTTTTGTTCGACTGGGAATTTGAGTTTGAAAAAGAGATTACGCGACGATCGCACAGACCGCATTAATTAGAGACAGGTGTAATTGTTTGGTAATTGTTTATGTAAAGTGTAACGGAATGTAGGATAGCAAACACACATTCTGGCAAGACATTTCTCGGCTGGCTGCTCGCGTGTCGCTTGGTTGCACTCAACAAACACCAATTGAGCCTAACAAACAATGATGGAACTTACAAAATGACGATGTGTAAGTGAAACCGATAACATCGTTCGGTGTCACATGAAAAAAAAAATAAAATTGTATCCATCTATATTAGCTTTTAAGAACCAAGAGACAATTCTTGCGAGTGGAATGAAAAACATCATTCTTGGCTAAGGAAAACATCAAGCATTGCGAGACGTTAAAGGAGAAAAAGTTATTGCCTGTTTTTTTTCTGTACTTGACTCGTTTTACCGATGTGATACTGGAACTCGAACCTCATCGTTGATTAGGGGAAAAAATGCAATGTGTCATTGAGACGGAAATTTTCATTTCATGAATACATGCAGTAGTCAGAATGAAAAACTTTCTTTGTTTCAATGAATTTATTCCAGTGTTGTTTACTTCAACTTTTCTGATTTTTAATTGAAATTTTTTGTTTTGCAGGATTGGATCCAGCCGGTCCGCTTTTCGAATACGAGGACCAACGAGCAAGGCTGGACGAGACGGATGCACATTTCGTGGACGTAATTCACAGTAACGGAGAACAGTTGATCCTAGGCGGGTTGGGTTCTTGGCAACCCATGGGCGATGTCGATTTTTACCCCAATGGTGGTAGGATGCAAAGTGGCTGTTCAAACCTCTTCCTTGGCGCTGTGTCTGATATCATTTGGTGTAAGTAGTAGATCAACTTTCCATGCTCCATCCATGTTCCCACGCATCTCTAACAGATATTGCACTTTTTACGTGCGTCTTTCACTTAGTGATAGAATCAGGACGAAGAAAAAGTTTTGATGAGCCAAAGATCACCTTGGAAGAACAAGTTTGTTTAATTGGTCTTGTGACTTTGTTAGGTTTGACAAATTTGTCTGGGCCATCAAATTGGTCTTCCAATCCATTTTTGCTGTTGAGAATAGATTCTTCTTCTACTAATTATACTAGGGCTAACTAGGGATTGTTGTTTCAAGTTTAATTTGCATTGTAAAAGAACATGATTAAGCACAATGTTAGCCAATATTTTCATGATCATACATTTTTTTCAAATATGCATCTTTGTCTCAATTTCTAATTTCACTTTCAAACAAAAATTCGTCACGATGAAAGTTGTGTTCTCCAGGCTTTAAACTTTCAGAAGCATCACTCAATGTTAATTCAATATCCATAACATCTCAAGGCTTAACAAAAATGCAAAATAAACCACATTTCTGTTTTATTCCAAAACTAAGTTATCACAAGTGACTAACTGAATTTTGAATTTGCAGCAAGCGCAGTCGAAGGGAGATCTCTGTGCAACCACCGGCGAGCATACAAATTATTTACGGACTCTGTGAGTCCTTCGTGTCGATTTCCTGCGTTTGCCTGCGAGTACGGTTATGAAGGTTTGTTGAAGGGCGAATGTTTTCCCTGCGGCCCGGACAGACCGTGCGGCGACATGGGCTATTACAGCGACACTTCAGCGGCCAGAGGCCTGCTCTATCTGATAACACGTGACGAGGAGCCGTTCTGTGCTCACCAGTACCAGGTATTTCTTTTGTTTACAACAAGTCGTTACGAATGACAGTAATTTCAGCCGCCTTGGCACGATTGCACTCACAATTGTCCGCGCTCAAATTCACAGGCACGTTAGGCAGAGAATGGTGATAACAAAAAAGTTGTATTGTCTGTCGAAAATCTAGGTCAAGGTGTACAATAGTCGTGGAGAAAGAAGTACCAGGAGTTATGGTAAACTTCAGGTCATGATGGTCGGCAAAGGCTCGTTCAACGAGACGTTCACCATGACACGAAAGGACGACGAGGAGCTGGTCGTCGGCGACGTCTTGCAAAAAATCGTCGTACCACATCCAAGTGTTTCCAACCTAGAAGCCGTTGAGGTGATTATTTTCACGACATCAAAATACTCTTAGCATAATCTTAGATAAGCAAATTACCAAGTAACATTATAATTTTAGGTCAAGTACACGGCTTACAGTGGCTGGATATCTTCTGGACTGGCGACCTGGAACATTGACAAAGTCACGATTACAGACAGCTTTGGAAAGACTCAGTCAGTTTGTAAACGTAGTCTAACTCTGGAATCTGGTAGGGCGGTGTACCTGCCACTTTATCCTGGCGACTGTAACATCCCCCAGGAGACTGATACTGACCAGTCAATGTCCAACACCGAATCCGTCTCAGAGAAAGTGGTTCAAGAACAGCCGAAATACGAGAAAGAAGTGTTCCCAATGGAGGTCCACGAACAGTACAGCAGTTCGCAAAAACCTGTGCAAAAAAATATCGGCCCGTTTACCCGCAGTCAGAATATGAAATTCGAAGAAAAAGACGACAAGAAAGTCTCGGTGGAGAACGTGGAGTTTGTCAAGGAGAACAGCAAGGCGTACCAGTCGAGCCCCTGGTCGTTTGTCGACCTTTCGAACGACGGAAGTTCAAACTCGTTGGAAAATTCAGACTCGGAAAAAGGTCGAGGATTTGCTGGTCTGCATTTCGTTCACAAGACCTCGACGAGCACGCATTCGTTCGAACCGACCACTGAAGCTGTTCATCCACCGATGATTCGAAGCTCGAAGAAGGAAAATGGGAGGTCGTTGAAGTTGCCGGAAATAACTGAACCGATTCTGAGACCCCGACCTGCTCGGCAGAACACCAAGGACACTTATAGTCAGGATAAGAAACAGGAAATCCTGGAAGAGTCACCGTCGTCTCGAGCTTTCACCGTTCAGTTCCTGCCAGAAAAGATAGCTGGCTTTCTAGCTCAGGCGGAACGATACGCGAGACAGACACTGTTCCCCTTGATATCGCAGTACACTCCGAGTTTCGTCGGGGGCAACCGAGGCGAACGGCCAAAGTACTTCCCACCTCTAAGTAGTTTCTTTGATTCGTCCCCTAAGACGACCCAGGTGCCGATGGAGGAGACCGGTAACTCGGAGAAAAAGGGGAGGAACATTATCACTAAGGACACACCCACCAAATCGGAGTTGAAAAATGAATCTGTTAGTACTCAGAGGAGTTTGGTCGATCTGCAGGACACTGACTGGGTACCTGTCGATGGTAGCAAGATTTTCAATCTGAGTAAAATTGAGAAGGAACCGTTCGACGATGACAAATCGTATGGAGGTAAGTGGATGAATGAGGACGGAGGCAATTGGGGCCCGCAGGTCGAAGATGCCAATGCAAATCCTGAGACTAAGATTGATAACTGGGCTAAACCTATTAACGATAAGAATGATGTCAAATCTACAACCGAAGATGAGTTGAAACCTTTTTCAGGTGAGATTTTAATTTGTTTCTGGTAAACTGAATTGTTGTGAAACACTAGTTATAGTTTAGTTATGATTTTTTGGAATTGTTTTTTTAATAGTATTGATGTTTGAATGTTATAGCAGAAATTTCATCTGCGACCGAAGCAACTAAACTGTCCCTGCCAGAACTTTCAGAACCGACGAGTAGTTATTTCGATGAGGGTCTTCCACCGTTGGACAGCAAGGAAAGTTTCTTCCCTGTGAAATCCGATAGAAAATTCATCCCACTGAAACCAGATCTGAGCGCATTCAAGCCAACGACAAGCAACGACATCGAATCAACGAGCACAGAAAAAATGATGACACACATTCAAAAAATTCCCAAACGAGGAGAAAACAAACCAACGGAGAAGACTTTGAGTGCACACGCTCTGCCTTTTCCGTACCAGTTCGACCAGAATCAAAATACAAAATACATCCCTTTGATTCCGCAGAAGGAGGACAGCGTGAGTCCTGCGCCTTTTTACGAAAACTCACGATAACGAACGTTTCGAATAATTTGTTTCTGGCAATTGAATTGTCGCAGAAATTGTTTCGACGTTGTAGTTTTGTTTTTGACGGTGATAACAATTGACAGAAAATGTTTTTGTACCTAGATAATTAATTATTTTTGTATCAGTGAGATCTTGTATTTGTACATAGAAAAGCTTTAACGTGCGTCGTTGCACTTCCGTCTCATTTATCGTTTCTGATTGTTTACGATCGGTCACGTCGTAAGATAAAACTTCTCGAAGCTTATTTAATTCTATTTTGTAAACAGTTGGAGAGGATGAATTTTCGATGTTGTCAATAAAGACAACTTTGATAAACAATCAGACTCCTGTGAGTTGCAGAGTATTGTAGATTATTGTAATACAATAATTATATCTGTGTAAACTAACTTGCAGCGTTCTCATTTCCTTACAAATTATACTCTAACTTATAAAAAAGGCCCATTGGAAACAAAATGAGTCCAAATTTGAATCTCGACGAATAAACGAATTTCCAAAACTTGCACGAAATTGTAGATACACCAATATTGTCTTTTGTAAAGCAGTTTTTATTTTCTTCCAACAACATTCAATAAATAAATTTGTAGACGGTTTTAATAATTTAATTCGTTTATTAATGTTTACACCTGTGTTTCCTCTGAAGACTTCGATTCATTCGAACTGTGATTTGGTCCGTGAACATGTTTGTGTACATGTCCAGGTTCGCCATGACCAGGATCATGAACGTGTCCAGGTTCGCCATGGCCAGGATCGTGAACGTGTCCGGGTTCGCCATGGCCAGGATCGTGAACATGTCCAGGTTCGCCGTGTCCAGGATCGTGCACATGTCCAGGTTCTCCATGAGCAGGATTATGATGAGGCGAACGCTGAAAAGTCCAAAGACAAATTTATATTAACTTTCAATCTTCTCAAAAATCTAATTCTCATCTCAATTAACTTTTCAAAACTTTCTTTTCAGTTTCTCTTCATAATTATGTTTATCGTTTTTCATAACTTCGTTAAACAAACCAGTCTGATAATTCTGAATTGGAACATTGAAAAATTGTGACAAAAATTAATCTTTCTCACCCTATATCTGTGCTCGTGAGCGTAACCTTTGACTCCACCGTATCCACCGGGTTGGCTTCCTTTGTTCACACCGAATTCACGACCGTGATCATGAGGTCTGCCATAGTTTCCACCGCCAATTACTCCAGGACTACCGCCATGACCTGGTTGTAGTGGTCGGACGCCAAACTCGTGCCCAGGCTGGTGTCCAGGCCGGTGTCCAGGTTGGTGTCCTGGTTGGAATCCAGGTTGGTGACCAGGTTGGAATCCCGGTTGGTTTCCATGTTGGTGTCCAGGTTGGAACCCAGATTGATGTCCAGGATTGTATCCTGGTTGGTGGCCATGTTGATGTCCAGGTTGTAACCCAGGCTGATGTCCAGGTTGGTATCCCGATTGATGTCCGGGTTGATGTCCATGCTGATGTCCAGGTTGGTTCCCAAACTGGAGTCCAGGCTCGTAATCGGGAATTCCTTTTCCATGATCTAGAGGCGGGTTTCTAACTCCATTATACGCTGCTCGCTTAACTTTAAAAGCTGGCAACCGGCCTAGTACACTTGCTTCATTTGTGGATACGTATAAAACTACCAAAAGTATCGCTAAACAATGCCGAATCATCTTGGAATACCTGAAAAGTGGATGTTTATTGAAAATCGTCCAAGTATATGTTTGGAGAGTAACTTGAAACAGGGATTTTTGAATGGTACTCACTTGCACTGTACCGCCAGATGAGAACTGATGCGAGGAGATGATCGTTTGAGACTTTTATACTCCGTTATTTGTCTGCGCAATTATGATAACGCGAATTTTCAGATAAATGGATATGTTTACAAATTAGTTTGTCTTATTTATACAACGCGGTTTCCCTCGGCTGTTTCAATTCATAGCTTATAAGAATACCAAATCGGAGACATTCCGATGACCGGATTGATAGTTACATGAATCACTTTATCGCAATTTGTTTTCACAAATTGTTTGTTGGTTTCAAGAACATGATATTTTCACTTTTTTCGTTGCTTTTGTTTTTCACTTTATTCCTAAAAACCAAATTAAAAAAAAAGTAAAAATATTTGGGAGTTTCATTTACCAAAAATACGCATAATCAAGATTATTTGTTCAATCTTGTATGTATCGTTTTGATTCTCTAAGACTGCACAAAAAATTTGAAAAAGTGCCATCAAACCATTTTGCCATCAAAAAGTGAAATTTAAAAACAGAACAGCCAACCGCTTTTGTTCTATTTTACTGATTACCAAAGTGCAACTTCCCCCTTGTTGATGTAAAAAGAAATTGTACGAACTTTTGATTGCCCGTGAACTTTAACATGACCCAAAATTCATATCTGCCGTCACCATTCTCGATTCAACTTGTGTATTATTGGATCCACTGACCTCGGATTGCAAATTATTTCACTTCAGCAATAAAAAAAAACACAATCAATTTTAATAATGCATCTCATTTTTTTATTAGTTCACTAATAATGCTAAATAATACATGGTAATATTGTTACACTTTCGCTGTCACAAATTCAAAGTTTCATTGGAATGATTTTTGTGAAATTCAATTTCACTCAGAAGCTTGAGGTGCAACTGTAGTTTTATCTTCATTTTTCTCTTCAATCGGGCCGTTTCGAACGTCCAAGGTGGGTATTGGCAAGTCAACTGGAGCAGAGCCTTCGTTCACTTTGGGAGCTGCTTCTTCTGACGATTTTGATTCTTCAGAAGATTTTGAATCTTTTCCTTCAGTTGGTTCTTGTTCAGCTACGTCACGCTAAACAATAAAAATAAGAATCAGATTAGTCAACATACGAAAGGATGATCTTAGAATAATTAGTAACTAAATAACTGGTTGAATAAGTTAGAATAAAAAATAATAAATAATGAAATTATACCCTGAATCTGTTTCCATAACGGCCATATCCACCTTGTGGATAACGGTTGTAGCCTCGATTATGATGGGGTCTATAAAAAGGGTCTCGATTGAATCCACCGTTGAATCCACCATGATGTCTATCCGGATATCCATAGCCTTGTCCATAGCCATATCGCTGAGGATCAGCCGCTGGTGATGCTGAGATCACTGCCACGCAAATTGTCATGAACAGGACAATAATTCCGGTCTTCATTTTGGGCAGAGGTTTTGTTATATCTGCAAAAGGTGAACAAAAAAACTTAAATTAGCGAAATTGAATAACAATACAACACTATTTGAAAATGTGCAACTTTTAAGGTTGTCCTACTTACATGTCGCTTGAATCTTAATAATTGAATGGCAAAAAGATAACTCCAGAAGACTTATATACTTGGTGACTTCCTCATTTGAATCAGACCACAGTAGATTTTGTTTATGAATAGAGATGTAAATTTCATTTTCCTTATTAACGACTGTTTACTTTCATTAACGATTTCAGGAATCCTTTTAGCAGAAATGTTTCATCGTAAACACAAATAGAGATATGACAATATCAATGTTATCAAGTGGAATTCCCACTTTTTTTATACAACTATGCAATTTTGTTGACTTGTTCCTACAAACTTTGTACTAAAGTTTTCCAGATCGCTGGAATACTATTTTTTGCACTTACTCCTAAAATGCAAATCGTTCGTTCTTTAAAACAAAGTAGTAAGAAAAGACTGATTAAATGTTTAAATCAAGAGGATCTAATGCATCTTTCTAAATTTTCCTAGAAATGCATATTTTACGCAAACAAATCAGCAGATATTCAAGTAACATCTTAAAGTCAATCAATAATAATCAGTTTTAATGAGCAAAACATTCAAATACTTATGAAACCTGACTGCATTTTAAATGAAGAAAAAAGTGATAATCCGGGGATTTTACAATAATATTTACTCACTTTTCATTCAAGCTTCTTAGAATGTTTTGAGAAAGAATCAGTTATTTGTTGTTCTTGAACTATTTGACTCGTCTCTAGGACTTACATTACAGCTGCATGTAGATAAAAATAATTATCAACTTGTAATTACTGATTACGTGCCCTGATTAAGCGACACAATTTGGGATCTTTTGGATAAAACAAGATAAGACAAGAATCTCAATAATTTGTCTAACTGTTTCCTTTAATTCTAAAATTGCTACAATTTTTGATTAAACAATATCATGAAAAAATTGACGTTGATTTATTTTTCATCGACTTTTAACTTCGCATCCAAGGAATCCGTTACACACTTATCAAAACCATCATCACCAACATCTGCAGCCAAAGTAGAGTTGCATTCAAGCAAAGCCTTGCGCACCTGAACTTTGACCTCGTCTCGCTCCGGCCCGTAATAGTAATACTCCTTATCTAACTTTTCCATGATGATTAACTCTTGTTTAGAATGCCAAGGATTGTTATTAAGATTGAATTTAGTCTTATCCAAAATACCGAGCATGTTCGATGGGAGTGTTTTCAACCTATTTCCCTTGACCTCGACATAAGCCAGACTCTTCAGTTTCAGTATGACATCCGCAAATTTGTCATCAATAGTGGCAATGTTATTCTTAGGCACACGTAGTATTTCCAACTTGGGAAGTTCCTCGAACCAAACTCCTTTCAAAACTGGCAGGTTGTTACTATTAATTATTATTGTTTTGAGTTCGGGAATCCCTTTGAAGGCGTGATCTTCAATCTCTTGGATACCATTCGCTACGAGGTCCAACCCTTTGAGCAGTGTCAATTTCTCAAAAGCGTTATTTTCAAGTTTCGGAATGTTGGAAAGCACAATTGTCAGTTGTTGAATCTCATTGACTTTTGTTGTTTTTTGCAAGTCAGCTTTGTAGTCCAGCGATTTTTGACAGGATAATTGATGGTAGGTCTCGTTTTTTAGACGAACGCACCAGCAGTCGCTGAGACGAAATGTTGCAATTAAGAGCAAACAAAATGTGACAATCTTCGTGTACATGATGCTTGAGGTGTACAAGATCCTCTACTGAAAGAGTGATTGTACGTCTGTTAATGTTCTCGAATAATATAATTGACAGTTCAGCTGACATTCAAGTGACAGTAACTGGTATCATTGAATAATTTCTGAACTGACGATTCTCAAAAGGAACTTTATTTGATAAAAGAAAAATGTAAAACTTACAACTCATTTCATTTCAATTTAATTTATCTTATAATTTTAGTTTTGTAAAAATGTTTATTTTCGAATGTAACTAAATGTTCAAGTTACGATTTGTGTTCTAGCTTTTTTTGCAAAATCTCAATGGCACACTTATCAAAATCATCATCACTAACATTCGCAGGCAAAGTAGAGTTGCATTTCATTGAAGCATTAAAAACAGAATCTTGAATATTATCCAGTCCTCGATACATGACATTTTCTCGTATCCTATGCATGATGATCAATTCCTGCCTAAAGTGCCAAGGATTATTATTGACCAAGATATTTTCGTCTAAAAATTCGTTGATGTTGTCCGGCAATCGTTTTAAATAGTTATTACTAAGATCCACTACAACATTGGTCGTCAACCTGCCTATCACCTCGCCAAACTTATCGTCGATAACCTCAAGATTGTTATTGGCCAGGTTGATCATCTCTAACATTGGAAGTCCCTCGAACCAAACTCCTTTTAGTTCCCTTAAATTGTTTCCAACAATCATGAGAGTTTCAAGTCCAGTTAGGTTTCGAAAAGAATGGTCCTCAATCTCGTCTATGTCGTTGGCAATGAGAGCAAACATCCGCAGCATCGAAAGTTTGTCGAAAATGTTGTTCTCGATTTTTGAGATGTTGGATAAAATGATCATCAAGTCTAGGGTAGAGCTTGGAACTTTCTGCAAATCCGTTTTGTAATCTGAACTTTTGTAGCACACGAAGAGGTGGTAAAAATAGTTCCCCTCGAGTTTTTTGCGAAAACACCAAGCATCGTTGAAATGGAGTAACGATACTAAAAATAAAGAAGAAATGATGATTTTTGAGTACATGATGATTCGGTCTTGTTTTAACTAACACTGAGATGGACGATCAAGTTTGTAGACTAGGAAACTAGATCTTATCAAATCGAATTTTTTAAATTACAATGTCAGATTGATTTATTTCTCTTTTTTTCTTCTTTTGTGCATACTTTTTGTTCACATGACAGTTTTGATGGGGTGTCGAATAAGATGAATTAAGCATTGTTCAAGAAAACGTATTTTTGTATGAAAATAAATGATGGAAAATTAAAAGATAGACATGCTTTAAAAAATTGAATATCTTTTAAGGAAGGTTATCTGTTTCATGAGCTAAGTTGTTGGTTTATTTCATGATTCTGTTTTTGGTTCAACGTTCAAGTAACGCGGGGAAATCCGAATAGGTCTGAATGGTTCCGAAGATAGCCGACAGTTTGATTACAATCCGCCAAATCAAAACATTGAAACCCCGCGATTAAAAAACCTCAATTGAAAACTACTGTTAAAAATTTTTGAATTGAAAAATGAGTTGCATGTTTGGAGAAGTGGTGTTTCCATCGTCCAGAGCATTCTGGGACGAGGATAACTTCGAATCGTTTGACACTGACAATGAATCTGCAAAGTAAGAAACTGTCTTAACCTCAAAATTTGCATGATGAATGAATTTTAAATTTGGCTCGCAAAAGAAAAATCATTGTTAAAATTGACGTTTTGGGTTTATTGTATTTATCATTTTTAGGGAGTTCAAAATCGAGTGGACAGACAGTGCCCCAACAAGTATTGAACAGTTTATTGTTATTGAAAGTGAACTTCTCATCGGTATGTAAACAAATACAAAATAAAAACAATAGTCTGCATTTGAAATGAAAAAGTATAATATCCTCTTATTTCTCTTAGATTTTGCCAATTCGTGTTTAGTCAAAGGCTCAAAAAAAGTTTGTACCATAAGAAACAGCAAAACGAAAAAAGAACCTTCAATAATTTATCAAGTCAAGGATGGAATTTACATCTGTGTTGTTGGAGCTGAAGTTGATTTACCACAAAGTGCTAATTTCGTAGAAAAAGTAAACCTTTTTTGCTTATTCAATAATATTTCTTGTAAGTAATCAAACAATAAAAACCAACTTTTCATTTTCAGATTCAAGAAATTGTCAAATTGTCGAAACAAGTAATGGTAGTTACTTGTAACCATGTTTCCCATTTTAAAGGAACTCAACCAGACTCTCCATCGTTTCTCAGATCACTGTGTACAAAAAACTGCGAAAAAGTTTTCAAAAACAAGGCTCCAATTTTGAGTCAACCAAATATTGTGTCCGGTGTCTCCGCTGGAGGTAAATTTACAGAAATAAACTTTTCTTTAATGTCATGAGAAATTACAAATTAAAAATTTAAACATTTTTTGTCACAGTTATTGCAGTGGCAGAAATTTTGGACATTCCAGCAATAATGTACGTGTTATACACAGACACTTTTGCACTTGATATCACAGCTGTGACACCATTAAAAGAATTATTTTCATCGACACTGAACGTTGTTCTACCAGAATACACGTCATCTACGAAAGGGTTTTTCAGTAAAGAAAATCTGTACATGTAACCAACAGTATATTTTATTTCTACGACACAGCATCCTTAAACGTAAAAAGTTTACTTCAAATATCGTCGCAAAAAAAAGACAGTAAAAATTAATGTTTCCGTACTTATCTTTACACTTGATTTGCCAAAAAATTACAACAGAAAGATCGAAGACTTACATTGTGGATAATACAAAATGTTTTTCAACTTTAAGTCTCAATAATAAATTACACAACGTACAATTAAACATTGTATATTTCCATAAACTTCTATTCAGTCAATAACTGTACACCGAGCAGTTCACAGGAAACGACATGCACAAATGAGCTCGAAGAATCGTTGTATGAATTGCGTCGTATAAAATCATTGCAATGAAAAGTAATTAATTTTTTGTCGTATACAGTTACGTTCAGAAAAAATTGAAATAAATTCATGAACCGCAAAGGCGGCGTTGAGTAGATAATGCCATTGAAAAATTAGCACACAGGCAATCATCCCCGTCGTACGTCAAACAGTTTGTACAATTACAGTCCTGATTACGAGTAAAAAGGGCGTCTCTTTTAAACCGAACAGTTGTGATAATTTAGATTCACTGATATTATTATAAATTGATTATTTTTGTCTGTCACTGTCAACTGTGACTTTACAGTACATCACTGTATTAACATTCCACCCTGATTGGAATGCTGATAAACAAAAAAAAAATGGTTTTTACGAAGGAGGCGGATAATAAGGCCGATGCATACCAGTCGGAGTTGCGACATTGTTGCCAGGAAAAGGAGGAAGGTTCTGGTACGAACCAAACGGCTGGATTTGCTGCAACGAAGTCGGAGTCGTCGGCATGGGGCGCATCGCTGGAGGCAAGTGGTGAATCGGAGGCGGGATATGGTTCATGGGATTGACTATTGGTGGCGGAATGGACATGTTCGTTGGAAACACCTGCGGATAATTCGGAGGACCCCCTGGTGGAAAGTTTGTGAACGGTGCAAAATGAGGTGGCATTTCCAGCTGCTTGGCTGGTTCTGCAAGCTCTGGTGCTGGAGGTATCCGACCATTCGTTGGTGCTGGATTGGAATCTTTCTTTGCTGATTTTGGAGGCGTGGAGACTGAAATAACAACATTCTAAATGAAAAAAAGGTTCCAAAAATTAAGTGCTCGCAAAAGAGTTTTTCAAATTACCTGATTTTCCATTGTTTGAATGTACAGACACATCTATTGGCTTTGGTACAGAAAACTTTTCTCTAACAACTTCTTTTGAAGGAACCATGGGAGGAGAGTCTGGCTGACCGGCTTTGTTGGATGAGGAATACAAATCTAATACTTGGTGACAGATCGCTGAAACATAAAAAGCACTTTTAGTTTCATTTAACAATTTTTTTCGTAAAAATAATCCAAATAATGTTCATACCTTCTAAAAGATCCATCTCGACATCCTCTAGGAACATATCCCACCATCTTAAATGCTTTGGCTGTCTACCATTCCAGTCTACAACTTCGAAAGTACTTAATTTACCCGCTAAATACATTAGTGCCACAGCTATAATTTCTGGTTCCCATTGGAGGCAAAGTGTTGTGCAAAGACTGCAAAAATAAAAAAAACATTCCGATGAAGCAACTCGTAAATTTCAAAGACAAATATTTTCAAATTGTCGTGGTTCATTTGCAAGTATGATATAACAATGATTACCAAGTTTTGCTATTTTTTTTCTTTTCATTACCTGTCGTTTATGAATGTCCATGCCATTTGCACCATTTTTTGTAGTTTAGCCTTGTCGCCTGAAATTGGTATTGCTCGTTATTGATCAATTCAAATTAGGTTTCTGAACAACTGTTTGTCATTGATCATTACCTTTAAGGCACTTTGCGTATTTCAACAAATAACTGTACGGGTGCTCAACTTGTAAATCAAATTTGATTGTTTGCAACAGGATTCGCTCCAAGATCATAACTTCTTCCTGCAAAAATTAAAATTTATTTAATTATGAATGTCAAACTATGGATTATATAAGATTTTCATTAATTTACCCTTGGATCGTCTCCAAATTGTGCAAGTTTATTCTCAGGCAACAATGATTTGGCTGTTTTGATAATATCTTTACATTTCTTTGGAGTTTCTTCAACTTTGCCAGCTAAAAACAAGCAGCAACACGCTGTCACCTGCAACACAATTCGTAATCGATTATTTCAGTCGAACAAAAAAAAATTTATAATTTTTTTCAAGTCTCTATTCAATATTTGAGTACTCACATATCTTGGAAAAGTCTTGAACGAATGGAACATGTAGAACCTGTGGAAATAAACTACGCCGGTAGCCATGGTGGTGTACACCAGGTCCATTTTTGTGCCCACATCAATGATAAATCTAGCACCTTCTTTTCTGTACCGACACTCATCTTCATAGCTAATGCCATCTTGGATGGAAGGTGTGTTCCTCAGTTCTTTTTCTTCGTAATACCAGCATGGCATTTTAAACACTGCAAAACAATAACATTTATTACAGTCACATCAATTTAAATCTTTAATTTAAGAACAAAACAAAAAAATTAACTTTTAGTACATTGAAATACTGATAAAATTGTTTTTAACATTAGAAATTTCAACCTCTGTGATTTTCAAAATTTCATTTTTATCTGTAAAATTGCATACAAAAATTCGACATATCAATTGTTAATAATATTGATGACGATATGATAAAATATTAATGATCAAATTCTTTCCTTTACAGTGTGGAAGAATATATATTCCTTCACTCGTACGAGTTCTCCCACTTGTATGGTAATATATAATTTTAATCAGAAGAGAAAATTGAGTAGGATGATGTCAAATGAGCTGATAAGTGGAAAATCACAAACAAAAGGGTATTTCAAGGAAAACAGTGAAATTATGGCACTGAAGTGAAATTTCGATTGGTACATCAAAGTGGTATTGAAAGTTCTAATGTTAACAAAACGAAAGGGACAGAATTTAATTTTTTTATGGTAAAGATAACAAACAAAATAAAAATGTTAGAAAGATGTGAGACAGGTGAACGGTTCTCCATTTTGTAACAAGACTAGACGATAAATTTCGTTTGATCGCGAGCAAACAAACGAATGTGAATGTAAATGTTTACGTACTTTTGAGCGTTGTTTCAAATAATAATTGTCACCGATGGTGCTGGCCAGCTCAGTCATGTGACAACGAATGTCGATGACTCGTGATAATTTCAAAAAGAAGAGGACGACGAGACAGTGCTCCGAAAAGTGTGTAAGTGTGTCTAAGCCGTAGCACAGAAGTAAACAAAATGAAATAAAAACGTCACGTCCGATGGGCTTAGGCAAGTTCAAACTCCGTAACTGACACGTGCGATACGCTGCTCCGCTTTGTAGGTTGGACCGATTCACTAGCCCCCCAGGTTTTATCCGAGGCCGAACTTTCTGATAGGTCGCAACGTCTAACCGATCGCAATGGTCACGAAACGAAAATAAATATCAAACTACAAAATAAACAGATTACATCACCGAGTCATCAAGTTAGGTTAGACTAATCATTGGTTTCCAACGGACGTGCTTGGAAATTGTCATTTGAAGAGAAACGCCACCACGTATCGGTCACTTACCTCCAATTCAGTTCCGGCTTTATTTTGTATTCAACTTTGTCCTGACCAAAATCACTTGCCAACTTTGACAGAACGTTTCTCACTTGCATTTGGATCGAGATTTGAGGTTAGGTTGCGCTTCTATCTTGTGTCGCTGTCCTTTTCTAATGTTTGTCAAATGAAAAGTGATGACTATTTGACATAAAATTAAAGCGTTTAAAAAACGTAAAGTTTACATACCAAAACAAACAGTTCTTTTGGAGAAGACATGTTTAAAGTTATTATAGATAATGATTAGAGTAATTGTTTAAACAAAAAACTGATTTTTCTAATCATCAACCCTCAAGTGCAATTGTTTTTGTAATTGTAATAATTGTAAAAAAATGTTTAAAATCTTATATTTGTTCTTGTTTAATGTGTATTTTGTGCATAGTGCAAAAAAATTACAAAAATTTGTGTCCACTTGAAGGTTAATGAGCTATAGAATTGAAATGTAAATAAATCCAAGATTTTAATACAAACGTATATATATTTTATACAAAATTTTTCATTTTTCTCGTTTTTAAACTATAAAATAATACACCTTAAAATACTGCATTTTCAGATAAAAAAAAATCCGTTGCGCACCGTAATGATGAGAGTGAAATATTTACAAGTCGCACAAATGGTACTTCTTTTTACATATCATTTTTGTTATGTTACGTATAAACTAAAATTATATCACTTTTGAGATTCTTGGAATTGCATCTTATTTTGATTTCTAATTGTATTTTTATCTCAAATATCGAATAAAAAACTTGTCTCTCTTCTAATATCTCTTCACGCATAATATCTATTTAAATCTCGCTTAAAATCTTTCTTAAATATCTCCAAACTAAAAAACTGTTAAAACTTTGAAACTAAAATAAAATAAACTCATGATTTTGCATTAAAACTCACTGATAGTCTTAAATTCTTGCTCGTGTTTAAGTAGTAAGTACATCTAAGAGATCTCCGACTACGGCGGGGGATAAAAACCGCGTTGCGAATTCAGCGGCTGATTGTTATTTGAGAAATATGTCGCATTAGTTTGGTACTGGTACGGATTGAGCGTCGAAGGCGTAGGAGCAGTAAGCGGGCGCAAAAATCCGGCACTGTTGACCGGATGGATTGTCGGCGTTATGTGACTTACAGCGTTGACCGCAGGCGGTGGTAATCCGAGGTTCACCGGATTCGGAAAAATCGGAGGGTAATTTGCGTTTGGTATCGGGAAATTACTCGCGTAGGACATGAAATGTGGTGGCAGCGCTGGTGTTTTTGCTGAATCTGGAGTGTCTAGTGATGCACCGTTGGTTGGCACTGTGCTTGGACCTGGTTTCGGCGGTTTAATGGTTGCTGTAAAAATTAAAAAGAAAACTTTGAAATTGAATCAAACAATTTCAATGGTCCTTTTGTTTAAATTTTGAAAATTTTACTCACGCGCAGATGCATGTAAGGTCACATCAATAGCTTGAGGGATTGTAAATTTTTCTCTGATCGGTTCCTTAGAAGGGGTTGAAGGAGGCGAATCCGGTAACTCAGCGTTGTTTGCCGGGGAATACAAATCTAATACTTGATGGCAAATCCCTGAAAACGTTCGTGATCAGTTTGGTATATATATAGATCTATAAATTGTAAGGGCACTTTTCGAAAAATTGCTCTTTAGTACCTTCTAATAAATCCATTTCTACGTCCTCCAAGAACATGTCCCACCACCTCAAATGTTTCGGTTGCTTTCCACTCCAGTCCGTGACTTCGAAAGTGCTAAGTTTTCCTGCCAGATACATCAGAGCAACTGCTATTATCTCTGGTTCCCATTGAAGAGATAGGGTAGTGCACAAACTGTGGATACAAAATGTTAGTTGAATAATTTTTATGCCACAAATCAATATTTAAGAGGGATTAAAAATGGAATTGTACCTGTCGTTGATGAACGTCCATGCCATTTGAACCATTTTTTGTACTTTGCTTTTTTCACCTGCAAGAAGTGCGGATGTTATTATAAGTGAATTGAAAATAACGAACTACAAATGGTTGATGATAATCACCTTTGAGGCATTTTGCGTATTTCAATAAATAACTATATGGGTGTTCTACTTGAAGATCGAATTTGATCGTTTGAAGTAGAATCCTCTCTAAAGTCATCACTTCTTCCTAAAAGAAATGTCAAACGTTAATAATACTAATCTAAATTTATAAAAACACTTTCTTATGATTTAATTTTGTGCTTTACCTTTGGATCTTCACCAAAAGTTGCGAATTTCTGTTCCGACAATAAAGATTTGGCTATTTTTATAATGTCTTTACACTTTTTTGGCGTTTCTTCAACTTTCCCAGCCAGGAATAAACAGCAACAAGCTGTTACCTGTATCAACCGATTGGAAAATGTTGTAAATTCATATCAAAATGTTAGAAGTATGAAATTGATTGTGGAATTGTGTACTTACATATCGTGGAAAGTTTTTGAACGAATGAAACATGTAAAATCGGTGAAAATAAACCACCCCCGTTGCCATGGTGTTATAGCCAAGATCCATTTTTGAACCGGTTTCGATGATAAATCGAGCGCCTTCTTTTCTGTACCTGCATTCTGTTTCGTAATCAATTCCGTCCTGGATCGAGGGTGTTTTCTTTAGTTCTTTTTTCTCATAATACCAGCATGGCATTTTAGAATCTGGAAAATTGAAAAAAAACTTATACTAAGAAGACTCAATTTGAAAATGCTGGTTTATAATTTAAAAAAGGTTTATTACTTTAAACTTTATATTTGATGCGAAATCGAAAAAAGTAGTTTAAACGCACTTGATAATCAAAATTTATCAAGTTTATAAACAAGTCCCAGACTAACCTCAAATTTTTTGCACAAACAACACTCAAATTTTGCAAGTAAACAAAATCGTACTCGAATTCGTGATTACAATTGTCAGATCAAATGTAAAATTCGCCTCAAACAATGAAAAACATTGCATCACATATAGAATGACAGTATATCAAAGTTCTTTGTTGTTTACTCACCTAATTCTATCGAATTAAGCAAATTATCATGTGCCTAATTAATTTGACTAATCGAAACCAGAAACAGTCACCAGGAATTCACAAATAACACGAAATTACATTCAATAACACAGCAACAGGATCAAAACACGGACCTCTTTTATTGTTTGATGACAAATCAACACAAACAATATGGCTGACGTGAATTTTAAGGAGAGTTTACAAATTGTGGCGCGCTCATATCCTAACCGGCCAATAGAATTTTATCATTCAAATATGAATTGAAACGATTTTTGTTCGAATGATCTATATTATTAACTTTTTAAAATTTAAAGTTAAAGAATTTTAAGTTAACAATCTTTTCGAGTCAAATTTGAATTTGATGTTTTATTCAAAACAACACTTCATGTAGATATATAAATACATATAAGATATTTTGATAGAGACTTCCAATTTTTGCAAAAATTTAGTTTATATAGTTACTTACATGGTCCGAGAAAACTGAAATGAATGAATTCGTAAGAGCACATCTTGAGACAAAAAATTCTGATTTTGAGAAGTCCATCCGGTCATTGAACAGTGTCATCTCCAAACTGGATCTGTGAGGCTTAGTTGGAAAATTGAAGAGTCATCTTGATGTCAACTCCATCAAACAAAATACACCTAAATCAAAACATTTCCAGGTATCATATGAGTACGCTTTAACTTCCACCGAAGGTCACTGGTAAGGTCAAAGCGATTTCCGTTTTGTTGATGTTTTGTATATTTTGTCAGATGAAACGCCGTTAGGGGTGGTCGAGAATAAAATCGAAGCGTGAATATATTTATAGAGATAATGTTATTCCGTTAAGTGAACGGCCAATGGGAGTCGGTTCGCCGGCGTGTACTTGCACCGACGGACGTAGCACGGCAGGTTTCGCAATCGGAGTCTCAGTGGGCATATGAAAGGTGCGCGCGTACATATTAATGCGTATGAAGAATGGACCACCCAGATAGAAGGCCGTGCTGGCTCTCGACTTGGGTCTCGAGGGCCCTCGTCGGAGGGTTGTGCGCGCGAACGAAGCACTCCATCGAGAGGACGGACGGACAACACACCGAGAAGAAAATGACACCGTTCGCAGAGAGAATCGTCCTTCAACGTATCTGTGTTATTAGTGTATGTGACATCCACTTGAAAAAGTCCGCTTTTCAAATCTTCATTATTAAATACAATCTCTTCTAGTGGACGACCATTAGTCCAAAGGTCGCTTACTCCAATTGGCCATTTTAGGTACAGAAGATGAAATTGTAACATGTAATTTATGTTTTTTATGTCACAAGTTCAGAGATTGAACGAATTCTGAGAATTTTCATTTCGGATTGATATTATTTTTTTTTGTTTCAGATTCTGTAGGTGAGTTTGCAACAGCTTTTTTGGTTAAGTTTCAATTCTAGTGAGAAACAGAATTTGCACCCTGCAAGTGCAAAGACGAAATGTTATGAAAGCGGACGAATGGGTCTAGCAGACATAGGATGTGTTTTGAGCCTCGGAAAATTAACATATAGAATATTATGTAAATCAGCATTGATTGATGTTTTTGAAAGCGTGAAGCTTATAGAAGGTAATGGTGAACAGAATGAATTCATCATTTTTTTGTAAGTTATTTATGACAATATGAAAAAAATACAGGAAAATGTTTCTGGCATTGTCAAAAGTTAAAGAGGAAGTCATCCATTTGATGATAAAGCAAAAATCAATCAAATTACAAGTTTTCAACGACAAAATTTGTTGTTACTTTTTGCAAAATCAATGAAGACATCGAAAAAGTTGTTATTTTCAGTTAAAATTTGTTGAAAAACTTTGAGAACTACATTTTTTGATCCCTGCAGTTTTCAAGTACAAAAACATCGAGTTACAAGAAGGTTTCTCAGCCATTTCCAAAAGACCACTAAAAAACTACACCCAGAGACTTTCAAACGAACGTATTCCTTCACGCGCAAAAGTGCAGAGGTCAAATATTCCAGGTCTCAGGCCAGGTCGTCTCGAGAGCATAATGCGTTGCAAGACGGTTAAAGAGATGTGCAAACAAACTTTCATCAACTTCCGAAAGACATGCTTTCATTTTTTTTGTGTCTCCCTCGTTTTGTTGTACCTCTCTCTCCCTCGTCGCCATCCCCCGCACTGAAAATGTGTCACGTTCACGCGCAAACATGAGTCCTCATTTAGCAGAAGAGAAGACGAGAAGGCAATCCAAGAAACGTCGACGAGCAGAACAAACGCCAGGTCCGATGGCGAGGTTCAATTAGCTCGTCATTTTCGTCACAGTTTTTTGACACTTGACTTTTAAAAACCGACACGTTTTCATTCCGCCGTCCGGTTTCTCGGAATGCCGCAGTCTGAAAGGAAATTTTGAATACCGAGAAGGCGACGTGTGTGGTCCACGAGGTGTTAATCGAGACGACGGCTACCGTGAGGTCCGCAGCCGGCCCTTCAATTAGTATACCATCAGCCCACGTTTCCTCATCGCGCCACCCCACTCCCAGATCTTCCAAAATCTTCATTTCTGTTCTTTGTTTTTGGGTTCCTCGCAGCAACCACTTGCTGGCCTCGCTTGTTATTCCTTCAAATTTATTGTTCGGACTTTTATTTTCGTTCTTAGCTCAACGATGTTTTCTTTGCCTTGTGACGGACACGCATAGCAATGACAGAGGAGTTTTGACTACGCGCCACTTTGCGGTGGCCAAAAACAGGATGACGTTTATCATAAATCACAAAAGTTTATTTAACTTTTTTTCGTTTTGTGTTTTTAAATTTGTTGCAAATCGACAAGTAAAAGGATTCGGGGGGTTTATACATTGGCGGGATTATTCATTGCGAAAAGATTGAAGAAGGATTAGTTCATAAACTGGACCTAAGGTTGACCACAGAAAGACTCTGCGTAGGAGAAACAATGTGCGGCTTCCGAAAACCGGAGGAGCCGGATCATCTGGTTGGGAGGTCTTGATTATGTGATAATTAATCTGGAGTTTAAGTGTACATTCATTCACACAAGTTTCTTAATCATTTTTTCATCTGAAACATGAACTCTGTCATATTTTGCAACATTACAAGCCCGAAATATTCAAACTCAATTTTATTGAAGTAATCTACACCATTGAAAACAATTTTTTCAATGAAAAAGTTTTGAAAACAGAACTTTTTTATTGGATTGTATTAAAGGATTTAGTTATCTCAAAAATGTGAACGGTTTTATGAAAAACGTCCCTTATCAACTGTCCTTTTTTGTTTTTCGTTTTTCTTCCTATTCTTTTTTTTTCGAAACTCTTTATTACTTGCTGGGAAGTACGGTGGAGAAAATTTATACACCGAGCGGGGTTTCACGATTACACAAAGGCAGAGATAACAAATCGTCAGTATCAAGAGACAGTCTTTATCTCGATCTACGTTCTTAACCATCGGCAATAGTTTAGATTACATTTTTAACGACCCCGTAATCTGAATTACACCTAAAAAATAGCTCCATCAATGCACTGTTTGTTCCAACCTATCATCGCAGAACATTTTTGTTCCGACACATTGACACCTGGAAAATTATTCTTTCCTTTATTTAGAAACCCCAAAGATATCATACGAAGATTATTCAAGTACAGAGAAACTTTTAAAAAAGTCTGAGAGAAATTGTTCAAATTTTTCAACTGATAACACGAGAAAAGTTGTTTTTGTTATTGTTGTTATTGAAAAGTAAACAAGCTATAAAATGAAAATAACTTGTTTGCAAATCGTTGTAAATAATTATAAACAAAAATAAGTATCAAAAACTGAAAATTGGAATGATTTTAACGAATTGCAAGGACTTTTTTAGTTGACCTATTTATGATTTGGAATTGAAATTGCATTTACAAGTTAACGACGAGCTCAAATATTATTCTATTGACCGTGAGGGGTGTACGGAAATCGCATGCGACTGTCAGTAATAAAGGCCGTTAACAATTTATTAGGTGACTTTATGGCACGGTGCAAGTGACGTCCTCTCAAAGCGCCGCGAATGAAAAGAAGACGCAAAAAGCATGCATATAAGTCGAGAGAGTAGGCAAAATGGCGATGTTGGCGGTGTGTATGCCGTGACAAATATTTGCTTGTCAACAGAGGCCGGCTCGCTCATTCACGCTTGCAAGCCCGCCACATGTGTGCGTCCCCATTTGCCGGCGCACACCACCGCCTGCCACAAACGAGCTTACGTGCACGTACAAGAGTATGTTTGACACGACCCGGCGAACGATTCGCAAAAGGCTCGTCGCCGCGTTTGAGCTGCGAATTCGCCACCATCGATCGCCCACCTCCCCCAAGCACCTAATTAACTGTGCAATACCCGATCGGGACCTACACCTCTGCGAAAGATTGCTCTGTTTACCCGTCCCATTATCCCATCTCGAATCCCCAGACTTTACGTTTTCGCTTCATTGCAAACTTGCGGTCTAATCAGCTCCCGACCATAACCTTACTTTTTGCAATTTGAACGGTTGTCACATTGTTTACACTTTTGTTTGAATTTTTGAAATAAAAGTCCGTTTCGGTTTCTTGTCCGGGGAAGTGAGTGCGAAAAGTGGAATTTTAATGTTCCAATTTGGAGTCCGGAGCTTTTCATTAGCCTTATGCGTTGCGCTGGACACACACGGTTGTTTGCGTAAACACACGACGGTCTAAGAAAACGGCCACAGGTTTCTTAACTTGTTTAGAGTCAGTTGCGCGTACTGAAAAGCAAAAAAAAGCATTTAAGAGAGCCAAACAAAAAACGCAAAATGGAGGAGCAGAAAGCTGGGCAAAGAGAAGAAAAAAAAAGGAAGCGAAAGAGAGAAAGAGAAAAAAACAAACGAAGTGGACGACACCTACTGCTCCTACTTTCGCTTCTATTCTCTTTTCTCTCTGTATGCTTTTAATTTACCGGGCGGCAGGCAAATGTTTGCGCCACTCCCCCACGATTGTACAACCCATCTCTGGCCTCTCGACCGCCTCTCTCTTACTCTTTCATCCCTCACGTTACTTCCGCATCCCGATCGTTTGCAACCCTCAGACTCCAAGCATATACCCAGATTCACGTACGTATATAGATGTATATACATGTACACATGCATTTATGTA
Source organism: Telenomus remus (assembly GCA_020615435.1). Classification (NCBI taxonomy): domain Eukaryota; kingdom Metazoa; phylum Arthropoda; class Insecta; order Hymenoptera; family Scelionidae; genus Telenomus; species Telenomus remus. Next base: position 19,268,580 of record CM036336.1, on the reverse strand, counting down.
CGCCAAATATGCTCCGTCGAATATTTGTGCTTGTGTTTGTTGGCAGTGGGTGTGTTAGTGTGTGTTTATATAAACATACACGTACCCACACCTGCGAGCATTACGCTTGTCAAACATATAATTCTGTCTGATTTCGACTCGGAGATGCTACGCTGGACTGTGACGAGCAATATCGACCGATTCTGACCGATGATGTTGGTCGACGGGACCTCTAACGCCTAAATCCAAACGGTTAAAAAGAATACAAAATGTGCCATTCGTCGGGCACTTTCGTTCAACACTATGGACCATTGAACCCGAAAAATCTACAAAATTATGGATTCGGTTACAACTGCAATTCAGGGCTTGTTTTCTAACCCCAAAAAACGAACTTTGTGAACATTGGTGAGTTGTTATTAAAGTGTAACTTTTGTTTGTTATTGATTTTATTCGTACAATTATTGAAAATAGAAATCAAAACAACGAAAAACATTTTGAATATTTCAATTAATGTTATCAATAAATGTCATATCAATTTGTGTTCTTTTTTGCGTTGTTGAGCAACAATAAAAAGTGCAATTTCCACTGTTTTGTATCACGCAAAAAAAGTCCGCGCAATAAATTATTACAGAAACAAACATTACATAATTATTCGGCTACGAAGAAACATAATTTTTTTACGACTCGACAATAACTTTCCAAGAATAATCGTGCATCGCGATCATCCGACGGTCTCGGCGTTATCTTTGTTTGCCCGTGGCAATTTTAGTTGCAAAAAGAAGATGGACGATAATTGAACGAAGGTGCAATTACGATTCAGCGCCACGCGCCTCCGCGACTTTTGATGTACAGCCTTTAATGTAGGTTAAATAAGCCGGGACGCGAAAAATTGATCGAAGCTTAAAAACATGTGACCAAAAAGTCAGGACAAGTCGGTCTCTTGTCAGGTCAATCATATTCTGTTTGCCCGAGACAAACACTTGGTCTTAATAAAGCGAGGGCGAGCTGCGAGAGGACCATCAGCGGCACTAAGAAAAAGCAAAGGATATCGCGCTCGAGTTTTATCTCACGTTTACGAGGCCGACTTTTATGCCTTATTTAACGCAACAATAAAATATCATTTACCGCGATCTATATATAGGCCTGTACACAAAGGGGGTGAGACAGCGAACAAAGTACCTTTATCGGGGTATAATTTTGGCGTCTAATGTACACATCGCGACAGTTATTAGGGGCGGTTCGGTCGCGCAAACGCTCCAGGCGAAAACCTTTAGGTCGAGCCGCTCCGGCTACGTCTCTCCCGGGGACAAACAACTCTGGCCGCCATGTCGCCAATAAAGCGAGCCGTCGCACGACCATGATTTAAAGTAAACCGACCTCGCTATTAGCATAACTGTTTGCACTTTGGATTCTTCGTACCTGCGAAATTTTCATTTTTCATCGCCCACCTGCGAGATTCGACTTTTCTCAGTTTCAGTTTTTTGGCCTACAAAATATATTTTTACTTCCCTCAACCACTTTGGACACAATAGAGAAAAATGTAATCTTAATCCTTGGTAAATAATTTGTTAAACAATTTATTTAATTGATTTTGGATAATAATGTGCTCTTTTTTCTTTCAGGTTTTTGGTATTTGAAAAATTGGACAAGACAACTGGTAGTTTCGAAATTGACGTACAGCAGAGAACAGAGAAAATAGTGAGCAAAGTGCGATCCGGGTGTAAGTAGGTTCTGCAAAGCGAGCCACTCTGCGAGTGCAATACCCCTTTGATGAGATGAATTTGAGCGTCGTCTCTCGAGCAGCGAGACTCCGGGGAGGAACGTCGGCATTGCTAAGTGCGCGCTTACGCCAACTTCTAGATGGCGAAAGTTTATTAATTACTTCGAATCAAAGAGTCACGTCTGCCGAGGCTCGCAACTCCGCTCGCAATTCCTTTTGCTTCCTGCTTTGTCTTTGTTTCCTACCAGAAATTCAAAAATAAGTTTCAAAATGTAAACCCAAAACTACCAGTAACAAGATTACAAGAAACAAAAATGAGTGATTATGCGAAACAAAAAATTCCATATTCAAAAATATTTACACTGGAAAGTTTGAAATTTTAATTCATTTTGTTGTCTTTTTTTATTTTGGTTTTTTTGTTCTTTTGTATTAAGGATTATATATTATTGCGGTATTATTTGAATGATATTTGATGAGGTAAAAACAGAAGACCCATTCATCGATGACGTATATCGTTATGCGTATTCATAATTCATTCATGTCCATCTCGTTGGCAGCACTTGAGGGGTTGTTACAACGCCCGCGTCAATCGGTAAGCGTGGCCTGAGGCGATATTTATAATACTCGTTGTTTTCGCATGACAAGGGAATTCTCATTGTCGACGCATCATCATCGTGCATAATTCGCCTAAACGGTCGGATGTGACCCCCTTACTTTCTGCATCACCCTCGCCACTCTGTTTATATATTACGCTTATTTCGATCACAGACCAATGTCAATAACTTCGCTTAGACCGTTCAGTCGCTTTATTACATATTCATTCATGTAATTAATTTCACTTTTTGTTCAATCAAATGATACAAAAAACAAAATTCACAATCAATCCTTTCTGGCTAAATTTTAATAGATCAATTTAGGTTCTTGGATTATGTATGAGAAATGTATCAGCGAAATGGTGCGCAGTCGGGTTTACGCATGTACATGGGCGCACGTACAGATGTACGTATGTACACGTGTATGTATACATATAAAATGTACATGGAGTCGCTTCCTTGTTCGTCCGGTACTTTTCGCTAAATCCCGGAACTCGGCAAGAGCTTCGCTCGCTGCCGTGGGCTTGTTTGACTTTACTTCTAGCTGTGTAATTGAATATTATACCAGCCGGCCCCGCTAGAAAGGCTCGAAAACTTGCGCGCGCGAGAAGCAAAGGAGTCGGGGCTCGTGGGATTTTTCGACGCAACTTACTTTGAACGCTCCAAATGATTCCATAGCCCACGCAAATGTTTGAAATGAGTTTAAAACAATAAGTTTTAGATTGATGCGAATACCCCTATCAGTCAATTAGACAAAAATTTTGCTTTTAATCTTGTACTGTTTTTCATAAATTGAAAAATATGAAATGTTGAAGATACAGTTTTTGAATTCTTCATTGAATGTTTCTATGTCTGTAGTATCATTTAGAATTTCACTAGTCCAGACCACGTAACGCTTTATTTCGACGTATTTTCACGAGAGTTGATTGTGTTTTTAGTCACTCGATTGGCAACGCAAAATCATTATTAGCGACTGCGAAATACCTCGCTTCGAAAAACACAAAAACGATCTAACGAGTTTGAAAGAGCAGCTGTATACTTTTTAGTCCGACTTTTTTTCGAGCCTACGCTGGGACACTGACCGCAATTTCGCTTTTATGTTCTGTTAATCTATTAACTTTCGTTTCCGTCCCAAACGCTCCGATCAACTATTGAACATTGTTTCAAAATTACTCTACTTATCAATTTTGGTTCTAAACGTTCTGATTTGAATGCTATGTTGCACTTTCATTTGGGGTTCAGTTGACAAATCATAATCTATGCGTCGGAGCCGGCCAGTAAATACTCGTTACTAACGCCTCGCCCCTTCAGCTGCATATGTCACACCTTGTTCGATCGTGCCACTTCCAAGATATAGCTGGAACCAAAATTTACCTTCAATAAAATTCAGTTACTCATGAATTTCAACTGATTGATACTAATCAAAATCATAAGTACAAATAGCTCAATTTTCTAATCGATTTTCTACTTTCAGTTCCAGTCTCAACGACAAGCTTCAATCATGGACATATGTTACAGTTTATGTTCCAGAGTATCGATTCAGAACAAATGGAAATCTACTTATCTTGAGTGGTTATTTAGTGCAGGGACACAAAATAGTGCAATTTTCAGACTCAAGTACACGTAAAGGAAACAATGCAAGGGTAGATTGGGCAAGTGTTAATAAACCATGGTTGGCTAACCGTTGATCAACTACAACCAATTGGCTTCTAGTGATTATTTTCCAAAACTAAAGTTTACTTACAAAATTGCATTTTGAAATTGAATGAATTGATAAAGTAAAACTGAAACATTTAATTGGACCATTTTTGTGTTACTAATGTTGATGCTCAAACAAGATTTATTCAAGGTAGCCAAACAGCACATGATTCAAAGCCTTTATCCAATCAAAGACGAAAAGAGCTCTTACGTCGCAATGGGAATCGAATCGGTGTTAGGCGCGTAACATGTTACATTTGGTTTGTGAGTGTTAGCTATTACGTTATTAATTGAATGTAATGAGAGTCGATGGAGTAACGCAGAGTGGTTGGGTTAGGGGCTGTAGACAATCTCCAAATATTTGCGAGCCCAAATATCTTACCTAAACAGTCGAGCGTCATAGTGGCTGGCTCTGGAGCTTGGCTTACATCTGTCTCATCACTCTCGTCTTCTTCGTTTGTAAATGCACACTGGGATACGAAATTCAATGCGACTAGAGCAAGCAATCGCATGCTGCTTCACCGCCGCTTCATCAACGGATGACTTTCATACGATTTGCTGCAAGCCACCGCTGCCTTTGACTCGCATTTGTGCACCAAATCTTCCGACATGATTTCTCATCTACCCTCCAAAGATCAACTCCAAAAACTCAAGTTTGTATCATTCGAAATTTCAGAAAACTAAAAGGTATAGAGTTTAGAAAATATGATTCAGTTTTACAGATGTTCGACTCAAGTTTATCGTTGTAATTCTTGTTTTTTTCAGATAATGTAGCAGACGCCTTATCCTAAACAAACAGCACATGCACGATACTATAAATTTTTTTGTTCATTGTAGAAATGAAAATTCCCGCTGTGGACTTGTGAAGTATGTGTTGGTCTGACACCTGGTCCATTCAGGACACGCGCTCTTGGGCCAAGCTCGCGGACACCCGAAAGGTCCACAATTTGTCATGATTAACACGAGATTACCGGTTTCGATGACAGAAAGTAATCTCATTAACGATCACGGATGCTTTTGGCCGGATCTTTAATCCTTTAATAAATTGACTGTTACATTCGAGCTTTTATGACGGTGCATGTTACCACGCTTTTTTTTTGCGCCGGGACTTGTGAAAAGAAACCGACGAGGCTCTCCTCGTGTGTACATTTCAATTTAAATGCATCTGAAAGTTTGATGAAAAGCAAAGGCAAGCTCGCGGGGCGGAGAGAAAAAAAACTGTAAATCCTCAAATTTGTTCTGAAATTATTTTGGTCACGGTTAGATGTACATTTAATGTTCAGTTAATAATATTGTTTGAATACAAACACATGCTCGATTGTCAAACAGAACCGATACTCTTGGAGATTCTCGTTTGGAGTTATTTGTTTGTTCGAAATATTGTTTGTGAACGAACGATAAAAAAACGTGATACCGAATTCTCCCTGTCTCTTTGAGAGGAAGAGTCAATATTACAATGTTCATAATATTGTTGGCCAATAAATTGTTCGACTGTTTATAATTAAACAAAGAGAGAAAAAAGTTGAGCGACGGAAATTGATAGCAGATGTAAATCAAAATGAAATCGAACGGAATTTGTTTTCTGAGCCAACTCAACTGGTGTTTGACGATGATGATTAGTACAACTCCACTTTCGTTCCAATCCATAAAATATTTGTTCACTTGCAATATTTTTATTTGTCCTCGTTGGGGGTTTGCGTTAGGCACATATTATACGTATAATTCTGAGTGCTCATAAAACTGAGCACTCCATTTCTATTAACCAACCGGCTCTTTCAAATCGCAGTCAAATCAATAAATAAATCTGTTCCATATTATTTGCTCCTGCCAAACAAGCTAAATCAAAAACACCAATGTGCATTTTCCAACCAAACCCAAGCTTTTGGAATTTGAATCATGATTAAATCAGGCAACCATTGATTGGCTCGAAAATCAAGACGAACATTCGGTCTTGGTAGTCGAGTGGGCCAGTGAAATGGCACTGTTGAACAATTGTCAACGGTGTTGTTGAAAGTCCTGCATCAGCGTTTGCCGAGCATAAACAGCGCGATTTGATTCAGGGGTATTTTTTTTCACTCCAAGCTACCACCTCGCAGTCGACTTGCAAATATGTGCTCGTACGTGTGTGTAATCATATAGTAACACTTTTGTAGCACATGAGAACACACACACACTGACACACTGGCTCGCGTATATGAAAACGCGGGTTGCACGCGTGCTGCTGCCTTTTGTTAGTGTATACGCTGTCAATATTATCCGACAAACACACTTAAATAGGCTTAAAATACTAACATTGGCTCTGGCTCTGTCTTTTTCTTTCTGTCGCGTCATCTGCGTTGCTCACACTTCGCCACCATTGAATTGTGTGCGCTATGACTTTATACGAGTGTATACTTAGCCATAGCAATGTAGTCACTCGTACCGAGTGTAATGTGCAGCATAATTCCAGTCATGCAAACTATTTTCAACACTTTTTTGACTGATGGAATTCGGCCAGCATCGACCAGTCTTTTCATTATGCAAGCTCACAATTTGAATTCACTTATAGATCCCGTTGAACCGCCTTATCGTCAATTAGTTAAATTTGTGGCGCCCAACGTGGGGTTAACGAGTTAAATTTATAAAAATTTAGAGATTTTAGATACCACTTCTAGAATTAAGTTGAATTTTGCAAACAAATTTGTCAAATTGTTGATAGATTTAAAACCTAGGATTTTTAGAATTCTAAAAAAATGAAATTGGCGCCGAACGTGGGGCCACTGTGTAATTTCACAAAACGGGTTTCGACAGTCTATATTGAAATGAGGGTTAACCAACAACCCCATTTTTATTCAATCAATATGTACACAAAATCAACACGGATAAATCAGAGTTCGGAAACAGCCGTAAGAACAACGAAGCAAGGCGCACCACATGTCCAGGTTACAGTTTTGGTACATTCAGAGTGCACCCATGATTTATCATCCGGCAAAGTAAATAAGATCTGCGTTCTCAAAATGCAAAGGGGAATTGGATCGTAAAGCGGCGGAGGAAAAAACGGCTCGGTCGATGAAAGGAAGATGGACAGTGCGGTAGCTGCACACAGTAGTTGCAATGCAACATTGAACTTGTAAGAACTAACGAGATCAGGGAGTTTCAGGCCCGGCGACTGTTTGCCGATTGGCTTAAATCAGCGCTAACTAAGCCGATCGATGCCAATTCATGATCCCAAGACAGGCCATCCCTTTTTGCCCTTTCAGTAGCAGCGTCTTCTCAGAGTCAATCGTGCCAATTGTTACTCGTCCCCCTTCGCCGGATGGATGTCGCGGATTATTTTCATTTGTCAACGAATCAAAAAAACGGTCCCAAAAATTCATCAATTGAACCAGATCAAAAGTCTGGAGTCATCAACAAATGTCCAATGGTGATTCGATAGAAAACTTTTACAATGTTTGAAGTATTAAAAGTTAAAAGTTAAAATTAAAATTGGTTGAGAGAATTTTCTTTTTTTTTTTGGAAACCAGAGTTTACTTAGCATTTGTGCATCCTTGTCGTACCTTTTGCGGGTTGATTTTCTAGGATTACAATATTTGAAAGTACTCTGCCATTAAATGGTACGGTTTCTAGGAGAGGTACGTTTTGAACCAAACCCATAATCTCAGACGTCGCTAGGGGACTCTCCAACTTTACGGAACTTTGCATTAAGGATTTGGTCTTGCCGGAGGGTTGTTACTCGTATATTCAATGTCTTGCGAATTAAATGTTATTTGTAGTAGGAATGAAGGTACGCTCCAGCAGGCGCCATTCAAACTGTTTGTATGTTTTTGGATATAAACTATTATTGATCCAACCTTTTTACCTACTCCTCAAACGACACTTTTCCACAATCAACCAAACTTCAAAAAAAATGTTCCTCCTCTTCAAAAAAATGTTCAACTTTCCTTTGACAAATTCAAGTATTTTTTTTTAATAAATCAATCCTCAAAGTGAAAGATTTTATTCTTTTAGATGTCATTATTTATCGAATTTGCATCACACGATGTCGTCGCAGCTGATTAATTCGGGTATAATTGAATTTTCAGGACAAAGCGGGATTTGGCGGCTCCCTTACATTGGGAAAAGGCTCGTCTACCTGACGGAAGCCGTAATGGTCAAACGCCAGACAAAAGTCAAATGTCCGGATGTGGATCGGGCATTGTGCTGGCTGGTCGATGAATTGGCGTGAAATCCGTGTTGTGCCTTTTCGAAATTTCTTTTGACACGCGTTTCAATGCTCTCGCATAGTAGCGGCGGTCTTTTGCGAAACGAAATGAAAGTGCGCTTTTAACGAGAGAGCGGGGGCGTGCTCCGTGTCGGATCGATAATGATCGATCGTGAGAATCTCGTGTAATATCAACGAGTGAAAATGTCGATTTATGTTTCCGTCCGGAAAAAAGAGAGATTCTTAGGATGTGGGTGGGGTTACGAATTTGAATACGCTTTTAATTTCCAAATGACGTATTGGGGTTGCTTTATTTTCGAGTGTCCAGAAACATCTTCGTCGAAAGGGATACTTTGGCTTTGACAAATTTTCTCCTTTTTTATCATGGGAAAAAATCTAATTTTGTTTTTCTCACCCTTCAGCAACTTCATGCAATCAATTTTCCGGAATTCCGGAAAAACTTTGTTGTTTAGTCTGAAGACCAGTCCACTTTGCATGAAAAAAAAATGTGCTCCGAATTTGTCAATACTTCCTGTCGAGACACTGAATGCATTTTACACGCCCAATCATTCGAGCACAAACAAACAAGCTTTTGCGTCTTTTGAGTCGACCGTTCCATCTTTTTGGCGAGCATCAATCGAACAGTTTGCCTTAGAGTCATCTTCGCAACAGGAAGTCCTTTTTTTTGCGCGAGCAAAGCATCGTCGTTTGATTCAGAGGCCTGGTCATTGATGTGGCCCGGTGGCTGTCCTCTCTAGAGTCCAGTCTATGGTCATTGCATGCTATTTAGTCAACGTTTTACAGACCTTGAATGGTCGTGTAACGCATCGCAAACACATTTGACCGGCCATCCAACCGAGCTGCCTTGTCAACGCGGAAATGATTCTACTTGGTGGCACATTGTGCTCCTGTTTGGACATGTGTTCCGCCTTGGTCACGCCTTTTGTTACCGTTTTTTTTTCTCTGAGCCCGAATCGTTCCTCGTGTTATTTTAGCACTCGTTTTGAATTTTATTCGCAACGTCACGCCACGCGCTACTGTCTAAACACGTCTCATAAATCTCTCATCAAAACCAATATTTAAGATGCAATTTCGATTTCAATTGGCTCAATTTTTGCAACTTCTCTTTCTACCTTGCTTTTCGTGTTTTGATTTCCATTTCAATGACATCATCAGAAGTTAAAAACCGAGTTCTGATCACGTTTTATTTTTTACAACTCATTTTAATTTCAATTTAACTTTTCAACTTGAAAATAACACCTTAATTTCGACCCAAATTTCACAGGATATTTATATTTTGTAGAAAAAAAAAGTTGAACAGAAAGTGTTGATCATGCACCAGGAAGTGGCATTTTGATAGCTCTAACAATTGATCGAAGAATGATGAAACAAGTTTTCCTACACAAAATTGTTCTCAGCTGTCAGATGTCATTTTGGAAACTATAGTAAGCTGCAATTAGAGGCATCAAGAGCTGGTGAATTGTGGAATGTACCAGGCGTGGTATTCTTCCGTAATGACAATACGATTTGTGTTAGATAGTTTTTGTATGGCAGGCGTTATTCAATTCAGACAAATTCATTCGGTTGGGGGGCCCGACGGGGCGTTTTGACACCGAGCTACTGAATGCACCGGCTATATTTTTCTGCTGTCATGAAAGGGCCCGACTACCAAAATCGATCATGTAGGTCTTTCATGAAATCATTTTCCAAATACCAAATCCAAATTACCATTTGACACCTCAAAATAGAAAATTCGAATAGAATAGAAATTAGAAAAGTTCGTATGAAAAAAAAGCGAATTTAATGTTGTTACTTTTCGTTTGAAATGGAAAAGTAAAAATGTGAATGAAGCGATTTGATAGCTTTTAAAAAGAGCTGACAGATGTAAAAGGACGTTGGGAGTGGAAGGGACTTTTTTTCGCCACGAAATTACATCGAAATGAACTCGTAATGGCGTGGCGCGAATGGAGATTATGAAAACAGACGAGACTGCGCGCGATGAAATTGCGATGCGTCTCGTGGGTAAAGCGTTACGAGCGGGAAGTCGTTAGGCGCGCGTTTCCCGACGCGAGATAAAATTCTGGGAAGCACGTTTGAACGGCTCTTGGGCTATATGCGAGGCCGGGTATTGTTTTAACGTGTTTGACTCAAATATTGACGCAAGTTAGGCTCGCTCGGCTGCGAGCGGGACGGAACGAGATGAGACGGAACGACCCACATAACATCGTCGGCAAGAGCGACCGAACCCAGGTGAAGTCGAAAACCCGAGAGTCAAAAGGCCGAAAAATGGACAAAGAACAAGGCGACAAACCCGGCACACACAATGTTCAACAGTCGAGACGCTGGTAATGAATTTATACCGACCATTAAGACCGCGAAATCTGTGTCACCTCGAGCGCCACTTTTTGTCCCCGATTTATTTCAAAATTTCGTTCCACTCGCTGTCGCTTATTGCTGTGCTAATTTGCCTTGAATACTTTCAACGATTTGAACATCTCACTTGTCCAAAAAATAATAATAACAAAATCTTCGTCACAATCTCACAAAATAACAAAAAAAAATGAATTTATCGAATCGAGTGTTGAAACAAAAATTTTGTTATAAAAAATTCAAGGTAGAATTACTCACAAAATAACAAGAAAAATGAATTTATTAAATCGAGTGTGAAACAAAAATTTTGTTATAAAAAATTCAAGGTAGAATTAAGATTGGAATCGTTTTCTGTTGTATTCATTCATTGACACGAGTATGTTTTTATTACCGGTAATCTCCCTTTTGGACGAAGAAAGAGCATCAGAGGGTTTGATATTTTAAGTTTTGAATAAGTTGAAAGGAGCTTGCGTGAAATATAGTATCGCGAGTACAAAACTGAGTAATCCAAATTCTTGTAAGAAGCGGATTTGGACAAGTTATAAACCGCTTTCTGTCTTATAAAATCTCATAACCTCGGGGTTCGAATTTCGAGGAGCCAAGTGCGCCGTGCTGTTGGGGAGGATGCAAGCCGTTGTCCTCGGCGCTCCTTCTCCCCGCGTTGAAAATTCAATAGACGCTGTTTGTTTTTCGGATCGCTTGTATCCAAGTCCCGCAGCGCACATACACGAAATGGTTTCACGAAATTATTGGCCCCGACTTAAAGGCTCCTCGAGTACTTATCACTTTGTTGAATTGACGTCGATGGGGAGCAGCCAAAATAGAAGCCGCAAAATCTCCGACGTTCAATCAAACTCGAGACGAAATATCAAGGTATCAGAATTTTGTTTCTTCCTTTTTTTTTTTTTGAATTTCTCTCTTTTTTTTGCAGTGAGAAAAGGCGCGCGAAAAAAGAGCATCGTAAAAGGATGGCCGAGTTGCGACAGCACAAAAGTAACTATTCGAGAAGCAGTCCGCTGCACGGCTTGGCTTCAAAAGACCTGGAATATTGTCCGGCAGTGCAAATATAGTCGCAGACACACTTTGTGTTCCATTTTACTCAGCGAGACTGCCAAGACGCCTCGTTTTCGCTTGTATTTGCCCACAGGCAAATGTTTCCTTAGGCTGACGGCAATGTTTGGGCGAGTCCGGTGCCAAATAGTCGTTGATTTTCGTCAAAACCTATCGAGAGCGCGCTTTCAAAGCAACATCAAGAGCGAGGTATTACCGTTAAGTGATTACAAATTAATTCTCAAATTTCAAACACAATTTCTTGTTTTCTTCCTATTTTCAAAATTCAGACAAAATCTTATGTTTTCATGTCACTGTAAAATTTTTAAAAATGCTTTGTTGAAAGAATATTTATTGATCCAAAATGTTTCATAGTCATTGTTGTTTAAACAAAATAAAATTAATAATGTTCAGAAAAAGTTTAAGAGTATTGTCTGAAAAGATAAAAGGAATCCGATTTGTCTGAAATTTTGACTTTAAAAAATTGAATTACGTTAATAAAATGTTTGTAACGATTGTTTAGGTTTCATGGAGGAGACATGTCGTGTATCTAAGGCTTGTCAGACAGCCGTTTGGTTGTGCATTGTTGGTACGTGTGTGCGTCGGATCCGCAAACATGTCTGGTACGTTGTCAGAGTCGGGCAGGAAATTACGGCCGCCTTTAGCCAGTGCGCTATATTACAACACGCCCTGACGATGCCGTCGCAGAGATCCTACACGATCCAAATATTTGGACCGTCGCATCTGCTGCTTAGGCGCTTTTGTGGGCTTTCGGTGCGCGTTATTGTTGCACGACGCACCGGGCGATGTAACTCACGACACAACGTGATTGAAACCACTGCACACATCCTTTAACTCCAATTAAACGATAAGGCCAAGGATATTGCATGCGATCCCACCACCAACAAAATCATCCCAATGAAACCGATAACACATAATCGACGTCCAAAAAGAGTCTTTGACGAGCTCATAATGTGGTCTTGGAACAGACCATGAATAAAATTATATCTTTTGTTACGACTCTCCATTTCCAATTCAAATATCCGAACAAAAGTGGGACAAAAAATGGGCCATAAAGAGTCGTTGGCTGTCGTCGATGGAACAACAAACTTTTGATGCCTTCACGAAAAACTCAATTCGAATGAACCATAAAACGAGTCGGACAAACAAATAAAAGTGCGAAATTGATAGACGCTGGGACAATTAACGACTATTTTCCGCTCGTATCCATATTGGAGCAACAAGTTCAACAAGACAAGCCATATTAAATGTCCTTCTTAAATACCAAGCAGAAAACGTTGAAACGTCTCGCGATGAATAAAGCAAGGGCGGCAAAAGTTGTCGAGTGTACCTCCCCGGAGAGACTAGATGCGTTATGAGGACGTTAGTAAAGACTTTGTGTTTCTGCGGGGTTCTTGTCCAAATACTGAGTCACTCAGACAATATACTAGGTTACCAGCACGACCGACATGAATCTTTCATCGACACTACTGTTTTAGTGAAAGATCCGCCACTCAATTTTCGACCACGTTTTTCGTCAGATAAAAAATGTCTGGAAAATGAACGGGGAAATAAAAAAAAAACAGAAGTTGTGTTTGGGAATGGGAAATAAAAACTTTGTGATCTTTGTCTTGGCACAATCAATTCCTCTAATTTGCAAAGATGAAAGAGAGCTAAGAATGAAAGAGCGAGGATGAATTATTAAAGCGAGATGCAAAGGGTGGGGATGCGATTACGATGAATAGAATCGACTAATTGTTTGTAATCTTTTGAACAATGCAGGGGTTCAAGTTGAAGACGAGGGTGCAAATTACGAATGGGTTATTGTCAGCTTACAATAACACTCGCTCTAATGTCATGCAAAGCAGTTTGATCTTGATGATTGTTCCTTTAAAAATACAACAAAATGTAAAACAATCAAATCTTTATCGATGTTGAAATTTCGAGTTGGAAAATTATTCCATTTAACTATTAGAAAATTATAAACGGAAATGTTAACCGGTATTAATGTTTTAGAAAGTGTTTGAATTTCGGATTTGAATAATGTCGTAATTGGAAAACAATTAGCTGGGAAATTTGGCATAGTTGAAAAAAGGAGAAAAAACAGAATACTCTCGGAATGAAAATGAGCACGGAGCCCTGCAGACATTGCACGACGCGAGCGAAAAGTTAAAATATGCAGATACTCGACACGTTGTATACAAAGTACAAACTAAATTTTCAACGCGTACAATGAGCGAGTTTACATTCATTTGCGTACAAGCAGCGGCACGTGGAACAACCGATGGCTCCAAGTTTCGTGCCCGGATTAAACGTAATATATCTCGGATTAAAATCACAATGAAACTTTCAGCCCTATTCATCTTGGCGCAAAAACATTGCGTCAATTAATTTTTCGTACAGTAAATTGTTCCCATTGAATTCAAATGTTTTCAATAACCCGTCTAGTCACTTTACAAAACATTTCACGATTTACATTCAATTTTGAAACATTTAATAACAAATATAAGTTTGAATATATGTTTCTTCACAACATTAAATCCATCTCAAGAAATTAATAAATTATTTTCGTAAGAACAACATTTGTACACTTTTTTATTCAGGATTTTTATTTTACAGGAGTGTTATCATGGTGATAAATCCTCATTTCGGTCAGGACATTTTCAAATGTGAAATGTAAATTCGAGTAATGTTCGGCTGACACATGGTGGCGCCAATGTGGCACTGCTTGGGGCAGCTGAGCGAGTGACTGGTGCTGATTGACGTAGCGCTGTTTGACTAGAGGGTTGTTTCTACGCCGAGCAGAATCCCTACGGACCCAATAAGCAGCACATCATACGCATATAGCCGACTGTATCTGTATGGCAGCAGTCCACCCACGCTCACCCTGACCAAGGAGGTGGAGCCTTTGTTTACACGAACTGCATCCCGTCTGTCGTCGTGATACGCCCTCGTTGCGATATACCACTCACCCCTGTCTTCTTTTTTTCCTCCCGTTTCTTCCCGCCGACTCGCAGGTCTTTTTTTTACATTGTTAATATATCAGACGATACGTTGAAATATAAATTTTATCTTCGCCTCAAGCTATGCTTTAAATGAATCAACGTTATTCAGAAGACTTTTTTCAAATTAACTTCTTATCAATTGAAAGGAAAACAAATGTTGGCTCAGTCTTCATTTATTTCCTCTCAGTACAATTTTTGTTTCCAACAAATTTGCAAAGTTTCTTAAAACTTGATTTAAACGAATTTATAAAAGTGTAATAATAATGATAGTCATAAAGATATGAATTTTGTTTGTCAGAATTGAATTATTATTTAGTTGAACTAGACGTGGAGTTAGAATGGCTTTGATTAGGTTCAGATTCATTAGGGTCTCTGGTAATGGAGGCCTGGTTCGAAGCAGCCTGGCTCGAATGGGCGAGGCAGCGTCGAGGTGCGTGTGCGCGTTTGCACGCGTGGCAGCGAGAAACAATTGGCCGTGTATGTGCCGCGTGTATCGTAATTCTGTGCCACTGCGATTTAGATTAGTTAGATTTGCTGGCAAACAGGCGCCGCGAAATACAAACAAGCGCGACGGCAATGGCGACGCGCACTTTTAATTTCATCCACGATGATTACTCCAAAACGAATGGCTTTTTGAGTGGATTAAAATATTCGCCTCGCCCGTGTCGGCATGCTAATACAAAACCGGCAGTGCGCGCGCGTGCCAACACACTTCGTTATAATTAATGCCCGTCCCCCGGTCGGCCGCGCAACAAATTTTGCGCACGCTCATCCTTAATTCAATTAAAACAAGCCTTTGCGTGTGTGTCGCAGGATGAAAATTCGCACCAGATTCCACGTCTCGGTGTTTTACATTTTTTTTTTCGTCTCTCAAATTAAATTCCCCTTAGTTGTTGCACTTGAGTTTTTCTCACAACCCCTCCCCCTCCCCCGGTTTGACGTTTTTTTTTTCAGTATGATTAAAAAGGAGAAATCTAATCTGTGTTAATTAATTTGGAGATGAAATAAAGTCAGCCATTTTAACCGTATTTGATTTTCCTTATTTGCAAGGGTGGAAGAAAATGTTATTGGGGAAATTAAAGAAAAAAAGTCAGGTCGCAAAAAAACGCGAAGGGATGTTGGCACGGAAACAGTGATCGGAATTGATTTCGCTCAAATTTGCACATTCCACGAATGTGAATTTGAATCAACTTTTGATAAGTATGAGCTTTCCGTTTTTGGTTACAGGGTCGGCTAATGTTGATTCAATGCAAACATTTAATTTCGTTAGGAGGATGTATAAAGTTGTAATAAATGCATGCGGTAGAAAAGATCGTATACACAAACATCAGAAAAAAGCAGCCGAACGAAAGCGCCAGGTATGGATATTACACAAGTCATATAGCCGGCGCTCGGTCGCTCTTTCCTCGATCGACGCATGCTCTCGATTAAACAAACAAATGTGTTTGCCGGCAAATATAATAATTGGCTCATATTTTCCACCAGCACTCTTCACGGCCAATTTCGCTTGAGCGCTTATTTAAAGTTTTATCGCGCATGCAACGTACATGTGCCTCGCCGACTTTTATTACGTTCAATTATACTCCAAATCAACCGCTTTACATAATAGCCGACATTTTTTTTCCATCAGTCCTGTGTCAAAACTCGAAAATCCTCAGTCAAAACGCTTTTGTCAATTTCATTCGAACCGTCTTTTCTTTTTTTTTTTGGAGTTTGTTTCGATGGCAGAAAAAATGTGTTCGTTTCAGTGATCGACAGCTGGGTTTGGTGCTGGTAAACTGTAATGAAAAATGTTTATCGGGGTAACGTTTTTCGCATATAACGTGACATGTTCAAATAATTGAAACGCATAGCGGGCGAAAAAAGTGGAATATTTTGAGCGCAAATACGGCCCAGCTTGATGACGAAAATTCTTTTGATGTCGGAATTGCGTAATTAAAGCGAGCATGTTCGTTCGATGCAATCGTTTTGCGACTGTGATTCTCTTTTATTAGCTTGCGAAGCGTTTTGACAAAAGGGCCAATAGGGTCTTTTCTCTGTTACGAAAATAACGAGTGAGGTCGAAAATGCTGTGGGTCGCAATCGACCGCGTGAAATAGACCATCGACATCCACAGCATCCGCAGCTTTGGACGCAGCATTATTGGACGTGCATGGCCACGCAGCTTGTACATTGTCAATTTTGTCTGTTTTGGTCTTGTGAAAACAGGCGAAAAAATTTTCAATTAAACAATACAACTTTTGCGATCGTTCTTTAAGGATTATTTTTTGCTGAGAAAAAGGATTAGTCATTAAGATGAAAACAAAAGAGAAATATGATCTCATTAGATGGACTATTTTTGTTACAAAGCAATGATGTTCTCCCCATGTTTGGCGATGAGAAATATAGGTATAGAGGCAGAACCTCTCCTTTGAAATCGTTCGCCATAATCGAGGGAAAATTGCGAGGCAGTATTAAGTTACAACAAAATGGGGTACTATCCTCTAAGTCGAGGCGTGGTCTCGGCTCGAATTTCGTATTGCGTTACATGTTTGCACTGCGTTTAACTTCTATAGATGGAGCTTCTTTGATTTCATTAATTCGTATTTAATGAACACTACGAAATTCTATTAAAAATGTTCCAACTTGTTTGTCTACTTAACAGTACAACATTGAGTCTAATCCAATTCAAATTGTTCAAACTTAAACAAAGAAAATTTGACGTTTTTGTATTTTCAAACTTTTTTGAAATTGCAAGAGTAAAAACAAAAGAAAAAGAAATTTTGTTTGTACGAGCGTATCAGTTTCAAATCATTAGCTTAGGTGCACAACAATGTTCAAAAAACGTTTAGCAAAGATGTCTTTGAAGTGCACTCGGGTCGCATTTATTCAGCGATTCCGTTTGTGTTTGACGGAGGTCAACAGGCGCGCAAAAATGCGGTGCGCGATAATAATTAAAGACACGGCACAGTTTTTGCGAAGGGCTGCAACACGTCGTAGGTATATGTATAGTTACTGGATCAGTCGAGGGTCGATTCAGACGAGCACGGATACCAACCAACAGGATGCTCGCAAATATTGGTGTTTGGCAAAGACTATCCAGAAATCGTGTATCTTTTTCCGTCTCACTTTCTCTTGATACTCGCTGGCTAAACTTTATTTATCTTCCTCGCTCGTTCTCTGTCTTCGTGTTTCCCGATCTGACACCTAGCCGCTTTTTTTCGACCACGGGCTGCCAACTTTTTTTTTTTTTTTCCACCGAAACTTCATTTACCAATCCCACTAATCCTGGCCTACTACTAACGCTCCGAGTGACGAAATTCTGCTGACCCGTGAACGTGTATTTTTTCAAATTTGTTCGTTATTTTTAAGAGTAGCAGTTAATATCGGTTTAATCAAGCGTACTTCGTTGTTTCAACAGTGCTGAAATCATCAGAGATGAAAATACAAACTACTTTACGGGCATGTTTACGAATAAATTTCGCTCGCTGTTTATTCATTGTCGGTACATCATAAAGTGTAACGCTTGATGGATATTTTCATTTTCTTCAAACATTTATCAATTCAGATATCGTGCGATTGTGGCGGACAAAACATTTTGCTGCGAATTAAACGCTGACATTTAGTGTGTGTTTGATTTTTCAATTAACGAAACAGATGTAGTTTTCGGGTGTTGTTTTTTTTTTCGTTGCACGACCCGAATGGTTTTATTGCATTGAAACGCATCCAAAGTTTAAATTATGCTCGCATCAGAGGCCGGATTAATCCTGGCGTTTATCCCTGAGCCTATTCATGGTCACGAGACTGATCCGAAAAATTGGCTTTATCAACATCAAAACAAATGACAGATGGTATTTCGTATTAATTCGGTTAAATAAAATGTTTCAGCGGGTCGCTCGAATTGAAACGTCACATTTTTATTGTCCTTTTGAATCGACTGACAACTTTTAATCGAGTTAAAATAATTAACAATCGAATGAAAAACGATATTCTGGGGAAAAAATGCGTTAAATTTTATTTGTCATCGTTAGATTTCTTTTTTTTGCAGTTATTGCAGTTCTGAAAAACTATTGATGTCACAAATTGATGGAACTGATTATGAAACACAATATTTGTCAGTCAAAAGTGCGGTTGGCCGAGTTGGTAATGGACGTCAAGCATATTTACAAGTGATGTTTTCTAAAGCCGCTCGATTCTTTCTGCTCTTTGCGCCCACAAGTTTGCTTCATTTAAACTTATGACAGGAAAAAAAACTTATAGCACCACACGCCAAATGCCACGTTCTTTTGTCAGATGCACTTCAATCTAATGCACGGACTCGTGCTCTTATCCTTTTTTGATTGCTACGAAACGACAAACAATTTTTTTCATTAAAAAAGAAATTAAACATCTTAGTAATATTTTCTATCGTCATCGATCAATAATTTAAAAACGACGTTTACATAAACAATTGTTAAAGATGCAAAAAAAAAAGTTTATGCTCAAAAAGAATAAAAAATAAAAGAATAAAAGAGAGATATCAGCGACATTAAAAACAATTTGCAAAGATTAGAAAAGCCGACAGAGTTTGATGCATTGGATTTAATTTAGTTTTGATTGATTACAGCGCGGGGTATTATATTTTAAAAGGGACATTTTGGGGCGAAGTGAAAAAACATCACAAATATATCAAGCGACGTTACAGCGAGAGACGTGGGGCTGAAAGCAATCTGCGCGGTGATAACGTCGAGATAACACTTGTCCTGGTCGCCTCTGTGAAGTGCGATAAAAGAACCTCATTATATTACGGTACTAAAGTTGCACGTCCTTCGAAAATTTTGAGAATATTCATGCTTTCGTGATAAGATAAACCGCGAAATAAAACAAAAACCGGTTTTAAATAAAGGCGACGAACTGTTATGAAAAATGTCGCGAGATATGAATATGAAAGCAAGTGTGTGACAGAATTAATGAAACGCACAATTTTCGTAATAAAAACTGACGACGTGAAGTATCGTGGAATTTCGAATTGGCAAAAAAGTTCAAATGCCACCTACTTGAAAAATCAAAATTTTTTTAATTTTGAAAGTAGGCACTTCGCAAAAGTTAGATTGTTGATTTATTAGTTTTTTCAATCATTAATTAATTCTGTCCAATCAAACAACGGTAAAATAAAAGATGTGAAGTTACATTTAAGGGCACAGTAGCAGTTCGCATGGAAAAATATAGTAATTTATAGCGAAACGAATTTCAGTTCAGCTGAAATGTGAACTTTTATGTGTCGGTTGGGACTCAAATAACGAGAGCTAAATTGAAAAGGGCAAATCGTATATTTCATATGTTGACTTCTATGGGACCATGTCACCCACGTTACAATAAAGTTCGTAATTGATACGACGCAAGCCCAAGTTTGTCTTGTTCCCAAACTTCCACTGACATTTTGACCTGGATCGCACTAATAACTTTTTCTAAGCGTCTGCTAATTTACACTCACAAATTGGTTGAATCGACGCACAAATTCACCGTTTTCTTTTCCTAAAACAAAAATCCAAATTTCAATTACCAAACATTGAGAAACATTGAGACACTTAATTTAAAAAAAAGTTGTTTACAAAATGATAAGAGGCATATAAATTGATTCGTCTGAAAATATGAAATTGGACATTAATGATAGACATTTATTTGATTCTCACCAGTGGTAAACGATGAGAAAGCGGAAACGCAGAGCGAGAATGTCGTGACAGGGCACGTGCACCCACTCATTTGATCGCAAGGGACACGTAAGGGAACGTCCGGTTAAAGTGTCGCGATCGTCTCATCGGCGCAAAAATAAAACACCTGCGGCACGCGTCGCTCTTATTATGTTGTTGGCCGATGCGGTTGCGCGTGTGCGATTGTGTTCATAATTTTGAGAGAAATACGCACAAAGGCCAAGCGGCCTGTTGATGGTGCTCGATTAACCCAACCAAAGGGGTAGTTTGTGGTCTAAGCATCTCGATTTCCTTTTCAAATCTACCTTTGTTCCTAACCGCTTTTGATAAGTCGTCATGAAATTAAAATTAAACTTCATTAAATTCATTATCAGGTTAAAAAAGTGATTGAAATTGGTGAAAATGTGTTTGCAATAAATATTATGTTTTTGATAAGTTTTCATTCGGCCGACTGATTATGTAAGTTTGGAGTCAAACAAAAGAATGATTAATTTTTCGCACAGCGCGCCCGAGACGAAAACAAATAGCGCGTATTTATCACGTTAATGGATGTTAATTTGGATTCATGGGCACGTAGGTGTGTCAATAAAGCGGCTCCGAGGTCGAATCGATAATTCGATACACGGCCTACGTATAAGGACGATCACGTATCATGAATCAACGTAAGAGCCGCACTAATTAGTATGTCGGGGCGACGTGACGAGGGCGAGCATATGGCGGTCAGTCCAGATTTTACAACCGCGCTTAATCCTGACTGAAACTACTGATATATCGCTCAATAAACTCAATCGTACACAATGCACAATCCAATTTCAATCCCGATTCTTAAATTACATTTCCCATCATCATTTTTAACACTCAACGAAATTTTCACTCAACCTAAACAGTCACTAATCATTTTCAGAAACATTTCTCAAATTTAAAATCAATTTTTCATTTTACTAGAAAAAAGTAAAGACATCAAAAGTGAAAAAAATAAATTAAGGTTGTATTAAAGCAAAAAAAAAAGAATGAAAGAATTGTGAAGAAATTGATAAAGCGGAGAAAAAGGCTCGCGTTGAAACGGATACCGGATGTGCGGGATTACGTGTCCCCTTGATTGGGCATGCCGATTTTTGACGGTGCTACATGAATGTGAATCGGTGCATCGATCGGCGTGCACTAAAGGGCCGAGTGAATGCACGAAGCGGTCAATGGGGCTTTATTTTCTTCGCCGGCCACTTGTGTACCTTGCGTGTCTTGTAAAAGCCGCATTACGACGTCTACCAGAAAATTGATCGTCAATGAACGTCAGTGCATTGCACCGAGCATCGCGAAATCGACGGATTATCCCGCAATAAACATGTATCCGTGAAGATTTACTAATGCCCGGATCAACAATCCGACGCTCAATTCCAAGCTTAATGGGATCCACGTCTTTTCGGCGGAAAAGAAATTTTATGGGAAACGTATTACAGAGTTATTCAATCAGGTATTTTAGATGAGATTTATTTTTCTAACTTTGTTGTCTAATTTTAAACTTTTTAGTATGAAAATAATATTATTTGTTTCTGTGACAATGATTTTCTTACTTTTTCATGTATTTTTCAGCAGGTTCAGTCAGCAGGTCTCTACATTTAGGTTTGAAATTAGGCAGAGGTGGGACTGAGGGTCGTGGAACTGCTGGAACTGTCCGTTTCTTGTAAATAGTTGTGGTTTTTTTCTTTTGCGACTTCGGCTTCCTCTTTGCACATTGTTTTCGACTGTGGTTTTTTACGTAATTTGTAATTGGTTTCAGTTTATATCTGTAGGGATTCATAAAAAGCAAAAATTTGTCGATCAATTAAATTTAAATTTGAAATTTCAAAGGTTCAAACGAATGACGAACTTGCCTTCTTTGTTTCAATACAATTACACCATACAGAATACCAGTTTTCAAAATTGAGTCCACCTGTTCCATGCGAACGTTCGCAAATAGTTTTCGCATGAGGATGAGTATTTCTTTCTTGGTAAGGCCATTGTCGCTTCTGAGCGCGGAGATTCGTAACGCTTTATAAACGGCTTCGGATACAAGATGCGTCGGTGGTACTGGACGAAACGGTCGACTCATTTACAAAAATTTTTACCATCCCATAACTAGAATTTAGAAACGTTGCCAAACATTTAACTGTTTGTATTTTACAATTTCGACAGTAACATAATAATTACATCTTTTCAATTGTTTCACACTTGACACTTTGTCAACCATCTTGTTCCAACTTTAAAACAAATTTCAAATTCAACGATTTGACATTTCACAAACAACTTTTTCCAATCTTTATTCTTGCAAATTTAAAATGATTGCAATTTCCAAAATAAAAAGAAACAAAAATTGTCAGTCTAAACAATTTTGGAAATCATAATGTTAGAATGTTCAAAAGGCGAGATTGAAAAAAAAAGGAAGGATCCGGGCAAGTAAGACGAAATTGGTGTATTACTTGTTTGTGCTTTGAGTTAATGCCTCGCGATGCTCCTAACGTAGATACATATAGGTATATGCCCGGGAATCGGGTTTCGGCGCTACGGGTTGGCTGGTGTTTGCCAAGAGGGACGGTTGCAGAGGGCCAAACGCGGGGTGCCCGGTTCGATGCTTGATTTCGAGGGTGGTTCGTGAGATAGGAAACGACGTCGGCCTGGTTGGCGTTTGGCTGCTTGCGCAACCACGAATGCCAACTTACAAGCCGTACCTCGATCCAACCGGGTTAGACGATGGCCAGCGCCTTTGATTTCCGTCGGGGATTTCGCGCTATTTAACCAGCCATGCGAAAGCGCCTTTAATCATCTGATTGCTGCTTGTGCTTTGATTCGTTCTTCCTTCCTATCTCTCAACCACCCACCGCCTCCTTCCTCCTCGCCGCAAGAACTATTTTCCTTTCATCCTCTCTCTGCAGTTGAAACACCAAACAGACAACTTTCCACAACTCAACTTGTTCATTTTTGTCGAAAACAGTTATCAAATCCCACCACTCCCAATTACAAAATTTCATCAAAGAAAAATCCTAAGATGTCTTTTGTAACCACGAATCTTGTATGAAAAACCCCTTCTGACGAAAAAAAAAAACTGATGGAACAGGTTTAAAAAAATACAAAGTAATAAAAAAAAGAGCGACCAGGAAAAGTCAGAGCAGGTCCTTTGATCTTTGTTCTCCTTTGGTAGGTCCTTCGAAGGGTTTGCTAAATTTCGCGTTTGCTCTTGGCTCGTGCTCTTGGTTTCACGTTGACTCGGCTTTATGATAGCGCGTCTTCTGCCGGATGTGTCTCTCTTGTGCTCGCTCGTTCTTTCCAATTGAAGTCGGGGCTCGATGGAGCGCGCTCGGTACTCCAAGTCAGGGCAAGTGGATTATTGACGGCACAAAACAATGGCGCAGCTTTGTTCCGCGTATTGCGGCTCCCGGTGTGTAATATGTTCGAATGCCGAGAGCAAAAGCCAAACGCCTGTCCGTCCGCTCGACCGTCAGTTTTGTGTACGAAGTGCTTCGCGTAAGCTACGAGGCAAAAGTGCTCCTCGAACATCGAGTCAAGTGCTCCACGCTACATCTGGCTCTTTCGATCCGGTGTTTATGAAAAATCATACGAAACAATTGTGCGCATTATCTGACCATGTGGAAACCAATCGTTTGTACAATTTTTGCTGTCCCATTTTTTTCGCTCAACTTCTAAGTCAACAACTTTGTTTCATCGTTAAATTTGCAATTGTCCAACAAAATGTTATCAACAAAAATAGAAACAAAAGTTCTTTCAATTCAAATTAATTGGAATTATTCAAGAAAATTTTGGACTAAAATTTTGGTTTTGAAATGATGGATTGAAAAAGAGGGTCTTGGATGAAACAAGAAACTTTGAACAGTTTACCAGTCGGACAAATAATCGATTTGGGTCAGAAACTTTTATTTCGAAGAAGATGAGTGATTGGAAGTTGAATCTTCGCAAGGGGATCGAATCCGGATTCAACTTTATTGCTGCTCTTTGGTACGAATAAGCAGTCCCTTGAGATTCTCCCTAGGGAAGAACCGCCAAGGGAAGGGGAGTTTTCAACCCCGAATTACCAACCAGGCGCACCGTCTTTGATTTCGTGATGGCGAATCTACTCCACTCGCAACTACCAAGGCGTAAACGTGGCGCTTTTTACGATAAATATATCTGGAACACGTCCTGGCTCCGGGCAGAATTCCCCGCACAACGTTAACCGTCGAGCAGCAACGCAAACTTGTAACCTCAGATGGATACAAACCTCACTGCATATTTCAAACATCTTACTCGACAACGTCGTTTTTAAAATATTCATTTCCTTCTGTAATTGATTTTCTACTTTACATTCATTCATCCTGTAAAATTCCACTTTGTCAATTACAATCAACTTTTTTTCTTGGTTTGTTTATTTTTGTATTAGACTTACTTTTATCATTCTGATTATTTGCTGTAAATTCTACTGTACTTCGTTACAAATCCCAGGACAAAAACTACTGTCGAGTTTTTCATCTGACAATTTCACACAGGAAACGTCTTTCTTTTCCATCTCAGCTTTTTGCCAGCAAAAGAGCCAGTGGTTTGAGCACTACACAGAAGCAGACACGACGTCGAGCTAAATTGAGTTGTGGGCATTTCCTTGTTGCTTTGTACGTCGAGTCGAAATTTCGATCCGGTCCTGACGTGGCACGTTGCATCAGTAAAGACGTAACTCCAACGATTCAAAGCAGTGGACCGATTTTGAATCTCCATTTTTGTTTCCTTTTTCCATATTATGTTCTAAAAGTGTTTATGTTTCCTGCAACGAAACAAATCAAACATTATTTCAATTGCAAACTCTCAATTCAAACACAAAATACAAACCAAAAAAATAATAACATATGATAAATAATAACATATGATAAATAAAAAAATAGATAAATGAATGAAATTGAATAAGCGTGGAAGTTGTGATGGATTATTATTATTATTATTATTAATACAGAGTGTAACGTACATGAGGGGGGCTCATGCCATTAAATCGTACGGACGCCTCTCGGGTGGGTATGTTGGCCAATGAATGCGATGTGTTTGCATAGGTTCCGGCGCAATAGTATATCGGGGGTCGCGATGGGTTAGATTTGAAACGTCGGAGAGAAACGCCATTGGAAAAAGAGCGACTTTGGCTGTGTACACTCAGCTGTCGGCCTGTTTTTACGTGCATTCTGTTCATCTCGCATCCGACCTAGTCCTCCTCTGACGTCACAACCAATTATCTTGCAAAATATTGTTCCAGCGGAATCGCGCTATTATCGTCAGTCTGGTTACGAGCGAAAAGTTGCTCCTCATGTCTTTTGTTCTCGGATCATCGGGCGTGTTTGCGTCAGACTACATTAAAGGCAGCTTTACCAAATAACACTACATCTGCGAGACGACCTCAGACCATAGTCAATTCTCAAATATGCATATCGGTTGATGGCGCGTGGCCTCGTTTCTGTCGCTTCAGGCTCGTTGCAAAATTCTAAATCGATTACAATTTTTACAATTTGAAAATATTCTAAAGTTTTTTCCGATTCATTCTTAAATGGTGAGAAAAAAGTTTCATCAATTTGTAAGAAATTTTGTAGAAAACTTTGACTAGTCATAATTTTAAACATTGTCTGTGTTGATTATCCTAATTTTAGAAACAATTTGAATTTGAATTTGTGACTTATTGAAAAATTGTTATATATTTTGAGTTAATGAATTTGCAGTCGCGATGCGCGATGGAATGACGAATTAATTATCGCACAGAAAACTTTATTTGTGGATAGTATACAAGTTGTGCATTATAATCGGTCATATTCCTCGTTTAGATTAAATAGGGGATATCCACGAATGTTGCCCGACAAAGTGTAACCAGCAAACATTATAATGGATCGTATCCCATCTAGCGATGGTTTGTTTGTCGTGTGTACAGCAAGAAGCGAATATTTATACTAAAATAAATTATTTGCCAGCTCAAAAAGTGTGTTTAACGATGGAATAATGATGCCCGATTTTAATACCGGCAAATGAAACGGGGTAATCTGACGTTGTAAATGTGCACACAGAGCTGGTTGCAGTGAAATATTTGAAAACCGATGAAATGTTGCTCGGCAAATTTGTAATTGCCATCGCGGACACACATTTTCAGTTTGCAACGACGTCGTTACGCAATTCCATGACAAAATTATCAACTGCAAATTTTATTCTTTATAACCGTACGGGTCACTTTGGGGTCGTATTTGCGCGCTCAAGTTTTCCAAATACAAAGTGGTTGTAAGTTGAAAAGCCCTTGAAGCGTCGTGTTTAGTTTCAGCAAATGATCCAGAATTCATTGTTATACAAATGTTGTTTGATCAAAGATGAAGATGGAGTTTGTGGCGACTGTGGATTGGTCTGGTATGATAGGCGCATGCTGGATGAGAGAATAATGGCGCGCGTACCATACTTGCTTGTCTGCAGGCACAATCAGACCAAGGTACTGTGTTATTGCGAATGTTGACTCGAGGTATATTTGTCTAGGCGTGTTGCAGCACGCAGCCAAGGGACGTCTCAGATACACGTCCAGTCACGTATGCATTACATCGCAAAATTAAGACACAAGGCACCGATTTACATTCGACAAACACGCGGCAAAAGGTCGAATAAATTTGAGCGCATGAACCAGATCAAACAGGTCGGGCGATTCCAGAACCGAATTGTAACAGTGTCCGTCAGATTTGCTGGGCAAACAGCCGATCCAACCGAGTCTAATCCATTTGTTTAAAATGGAAACATTCTTCGAACTTGTTTAGACACACGAGGGTCTTGGGCTGTTTGGCTTAGCGAGAGGTACACATTTGCTCGGACCCATTGAAAAATCATTAAGTTGTTTGATAGTTAGTGAATTCGGTCAAATACCAGTTATGTGTGACCCCGCGATAAAGTCCTAGGGCTGTATAATGCGGTGGGATTTTAGTCGGTGTTTAGATTAAAGATGCGACAGTGCAAATAATCAACGCGGGATTACGAGGCTCCGGTGGGGCAGCAAAAAGTGATGACCCGCTGACTTTTTGGACTCCAATAACAATTAGGTTACAAACTTGATACTGCATTTAGTTGATTAACCAAAACTTATCCAATTCGCTGAGCCAATCAGACATGCACTCTACGGGCGCACTTGATTTCGAAACCTCAGCACATCCCCGGTTATTCTACCGGGTCAACGTCATTAGTACAATCAATAGCACAGTTGAAATTCCCTTCGAAATGTATCAACAACCCGTGAGCTACGAAATTAAATGAAATTTCTTCGCCAAAGTGGTCCGGCGAGAAAATAGTACAAATTTCAAAGCCAGTTTACAAACTGTGTTTGTCATTTTTCGACGAGCTTCTAATTATATCAGTCGGCAAACTTTTGAGATTAATATTACTCCGGCAAAATATCCGGGTGTTCTCGTCGCTCGTTGAAAATAAAGTGGATGTGGAGGAAACGAGAGGAGAATGTAAGAGGGACAAAGTCGCAGGGGTCGTCGCTTTGCAGTCGAATTCAGCAGTTTCGTCTTGTCAGGGCTGGCAACTTTCCCCTGGTTCCACAGTTTTGGTTGTCTCACAAGTCTTTGTCTTGAAATTCGCTCGTTTTGATTTGCGCTCTCTCATCCGTCACTTTCCCACTAATCCTGTTTAAAAAAAACTTGAATTCACAAAACAAAACTTGTTGTATTCATTTGTTTTTTTGTTCCAAATCAAATCTTGTATTTAATTTTTTATTTTTGTTTGATTGTAATATCCGAGTCTTTTAACCCCAAGTGGGTGACATTTCCCACAAATTTTCAGAAGGCTCCACTCGGCGTGAATACGATTCTTGATATTTTCATAAGCGCGTGGGATAGGTTCTGAAAGGGCGATGAAAAGGGACACTAGGATGGTGACAGTGTCGAGGACACTCGAACGCGAAACGTTCGTCTCCGATCGAAACAATTTCGAGGCGCATATGCGCGACCACCAAGAGTCCTACAAATAATTTGGGTGTCACGCCAAGCTGTGGCTTTACATCCAAGTGTGTACCGCTTTGACAGCGAATTTTCATTTCAATGCATACATGTTACTCCATCTCCGGGGACCATCATGTGCGAAAAATTCTCTATCGATCCTCAACGTGTAATCAACAGCGGAGGGCAATTTACGCTAAACTGGAAGTCCAAAAGAGGGAGTGTGAATGTTACTCCCTGCGACGCACGAGTGATGAAGGGTCGAGAGAATGAAAAAAAAAGAGGATGAAAAAGAAGAGCCCCGTAAAGAGTCGAGTTAAAATTCATGAATGCTCTGAGCAAAATTTAAAAATGACGCAATCGGTCCTTGCAAAACCAGAGAAGGAACCATAAAATGGTAATTATTAACCTACAATATTTAGCTTTGTTTAATCCAGGTACTAAATTAAACTTGTTTTTCAAAAAGTGAACGTTGTCAATTTTGTGTGAACCCAAACCAAGGAAGATGATAAGATGAAACATTCCTGAATTATCACTTGGGTCATGAAAATTATAAGATGCAAGTTCATTCGCAGGTATAGTTATTTTCATTTGCGGTTTTAGAACTAGGGACTTGAGTTAATAAAGGCTCGGGGTGTGCACTAAGTGCTGGTTAGGTGGCATGTCAAACTACATGCCACATCCGTGTGTCCTTTTTGAACAGACCTTTTAAGCACTTGTACTTTTAAGAGTTGTATTTTCCATTCCAACTCGTTGGGGTTTGTTACACTTTACACCACCACGCCTCAAGGGTCTCGTATGTTTATTTCTCAAAGTCCTATCATAATATCAGAAATGTTCATTATTTCTCTATTCACCAACACAACTACAAATACAACAATACTTTTTTCGACAAATAAAAATAATGAAACAAAATCCATCAGACACATCATCTATAAAAAATTTTATCAATCATTAACGATGACCAAGTTTTTGTTTTACTTAAAGATTTTATTGAGTTCATAACGGATGAATGTAATTTTGCAGATAAACCCCATCGTACGAAATCTGGCACCTGAGTTGAAGCGGAAACGGATTTATTGGTTGCACGGTCGGGCAAGCATTGACCCCAGGCAAGAAGGGCACAAGCAAGCCATTGAAAAACAATCGGAACGGTTCGAGGCGGATTGGCCCCTGCGACCCTGCCAATATATCGTCAAGTTAGGGATTTGCCGGCATCTTTGCCCTCGCCGACAAAGTTCGCCTGGAGGCGCCAACAACAAATTTCGCCGTTTATTCTCGAACGCATCGAGCGTTTTTGTGTTGTCCCACATATGGAACGCTTTGGCGGGGATAAGGCGAGCAAATCACGAGTAAGCTGCAGCGACGAAGCACCACGGCTTTGCACCCTCGGGCGCTGCGTGAGCCCTCGACAAAGAGCGAGAGAGATGGTACATCCGATGTGCTGCGAGAAAGAGCAAGGAACTGGATGGATGCATTAAATACGAGCCTTCTCTGCTGGGGTTCCACTCTTCTGTCTCCCTTTCTTCGTATCCTTTCGGCCATTGTGTGGCAGGGGCCCCAGTTCGAATAGGGGGCTTTAAATAATACCAGCTAAACGCTACATATTGCTCGGTTTGTCACGAATTTGTTTTGGGATCTGAATAATGAGCCCTGTCGCCCACGACCCTGCGATTTGCACTGTGAGATATCAATCAGAACTGGTCCGTTCCTGGTATTGCGAAAATATTGATACTGCGATCTGAATTAGCTCTAGTTCATCATTCACGAATTGATAGAATCATCTGTCATATTCTTTTACTTTCACATTCTTAATTGACTTTTATTTCGTGATTTCACATCTTAATTCAAATCTAAATTGAATCTCAAATTTGATGTTGCAAAAAAATGAACGATAATTTTAACCACAGTTTAACTATAGCTTGCTAATAATTTGAACATATTCCCTTCACTACTAGAAACTACGGATGAAATATTATACCGCGACTTTGCACGATTACACGCGTCGTTGCATGTAAACTTGGATGTCTTCTCGTTAGCACTCAATTAACCTTCCAAAGCGTTTCTAATCAGTTGTTTGAAACGACAAGTCTTCTCAACGGTGGAGAGCAAAACTGGTACTGGAATTTCACGGTGAAAGTTTTGAATTTTTTTATTATTTTCCAACAAAACTTGTTCAATTTAAGTTAAACTGAGATTTTTAGCCACCTTTTCTAATTTCAAACTCATTTTATTTGTCATGTTAGTTTATCAAACGTACCAAGTGTAAAAAGTGAAAATGTATTTACAGACTGAGAATTTGAATAAATTTATTGAATTATTCTTCGCTAATTACGGAATCTGGGGCCATTGATTTGAAGCAAATAATTACCCGTTAGGGACAGACCAATATCGGTCATAGTTTTGAGGTGAAAAATAAATCAGCCCCCCCCCTCTGTTATTGGGGGTGATTTTGAAGATAGAAAACGGTGCCCGTATATAATATCGTGTAAGAAGTTTGAAGCGTACAATCAAGGGCGTCGCTTGCTGAGTAATCTTGAGATATTTACTCGCCCATACCGTGGATCATGATACTCGGGTATTTACGAACGCGCGAGCGCGATAATTTGATTTTAGCAAACGCCCGCAAAACGCTTTGTATTAGCCCTGCACATATAGACTCGTTTGACAGAAGTTTGACGACAAAATATTTGTCGCTCAAACAGCTTGGGTTTCTGAAAGTCAGTCTCTGTGCCATAGTTACACGATGTCGTTTCCAGAGTCACCACTGTTCTATTTGAGCTTGATATCTGCGCTCCCAAAGATATCGCACAGCATTTTGCAGCACTTTATCGTCAGTCTGTGATTCTGCACCTTCGTCATTCAAACATTGTAATGTCCGACGGACCATTATCATTTCATTAATTCTCTGTCGTAATGCAAAGTTCGGTCGAGTGTACTTAGCAACGTTGCAAATACGAGACGCAATTTTTTGTTCCTTTTTCTTTTTTTTTCTTATTTGAAATTGTGTAAAATGTTAAATTGGTAATATCAAATTAGATGGAATGAAGTATGAGGTAGAAATGAAGATAGGTTTAGCTGGACTTGAATTGATAAACAACGTTCAATAGCGATGCTTTTATTTATGTTTGGCCAACAAGCCAATATTTGAAATTTATAAATTAAACTATACTCTGTATTCAATTCGAACAAACAGAGTCGAAGCCGCCTCTTCGGTTGTACGGAAAAAAGTAAACTACTTAGCCAACAAATAAATCGCGCCAAAAAACTGTTTGATGAATAAATTTGACTTTTTGATCATCCAAATACAAATCAAGAAACAAATATTGATGCTCGGTTACAAGCTTTTTGTATACTTACGTTCTTTAAAACGGTTTGTTGAGCTGAGACAACATTGCAATTTTATTCATAAAAAAAAAGCGTCAAACAAAAAATTTTCCATTATTATTTAAACTGTTCATACATCATTGAACTTGAATTACAAATTGATATGTTTGAACTTGGGAAATCGGGTTTTATCAAATTTCAATTTTAATATACAATTTTAAAATGAATAAATAAACATTTCACGACTGACTTTTCAGCTTGTGAATTTATCACGTGCGAATAACACTTGGCGCTACCTTGATGGCGCGTGTTAACCAGACTATAATCAAGTTAATCGCTTGTTACAAGTTTAACATGCGTGAAAATACGCGACGCTCATTTCTATTGGCCGTCACTAATATCTTGCACAAATATATCGGTTTGGCCTGGTTAGCATGTGATCTTAAATTCGTCGTTAGGCTTTTTTTGAAGCTCATGTGATTACACTTCCGAGATTATGTTTCGCTTCTCAGAAGTCGCAAGTATCTGTCAAAACCCGAGTCCAACTTATTAAAAGGTACAAAAAAATGCAGAACCTTCTCAGTGTACTCATTTTCATGAACAAATTTTCTTTGATCTCATATCTGATGTTTTAAAAATAGGAAACAAGTTTTATCATAAACAGATGACTTGATACATACCAGTAGATTCAATCAAATAATTGATTAGAAAGTAACTATCAGAAAGGCCCACGTTTGAATTGTAAAAACATGTTTTCAATGTCTGGAAATGATTCCAAAATATCTGTTGTTCGCAACTTTCTTATCACGCAGCGATGCTGGGAAACCCGGCAGTCGAGACAACTTTTGTAAACATCCATCTATTGAAAACAGACATTATCGTAATTTTTTCGATAGAAGACTGAGTATATATACCCGAAATGATATTCTAAAGGAACATCAGTTCTTATTTAGTCTACAACAGTGCAAGTAAGTACCATTTCATAATTCTCTAACATGGAAAATCTGCACTTGTATTTTATTTTTCATTAAAATCACAAATTTAACTTTTTAGGTCTCAAGATGGTCAGGCGACTTTTGGCAATTCTCATAGGGGTCCTGTACGTATCTACAGCATCGTCACAACCTATCTTTGTTCCTCGCGAATATGATGACATGCTCCGTCCTAGTCGTCCCTGTTATTATACCTATTCTCGTCCATTTTTACATTACTCAGATGACATGGATGAAGTTCTTTTAGGCATAACTAAGCCATCTGTAGAAAAAGCAAACGTTTCAACAGTTGGTAGCAAAGATTCTCGAAATCCAACCTCAAAGAGAGAACAAGTTGACGAGAAAACGGTGGTACAAGAAAAGCTGAGTGATATCACAGTCAAAGATGGAGCAGATAAACTTCCACTTAGCACACCTGAGCCAGCTAGAAAAAACACAGACATTTTATTAGTCGTCGAGGACAACTCGGAAAGTCTATCCAATGAAGAGCCAGTTGAGAGGTTAGACAGTTTGAACCAATTGGAGGAATTTTTGAAGGGATTGGATGACATTTCGAAAAATAACGACGTTTCAACAATGGACAAGCTTATGGAAGAACTGAATAAATTTAATGACTTTTCAGTGCGGATTGCGAATAAATAAACAAATTGAAAATCTCAAATGTATTCTACTTGATTTAGAAAATGAAGTAAAAGATGAAATATCGATGAGAAAATTGTTATTTATCAGAAGAGAGAATAGAGTGATTAGGACCATGATGCTTTTTGCAAACATTTACAATATACATTCAAAAAAAGTGTACACAAAGTGCACAGGGCTTCTATATGGAAAACAAATGTTTGTAATGAAATTGTAATGAAGTTGATACTTTAGTGTTGGACTAACAAACGGTACAAGATAGAAAAAAATGTTGTTGTATTTGTTGGAACTATAGCGCGACAGTTTGTGATTATATTTGTTGACAAATATGATTTAACGTTCGTTACTTTTACTCCTTTCATAAACAGAATGTATTTCTTTGCTCAACAAAACGGCCGTATACTTTATAAATTATGCCGTACTAATAATATAATCGCGGTTAGATGACACATCCCAGTTGACATATATTTGTATAATCGATGTTTATCAACTTTATTTATTATGACATGACATAATACACTATTAATCACCAGAGTTCATTCAATGTATAGACACCAGATAAATATATTTATACATTTCCTGAAAACAGACAGACTTAGTCAATGATTAATTTTTATTGAGAATTTGCAAATCAAGCAACCTATATGAATCATTTTTTATTAAAAAAAATCTTAAAAATTACAAACCCACTTCAAAACTGTCGATCTTGAATGTGATCGGTCCAGTTATTTTGCAATGAAAAGGATATAAATTATTCGCTTCTGAATGATTCGCTACAATGGCATCCGGCTTATTTCATTTTCTTTTTTTTTTTTCACTCTGTTCGATTCTTCGCTTGTTTGATCTGCTGACGAAACATTTCGAAGTGTCTATATTGTTATCGAGCGAAAATAAATCTGACTCACAATAATATTTGGCCAACAAATCACACAATACAATGAAAACGACGAAATGCGCGTTTAAAAGTGAAAAGATAAACGAAACTTCAGACTCTCGCTGCTGCAATTTCAAGACGTGCTAATTTTAGTTGCAAAATTGATAACGTCAAAATTCACTTCGTCCCTGCAACTTTTATTTTCAACTTACTTACTACATATTTCGAAATTGCAGTCCACAAAATTTTACTAAAAAATGCAAAATATAAAAATGAAGATCGAGGAAGGATTGAAGAAAACGAAAATAAATAAATACAAGTAAATTGCGAGTGTTGAGTTGACGAAATGACTGAGAATTGAAAGTAGTGATTTTTGCAAGGATGCAAAAAAGCTGGAACGTACGGTAATCGGGCGCGAATGAATTGACGCACGCGCGCATACGTCTTTGAGAAGCCAACCGCATACGCATATGTGACTGGAAGGTTGAATGACGCGGTTGGCGTCCCGGCTGCGCAAATATTGATCGACCGTGTCGTCGCGTTCGAAAAATTCCACCAAACGGCTATATGAAATGTCGGCGACGGTCGAACGACTATGGCGACGCGAAAGGTTGCCCGCGAAGCTGCCTTCTCGCCTTAGCTATTTATCCCTCCCCGCTGGCGCGCCTCTCTCGCGGCGGCGTCACGCCCCCGGTTCGACTTCGATCGTTCGATTCGAAACATCAACGAAAAGGGCACTTTTGCAGCGACAGGTTGTTTGATGTATCAAATATTTGCTCGAACAGCGAACGTCTGCGCGAACAACGCGATTATTCACGGATTAACCCATCGCCCTGAGTGCATTGCGAATCATTTTATTGTCAAAACGTTTTTAACTCCGTATCATAATAATTAACTCGATCGAACCAACTCATCCGATCGATATTACACGCTCGCAAAACTCTGACGATGAAATACAAACATTCAAACACATCTCGACTTAATTGAACATTTTGCAATTTTTTTGCTATTTGTTCTACAGTTGTTTTAACGGAAATTCCAAATTGTCGACGGTTTAGATGTATTTCAACAGGTTTTCAGATCGAGCTAACAAAGTAAAATTTACGGTTTGTGTGCTAAAAAAAAGGTCGTAGATCTTTTTGGGCGAAAAAAATGTATTGCAAAAATGTCGACAGTGTATTTGGTCAAACAGAGCTTTTTTTTTTACTTTTGCAGTTGGAAAATTAAGGACGAATAAAAAAAAGGGAGATTTCGTTAACGTGCGAAAATCGAGATGTATCATCCGCACTGATTCGCTGTGAAATCAGAAACAACTATTTAAGATATACAATATCACAAACGAGTTTGAGACTTTGTGTACAAACGTGTTCAGCATTGTGTACCAGGAGGGAAAAAAAAACGACGATGGAATTACACAACGTGTTGCTGTAAATCAGTAAACAACAATAGGTCGTGTTATTTTAGGGAAGCGCTGCACGGGAGTACATAAGGCGCAGAGCAAATTTGTCAAGGAGTCGATAAATCTCTATCAGAATGTCATTTCTGTTATCTCCGTGTTGTGTTTAATGAGTTTTTAGCGACTGATACACATCTCTCACATTGTAACTTCTTTCCAAATTCATTCTCACAATTTTATAACAGCCTATTAAAATCGACAACATTTTCAAGGACACAAAATGGAACGAAGTTCGCAAAGAATGTCAATAATTTGTATTGATTATTATTGATTTGTTATTTTTGTCATTTTGTATTTGCTGTTGAAAATTGGGATGGAATTTTGGAAGGTGTAATTGATGGTGAATGGAAGGTCCTA
Organism: Telenomus remus; assembly: GCA_020615435.1. Lineage (NCBI taxonomy): Eukaryota > Metazoa > Arthropoda > Insecta > Hymenoptera > Scelionidae > Telenomus > Telenomus remus. The sequence continues at coordinate 19,232,713 of CM036336.1, read as the reverse complement.
ATTAATCATAACTTTTCAGCAATACGTCAATGATAAAAAATGCATGACGATCCGCCCCATGGATTGGAGGGTAAATCGAAGGGTGCGGTTTTTTTCAAGTGGCGCACGATAACGAGAGGAACCGGGCAAAGTCGCACGGATGGCAAAATAGCGCTCGGTTTGTGTCTCACAGAGGGGGCCCCTTGTTGTAAGCGTTTTACACGGCACCCAGCTGTGCCCCCTGGATGCCGGCAATGTCCCCGGTAAGCCAGACCAACTTACAACGGGGGTGGTTTGACGCGTGCTTGCCTCATGCTGCGCCGTCTACCACCTGTTCTTTGACCAATTTCAAAAGGACTTTTCGCTCAATTACCTATTACGCAATAGCCCACAATATCGCTCCTGCAAGATTTACCGCTTTAAATGAGCAAACAATCCTTAATTGATTTAGTATTATTTTTGTACACCTTCATACTTCCTGTTTTGTCCACAATTTATGACAAATACCAAAAAGTGTAATAAATTCATTTTATGAAATTTTGTGATTTGTCACTTAATAAAATTGTATATTAAAATTGAATTTACAACTATTTTTTATTTTACATTCCCTAACATGGAAAATTTTTGCAAAAATGAGTAATTGGTTGTGGACTTTGTTGACCCTGAAATTGAGAGAACAAAAAAATCTAAATCTCAATGTTTCGTACTAAAAATGCTTAGGAATATGTTTCTAATGTAAAATTCTTGTTCGAAGAGTTATCATCATCAACGTTACGATTATTTTCTTAGTTTGTAATCTTGATATCTAATCTGATAATACAATACCGGTTTCAAACGAGGCTCACTAAAAAAATAATCATTTTCGCTCTGATCTTATTAATTTGATGACTCAATTTGTATCGTTACAATGTTTTGTAATGTTCCACGTTCTAGGACTTAGAAAGATCTTAATTCCTTTTATAATATATGAAATAAACTTTCTCACCTAACAACAGCAAAATATACTCGATAAAAAAACCGATTTTTGTGAAGTTATAATTGAAACCAAAGTGTTAGTGAGTCATTGCAGTTGAATTTTAAAAAACTAGCAAAACTATTCAACAAAACTGACCTTATCAAACGTCGAAGATTAGATTAGATGTAAAGCCTTCTATTAAAGTTGATTGCACAATCCAAGACGTGTTAGGTGTATGAAAATATTCAGATTAGAGTGCATATTTCAATGTCGTTCGAAAAAGTTGTTTCAACCTGTGTCTCAACGGTCGAAATATTTCAGATTTTGTCGGTTCCATCAAACTTCTATACTACAAACGGGACACGACAAAGCTTTGAAAAACGAGCCCAACGATTGGTGCAATTCTGATTTACAATCAGCTTTATCGTCCGCTAATTGTCTGATTTATCGACGATAGGCGCTAATGTCATTATACGGACGCGAAGCGGGGGCACGCCAGCCGAAATTTAAATCTCGCTCAGCTCGTCAGCCGCGTTTGTACAACGTTGTACTAATGTCATCAGCAACAAACCATCGAGCAACAGATGAGAACGAATAATCAACACACACCTTGATTAAGCATTATCGACAAGTAACGTGTTCGTTGACGAAAAAAAAAACCACCAATTTGAATTGTAAAAATAGAACAATTCGTACATTTAACAAGACTCCCAACTTATAATAAATATAACTTATAATAAAATTGTGAAAAAAAGCAGTTAAAAAGATAATTTGATTGATCAATTTTTTGATCAAAAAATGATGATTTGAAATAAAAAATTGAAACTGATTAAGTTGTGTGGCTTTTTCAACACCCCAGCATAAAAGTACGAGTAAGAAACAAACATATCGTACAGAAGCAAATAAACGAAGGCAGTAATTTCCCACGCGTGGGTCGCCACTTAAAAAGCAATTACTGCGAGAAGGGAAAAATTAATCGCGATGCGGTACTCGTCGATGTAAACCACCTTTCGATGGTACTACTAAAAGGGCTCCGTCCGACCAATCCCCCGAGGCGCCATCGTCTCGACGACGTCGACTTCGTCAAACGCTCTTCCTTTCCCACAGATTCGTTGCGAGTTCATTACCGCGAAAAAGATATACCCACGTCGCAATTGAGACGAGCCAAATAATTATGTCGTTGCCGCCGAGAGGGGTGTCGTTCAACGTCCTCTCTGCCACTGAATTCATATGACTCTTTCCTCTAATCACTTTTCATACCATTCAAATGATCACTTTCGCAAATTCTTTAAATTTTGCAAAAATTTAAAAAAAAATTTTCAATTTCTCGTAACTTCGACAACGATGTAATTGTAAATTTCAATGTAAATGTAAATCTGAACTGTAAATCTTATGTCAAACTGTAAAAATGTAAAACTTTTCCAAGTTCTTTAACATTTGTTACTAAGATTATTTTGTGAACTTTTTAAGGAGCTATTGTTACAAAATGAAACACATCGAGATTGCGATTAGTATCGAACAAAATAGAATGTTAATAATGACAGATCTATTTGCACAACGGTACAATATATTCGGCAATGATCTTCCCATGGGGTGTAGGGCCACGCGCATCGCGTAAGGAAGAGCACGTCGACGATCTGCGACTGGTCGATCGAAGGCCGGAATGTTTTGACAAGGCGCGCGTACACGTGGCAGTGCGCTGTTTGTAAAACATTGACGGTTCCTTTGTTGGAGCCGATACTAAGCGCTGGGCGCCACGTGGCCGCCGCTTCGGTGCGGCATTGTCGCGGCTTGAGAGCCGGCGAACGATAGCCCATTGTCGCTGATATGCCGAGATTTCGATTCTCGCACGCTGCCCGCCTGCTCGCTCATAATCTAATTGAAATTAAGTCCCACCTATTATTCCAATCCTGCCCCCTCCCCTTCCCTCCTCTATTTCGCAAGTGCCTGAGATTCACGGTTTACATCCACATGTACTATGCTCTGATTGTTATTCCACGTTCAAGACTCAATCTCGGCCGGTTTGTTTGGTCGCTCATGTGCGAACAGGGCTCACGTGAGCAGCAACAAAGTTTCCCGTTCGATCTCCATTTGCCTTATTCAACTTGCATTTTGCTTACCGGCTGATTAAGGGTCAAAGTTGATTTCAAAATTTGCTGATTTCTACGGCACAAGAAAACAAGAATTTAATGCTACCTGAAAAAAAAACTCAAAAAACATTTAAATAATAGTAATAGTAATAGTAATGATAATAATTAGCATGCTATTAAAAAGGTTTTTTTGCAAGCTACTGACTTTTTATTCGTGAGAAAAAAATTGCGAAAAAATAAGAAATAATTTGTCACACAAAAATGATACAGCACAATGGAGTAATCATGTTTGAGCAATGAAAGTAGTAATCCTTTCTGATACCCGCGTCCCATTTGTTTGGCAAACAAGTAAACGATAAATGAAATATAAATGGTGACGGGGCACCTAATAATTCTTGCTTATGTTCGTCTGTCTTTGCAGGCCAATGGAAACACAAGATTCGAGTCTAATGGTCGCGATAAAATCGCGCCTTATCAGTGTGCCGACGTCGTCACTGTCGTCAGTAAAGCTCGATTATTTGATCTTCTGCACGAGCTGATAAGTGTATTTGAAATTTCACCTTCTTTTTTTTGTTATCCTACGTCGTCTTTCATATAAAAGTTGAGATTTGTCGGGTTTTCATCGTAACGGTAGGCGCGATAGTGAATCACTCTTGGTTTACAATATTAGAATCGCTGTTTAGAAACTATATTTTATTCGAACAAACAAAAGATTTGAAGAGCAGTCGAATTGTCAATAATTGCAGATATATTCAAGCAAAGAGATTAGTCTCGACGCTCGAGTGCCGATGCATTTATCGGAATATATTAGCGAGATTATATTCGGACGATCAATATTGGCTGTTAAATAAACAATTTGTCTATTCAAACTGCAACGAAAATTTCGTTTGCCCTTGTTTTCTAAAATTTATAACAACAAATTTAGAAAACAGTTTTTAAATTCAATAGAACTTTTTTTTTCGGAACAAAAGTGAAAGAGTTAGTTGAAAATGTGGAATAAAGTCGGCGGGGAAATATGTTTGGTGAAATATTACGTATTAAGTATGGAGATTTTCAGGTCAAAATTGACGAGAGACAGGAGTAGTGTCCGCGTGTTTCCGTGCGGCAAAGTCGAGTCGAAAGAGCAAGAACTCGGCGCAGCCAGTCACGCCAAAGAGCGACTTCGGGATCCGCGCGCAACGGGGCGAGAGGTCTATTTGCTCATAAAATATGCAAGCGTGCACCCTCGTACTTGCGTGCGGGACTAGTCCGGGGCTTCGGGATTTTCCTGTACTTCCGTCGAGCGCACGAAACGCCTCGCATAATGTACACAACCTGCGCGACAAGGACGCGTCGGCTTTCAATACCCGCGCGTTTCTAATTTGCGTATCCTGAATAATAAACGGCAAAAAAACGCTCTCTCGATAACACACAAATTGTGCAAAAATTTCCTCCTCCTTCACACCAAATTGTCGAGTTTAATCGACTATTTTTTTTCTTCAAAAAAAAAAAGTCAATTGTTATTGAATAAAATTTGTTGAAATTGATTTAAAAAAGGCTTGGAATCAATTTTTACTTGGGAATAATTTTGGAATTTCAGTTTCAATCGAGATGATGGATTATTGATAATAAATGGATGTTTGAGTTGGAAAATGTTATCATTATTCGAACGGTGTAATTATTTTCCGCGCCCTTTGCAAACACTGCGCGAATGTAATTATTGTTTTATTTATTTGCCGGTCGTTCCGTAGAATTATTCATTGCGCGCACGGCCGCACTCGTTTGGCGACGCGTTTCGGACACGCATAAAAGCATAGTCATCCATTTTACCGATGTAATTATGCCGTTTTTGCGCCACGCTTCACACGAACTTCGTGGTGATTGTCAACAAAAAAAAACGTTCAGATGAGCCTCATCGAGTAACAATTATGTTCTGCTATTTTCAACCTATTCCACTACTCTATTTTTCAGTAAACATTTTTTTAAAAACTTCATCAATGAAATACCATCGATTCATCTGGTATCAATTTCCAGGTTTCATTTTTTGTTTGTCAAATTTCAAATTTCAATAAAAAGTGTATTTTTGTTGTGGTAATCATTTTGAATTGACTATATTTCAGGTGCTTCGTGGAACGTAACAACTTAATTGCAATGATTTGTTAAAAGGGTGTTAAAACCTATTGTTCCGACAGAAAATACTAAAACGTCAAACAAAACATATGCCGCAGTCAAAGTAAATGTGACGTGCAACGTAGCCGTCGGACGTTAAACGCGTGTTCAAGCGATTCTAACTTCAGCTTAGAGGCTAGTTGAGCAGAATGAAAAAACCTAAAATCACTCGCCATATGGGCGGCTGAAATTTTCGTTTTATCAATTATGCAGTAATCATAGATATCGTTTCGTGCAAACTGCAAGCTTTGACAACACTCCAGAGTAACTATTTTCTCTTCACTTTGTTGACATTTCAAACAGACCTGACTTTTTGTAAATGTAAATAACATTGAATTAAATCGATTACGTTCATTTGTGAAACCCAATTTAAACTTGACTGCCAACAAAAATGAACAAAAAACATTGTACTTTCAACAAAAGGCATGGTAATTTTCCCTCGTTGTTGTATTTTTTGCATAGGTAAAAATGGTATCAGCGGAATTTAATGAAACTTTTGGGAAATACTTCATAAACTATAATTCCGGAAATATTGCGCGTCCTCGTTTTTTTTGGCTCGTTAAGCGCACGCGCTAAAAAGGCTTGTCGAGGGACTTGGAGCGTCGGAGTACATATTTGCACATTTTCATCGCCAGGAACGATAAGGTGCGCACTTAGTCCAACGTTAGATAAGGACTTTAAGGCCCAGTAAATTATCCGCACGTTTGCGGGTTATAAAAACACGGCGAAATAAAAATCGGCCACGTCATAAGATTGAATTATAACGATAAAATTCAGAAAAACTATATACATTCAGAGTTTCAATTCAATCAAACTGCATAATCACTCGTTTAAACTAATTTCTATGATTCAATAAGATTAGCCTGGCGAAAATGATTACGATTTATTGCTGTTGCGGTACTTCTAATTCGATCAGTAATTGTATTCGGTGGAGCCCGGTTGATGCCGAGTTGATTAAAGAAGTGATGTTCGCGAATTAATTAAATAACTAACTAATTAGCAGTCATCGATATGCGGAATGAAGTAGCGCGCGTCTTCGTGCTCGGCACATTTTCAGCACTTTTTAATTCAATTCGACAAAAGAAAAAGCCCTTGCTTTATCGCAAAGATCGAGTTAATTAATTGTATCAACCGTGGAGCGAGCAGCCAACCGGACGCGATTTAACTAACGACGAACAATTCTTAAATTCGAAGTCGCCTCGTTTTCCTCCTTTACACATCATTGACACGTTACTTAACGAACTTCAGTTTTTTCTCTGTCCAAGTGTAAGGGACTTTGCTGAACTTATTATTTTTTCATTTAATTCTGGCGTTCTATAGATTAATCCTGTTTCAAATATTCCAACCTGCTTGAAACGATTTGTAATTACATTTTTACTTGAATAAATATAATTACAGATAACGTTATTCAAACAATCTTTTTTTTTCAGTAAAAGGAAATTGTGCAACTGAACTTGTTATTTGCTGTAAGAAGAAAATTTTTTTTTAATTTCTTTTTCAATTTCAGGAGGTCAAGGGTTAGAATACGATTGAAAAATTGTACTTTCGTTGTTACAACAAGCGAAACATGTAATATCAACTTTCTTTTGCAGAACACCTCTCCGAATAATTGAGAGGGCTAATGGACGACGGTGACGAGTCGGTAGTATTTGCTCAGTCTCAAAACACGAATGTTGAAAACGAGCTTCGCTAAGGAAAATTCAATATCCACCTTTCTTATTCCCTCGAAACCATTTCGGATCCGATCGGAATAATTTTTTTTGCAAATTCAACCGTTCCCTCCAATATGATGATTTGCACAATGTTTTACACGAATTTTGGGAATGTTTCGTTTGAATTCTCTCTTACTGTTGAGTGGCAATAAAATAAGAATTAGAATCTTGTATACACACGTGCTAATAAATATGCCAAATGACTGAAATTCGTGATTATAATTTCTTTTGCAGTTTCGTGCTGCGAGGCAGTACATGAGAAAAAGTGATTTCACGTTGATGGTTTTATGCTTTCGTTGCTTATCTTATCAGACTTCGCAGTCTGTGTTATCAAAGGAACGTATTTATAGTACATATACAGACCTGACGAATAGGTGAATATTGCGAGGGACGCGTTTTATATTCTTCGCTATATGACTCTGTAAAGCTGAAAAAAAATGTCGTGCAAAAAGAACTCCCACAACAGTTTGTTTCGATTAAAGCAAAAACAGCCACTGTTAAATATGTTTTTTATCTGCTTGAAAAAAAAACATTACGTAATTGATGTTATCAAATGCCACCAGTCGGATGATACTTTTTTTCCAAAAAGTACGTAAAAGGGTTTTCGAAAACCGAGCTTGGAAACGGAGCGAAGAATTTGTTTAAAATAAAGCGTACAAAAAGCTGTTAGTTCGGTTTTGAAATTCAAATAACGAAAAATGTTTGGTTTCAAATTTCCGAAGATTTTCAACGTTTTATTGACATAGGCGACGGCGTCTTGCAGGTGAACTAGATGGGATACATTTAGAAAAAGGCCGATATTTGGACAGGTGTATTATTTTAATTTCATTTCAATTTCAAACAGTTGATGAGAAGTTGAAGTTGAATATTGATTCGCACCTGCAAATTGAACGAACAAATTTCGGGGCCGAACAAGTTCGTAACTTTGATTTCGGCGATTTTGTCAACTTTCTATTGATCGCAAAACGCGGACCGTGACATCATCAAAGTTGAAGCGAGTTATTACATCAAAGCCGCGCCAGCCGATACAGTGTATTTTAGTCGCGAGCAAAATGTTGGACAAAACTTTATTGGCTGTGGGCTTCGATCGACTGTAATTGATAAACACATAGAGCAAGATAAATAAAAGTGAATGATTTGGGGTTTGAGCATCCTGAGAGAGAGCGTGGGAGGGATCGCGCGTCCGTGCCATAACGATCCGTTCCAAGAGCAAGCGCAAATAAACACGCAACGCGAAATATCCAGCTGCGCGCGCGACCAACTCCGACAAGTAGCGAGCAAACGGTGGCCAAAATATTTAATCTACGATTAACCGTTCCTCGTAAACGGAGTGATTCAAGAATCAAACAGTACAGAGTCAACGTCGCCGGTATACTAGGTACATATCATACCAAATACCGCATCGTATGAGAATACCCGGCTCCAGCTTCCATGTATAACTTGGCGCTTACGCGAGTACACCCAGTTATTTCATACCGGACGATCAATTTGAGATAATCTCCTCGAATTTAATGCAAATTTTAGATGCTCCGAAGCAACTATGCTTATTTACCTGCCGTGCCTTCGCAACAGATGATTCTAATTCCACTATGGCTCTTACAATAAACTCAAAATACCAATTCATTTTGAGTGCAATTTCAGTTATTCAGATGGATTTAGTTTAGTGACCCTTTTATAGATTAGAACAATTTGATAAAGATCAAAAATTGAATGTAAAAGGAGTGATCAAGCAAAGGTTGGATTTTCTATTTTTTATTATTATCCTTTTGTTTGCGTGAAAAGTAGTAGTGGGGTAATAAGAAATTGAAGTGGGTTATCCAGCAGGGGTGGCTTGAGATAGGTCAGGAGGAGAAATCATAGTTACAATATTGCCAACAAAATCCAGTAAACTCGCGGGTCGAGCATTACTCCAAACATTACCAACTCAAACAAACGTCCGAGCAACGTCGAGGTAATACCTCTTGCGCGCTCTATCGCTCTTGCTCCTCCTTGCGTATATATACCCTCCATCGTCAAATCAAACGCAAAGATTTGCTCGCTCAAATAATAACTTTGTGCAACGAGTGCGACAAATAAGGGATGTTTTCAAGAGCGAACAACGTTTTAAGAGGTCACCACTTTGGTTCATCTTGTGTGCCAATTCCAATTCTAACCAGCTATTACAAATTTGTTCATTTTTTATTCAAACTCTCACCTACTCTAAATGTTTTTAGCATTCAATATTTGTACTACATTTTTTTTCATTTGACACTAATAATTATTCTGGTCCAAACATTTTGAGTAAAAAATTGCACTGTTTTTATCCTTTGTTTGTATGTTTGGATTTTGCAGAACATTTGAAGCAGATTTTTTTGAATCGATTTGAAAACAGTTGGTTTTGATTGGAAACGAATTTTGTTACAGAAATTAAAATCAGTGGGATTCATTATGTGAATGGTCAATAACATTTTTTGTTTCTCATTACACTTGTATGATCCCATTCGTTATTGTTTGGCGTTCGAATAATTGTCAGCTAATTGTTTTTCATCGACGAAAAATGACGTGGAACAAGGCAAAAGTCATTTGCCCGATGTTTCGTGGTTATTTATGCAGCGCTAATGAAAACGCGGATTATATCGAATCGTTGATTGCGTTGCGTGTAATTATCAAATTTTCACGGCGCAATAAAACGAAATTATCGGCATATTTAGTTTTCGTCTGACAGTTTTTTGTTCATAATTTTCACATCAGTATTTTTTCAGTATGAACAGTGTTCATGAAATGTATTTATTGCTAATTGATTGGAGAAATTGTTGATCGTGAAATTCCGGATTTTGAAAACTCGTTGAGGATAAAGCATACTCTTGTAACTTGCCCGATAACAGGTTCTCGAACTTTAATCAATCGTGCTGCTTTTTGCAAAGCTGCTGCAATGATAAATCCGTGTTATATTTCTCGACGGGAAAGATAGATGAAACGGCGAACAAGCGATATCGAGAATAGTTTTCATCGATAAATAAATAATTGGTCGATAAACGTTGTTGTGTTTGCACACGACCTACATTACTTTTAAGATAAAATCCGTCGCTGACGCTAAGATTGCATACCACCGAATTTGCAACGCTCAAAATATCAAGTTTGCATTCTAACTCACGTTATTTTTTAATTCAAACTGTTCATTTTTCCACGCTGATTAGAGTTACAAAAAAATCTTTTCTTTTCTTTGCTAAAACTAAAGTTTATTTTAAAAAGGAGTATTTTGTAAAGTTTCAATTTGTTATCCTATAAATTGTAATGGGAATTTGTCAGAAAAAAATGATTTCAAAGGAATATTCTTGCTAGGACATAAATAAGTCGCGAATGTTTTCTTAAAAGGAGAAAATCTATTCGCAATGGACTTTTTCGCCGACTTGAACGTTATGTCAAGTAGGTGAATCCTGTTTTCTCGAGTAAATATGGCGACACTCGTTTTATGAACGCGTCAGTGTTATGTGCTCGAACGAGCAGAACGAAGTAAGTTTGCGCAACAATGATGCAGAACGGAAATATTGTTTCGATCGCATCAAAATGAGCCAGCAATTTTACCCCGTGCACTGCTCCTTTTCTCAACCCAACAAACGAACTGCAATGAAAAACTGACTAAATACAAACAAAAAACAATAAATCTTGTTTATCATCTCCTCAAAACTTTGTTGATTGAAAATTCATTTCCTCCAATACTAAACATTTCAATTTCTTTGATCTTCGAAAGATAAAATTTTGTTAACCAAAAACAACTTGGAATATCAAAAGTTGTGTCTCTAAAAAAGGAATAATTTTCTTGCATAAGCACGATCGAGCTAAAAAAGCTAACGCATAGAATTTAGGTGGAAGATGGACAAAAAAGAAGCTAAAATCCGCGAGGGAAAAACGCGTTACGGTAAAGTGGTAAAAAGAAAGACGAGTGGCGAAGGGCCGGACGTTAAAAGCCGACTAAAACAGGGTTGTCCGTCTATTTGCGTAGATCCAAGATCGTGAGAGTGGTCGGTGAGTCTTTGTCGGATTTCGCCGGCGTCGTGGGTGGCGCAGTAGCCCGCCACCACCCCTTTTCTGCACCGCCATTGTTTCTCTCCTGTTTTTGCACCTTCTCTTATAACAAAACATTCATACAAAAACAAATACAAAATTTAATCCAAGTTTAATCTCTCATTCAAAGTGACAAAAGTCAAAAATCGAAGTCAAAAGGAACATCTAATTTATGATCTTTAGTTTATATTTGTAATCAAAGCAAAATGGATGAGAAGAATAACAAAAGGTGGATTTTCTTAGTTTGACGTAATTTCCGAGCTAATATTACATCGATGTTCCATCGGTGCACTGACGAACTCCAGATGCAAACGCGACTCATATTGGTTGTGTGTTCTTTGCAAACAGACTAATCAATACCAATCTCTTAAGTTACGTGCGTTACGTATACGTCGCGTATGAGCGCTAATAATTCGACATTAATTCTTTAATACCGCTGACGACGTCGTCCAAGTATGATTATAAAAGTCAATAAACAATCAGAGGTTTCTCCTCGCGAATATTCATAGTTTCAACTTCAAAACGGAATTTAATTACTAAACGTTCAACTAAACGAAATGAAACATCGTCAGATAAAAACTGGTATTAAGAATCCCAATGAAAATTATATCTGACAAGTTTTCAATTGTCAATATCTAATCTTATTTTATTTTGATAACCAAACACCCTACTTTTGGACATATCTGTCCAATATATTTTTTATCGCCAACCTGGTATGTGTACATTTTGAAAAATCGATTCTCGAAACGTCAATTAGCTGGAAATAAGTCGAGTTTATTTTTCTTTCCCATCGGGAAATCCGTCGTGATTAACTCAAAAAGGTGTCAAAACACACCTCCGTCAGTTCTTACCTGAAGACCAACGTTATTTCAAGGACCAAAACTTTCCGTCTTCCCGCGGTGCGTGAAAAAATAAAAACCCAATGTAAACGAAATCCAGAACCAGGAAATCCGATCCTAATGGGCTTGTTTCGCAATGAGCGTGCATTTTTTTCGGCTCTTTTTATATTTCGGAATTGTGTTATCCCTTTTTCCCTTTTTCTTTTTTGTCGTATTTTCGTTTGTTGAGTCAAGAGGTGTGAGCCCACTCGAAAGCTAAACGGGACTTTCTAGGCCCGGTCGGAAACCATAATATTTAACTCAGATAAGACAATAGTGTAGCGTCATGTGAATCCGCGGACGTGCCCTTTTTTTGGGAAACCGTCGGTTTGTCCAGCGCGATCGACAAACACGGACCTTTATACCGCCGCTCGTGATTTCGAGCGGTTTTTGTAAGCTGCGCCGCTAGCCAACTTTATTCTCAAGTGCGTCGGCGGCTCCATCAAAGACTGAGAAAGTTATGAGCTTCCCCGCTCGCGCATTATGGCGCAATAACGAGCGCAAGAGCACCTAGATTATACCACCGAAAGAAATATGGCGCAAAGATCTACAACCAGTATCTTGCCTCTCTCTCTTTTTTATAATTTTCAAAAATTCAAAATTGAAAAAACAAATAACAAATCAACTTCTGAATTCTGCGAAACAGAGAAATAGAGTAATGTAATTAGGATTATTTTTTTTCAATTGAACAGATGGATTAATTTTTTTCGCGGAAAACAAACATGAAAAAATGGAAGAAAATTAAATGCATGCACTGTAGCGTTTAATGTTGTATTTGTCGAGTTTCTATCGTTATGAACGATGGCATGCGGTTTTAATTTATCGGCTGTGCGGAGTTACATCGCCGTAGCCAATTACTTGATTATTATTTACCGAGGTGGAGTCTACAATGCGCGCTCTAGATGCGCAGTAATTATCGAGATTTCGCAGAGTAATATCGAAATCGTTCAACATAATTCAGACCAGTTTTTTTCGTTTTTTAGTTTCTCCTTTTTTCTCAATTAATACCGAGTTAATTATTCATCAACACTTATACATTCAAACGCAATAAATAATAATTTTTATTTTGATTGTTAAACATTGTTCAAGAATGGATTTGAAAACATGAAATTTGTGTCTGATGAAAGGCAAACCCTCTACTTCATTCGAATCGAAATTTGTTCATTTTTAAAATTCAATTTTCACCAAATTGTCCCACACTGACTCTAATAAATACAAATTAACAACAAAAGAACGTAATAATTTGAATAAACGCATTGACAATTTCAACGCCTTTGCATTATAAAAGAGACGAAATGGCAGACAAATGTATACCGCAGCTGTTTCAAAGAGAAAGCAAAAGGCGTCAGGAAGAACCGATACGACATTCAAAATTCAACGCATCGGCGAAAGATTCCCCGTATTTTTCATCATTTTCTATTCATCGCTGCCATTATGTCCGACTTATTGTTCCACAATCGACGACATAATATTTTAATATGAAGAGCCCATCCATTAAACTTCTCGGAATGGCTGAACAAAAAAACTCGAAAAAAAAGGAAGAAGGAAAAAAAAGAAAACATGAGCCCGCCAGAACAAAATGAAACGCGCTACATTGTAGTCGCGGCAGAATAATTAAAACGATGAAAACTCGAGAGCGGCGTATTATCGCAACATCTCGTTATCATCGTTGCGATAAAATTATCTGTCGGAGAGCTGGCTGGCAGCCCCTCTTCGGCTTGGTTCGCGAGACGCGCATCTCATCTGGCGAAACAATGGGGGCATTATACCCGCGAACGAGCGCGTAGCATAGAAATACGGGAGAGGTTGTGCGATATTAGAACGGCGGGCGCCAGGTACACCAGGTTTATCTTTGTTCAAATAAGCGGCCGTTATCGTGGATGTACTGATGCTTCCACGTACACCACAATGCACGCTTGTGCGTCGCCCAAAAATATCCGAAAAAATAGCATCCCAGACCCGAGATAACAAAGATCCGACTTTTTATCAAAGATATGATTTCTTTTCTTTCAGATAACGAGAAGTTTCCCAAGTCGGGGAAAAACCAGCAGCGGCTATAATGCCGTACCAGTTATCGGCCTCGAGGTGAACCTTTGTTCGAAACTCAGTTGTTGGGATGGAAAAAAAAATTTTTTTATCTCGCGCGACGACGCTCGGGCGCCGCGTTTTATTGCTAGCCAGAGGATGGGAGAAACAATGAGGCTACAATTTTTTAGTTTCTCTTACTTGCAACTATTCATTCAGATAAAAAAAAACGATTTAGGAAAATTTTCTAAGAAACAATTTTGTAATGATTAATTAAAGTGACTTTTGTTGTGTAAAATTTGTTTTGTTATTGAAGAGAGTTAATTTGCAGAGAGCTGTTGATGTTTAAACATGGCAACAAAAAAGCGTGCGAGGAAGAACAAAAAAAATGGAACAAACAACAAGTGTTGGTTGAAAAAGCACTTCGGTATGTTCTAAAATACGTTCGAGTATTTAACAAATGTAGGAGGAATTGATCCGTCATAAATAAACATTATCCGGGCGAGCGACGGCGTGAATGAAAGAATCGACGAATCAAAAGGCCGGGTCGAATGAATGAAAAGATGCAGATAAAGCGCAAGCAACCGTCAAACATGTATCGCATTCACGGACTTACGCTCGTGTTTACAATCGGTTCGTACAAATCGATGGAGACATGGGGTGTCCGATTGTTCGGGGAATTAACAGGAATATAGCAGCGTTTAGTCTAGTGACCAAATCGACAGGACGAAAAACACATTCGCAGTTGTGTGTCGTCGCCTACACCATATCGCTGTTTTTACGCCCGAGCAATCGCGAGGCGATCATCTCGCTATTTATCCGCTATGAAAGGGCTCGCTTTATGCCCTAATCCTCAACATCCTTAATCGAGAAACTACCTCTTTTCTTTATTGTTTTCAGTTTCATTTAAAACGACATTTCATTTCAAAAATTTGATTTAGCTAAACAAAAATTGTTATAACAAAACCGTTGTTTAACGAGTTTTTTTATTTATTTCAATGTTTGTATTCGATGTGAAAAAACAATTGAATGTAAAAAAAAGTTAATCTTTGCAACTTAAAATTTGGAAACAAAATCGAATCTCGTGTTTCTATGTTCTGATCGATTGTTTGCGTTTTTGCGATTATGAAATGAAACTGAACGAGGAGTGTAGTGTAACAATGTCAAAAATAATCCATCGACTGAGTGACCGCATGCTGCCGAACCGATGATAGATGACGTTGATTAATTTATATGACGTAGTTGCCGAGATGTGTTCATTGGCTGTGTCTCTCTGTTTTAGTCACGGTGTACCCCACGATCAAACAAACCCCACGCCCCTTCTCTTGTCGCTGTATCTTTGACCATGTACTAGATCGAGGAAACAAACCTGACGAATTAATTTCCTAAAGTGACTGTCGGCTCGTTCACTTGCAATTGCTTGTTTCACAAAATCAAGATTTTGTCATGACAACGATAACAAAAATTGCACCCAATAAAAGTTACCAAAATCATTTTTCAGTAAAATCAAAAGAATTGCAAAAATTTGTATTGCAAATTTAAATAGTTGTTCAAAAATTTTGTAGGGTAAACTGAGTATAAAAATATGGGCTGTAAAAAAAGGCTGATTTATTTTGATTTAGCATAATGTGCAATTTATAAGAACCTTATCGTAATCTGTTTATCTCATTAATGTGTCGGAATAGGCAAGGGTGGTTGTGTCACAGCAGGGACGTAGAAACAGATAAAAAAAGAATCCAACGCGATCAGGTGTGACGGATCAAACGAGTTCGCACATGTTGCGTTCTCGCGATTTCCCTACACCAGACAGGACACAGCCCCAAAGCGAACCCAATTATAGGCCACTATTATCCTAATAGGATATCGTGTCAGATTTCACACAGGACCTGACACCTACACGCTCTCTTATCTTCTCCGTACCTAATAAACTAATTGTTTGCTGATGTCTTAATCTGATTCAACGTTCCTGATTTAATCGTAGAAAAATAAAACGGATAAAAACATACCCACAGATACGTTTGTTAGGTGAGCCAAATATCTGTGATTTGGGGTGTACCATTTTTCTAGTTCAGTTGAGCGAACTGATGTGAAATTGAGCCAGCCTTTTGATTCAATTAATTGAATGTTAATTAAAATTTTAATAATCAGGCTGTGACGGTTGCAAATATTTGTCACTCGTGATTAGTCGCTTGCTAACAAATTCGGATCCAACAAATTATTATTTGATTTGTCATTTTGTTGTTGTTTTTTTTTTCGAATGCATATCAATGGATAACAATTATCTAGAAAAAGAGAATCAAAGTTGGCGTGGAATTTTTTTTAATACATTTTCAATTCATCAATTTAGATCTTAATTTGTGTGCTCGGGTACATAACACGACAATCAAATTTTGTACGAGTGAATTCATTTTAACTAGTTTCATATCACAATCGAGATGATTATCGTAACCCCTGCTGGCGACACTGATCAAAACATTTGTTTAAAAGTGTATCTGAAAATCTGATTCAGCAAATCACGGTGACATGCAATCTGACAGTTTTCATATTTTTGTTAAACAACATTATTGAAACAAACGAAAATCATTTCAAACGTTACCTTTATATTACTTTCTAAAACACGTTCACTTGAAGGAATAATTTCAATTTTTTTACTTTTCTCAAACTCTCTCTTTCGTCTTCTCAACTTTTTGTATTCTCAAATCTAATCTGAAACCCTTTTTTACATCTGAAAAAAAAGTCCTCAAAAGTTGCACCTAATCTAAACCAACAATTTTTCCACCAACAAACCAGTTCTATAATCACAAAAAAAAAAAATTAAAAAACAGACCTGAAATCAATCACAGGAATTTCGCAAAAAGCATTTTAACTCGTCGTGTATTTTCACCTCTCGACAATCCATCAAAACAAGACAAGAATTTCTCATAACATGCATGACGAATATGGTAAGTTCGCGTCCATTAGGCTGCACGCGTTGGAATACAGGCCGCTGGTTGGCTACGAAAAAAAGGCGAAGAAAAGAGAAACTCGGTGGAAAAAAAGCGAGAAAAAGAAATACAGAAAAAACAAGGAGTACAGAGGCGAAGGATGGATGTAGACCAGAGCAGCATCGTGATTGCGATAGTGCGAGTGTGTTGGTGTAAAAGTGGTGTACAGGGTGTTCGGTCGGACGGCGAGCGCGCGCACACAAACGTGCAGTTGTGCTGGAGGTTGGTAGGTTTCGGCCATGTTGAACGAGTCTGCGTGATGAGGACGTCCTCTCTCCTCGAGGCGAGTCAATATCTCGCGCGAGGAATACTCCCCCCCCCCTCGAGCTTTTCTGGGACCGGCGCTGCGAGCCAACCAGAAGTCGAGCTGATACCTAGCGTAGCGATGGCAACGCTCGTTCTCCACAGAAATCAGCCACTTTGCACATACTATCCTCCTGCTCGCTCACAGTCGCCTGCAAATTAATATATGTATATAATAAATACAACCCCCTGTTTGCATCCTTGAACGTTCGCATGGCCGAGCAAAAATTATAAACCACATTCCCTGCTGTCCGGATTGCCCGTCAATCAGCGCATTTGTTTCCCGCAAATTTTTCACTCTCGGTTTCGTTTCGTTTCAATCCACCATGTTTGACAATCTCCTCCAGGGAGACGAAAGGCGTTTGACAAATTTCGTTATCTCCAGATAAGAGTTAACTGTTGATTTTGATATCTTTTTTTTTTTTCAAGAAAAATTTATTAAGTGTCAGGTTTCTTAGACGAGGCGAAAGTTGGATTTGGGTTCGAAAAATCAAACGTACAAAACTGCAAGTAGAAAGTCTCGTTCAATTATTAAATTCCCTCGAGACACTTTGGTAACCGGCGTACTCTCTTTTCAGCGAGCCAATCTTTTTTGTCAGTTTCCTCATTGCGGGCATGCTTCTTTCAATGATTACTTTTTGCGCAATTCATTTCGCAATAATAAAAGCTCCCTTTTTAATACCAGTCAATTTCAATAACATCTTTTTGCTCATCTTCAAAGTTGCTGTTGCAAAATCCCTTTTCAAATTTCTTTAAACGAAAATGTTCAACTTTTGCAAGTTGCGGGGGAAAAAAAATGAATATTTCTGTGATTAACTCGTTCCCTTGGTTGGGAAGCAAGGATTACATTCTAATTAACAAGGAGTTTGTCGGCGAGAACGTCCTGTGATCCGTTTACGAAAATTTCAATTTCTCATAGTATACGTAAGCAAACGAGCGCCTGGTACTTACTGGGGATCCGTTCGTTTCTGGCACGATTCCGTTAATCAAGTGTAAAGCGGACGACAGACTTTGTCTTTACGCGCTGCACCGTGTGTATAATATATATCAAACCAATATCTCGCCTCAGACACACTGTGTATATTTGTTTAATATACATACGTTCTCCACTTGCGATTAACAATTATTCAATTATCATCTTAGTAGATTCAGCGATTATGAACAGATGAGCACAAATCGTATCATGGTTCAAGATCCTCCATTCTTCGTTCGATGTACTTTGTGAAATTAAGTTTGATCTCAATTATCCAATGTTGAAAAAAAAGGAAAACAAGCAGAAAGTGTATTAAAAAATGTTGTTACGTTGAAAAGAAAAAGTGCAAAGTTGAAATACGAAATGTTGAAATACACGACAGGTTGCGTTTGAAAACTGAAAATAGTTTTGAAAACTCGTGATTGCAATTTGACGGCAATTTTCGACACATTCGAGCAATTGTAATGGAGATCGAAAATCGAAAAATTGGACGCCAACAGAGCGGTCGGGCAAATTCGAAATGCGCTTCTGGCTCCGACACCGGCTGTATAATATAATGCTCGCGTATACATTCGCAGGTAGTGGACGTAACCCATCAGGACACACGGGCGAATGCGTGCATACGTGCGTGCAATCAAACATTGTTCATGATTTGGTCAAATATTGGCGAAATACACAGCTTTGTACTACCTCTCCCCCGTGCTCGGACCTATATATCGTGTGCAACGGCCTGCAGGATTGAATCTACATGAGCTTGTATGCATGTTGTATCGCCCAGTATCGAATAAATAATTGAATCCAACACATTCCTCGTTGTTTTTTTCTTAACCCTTTTTTAAACATATCATAATAAACATACTTTGACTAACTAAGTATAGATCCAATTTTGTAAACAAATAATTTAAAGTTTATTAATTTAAAGCAAATTTTTAGATAGGTATTTTGTTTTAGTTTTTGAAGTGGAAAAAATGGAAGTTTAGCTTTTGTGGATATTTCTCATTGAGTTGGGAATCTAAATTTAGCCGGTTACGTTTTCTCACACCTCATCAAAAGCTATGAACTGTGTCACGTTGCCGGTTTTATTATCAGCTGGCTGTCGTATATCTTTCGCCATCAACCGATCTGAATACGCCAAGAAAAGTGTGATAATTTAATATCGCACTTTTTTTTTGTTCAACATCATTCTTTGTTTGCTCGAATAAAGGATGATTTTAGGTTGTATTGATATTTCAAACGCCACAACTGTGAGGAGTTGCACTTTAATGATAAGAATCAATAGCAGCTTGGTCTCGGGCTTTTCATATTTTAAAAAGACTTTGGAATATTAATTTTATGATACGCACATTTGGCCTTAATATTCAACGCTCGTGTATAATTTGCGACAGTAATTAATCACGACTCATTTCATCATAAAACTTGTTTTTCTCAATTTTGTTTTGTTGTTTTTTCGTTTTGTTTTTTATCGCCAAAAAGTGACGTCTGTTTGTCATTCAAATGTGCGAAATAAAATTTTACAACTTCATCGACTTACCTTTTCTTCGTTTTGTTTATTTTTTTATGTGATATGAATTTTTGTTTGGAAGTTATTAAAAAGACGCTGAACCAACACGAGAGAGACGAAACAACAAAGACAGGTGTCAAATAAAGTGCAGACAAGAAGTAATCAATAAAAAAGACATTTATTAAGGATTGAATTGGACTTCATTAATTTTGGACTTTGACCGTTAGTTCAGTTATGGCATGCGATAGTATGTACAAATCGTATTATCTCCGTTCGACGAAAGAAAAGTAACCGTACACAATTGTTCTGTTCCGGTGCTGTTCAATATTCTTTTGTACACAAAAGCAGTAACAAATTATCGCTATTGACGACTTTTTTTTTCTCATGATTTCGCTTCAATTTTTCGCACCTTTGCAGTCGATAACATTCAGACATAATTTTTTATATACTCGATTCGTTATATTTAATTTGTTTATATTTACACTTATATGCAATTAGTTGCAAACTTCGGGATCCACTTTTATCTCTCTTTTGTAATTCCCACCAGGACTTTGGAACGCAACTTTTATTTACACGCAAAATCTAGATTGAAAGTTTCTTAAAATCTATTTACACTGTCCCGAAGCGTGTTTCACAGCAACATTTTGTTATATATAAAATTCCGTTCTTATGAAACAAGAGAGACGAAACGAAAGTTACATTTTAAAAAAAGTCGAGCCAAACTGATAAAATAAATGATAAAAAAAAATTTAGTGTGCGATACGATTGTGACTGTCACGTATGGCAGTTGCTGAAAAATGTTTTGTTGTTTGCTCAGACGTTTGCATGTGCAATCGATCGGTACGATCTCTCTTTGTTCTTGTCTACAATTATACTGGTCTATAAGCTAGGATATTACGACTGTACAATGTGCCACGATGTTTTGTTATCGATTTGCAAAAAAAAAAAACACACAAAATTGTAAAAACATTGATTGTATAGTGACAGCGGAACAATAGGAAACTCGATGTATAACACTGTCGAATAACATGGATATATCTATATATTTCTCATCTAATACCATTTACTCGTTGAGACGAAACCATCACTTTTAGTAACTCACATGGCAGTATTCAAATCTCGGCTCGGAATTATAAATCTTTTTTTTTTATTTCCTTTCAGTTCAGTAGGTGCACAGCACTGATATTTAAATTTTGGAATCATTTAATTTTCAAAATAACAATAAATTAAACAATAAACTTTTATTTTAATTCTTCTTTGTTTTGTGTAAAATTTTCTATTTTTATTTTTATTCAGTTTAGTTTGGGACATTTTGGTCAATTAAAATAAAAATGTAAAACCAAAATTTAATATCGAATATGTGCAACTTGGAGCCATCATCCCCGCGATGATGACACTTCATCCCGCATACATCATTCAATCACGTTCATGCACTGTTTTCTCTCTGCTAATTATCACAATTTTCACCTCTCGCCAACACGGTGATGATGAGGTCGCCGTATGGGATGCGCATACGTGACCGTCGCTCGCGAATCAACATTTTCTCTGCTTCAAACGACACATTCACATTTATTATTACATTAACAGCTTTTGGTGCGGTGTAATAGCATTTTCCACTTGTTTCAGGACGAACATTTTATTCGTTACTCGTTCATTGGCCATTCGAAAAATCATTTCCCCCCTTTTTTTTGTGTTACGCGTTGCACGGTCGCAAATTGCACGTAGCTGTATAAAAAATTTAATTGATTGCTGTTAATTGAATTGATATTTTTGACGAACAACAAAGTTGTCAGTAAAATCAACAAATGTTGTTTCAAACTGTTACTCAAAAATTGACGTTTCCGATTTCGAATAAATTGGAAAGAGAAAAAAGATTTGACTCAAGATTAGATTAATTTACAATTTGTAAAAATGTAATGATTCGATTGTTGGTAGAATAAACAAATTGTCTGTTTACAGAATGTTCATATTGTGCACAGAGCCAAATAAATATTGAGTTTGAAAATATTAGTCGAATGCGATTTGTTGTCTCAACAAGCAATTTTACAAGACAATATTTTCAATCCCGATAGTAAATAAATATATTTTGTTGCAAAATGGAAAAAAAAAACAAATAATCTGTCGAGAAACAGCACGTGCCATATCTCAATTGGCGAGTATCGATCAGAACCGTTCAAATTACATTATTGGCCAAAAACGTGCGGATGTTTATTATCAGATGATTTAAACCATCGGTATATAATTTTCAGCGAAATCCAACCGTCCAATCGAAAATGTAATAAAAGAAAATTTACACGGCCAGAGCGCGGTTGTGTGTGAAACAATTTCGCCGTACACAAAAATGAGACGGAATTATGAATTGTGTGTTTGCGTTGCGCGGATTTGCGCGAATATAAATTCGCGAATATGAAATAACGACGGAACGTCGTTATCGCGAATTATGCCAATATTTATCATGCAATTATTCGACCGTGTAAGCGCATCATCAGTGGTCACTATATTTGACATTATTCTGTTATTTTCGTCCGGGTTTGCACAAAAGATGAAATTCAAAATTAAAATGAGCAATCCTCGCGAATGATCAACGCCCCATTTATGGCGGATCAACATTGATCGTTCGATTTCAAATCGTGAAATTAAAAATGCCGATCACAAATTTTGCCAACTTCAAAACAATGTCGAACAAAAGGAACGGCCAAATCGTGAACAAAGGAAAATGAGGAATGAAATAAATTCGAATCACAAGTGTTGTAAAATATGTCTTTTATTTAACAGCGATATCAAATTTGGACAAATGAATAACAATGATAACAAAATAATAACATAATTGTGTTGTTTATCGAGAAATCGGAATTGTACTATTTGAAATATTCACATCGGCGTCGGTAACATTTTGAAATAATTGATTCTCATTGTCTCTGTTTCATTCATCTCAATATTAATTTTTCTGTCAATTTTTTTTTGTCTCTTCCATTTCAGCATACTTGTCGCGTTGATTCGATAATACTTGAAAGCATTCGCGTGTTGTTTGAATAAGCAACGTATGTTTCCAATGAAAATGAACGCCTGTTTTTTTTTATATCGTCTCAAAAGAACACTAAAATTTCCTTAAAGTGAAATAAAAAGAGATTCAGCGTCGTCTTAAAAGTGCTAATGAGAAATTATTCAAACTTTTATCACGTCTCGCGTGCAACTTCGATCACTCCAACGACGCGCATACTCAATGATGTACGATTCCTTTGGACGCAAAAATTTCGTCTGATGCTTCACAGTGTTTCGTCTCTTGAAAAACTCAATGCAAAACAGAAGAAAAAAAATTTTTTTTTTTTGATGAAACATTTGCCCAGTATTCAACGCAAATAACGATGCGAAATATTTGTTATTTCCACCACAATCGCGATTACGCAAATCATCGTAAACTATTTATTTACAAATTATAATAATTATTACAATAATAATATATCTCGTTAAATAAAATATCTACATTTACAATCATCAGGAATGTACAAATTACGCCTATAAAAAATACTGTACAAAGGAATGAGAGGAAGAATGAAATTAGTCGCTTTCTTAAAATATAAAAAAGAACGTGATAGATTCGTCGAGCGCAATTGTTACCCCGAAAAAAAAAACATTCGTTCAATAACTAACCAACTATATTTACAACACAAAGTCCAGGATTCCGCGAGAAAAAGCGCAGCTCATTTCAACACTTTTTCTCCGGCTTCGAATTGTTTCGCGGTTCACCGTTAGCTCACCGGTTATGACAATTTTGTTCATCGATTTTTTCACAACCGTCAATGTTACAAGTCGATTCTTTTCTAAATGACAAGTCAGTTGGCATTCCAAAGCGACCGAACGTCAACCCAGATTCTGAAGTGAGACAGCGTATGTACAATACCGCAAAACCCTGTTGGAAATGGAATGCAGCCACACCTTAACTCAAAAAATTGCAACTTTCAACCTATTATTGTACACTTCCAAAATCGTCTCTCCAAATTCCATTTCCAAAAAGGTCCCGCAAGAACTAAAAGTAAAGAAACCCCCTCGAAGACTACAGCACAAGAGAAATCGTCAGATCACAGCGCGATGTTGCGTTCAGGTTTGCTTTGACTAAGATGGTCTACAAGGGCTCTTACCTTGAAAAGCATCAAGGCAAAACTGAACACCAGAACGAACAATCCCTCCCATTAAGTCTAGACTTTGCGATAGAACTCGTCGTCGTCGTCGTCGTCGTCCTCCTCGCTCCATTCGGCCGAGGGTACTCTGGTCCTGGGGCGGACATCAGGTACCGCCAGGGGCACCGAGATCATGGGTACTCCTCAGGCGCGAGCGTAGGAGTATGAGGCGTGATGTCACAAGCCGCTGGAGGCAGTCGCGGTGGGCAGCGTGGGTCCGCTGGCGCTCGTCACACTGTGATGGTACAGCGAGTTGTGGTAGTAATCCTGGTTGCTCATGTTGTGCATGGGTCCGGCGCCATTCGACCCGGGGCCCACATGCATCCCATTCTGATGATGGGTGCCGATGGCGTGAACAGCGTGGGCATGGTGTGGCGAGCCATAGTTGGCGTAGCTATGCGGCTCGTACACCTTGAAGTCTGGCGGTTTGGTGTCCGCCTGGGTGCCCGGGGACGGCGCCGTGGTGGGCAGTAGCCTGGTGATACTGAAGGGATGGGAGGCCGCGGTATACGGGGGCTCCTGCTTAAGCGAGCCGCCCGCCATCGTGTGGTGGAAGGAGTCGGCGATAATGTTCGAAGGCAGACCCTTGTCCACCATCGCGGCCACCAACTCGTTGTTGAGTTCGGGACTCAGGTACCCAGCAATATCCGTCGGGTCGGTCTTCAGCGGATGGTGATGATGGGAAGACATGAGCGAACTGTCCTCGTGGTGGGACGACTGGTGGATGGGCGTCTTCTTGCCAGTAATGTTGAGTTCGTGGCTGGACGCCGGACTGGAGCCGGGCTGGACAGGTCCGCTGCCATGATGGGGCAGGTGGTGCTGCTGCTGTTGCTGCTGCTTGTTCGTCTGTCTGGACTGCTCCTTCTTCTCGTCCTTGAACCGCTTTTGTCTCCTCAGGTAGCAGCCGTTCTCGAACATGTTGCCACTGTCCGGGTGCAGGGTCCAGAACGAGCCTTTACCCGGCTTGTCTGGCGTGCGAGGAACTTTGACGAAACAGTCGTTGAAGCTCAACGAGTGCCTGATGGAGTTCTGCCAGCGCTGCTGGTTCTGTCGGTAGAAGGGAAAGTGGTCCATAATGAACTGGTAGATCTCCGACAGGGTGAGCATCTTGCTGGGCGCGTACTGGATCGCCATGGTAATCAGGCTGATGTACGAATAGGGTGGTTTCGCGTGCGTGTAGTTCCTCCGGTACGTCTTGTCCGACCTGGAGCGCTGGAGCGCCGAGTTGGGCGACTCGGGGTCCGCCAGCGACAGCGGGTCGCGACTCACCGCCGCGGCCGTGCCGGTCAGCGGACCGTAGCCGCCGACGGACATGCACGGGTTGCCCGGGGGCATGGCGCTGCCGTAGGTGGGCATCGCGGCGCCACCCAGGTTGGCCATGCCGAGGGCCGTGCCCATGCCGCCGCCGCACATGTTGAAGTGCGTGGGACTCTGCGGGCTGCAGTTGGACGCGACACTCACACTCATCGGCATGCTGATCGGCACACAGCTCATCGAGTTCATGGAACCGGCGTACGCGTTAGCCATGCTCCCCATGTTGGACATGGCGGCGGAAGTCATCGCCCCGCCGAGGCCGGCCTCGTACGAGAGTTTCGGCGACTGAAGCATGGTCATAACAGGGACTTTTGATTGTCACAGCGACCCGATCATAAAACCAGCTGCCGTCGCGCCGACACTTCAGTAACTTGCTGTTCAAGTTTTTTTTTTTCGCTTGTCGCTTCAGATCCTTGCCCCTCTTTTCATTCCTTGGAGTCACGGCACTACCATTTGCGACGCGCCACTCGTGTCACCATCGGTGCTATGTACCTGGACACTCCACTCCGCACAGACAAAACATAAACACCAAGCTGATGTCTCCCGGCTTAATGTTTGCTGGTCGATTTTCGCGATTTCACTTCCCCGTTGCAGGTCTTGATCCCCGGCCCCTTCTACTTTCTCTCCCACTTTGGCTTGTGTTTGGCTCGCTCTATAACTTGCACAGTGCTAGCTCGCTCACGAATGTCTCCGAAACTCTTGAGCCGGCGACTGTTGTTCAAACATACCCCACCAGGCGAACCGGCTGCGACGACCATCGAGCCAGGCCCAGCGATTCGAGCCGGCCTATCGCAGTCGCGCTCGCCCCGTAGCTCAACCGCCGCACCAATCAGAGTCTAAGGAGGAGACCATGGTTGCGGCTACGCTCACGCCCTCGACTGCCTGCGGCAACGTCTCGCTCGGGCTTGCGCAACTGATACGATTGCCTGCACGTACGACCGCGAAACGTCCGATCGCGACACGTTTTCCTCGCCGTCGAATCGCGTCATTCATGTCAACTGTCACGCGTTTCACACCTCCGCTTTGTACGAATGCGTTCTTAATTCGCGCGAATTTCACGCCGGCATGGTTTCAGAGGGGGTCATACTTTGCAACATTATTTTGTGATATCTTTTGACGAGGCGTTTTTTTTTGCACTACTTGGCGACGTTCATTTCCGACGGATCGAATTTGGTTAGGTTTCAAAGAGTTCGAGGCTTGGACCAGGTGGAAGTCGGGAGTTTCAGTGATGTGATTAATCAAAATTCGGCTGAATGATTTTTAATGTTTATTTTCGTGATTTTTGAAGAGTGGTTTTTCATGAAATCTTTTATTTGATTGGAAGAAGATTGAGTTTGGATAATATTGTGTAATTACGGAAAGCTGATTCGGATTATTGATTTGTAAATTATCAGAATAATAATGTTAAATGAACACCTCTTAGGAGTTTACCAGCGACTTAGACTTTGTGGTTTTTCGAGCAAACAATCTCAATTTTGGAGAGTTCACGTGGCCGACGGTGGGAACGAGGGAAAAAAACCCTCTTCAGACCAATGTGAGAACCGACGAATAAGTGGTCTTTCGTATTTCCTCTAATTCTCTTTTTTTTTTATTTTCATACCTTTTTTTCCCTGTATTTTTCACACTACCATTGGTCTGCGGTCTATCAAGTTATAATTTTACCTGAGACGCCGATCATAAAAGCTCCAGCGACGCAAAACGGAACCTCTTGAAGTATAGGATTATGTAATTCAAACGAAGAACATTTTTTTTCAACTATCAGGAAACAATTTTCTTCATTGATGCAATATTTTTCCACTGAAAAATTAATTTTCTTTCACGTTTTATGTTTGACTTGAAAACAATTGTATTCAAATCTTTTACGCCGTATTGGAAAATCAAAGTGGGGAATCGATTAACACTCTTTCGCTGACGAAAAAAAAGAACGGCTGAGACAAAGAGACGGTTTCGTAAATATTCTCCGGTATTGGCCACGTTAATGTTTAGATCCGTGACACCCGTCTGCACACCAGTCTTTATCGAGCCACGAATTGTTTGCGAGACGAAAATATTGTTCCTGCATTGTACTATGTGTGTGCTAACTAAACGACTTTTCGCGTTTGGAATAATTCTGGTTGTATTGGCCAGGTTAGGGAAACGAAAAAGACAATTCCACTTAATAACATTTGAACGAGAATTTAAAAGAATCTATCCAACAAGTAAACATGTTTTCCTGAACTTCTTTTTTTCATTTGTTTCTTCGGTTTGAATTTTATGAGCCTCATAAACTCTTCTCTAAATTTCATTGGTTTAATGAACTTGTATTTACAAATGCTAATTGCTTTTATTAGAGTCTTTTTTTCTGACTTTTCAACCCAGCGTGGAAAATCAATTATAACTGGACCATCAATTTCTAGATGAAAACTTTTTTTTATGCTCTCATTAGCAGACAATGGGAACGAAGAGTGTGATGATAATAAATAATTGTCACGTGTAATATATCAACGCCATTTTATAAGGTAAATGAATTACCAAACACTGTAATATGTATTAGTTTAAGCAAATGTTTGTACAAACGCCTTTTAACACATTGTTGTCTTTGCAGGTATTATTTACACATAAAAAATGGATTCTATGTATGGAAATAGAACAAAGGGAAAAAGGAGACACCAGCTGCAAAAGTTTTGCCACTTTTCGACACTTGTTCCTTACCCTTTTCTTGTACCTGCAGCGATACATCTTGAAGAGATTAAAAAAATACTCAAAAATGTTGAAAATTTTGATTCTTTTCAAAGGTTGATTTAAAAAATTAAAAAATTTTTATTTATAAGATTGTTTTACATTATTAGACAAGATTATTTATTGTTTAGTAGATAGATAAGACTCTGAATGGAAGTTCACAACACGCGACAATCACGCGATTAGAGATTTTGTTTATTTCCAACTCAGTGCTCTTGTGATCGCGTCAAAATCAATCGTCAAATATTTGCTTTATCGTAAAATTAATACAAACGATCGTAATGATGTGTTGGTCTTGTCTCAACGTATAAAAAGTTCAAAAAAAAAACATTTTCACACTTTTTCTAACTAATTTTTTATGTCGAATACAAAAAAGTGATTCTCAATCGTTTTCCCCTGTTTCATATGGGGAAAAATTGATTTTGACAAATGATTTAGCAGAAATTGAAATTCATTGTGACTTTGAAGTTTCATTGATGAATTTTGCAGCTTTGTCATCAGCTACCAGGATCTATATTTTCGAACGTGACCCGAGAAGCAGCGCACCTGATTTTCGTGTCGAGATTTTCCGGAAAAATTGACTCCTCAAGCCGGTGCTCAGTTTGTTATTCGTAGCGCTAAAACAACAAATGCGAAGGACCGAAGCTTATAACTCGAATACGTGCCTTGGTTACAATCACGGCATAAAGGAAGATACAGGACGGATATTCACATCTCATCTCACACCTGAACGTCGAAAACTGCCCTCTCGTTTATGTATTTTCTCGCGGGGATTTTCTTTACTCAAATCACACATTTTTTTTTCAACCCGAATATAATCAGGTGAACCGTGAGATCCTCATGATTTTCTTTAAAAAAATTTTTCCTCCTGATATTTACTTTTGCTGGATCTTGTATTTTTTTGAACTTTCAGCCGGTTTGAATGAAATATATGTTTAACTATCTTTCAAAAACAGTTTGTTTATTGTAAAAACGATGTGAGTGATAATTGGAGATAAAATTAAATATTTTGGAATAAAACTTGATAGATGCTTAACGCGCTGCTGTTATCGCTAAAATATTATAATCAACGACACTTAGAAATCAAATCGAAAAATTGTAGAAATCGATCAGTAACAAATAGACGTGGGTTCACGCGAAACTTATCGGCCTACTTGACTCGCAATGAAACGCCGATAAGAAAATAACTATCATAACATAACAGAATGATTGTTCAGGATCTTTTAGAGGCGAGAAACATCGCGTCTCTAATTTACAGATCAAACCGACGACATTCACAAAAACTAGCGCTTCTAGAACGTTATTTGAGTTTTCGTAACGGGCCTTTGTACTTTTCAAAATAAACATACCAGTAGAAAATCATTTCTTCTGTTTTCACAGAAAAAGCTCAGTAAAATGTCAATCAAAATTTTGTTTTTTGACATCCTTTTCATTAGAAGTGTCAAAAAATGTTTACTTTTTTGCCTTCTTTTTTCATTCAAAACACCAACCTTTTAATTTGACTCTTTTCAACTCTACAAATCATTTTTTGAGAATTGGGAAATTGTAAGATTTGATATGAAAGCTTGAAAAATGATGGGAAAGTGATATATTATAGAGAATGTGTGGAGTACAGTTTGCAGAAAAGAAATGGCCATATCGATTGCAAAGATTGAGAATCGTGAATTTGAGCGTGTTCTATCAGGCTGGGCGATCGTTCACAATGGCACGTGTTGTACGTGCTCTGTCGTGCTTTTCTCAGATTTGCGAGTCTTAGATCGGAAAACGGTTCATCTCGGCCTCACCCCTAAACGAAATATGATGACATAACGTGGCGGTGTTCATTTTTTTCTTGCCACTTACGTATTATTGGCCGCCCTTATTTGTTCTGTCACAACGTTAACGCTGACAGCATCATAAGGCTGAACCGCAAAAATTGTTCAAACAAATTGACAGGCAAAATTGACACCACAAAAAAGAAAACGAAGAAAAAATGATTTCTCAAACTTTTTGAAACGAAACTAAAAATGTTGTTATTGAAGTTTATTTTGAAAGTGCTGAATGAAGTGTGATCAATGATTCATTGACAATCTCGTGATTGCAATGATAAAATCTACAAATTTGATAATTTGTTAAGAAATGTCATTCATCTAAGTCGAACCAAATCTTAAACAAAAGTGCGTGGCTATTGAACATTTAGATTTATCAAATTTTCACTAAATTATGTAATCAACTAATCAGAAAATTGATTTCATTCAATAAACAATAATTTTTATGAAACATAAATTAACAAATTATGCTCATGATTTTGTTTTTGTTCCATTTCTTTTTCGTTTATGTTTTTTTTTGTTTTCATAGTCTTAGGACTTGGGATGAATCATAAGAAATCCAGGTAAAACTTGAACGTAAAATTTAATCTACTTCGATTGTCATCATATAGTAAAAACTTTGTCTTTCAGTTGAAATTCGCAAGAAACCCATAAAAATTTTGATTACTTTCAGTGGCAAAACTTTGAACAACAAAGATCTTATAACACAAAAGGATTAAAATTGGATGGTTGAAATTAATATGGTCCAAAATCCATCGAAAAATTACCTCCTCCGAAACAAATTGTGCATCTGAAAAAATACGTTACTACCTGCTTAGAACAACAACAAAAAATGTCCGACCCTAAAAACGAGGGGAAAAAAATGTCAAAAAGTTATCTCAAGGGTTTACTTCTCAGGATAATGACTAATTTTGTATTTCCCGGAACAGCCAAAAAAGTCGAGGCAAAAAGGTTGAATAATCAGAACCACGAGATGATCCTGCGATTGTCCAAAAAAAAAGATATTATAAAAACTTTTCTCTCGTTCCTCTATTTTTTACGCTACAATTCAAAGTAACAGTTGATAAAACTCTAAGACTCTCGTAATAAAAGTTAATCCTCAGGACAAACACTTATCAACTTATCTCCTAATTTTCTCTCTATCTGTCGTAGAAAAACGGGTCGTTCCGTTTTTCCTCCTCCTCTACGACCCATCGCTTGGTCCGTATGCAATGCGTTTGAAGTTTTCGTGTTAACAAAAATATAATATACCCTTTTACAACCGGAGCACTTTCAAATTGAGCCGACAATCGTGCCGAAAATGGGAGCCTCTTCTAAATCGATTATGGCTTTACGATAGCCGGCTCGGCATATCAAAAGCTGTGTGAAAACGAAAAATAACACTCTTAGACTCTCATTTGCTTTACTTGTTCGCAACCTTTTTTTTCAATCCAAATAATAAATCGATTCTGTTTTGTTTCTACAGTTCCTTGTTCTAAATCATTTTCATTTTTCATTTTTCAATTGTTTTTTTTTTTTTCATTTTTTGTTTCTACTTTGGAAAGAAATCGGTTGCATCTGATGAAAAACGAAACAAAAACATCATCGTCCACGAACAAACAAATTTTTAATTAAAAATTCACGCTTTATTTGTCATGAGTTACAATTTTATCAGCGTACGTGACATATTTGGAAGAAAACGTTGGGTCAATATTATGCTCTCGGTCAACGGTTCTTTGACACGGAAAAAAAAACTTCAAATAAAAAAATGCGCGCGTTTAAACAATAAGCGTACAAAATAAATACAGCGACGAGTTTGACGGACGAACGGGCCTTTCAAAATTACCTGACAGGAAAGTTTTTCCGTAGGAAAACAGATTACGACCAATAATCCGACGAATTGTTGTGGACCGGTCACGTAACCTGATGATTATCTTTTTGCAGGTTGTGTGCTTTCGCCAACGATGTCCGAGCGCTTTTTTATTACGGCTTCACTTTTCCTAAAACAACAGTTCTTATCACCCAACCAGTCCGGGAGAAATTGAAAATCTGAAAATGGTCTGGGATAATCTCCAGTTGGGGAAAAATCAGATTTTTTACAAATTTCTCTAATCTACAGTTTTTTTTCAGTTTTATAACACATCTTCGGAAAGTAAAAAAGTGAAGTGCAGATGTTGATTAATAATTGTACGAACAGTTGTAAGGTCAGGGTGACACTGCGATTATTAAACGTGAATTTTTATCTTTAATTGGAAACAATTTTGAACGGGGGAGTTGAAATAATAAAAAAGGAAGGATGACTGGCACGATTGTGAACTAGCATATTTCAATTAGCAGAAAACCAAAGGCAAAGGGTAGACGCACTTTGTCACCCCCGCTAGAACATTTAACTACAGGGCTATATCGATCGCTTTGAATGTCGTATTTGTTTCCTATTGTTGCCGGAAATTTTACATGTAATTGAAGGAAACGCTAGTTTTTATATAATAGTTTAGTATGGCCACTCTGAAGAGACCAAAAAAGACAAAAAGATAAGAAACGTTTTTTCCCATTTGTTAAACATTTTTGAATAAAGTAAAGTCGAAAAATTTTGTGGACATCAAAAACCGGGAAGAAAATGATTGGAAAATTGGGAAGCAATTTGCTTTGTTACAATTTTATTTTGAATGATAATATTACAGGGGATGTGGAAATGAAGAGCCATTTTTGAGACTAATGGGGAAACTGCGTTTCTGTTGACTTACATCGTGTCTCCGTCACTATTTTTCGTGTTCCGAGTGAGATCTTGCGAAACTCAACGACGAATAAAAACAAAGATCCATATGCAAGAAAAACACTACTCAATTTCCACCTTCAACCGCAACACTTGACAGAAAACTAGACTGTCAAAATATTTCTTCTTTTGAGTATAGCATAGTAGTTTTACGACAGATTAATTGATTGTAAAAATTGTTGAAACAAAGTAATATGATGGAGAGTAGATGTTTTTTAGAAATGTTAACTTTCTAAGTAAGGCCAATTTCCGGTGACACAGAAAGACGTATTTATGAATTCGATTTACATTTTGCGTCAATCTTTGGTCGCAGTGTTGAAACACTATTTGAAGTCAAACAAATTATAAAATCCATTTGAAAGCTGACAGTGCCGACAAAGGTTTCGCACGACAAAAATTCAATCAAATCACCTCCTTATCGTTTCTTTTCTCAAAAAATTTTTCTCTTTATTTGAATGAAATTTGAAAATTCTATTTTTTTCTAATACAACAAATCGGAACAAAATCTTTTTGTAAGAGTATAAGAACTCTTACTTCAAATTTTTTCTTTAGAACTTTCCTGTGTTTATAAAACATTATGGAATTTTGGTACGACCAGGAATGTTTCAAAGTGACCTGCTGATGTTTCGGGTAAATTTTACTTATCCCTTTAAATTTTGGATCTGATAAAGTGATTATCCCTGGGGAAAAACAGTCCGTTCGATTTTCAAACAAAAACTTGGGTTTTTTTCAGTTTTAAGCTCGACTCAAAAGATAGAGGATCTCTTTATGACAGAAACTAAGATAGTCCGCATGAGTGACTCATTTTAAGAAAATGGCAAACAATTTTAATCCGGGAAAAACCTCAAAAACATCTGTAATGAGGCAGAATCTTTTTGTATAGGGTCAACAAAGAAAATCTTGCTTCAAGTAGATTTACTGCAGGTAACACAGTTTTAGTTCGAAATAATCAATGGGATTATAGGTAAGGTGATTGAGAAAATTTCATGGTCAGTTCTGGGTTCTTTTCCTGTGTGATTCATGAAAACTCATATGGAAAGCATAATCAAATGACTCATTTCCAAAAGAAGGAATTCAAATTAAAAATTGAAACATTTTCAAAATGGTTGATACTTTATTCAAATATATAAATGTGTATTAAAAAATACATGGTATCGTCGCGTACAAGTATTTACACAAATAAACCCTGAATCGATTTGAATTTTATAAGTACATTATTTATAAATAGTTGTATTTTCATTAACAATTAGTTTTTCTTTGAATACTTCTAATATTTGGACGCAGATTTGTTCAAGTTGACAGAAAAATTTTTCAAGGAGGATCAAAACGTTCAGGTGATTAGTAAATGCAAGTTCAAAGAGAAGATTTTTCGTTTTTTAAAAACAACCGTGTTTAAAAATTGCATCAATACGGCAGGCATAAGTGTCATGGTAAAAAGTTGAAGGTGAATAAAAATTTATGTAGTGTAATTAAAAATGTAGTGATCGCATAAAATATGATCGGTGATAAAAGAGGAAATGATTTTTTATAGATCGATTGCGAGTCAGATGCAGTTTAATATGCAAGTTATATCTATGCCATAACTAGGGCAATAAAATCTGAGAAACTTAGAATAATCTTCAAAAATTATATCTGTCATGAAATGCACAAAGTGAAAATTCAAACAACGATGTCAAAGTGTCTTTTTTTCTACAATGTTTATGTATCTATTAAAAATAATATTTGTCAACATTATATTTTCTGTTATTCGTATATCGTAGCATTATCTTTGGACAAATTCTTTTGAGCAGTTTCAAAATTCGTAAGTTGAATTTCAGGCAACATATTTCTTTTTCTAACCAGTACACATTTTTTAAACTCAACCAGAAACGAACCAGAAAACACGTGCATTTGATTCAATTTTTCTATAAACTTCGAAACGATTATAAACTTAGGAATAAAAGTGATAAGGAACATTGCATAAGTTATAAACAATATAACTTCTAATAGTTTTTTCTGAAGGTCCTGCTGATTATGTTGCAGGCATAATGAAAAACTTAGAAACGATTCAAAAATTATAAACTAAAATGTTAAATTCGTATGGTCTTTTTGGGGGGTTGTAATACCTATTTCTTCTCATTATATCATTAACTTAACAGTATTGATCAAACTAGTAACACATTAATAATAGGATACAATAAAAAATGGTACAAAACTTTTTAATTTACCATAATATGGACACGATTTCAAATAAATATGCGAACCTTTTTATAAATAAACAATTAGACTAAAATAACTTTACTGGAACTAACGTTTACATCTTACTTATAAATATATTCCAAACCCTACATTAAAACCAGTTTAAAAATATTATTTATATTGTTCAAGAATGAAATTAAAATTGATTGAAATTGAAACTACTAAAACGCGTGATTGTCATTGAAGTAGAAAACTGAAGGCACAATTAAAATAATTTCAAATTTTAGAAGTCGACTATGAGAATCTAACTGATTGAAACAAATTAACCGAACTATACACATTTGATAAAAATCCCGTGATGTTAGTTATCTAGCGGCGCGGTTTAATCATATCTGACAATCTGTTCGACATCTAAAATATTTTCGTAACAATTCAAATGAGTTGGACATCGCGCGCCGAAAACAAACGAAATGGGAAAAGTTTTTCGGGACTGTTATCAGACCTGACATGGAAATAGACGAGAAAAATAAAAAATAGATAAGTACATTTTAGTGAATCTTACTCAAATCTATATCCAATATCTGTCATATCTGTCCCGAAAAATTCGAAAGTGATAAAAAGGAAGTAAATATTGAGTCACTACATTACGTGTCAAACTTTGGAAATACATTTATAAAATAAATTATTAATTATTTCTGCAAACAACAATTTCGTTCCTTTCAAAATTACGTTCAAATTTCGTCTTTCATCTTTTATTTTTTGTTTTAAAATTTGCATTCAAAGGTTCAAAGATCCGTCACAGGACCAGACAGGCTGTTGCTGCTTTCATTGGTAGAGATGCTTTTGGAAATGGTACTGGAGTCGTCTGTAAAGCTGTCAGAGTCGTCACTGTCAAGATCCTCGTGGAGTTGAGGTGGCTGGTCGTCCGCAGCGTCGGTGCCAATTTTCTTATGCTGCTGGTGCTCTCTGACGTTCATTTTGCCTCGCAATTTCTTGATCAGCTTTTCCATTCTAACAAATGACGGGGTTCGCGTTACGAGAAGTGTTGCAGACTGCGGCCGAACTGCTTGATTTTTTTTTGGTTACAAACTGAGCCAAGCCAAAGCTTGTAGAACAAAGCCATGCTGACAGAATAGACCTTCTTCTTTTTGAACATTAGTTCCTGTAAAAATTGGCTCGTACAGTCGACTCTCACTTAATCAACATTTTTATTACAAGACAAAATCGAAAAGTCTTACATTTCTTGACTTCAACTGAGCAATTTTGGAAAATGAATTCTCTTGAGAATGAAAAATGGCTTGAATGAAAGAATGACGGTTTTTTTTCGTGAGAGTGGAATGCATTGTTTTGACATTAGTCAAAAGTAGTAATTTTATATAACTTTTTGGTTTCTTTTCAAATGTTTTTACTTGTAACACTTATAATAAATACGAAAATGGATGATATTTTGAACATTATTGTTATAGTTTACGTTAATACGATAGAATGGTTAAAGCATTCTGATAATGGGTACGGTGATTCATGCTGATTGTAATACCGCTGATTTTAATCACCGTATTAACCAAATCCGTAATCCGGAAAACAAAAATGTTCAAGCATGACAAAAATTAGAGCCAGGTTACTCATGTTAACATTGTTATTCAAAAAGAAGGAGGCTTCGCTCAATCAAAATAATCTATTTCCAACAAACCCAAAGCAGCTAATGCACCAAAGCAAGTTGGTTTCGTTTCTTCATTTTGTCAACGAAAAATGATTCTTTTGCTACCCAAACAACGCTAAATGACCATATATTTTAATCTACAAATATTACACATTGAAGCAGTGCATGTATTAGTCATACCTCAGGCAACATGATTAAAAACATTTAACAAATTTAATTCTAACGGAACCATCAGGTTTGATTTTCGTCGTTGCTGTTTGTTAATTAAACAATCAAATAACTTGAATTACTATATGACACAAAAAATGTTTGGCGAAAAAAAAAACGTTAATATTTTAACCGGAAATTAGAAATGAAACATACGTTTGTGACAGCAGGGCATGTACCAGGGGTTAGTGTAAAAACTAGGGAAAAAAGTGTACGCGAAAAAAGAAGTAAAACATTAGCCGTGATATGGTAATATTTAAAACAAACATTTGTCTTGATGAATGAAGTAATAAAATCCTTTTGTATGTACAATGGTTTGTATTTGAAAATCACATGATATATAAAACCATCGATAGAAAGTGAATATTTACATAAAAAACTGGTTGAAGCTCGGATAGATAAAACGATCAGAAATGCCAATAAAGCAGTGTATCGTTGTGTCAATCATCGACACAGACGTATTACATTGTAATCGAACGTTATATTACTCTCAGCGATGTTATGCGTGACTGAGTTTTTGTATAAAAATTTCAACATTTTCTTCCTGAGATAATAACACGACAAAACAATCTTAAACAATTGCAATCAAAGAGTTGAGATGAACAGAAACCTTATAAAATATACATAATGGGGTACGAACGATGAAAGGGTCCAACAAACACGTACCCCATTACACAACAAGACCTCTGGAGCAGTTTTTTGTTTAACAATTTGTTTAAAGTTAAATAATACATTTTTGTTTTTCATCTACTGGCCATTGATTTATGATTAGAATGTAAAAGCGCCATCTATTTAAACAGTATTCCAGATGGCGTTGATAAAAAATTGATCAAGAGTTTTTGAGCAGTTATAATAAGCACTGTGCAATTGAGGCACAAAACGGAGAGCAGGTCTTTGTTCTGCTCCAAAAGTTTGATCCCTTACACCTACTGCTAAAGACACCTAAGTACAACAAACAACAGAATGGCACCGAACAAAACAAGAAGCATGCGTGAAGTGACTGCGGAAGGACCTACGTGCGACATGAAAGAATGGCAGCCTCGAGTGCACCTCGGAAAGAAGCCCGTCGGCTTGACCTCGCCCTGCGTTTCACAGTACAGTTACGCGCTTACTTTTTGTGACAACGTTTATCTTTTGGAACACTGGACCAATTTTCGCTCGTTTTTATTTTTCTCATTTGTCATCAGTCTTGAATTGAAAATCAGTCTTGATCCTATTATCTAACAGTTCTGTTGGCAGGTTTACTTTTTGGTTTGCAATTTTTTTGGTTCTAATTAGCGTACAGATTGAAACGAAAGAAATGAAATTAAGAGTTGAGGCTTTGTAAACAAATCTGTAACCGATAGATACAAAACTGAAGATTGTAGATGGCGAGATAAGAGTTGGTTATTTGTCAAACAACAATTAACAACAAGTTCCCAACGGCGAAACAATTATTGTTTGGCAATCATAAATTATTATCGTCGGTTATCGATAAATGATAAACAATCAAATAACAACTCTAAGACGAACACTCTGATTTGTGTTTGGATAGATCTTCAGCTTTATGAAACTAAACATGAAATTTAATTGAAAAGACGTTCAACAAAGGATTTCGTTTGTTTGATCTCCGATAATTATGCTTGTACGTAAATTACATAAAATTATAGATTATTTACTTAACAACTACAATTAGGATATTTCAAAAAAAAAAACTAAAAGTGTTTCTCCAGTGATTAGTCTTACTAAAGTCTTATAAAATTGCACCCAAATTAGATTCAATCCCAACTTGGTCCGGTGTTCCAGTTAAAAGTTACTTAAAATACTATAAAAAAAGGAAAAAAAATGTGATGGTGCATGAAATTCTGGTGCACTTTCAGATGTAGGCAGTGGTGTAAGTGGTTCGGGATGGTGCAGGAACAGTGCTGGACGAGGAAACGAAACACGGGTCCTGTTCAGGCCCGCTGACCACAGCAACATCTGGAATATCGCCAATGACCTTTGCAGCGGCACTCTTTTTCTCGTCGCGCTCGAGTGACTTCCTGGGTGGTTTGATCATCTTCACCTTCTTCTCGTCGACGGCTATGAGCCGCTCGTAAGAATTTCTTATGTTCTCCTCGAGCTTCTTCACGACCTTCTCGACGCCGCTGTGGTTCAGATGCTCGTCGTCCAAATCAAAGGACCTGCGAGGACCCGTGATCTTGTGGGGAGGGGCTTTGGGATTGGACGTGGAGCTGTGCACGGGGGTGCTCGTCTGGTTGGGGTGTAGCGCTAAAATTACAGACTCTGTGCGGCTTAAATTGTCGTCAACTACTTCGCTTACGCACTTCTCGATTGAACACTGCTGCTTCTCCAGAGCCATCTTCGTCGCCCGGGCCTCCTGCAGTTCGCGACGTAAAGCAAGTGTCTCCTCCTCGAAGGCCGCTATCTCACGCTGATTCATCGTACTGATTTCCAAACGTTTACATTAATTCAAAACTGTTTTCGATCAATAGTTTTGTGCTGCTTTTTCAGACGTCGAAATATTTACTACACTGTTCTTGAAATAACATTTAATTGGAAATTGCAAACTTGCGTTAATATTTGATCTTTGCAAGTTACGTCTTTTTGCTTAGTAAATGTCAGTTACGCCCTACTTGTTTATCAGTTTGACATTATGTTTTAAATATCATAAGTTCAAAAAATTGCACATTAAAAAAAAGCAAAAACAAAAGTTAACAAGAATATCTTGAAACATAAATTTTTTCCCAATTTTTTTTCTACTCCTTTTTGATTGGAACGAGTTAATTACAGTTTAATCGGTATCACATCGATACCGCGCTTATTTCGCGTATTTTACAAACAATAAAGAATATCTCGCTGGAATCAAATATTGAATCACACCAATACCTTGATTCCCTTGCACTCCTCTCTCATATTGATTTTCGTGTCTTTGTGCTTGTCTTCTTCAAATTAATTTCATAAAAATGTTTACACACACCGAGAGAGGATTTAACAGAGGATGAAAAAACTGTAATAAATCTTTGCCCGTTCAAATTCTTGATCGTACCGAGAGCATATTTCATTTTTCAATTAAATTAACGAACGAAAAAAAAAAGGTTCGATTGCAATGAGGAAAGATTCAACAACATAAATCGTTGCGTACGTTTCGTTGGGAATCGAAAGCAAACATTACGTGATCGATCTCAAACTTTTTGAACGGTTAAAATAAAAAGAAACAGAAAAAAATAATAATAAGTTAATAGAAAACTTTGCGTGCACTCGCACTCGCAATTTTCGGCAATACGACAAGTACCACCTTAGGACAACAAAAAAAGCTACAAACGCTGTTCAAAAAGCCAGTCAAACGACAGTTGCCAAACAACGTTTAGACCTACCTTGTGTTGAGCTTTAACGTTGTCAATTCCTCTTCCAGTACACTCAGCCTTTTATCATTGTCTGTTTTGTTTCTTGACATGTTATCCAACTGGGCCTGAAATTAAGAAAAATACACATTCACATTGTATCTACAATAACTGGCCAAACAAAATTCAACAGCTTTCTACTAAATTTACTTAAATTTCGGTTCAAAAAGGTGTTTGCATAGTTTGACCTAGAGGTAGAAGAAAAAATGTTCATCACAGATGACTAAGCCAAGTAATGAATCGCAAAGAAAAAGAAGAAGAAATATAATTAAATTCTCATCAAGACGTAAAAGTTTGATAATTTCTGAATTAAGATCAGCTTAATTAGCGCGAATTCTTGTGGGGAAAAGCAGCGTTCAATTACGGGAATGCTGGGATGGCTGCGACGACGGCCATTGCTTCGGTTGATGAGGCTAATGGACGGTTTGAAACCCGAGAAGAGAACGAAAGAAGCGAAAAGGGAGAGGCTGACAGCCGTTAAGTGCCGTGGGCCCTTCCTTTCCGCAGCGCCCCACCCCGTGAAACCTAATCACTTTTCGCGTAGCGCTACTAGACGGATATTTCATCGACTGCGCGTGTGGGCCACTCCACTGTGTACAGCCACATCATGTTCTCACCACAGTCTCTCCCCAATGAGCGAGAGTCAGATTGCAAATGCACGACTTCGTAATCGGCTGATAGTCCCGACTTTTATTCGCCCCGCTTATTGCCTAGCCCTTTTATCTTCCCTCAGCGACTTACATCTCCGAGCTAATATACAATTTCCAAGCTCCCAAACGTGATACTGATCCTGCGGAATTTTCATACCGCAATTCTCAAATCAACATTTAACCCTGCTAGTCTATTGTGGGGTACAAACAGACTAACTTTAAACATTTATTATCTTAATATTCAACAGATTAGAAACTGAATTAGATGAAAACTGAAAATTCCTGAATTAGAATCATAAACTGAAGATGAAACGAGTGTTATAATAGTTTTTGTTCGATCAAAAGTTTAGGTATGGAAAGAGAGTGGATAAGCTAGACCACATTGGGCATCACCTATCCGTCCTAATCAAACAATTGATACAAAAGCTTTCAGCCATAGGAGCCTGAAAATCGAGCACGTCAAAAGAACGAGCGAGTTTTAAGCGAGAGATGCTGAGAAAAAAAATATCCAAAGTCTTCCGACTGAGGGTAAGAAACTTTCGTACGTCGATTTTAGTAGCAGAGTGTTTTTGCGGTAGCGATTGAAGTAGAATTTGTAATGGCAAATAACGAACTGCATAGATTTGAACGAGATCAGGAACTGTTTGGATGGTAAAATATTGATTGATCAGATTAGACTGATTATGAATGTGTACTCGGTATTGTCTCGTGCGATTTCCAGATTCAACGTTTGATTGATTAGATGAAACAAATAAGATGCGTTTATTTAATGTGATTTTGAATAGTCAAATGTACAAAATGTAATTCAAATTGATAAGATAAACAAATTAACATGTTAGCAATGGTCGTTCCAATATTTGGACGATTTGTTTGAAGTGTCTTCATTAATATTGATCTTGGCATTTTTTTTCCTCCTCGGCTTATTGTGTTTGAACGAAATAGAGCAAGCACAACTGTTTCGCTGTTGATATTGAGAAGAATAAGTGATGTTTCGTTTGCACTGGCAAGTTAGACGATTGTCTCAAGTAGACTCGAATTTAAGAGTTGATTATTTTTTCTGTTTATCACTTACTAATTGATTGATTTACTTCTTTCGTCCTGCCATTAGGTTACCGAGTCAATACATAATTCTTGATTATAAATTTAAACAAATAAAAACCTTCAATTGTTCAATCTCCTGCATTTTCATAGAGTTGTGGTCTTCAATCATAGATTTCACTCTTGACATCATTGTCTCTTCCCTGATTCTGCTTGCGTCCCGTAATTCGCGAATGATTTCTGTAAGAAATAAAAACAAGTCATTAAGACTGATAGAAGAACTGCAAAAAACAAAGTTTTCAAACTCAATTTGTTTCAATATTGTTAGTTAAATTTTCTCGTACCGGACAAAGTCCCA
Organism: Telenomus remus; assembly: GCA_020615435.1. Taxonomy (NCBI): domain Eukaryota; kingdom Metazoa; phylum Arthropoda; class Insecta; order Hymenoptera; family Scelionidae; genus Telenomus; species Telenomus remus. Next base: position 19,190,877 of record CM036336.1, on the reverse strand, counting down.
GGTTGATATCCAAGCGACGCATTTTGTTTTAACCGAGTAAGTTCGGATTTCACGTTCTGTAATTCCTCTTTCGTTCGATGGAGTTCCTTGAAAAGTTGGCTGTTTGATTCCTTCAAAGTCGTCATCTGAAAACGATTATAATCAAATTATTATTTCATAACATTTAAATCCCACTTGAAATTTACATACAACTCTTAAGTGCGCAGTTTTATTCAGACAGGTCTAACAGTTTTAAATTTTGTTACATTACAATTAACAGTGCACTTAAGAATAAACTAACTTTCAACTCCTAACCTGTTCAATAAGCGTAACAACCAGTTTGTTGCTCTCACTAATAGTAGTTATCGAGCTTCTGCTCTCTTCATCGGACTCATTATCGCTTTTCTCGTCCGGCAAATCAGCAGGTCCAAGACCAGGATCAGAGTACCTCCTGTGCTCCGAATTGAGTTCGTCGATATTCTTACACTCCAAATTTGCAGTCGGTGGCAAACTTGTATAATCCGACTGCTGACAAGGCGACCCCCTAACAACAGGACAAGGTCCGTTTGTTCTCAAACTCCTACAACCGTTTGTAAAAACGTCTTGCTCCGTTACAGGCACTTTGTGGTTCCTGCCGGTGGACCTCCTACAGGCGCTCCTAGCGGGTCTGTACTGAAGATTCGGCGGGGTAACTGTAGGGTACACTCGGTACATGGGCGGCAACGAGACTGGTTCCATGTAAGGCATTGGCATCGGAGGATAATTGCAAACTGAGGGATCCGACATTGCTGTAAATAATCGCTGACCGTTTTGTAAAGACAGGGTCTGCTGACGGTACGCATGGTCAGCATAAATGTCAGAAATACGATCGGTTTCCTCGTGATTGTCAATTTGCCAGTCATTTATCCGACTGACTTTTCGGTCCAGCAACTTCTTACATTTTTTTGTGGAGTGAGAGTTTGACACGCAGGAACATTGGTCGGATTTTATAATACGGGACCTGGAAAATATAAAATGAAAGTTATTTCATTTTCTTTTTGAGTTATTTGATTTATTTTCTTTTCTTTGTTTGTTTTGTTTCTTTGTTGTTCATTTCATTTGTTTAATCAATGTTGAAGGTGAAAAATAGCACGTCTCACCTGTTCTTACTCATTTTGAACTGCTGCTATCGAACCAACAATCCAATTATATCTGAAACAAAAGAAAGGCGAATCAAAATCGATAAAAGTGAAATAGCAATTGGTAAATAACACCTAATCAATATATCAACTTTGGTTAACTTTCTTGAATAGACGTAAAGATAAAATTTTGAAAACTCTACTTGCCACTAAAAAACAAAGTGGACTATGCACTATAGGATGCAGAAAAATATCAAAAAAGGTTTTAATTATAGAATGACAATATTTAGGGACGTTTTAAAGAGGAAAAGTTTGTTAATGAACAAAGAATGTGTTTTAGAGAGTTATCAGTTTTGCGTACTGGAAAAGAAGCAAAAAAACGGCCTGATAAGAAGCCAACAAACGTTAAATAATGAATAATTACCAAAAATATGTAGCGCAACGTAGCTTTTGATTCATGCCTCGTCCACAGCGTCGGATTATCATCCGTACTTGCAAATCAGCTTGCATTAATATCGAAACGCTGATGCGACGTGAATTGTTAACTTGACACACCAACGTTGAAATTTATACATGATAACGCGACACACAAATACCAATCAAAATGCATTACGAGTGCATTTTTGTCCGTAAAAAACACTGCAGGAAATGCAGTCGCTTGAAGTTGGCTACAAACTGAGCTCTTTAACTTTCGATCGAAACTCGATCTCTCGATTATTACTTTCGATAGTTCCGATAATTCAAATCCCTTATTTAGTTTCATATATTTTTTTGCTAAATTACAGAAGTCATAACAAACATTGAATCCAAAATCTAAACAAACCTACTACCTGCAAACTGTCATTGTTTACAATTCAAAATTTGAGGTTAGGTTACAACTGACAATTCCACTTGATTATTTAGATTCAAAATTTTGACAAATTTCGAAAAGAAATAAACAAGATTGTTTTGTTTTTTGATTTGCAATTCCCGATCTGTCAAAATTCATAACAAACGAGTTTCCAATTTCATCCGACAGAGGTCGCTGCAACGAAAAACGTTCGGATGTCTGACGTGTGCGCGTTTTTGCAGAGGCAAAGTGGTGAAACGGCGCAGAGCAGTGGTGATGTGTGTGCGAGGTTAGGAAATGCTGACAAGTGAGAATTTGCGCTCGGAGATGTGATTTCGTCGAGGGGTGTCAAGGTTCGAACGAAACGGCGCACCGAACTTGACGCAGGGATGCACATGGTCGCTCAGAATTGCACGCACGTTGGCCAGGGCAACCTCGACGCGTACGCACGAGTGCTGCAGCGTAAGAAGCTCTTCGCCAAGTGCAACGACTGCGACGATGAAGGGCCGAATTTGTGGGTGTGCCTGCACCCTGAATGCATGTACGTCGGCTGCTCGCAGACCAATTATGATCACAGCACAAGCCACAACTACGCCCTGCCGAGTCACGCGTTTTACGTCAACATGTCAACCCACAAGATCTGGTGCTACGTCTGCAACAGGGATGTGGTTGTGCGACACGTGGTTTCGCCGTCGACATCGCCGGAGCACAAACCGCGAGTTGATCCCCCGGCTGCTGGCGACAATCACAATGATGACAACTTTCGCCAACTCATGCTCCTGTAAGTAATCATTTTATCATTGTCAGTGCCAACAATGATCATCGGCACGTCTTTATTACGTTCGATTTCATATGACGTTCAAGTTTACCTATTGTTGTTGTTGCTTTTGTTTGTGTTATAGTTTTTTATTATCGTTTTCGATGATGTAGTGAGATGGATTATGATTCAATTTATAAAAGCAATCTTGTTTGTTGACATTTAAGACATTAAAAGGTTGAGTGGATAAAAATGTCTATTTGTTGCTATTTTATAGTTTTTGAACAAAATTACGTGTTATTATTACTTTGATAGTAAAAATGAGATTACATGTAAATAAATACGTTTACTCATTCAACTTCTGAAACAAACTTTTATCGGTTGAAATTTAGTTTGGATTCGTAGAGCGTTTTAGGTTTCTCTTCAAAGGATGGAAAATTGTAAACAAACTTAGTTTTAAAGTGTTTATTTATCATAGCTCTAGTTAGTTTGTGTAACCTCATTGTTTTTAAACTTTTTATTACGCTTATGTTATTTCGTATATCAGTGATGTGAATCAGAGTTGAACTTTGCTTACACTTTGTTTTCGCGTAACATTATAAATAATGATTACGAAAATATAAATTTGTCTCGTTGTTTTGGATTAATAACGACGATGAGAAAACAAACAAGCCCTTTCATTCCCTCAATTCCACCTAATTAAATGCTCTTTAAGCATCTCAAATTACATCGACTACGACATTTCTCTTTCAAATGTTTTCTTTCAAATGTTCATGCTTTTACTTTAGTATGCAGTAATTAATAGTGTATAGTAATTAAAAATGTATAGTAATTAAAAATAAGTGTACCTCTTAATACCGAAATGTCCTAATGTACACACATTATGACATAATTGGCAGTTAAGAAGTCATGAATAATTACTTAATTTATCTCACGACACAAGTACTTTTAATTTTTCCTTTACTTCCAACAAAATGACTTTATAATGTTATTAAACATAACAAATATCAATACATCGTTCATTGTTAACCCAATTTTGGTCATTCTTGTTTTAGTAACGATGGCAAATTTGACGAGGAGACGAATCTTACATCAATGGAACCGTGAGTTTTCGCATTCAATTCTCAAATGAAAAAACAATTTCAAAAAGAAATCAAAATGTTGAAAACTAAAATAACAAAAACTTAAACTTCAGATTTCGAGACTCGCTCGTGACCCTGTACAAGCAACGCACCCACGCAATAATCCAAAGCATAGTCGACGAGATGAACGACGACAAGCTCAACAACGTTTACAACGACAAGTCAGATTCCCCAGGCAGCACAGACTCCGAGGACGGTCAGGATTTCACCGGCAAGCCTCGAGGTCTTGTAGGTCTGCAAAACATCGGCAACACCTGTTACATGAACGCAGCCCTGCAGGCTCTCTCGAACGTGCCTCCCCTGACGCAGTTCTTCCTCGACTGTGATCACATGGTGGAGTACATTGCGAAGGACCGAAAGCCCGGTCTCAGCATCAGTTACCTCAACGTCATCAAGGACATGTGGAACAAAAAAACTCGCGGTTACGTCGCTCCCCATTACATCTTAACGGGGATCAGAACTGTGCACCCGATGTTCCGAGGGTACCACCAGCATGATACACAGGAGTTCTTGAGGTGTTTCATGGACCAGTTACACGAGGAGTTAAAAGAACAGTTGGAGATCGACAGGGATTCGGTGCTAAGGTCCAAGGGCATCGTTGAACATTCTTCAGACGAGGAGGAAAATGAGATGGAAGGAACTGGGTCGAGTCAGTCGGACGGAGAGTACGAAACTTGCGACTCTGGAGTGAGTGAGAGGAGCTCCCTTAGTGACGAGGGTGAGAGGGGCACGAAGAGGAGATATTCCAAAGTATCGCAGTCGGAAAAACTGCGAACGAAATTTAGTAATAGGAGTGGTAAAAAGTCGGCCACTGAGGAAGGGTCTTATTCTTATACCGAGAGTCCATTAATGGTAACAGATGTTTTAAGAACAATTTTGATTATAATTACAGTTTCAAACGTTTGAGACTTTAAGTTGGGTAATATTTTTTGTTTAGCCACAGAGGTCTTCGCAAAATTCACCGGTGAAGCACAGGTCGAAAAGGCAGATCAAAACCAGGAGCATCATCAGCGACATCTTCGATGGCAAACTGTTGAGTAGTGTTCAATGTTTGACTTGCGACAGGGTGTCCACTCGGATTGAAACTTTTCAGGACTTATCGTTGCCGATTCCTAGTAGGGATCATATAGATATGCTCCATCAAGGATCGTTGACGCCCCAAATTGTTGGCCCTTGTCCCGACGGTTATGCGCCAAATCAGTCCGGATGGTTCACCTGGCTGATGAAGTGGCTTAGGTCGTGGTTTTTGGGACCTGTCGTCAGTCTTCACGATTGCCTCTCGGCTTTCTTCAGTGCTGATGAACTTAAAGGCAAAGTTTTCTTTTGAATTTTTGAACAAACAGTTACTTTACACAGCATTCAATTAAAGTTACTGGTTAAAGGTAATTTTTAAAGTTACTTTTGGAGACGTTCGTGTTCAAAGTTACTTTTTAAAATTACTCTTTAAAGTTACATACTTTGTGGAGTAACTTTGTAAAATTAGCATATAAATTTATTTTTCAATTTGTTAATTAATTTGTTTGAACTCAACAGGTGACAATATGTACAGCTGCGAAAAGTGCAACAAACTGCGAAACGGTGTAAAGTTCTCTAAAGTGTTGGAGTTGCCAGAGATCCTGTGCATCCATCTAAAAAGGTTTCGCCACGAGTTGATGATCAACTCGAAGATGTCAAATTACGTATCGTTTCCCTTGACCGGCCTGGACATGAGGTTGTACCTACACAAGGAATGCGTGTCAAAAGTCACAACCTACGACCTGATATCGGTGATCTGCCACCACGGCACCGCCGGCGGTGGCCACTACACATGCTACGCCCTGAATGCAATCTCGAACCAGTGGTTTGAGTTCGACGACCAATGCGTAACTCGGGTGTTGCCTGAAACAGTTAAGAACTGTGAGGCATACGTCCTGTTTTACAAAAAACGGTCGCCGGAGATGATGCAGCTCAGGGAAAAAACGTCCGAGCTTATGGAGCATGTCAGACTTTCATCCAGAGAGTTTTCCGATATGAAGTTTTTTGTTTCCAAACAGTGGATTAATAGGTTCAATACCTTTTCCGAGCCGGGGCCTATTGACAATTCGGACTTTCTTTGCCCACATGGCGGGGTCAATCCTGCGAGACGACAGCTGGTGGATAAAATTAGTATGCCTATACCTCAACCCATCTGGGAATATTTGTACCAAACGTAAGACAATGTGAAAATGAATTTATTGCTAAAAATTAAGAGATAGGTTGACTAATTAGTGAAAATTGTTTTGTTAAGGTTTGGTGGAGGACCGGCATGTACGCAGCTTTATGAATGTCCAGTTTGCGAAGAGAATTACGAATCGTTACAAAACAGGAGACAGTACGAGCAGGACAAGTTCCACACATTCACACACAATCTGGACAATCGAAGTGCAATCTACGCTTTGGCAATGGCGTGGTTCAGACAGTGGCAAAGCTTTGTTCGTGGTCGAGAAACGCAACCGCCTGGACCTGTTGATAATAGTTCAATAGCAACGATTAAAAATGGCCAGACAGTTTTGAAAGCTGGTAAAAAAAGTTTGTTTGAACATTGCAAAAGTTTTGTTGTTGTAGGATATATTATTATTTATAAAATTGTGTCTTGTAGGGTCAGATTACAGTCAAATTCCTGAAGACCTCTGGCAGTTTTACTACTCGACCTACGGCGGAGGTCCGGAACTGTTGCTGCATTCTTGTCAGCGTCCATCTCAGCCAAGTGTCTCGGTACATTCCACGTCGAGCCCAAACCTCATAGATTCAAGTAAGACAAATCACGTGGAAAGCAAAGTTACGAAGATGCAGTCAGTGAGTACCAGCAGCGTGAACAAAGGCTCGGACACGAGCTCGCAAGACAGCGGTGTCGATAATATGAACCCTGCAGTTTATAAGATGTTGATGGACAAGTACAAATTGGGATCTGGCATTAATCAGCCGCCTGGACCGAACTAATCTAGTAGCACTATTCAAACCAAATCAATTTGTTTCAATGTTTAAAAGAAAAGGAGAATCAGCGAACAATAAAACATGATCTTCGAGGTCGCATATTTTTATAAACTGTTCGACGGTACTACTGAATCGGCCGTTTTCTAAGCTACCCGAAAATTTGTCAGGTCCCAATTGGAGGGACGGCTTGAAAGCTGAAACAAAGTCGAGAGAGGGACGTACTAACTTTTGAAAAGTAAAAGACGTTGATTCGATGAGTTGTATTCTGGTGTGATGCGTACGAGCTATTGATTAATTTTTATTTTCTTATTGCCTGTTATTGAAAATGAAACGATTGGCTGATATGTATTCTGTACATTGTACATACCTTCGATATGTTTGAACGAAATATTTTATTCAATAAAAATCACTGTTTATAGCACACACTTTAAATGTACAAAATGGCGAGGGTGCGTGGAGAAGCTTTCAAAAATGGTTCTTCGAAGCGATCTCGTTTCTTTTTAATCCATCGACACAATTGGCAACTTCAAGTTTGGGCCTCCGAATGATAACCAAGCTCTTTATGTTGTTTGTTATTTATTTTTAACGGATTACAAATTTGTTAGCTCGAGTTATCTTCTTTGAAGTTTATTTGTTTATTTATTTTAATTTTTCTTAGTTACTGTTCAAGTTGAATATGAACATTCAACTTCCATTCCCGTTGTTGATCGTGGCATTTCTATGTTGCAATTGATCTCGATGCCGTGTTCTCATCGACTTTACAAATATCTTGGGTGCTCTAAAAAGAAAGTTGATCCAAATTCAATATTACTACTACAACAAAACGTTTCTTAGCATTTTTTGTACGTTTGTATTCCGCATCGAATTGTGTTTTACTAAATTTTGTAAGTTTTGCGAAATGCTAAAAGTGAAAATGATCGAGTTTTGAGTTTAAACAATTGCATTTATGTCGATTTCCAAACCACAAGCTAAAACAACAAATCTTTTTGTACGTGACGAATTGAAAAATAAATCGAGTGGTGCATTTGAAAACACGCATTTTGTATGGACTCAGCGTCCGAGAGCGCAAAGCGATTTTTTCATTATCCTCCTGTGTAATTTTATAGAACAAAACTGCCGTCTCAACTTAGAAGAATTAAAGTAAAATTAAACCAAAAAAGGAAAAAAAAATGTCGCCGTAAAAAAGTAAGAAAACCCTGCTGTAAATCTAAAGAGAAAAAAAAATTGCACGACGTAGAGCGCTTCAAGTGCAAAAATCCTTCGAGGGATTTATTTTGTTACAAAATATCAAAGCCTGCTTGACTAATTACGAAAGGTGAAGATGAAAAAAGGAAAATGGAAATTTTGAATTGTGTTAAAGTTAATTGGTATCCAAAAAAGAAAGAGGAAAAATTCTACAAAGTAAACTATCACTGAAGACTGACAATGTAATCGAATTAATTTATGGCGGTCGTGTAAATTGAATCGAACATGTACCGTTGACCGGCGGATAAAAGTGCCAAATGATGATCTGAGAATCGCATTTCGGACAGGATTTTTGAAATTACGGCCTTGGAGAACCGGCGACGATCCTGAGACATTGCACTTTATACTTTTGCGCTGGTGTGAAGGTTCTTTATCGCGAGAAACATTGTAATTTATTTTATTGATCGCTAATGATTTTATCTGTGACGTGTAACATACGTTAGTTGACAAATAAATGATTTTTTCATTAGTTATTTATTAAACTGTTGTCATTATTTTAGCCGCGCTTTTCAGCAAAGGTGGGAGAAATGAAAAAACCACTGGATCCTGCAAAAGAGACTTTTTATAAAATAAATAACGTGTACATTGTTACATCATATTGAAAAGTAAATTATAAACCTAATACATGTGTTTTTTTCGTTGAAAATGAAAAAGTCGCTAATCCGAAGTTTTAACTTTTAATTGCATTGTTTACAAAGATTTACACGCTAAAAGGCACAATATAACCACCAACGGGTCAGCGAGGTTACAGAACTGCTATTGTTTTTAACTTTGTTAGTGTAAAACACATTTTTTGATTTCTGTTTTCAGAACGAGTAAAAAGTTTGCAAAACAGTGTCTGGTATTACAAATTGATTGTGTAAAATTTGTCTCAGTTTTCGGGGCACATTTTGATTGTAAAAATCGTTTAATTCGCGAATAAAAATTCTCATTTGTTTTTTGGACAAATGTAACCAAGCTGATTTGGCGAGGAACACATCTTCCCTTACAACTGTATAAGATAGGGGTTAAAATAGACTCGCAATTGTAATTTCACACTAGAAAACTCGTTCTCGAACGCAAATCAAGTGTACTTATTGCATCTTCATCAGGACAGAGTATGAAGAAAAACAATTTCCTTTTATTTTTCAAGTGTCTCACGTTGCTCGAAGTGCGTAATAAAAACTAGCTCCTTAAAATGCATTCTTGTATTTGTTTTCGTACTTATGCTAATTTCTACTCTAAACCAGGAATCGCTGCGACTTCGGATCTATTTTGACAATGTAAAAAAAGGACGTACGCATTGAAGTCGCAGAAATTGCAGGGCGGCGACTTTGAAATTTCTTCTTTTTCTCCTTTTCGCTTATTTGTTACAATAATTTTTGTTTGTTTCGTTTATTCATTTTTTTCAGTTTTATATTTCATTGAGCTGCCTGGAAGTAGCAATTTTATACGAAAATAAAGTCACTTAGCACCGTTGGTAGTGGAAGAAAATGAAAATTTTGTACTCTCCCAGACAACTTTTTCGACGGATAATTTACGGACAACCGTGAAGGATCAGCTTAACAGTATCTTCAGTTAAATGAGGTAATATTTTTTTTCTAGTTCACTTCTTTTGTCAGTTATTTTTGTTGTTTTTTTTTAAGATTTCTGCTCAAGTTCATACAATGTGTTTTAACTTATTTCTAACTCAGTCGTAACATTATGTTAGACGTAATTTAAGTATTGGGCACACGTAAAACTAAAAAAACGTTACAGTCCTAGAGCTTCGAAAATACCTTGACTCTTTCGTTACATAACATAAAAAAGACAAACTCAACGTGTAAGATTATTAATACTAAGGTGCGTCAACAAAAAATAACGCAGCAGAAAAACTACTTTGCATTTCATTTTGCTTTCCGTTTGATTGTTCACTGTACAATTTAAATGCAGTCAAGTTCGGTCATTAACATCCGACGTTTGAAATTACAACTGAACGTGAAATAAAAAAAGCGGCGAATTTCGCGAGAGGTCAAAAGTCGGCTATAAAAGAAGAAGTAGAAAATTGAAAGCACGTTGTACGAACGAGTTATTTACAATTCACAATCAGAGAGAAAGAGAGACAGAGAGAAAGATGAGTTCGCAAAATATTGCTTCGAGGGGGGAGGAGGGGACAACTCACGTTTGTGCAATGAAGAAGACAGAATGTAGAAAAATACTTTACGCTTTTGAAATTGTTTGCACAAAACTAGCCGCGCTTGAGATTGTGCTCGTTTTTCTTCATGCGTTATTTCCATGACTTATCGATAAGTAAATATTGAGCCGTATGGCAGTGCTGTGGTTCTATGCACTAATAGGACATTAATCCCAGGGCTGCGCTTAAATAATAGTTTCAACAGAAACGAACCTTTTTTGTTCATAATCTCAGAAGTATACAATAAAAGTTCAATTTCATCGAACGCTTGACGGTTATGAATTTCAAATCAATTGGATAATCATAAATTAAAGATGAGAACGTAATCGCACATCAATAAATAAAAGAATCATAAATAAACGAATCGTGTCAATGAACAAGGCAGCCCTGATCAATCGCGATTCGGTACGCGTTATAGGATTTCATTCACCGGCTTTGTTATTCTTATTTTTTAATAAATTGTTATCCTGCAAAAAGCTGAGAAGTCGGCCAAAAATCACACAACCAGTTTTTTTTGTTTTAGTTTTGATCATGCCAGGGAACCTTGGGTTCCTCGTTGTGTCATTTTTAGACCTGTTTGAAATAGTCACTGGTTAATCCCACAGAGAATTTTGATATACTCTTATCCGCTGCAACGGGTTCAAGCTGAAAAAAGCACAAACTGATTAATCGTGTGAGAAAAAAGAGAGAATAAAAAAGTCGTGCTCGTGCTCGTTGGTTAAGGAAAATTCGAATTTAATATGCACTCTAGTGATTTATACAGTGTGTACATTTTTCGTATAAATTACAAAAGAAGGATTTGTACAATAATTTGCATACAAAATAACAAAAAGGTTCGTATCAAAAGAGGACTGGACAAAAAACGAGAGTCAAAAAAGATTTGTCTGTGCGCTACCAGATAGCTTGTAACAAAAGTGAGACGATGAGGAAAGCTAGACAACAGTTAAGGATCAGTGGATTGTTGTTGGGACTTACGCAAGATGTGCTAGTAAGTAACTCGTCAATTTCTTCGCTTATATCGTCGCTTGGCAGAGTTTTTGACAAGTCGTCGCCTTTTGCCAGGTTATCTGGACTTTCGGACTTGTCTGGCTCTTTGCTCGGACTTTGCTCCTTGGTGCTTCCAGATGGCGAGGATAAATCTTCTTCATAATTTTCCAACCCATCAGAAACTAAAAGATAAATTAACAAATAAATCAATTGTATTACTTCAGTTTAAAAAAAAAACATTTTTTGTAAATATTTCTCTTACCCCTTTCCATGAGTTGCTTAACATCATTAATATTAGCTTCCTTTTTTCCATTTAGCGGTGGCAGATTGCTAAAAATGGAGTTACTTTTTGCCTTAAGTGGCGGCAGTTGGTCGAACATGGGTTCATGTTTGTGAGCATTTTCAATCCGTTCCTTCTTGCCATCGACGATGATCTCGTCAAAGAACATCGTTTTGCCTAAACTATTTCGGCTATTGGTTAAGTGCAGTTCCCTGCTTAGTGGCATCTTTGGTTTTGAAATCTCCTCTTGTTTGGTTTTCTGAGCATTGTCGGCGAGCATCTCGTCGAGCTTTGTGGCGTCCCGGTTGCTCGACGCAATTGACTCTGTGTCGCTTCTGTTTCGACTGTGGTCGCCCCCGGCCTCGTCGTTCATGTTGATTTCCCTGAGAGACGAGTTCTCGCACACCGACACGTCCATTGATGCGTCCGATAACTTTTTCTTCCTGTCCGAGTTCAACGGGAGTGACAAGTCTGAACTTTCCTGTACTTCCGACAGGGAATCATTTGCATTCTCTTTTGACAAGACTTTTGGGACACTCAATTCGAACGTCGTGTTATCAAAATGTCGCGACGTGTCGAAGCTCTTGTTGACGTTGCTATTGCTTGTTGTATCGTTCTGAAAAGTTCAAATTTCATTGTTAACCAGAATTAAAGTTAATTTTTTCATAAAAGAAATTATAATTTTGTTATGTGAACCTTTTGAGATTTGTTGAAGGCACCGTTGATAGAATTTCGTAGTATTTCTCCGAGCAGTGGTTCTGTTGTATTGATACCGAGCTCCTCGCACAATTTGTTCCTTCCAACGTAATTGTACTCTTTACCACAATATGTTTCTGGGTCATAAACATTGATTGTGTATTGTAGACCAAAATATTCAAGGAATTCTCTGACCAATGAAAATAATAACCTTCCCTCGGAACTGTCTAGATATTGTTTAACTGTTTTGTTGAGAAGAGGCACGGGATTCTGCAAATTAAAAAAAAACAGTTTTAGATTGTCATCATCAGAGTGAGAAACAAAACAGTACGAAGAAACCAAAAAATATCAAGTCTTATTCATTTTCATTTACTCGCATTAATTCAATTTCTTTGTTCTTATGTTCGTTTCTTTGTTATATTTGCAATAAAATAAATGAAAAGTCTTACCATGACAGTCTCCTGTTCGTCCAGTGCCAGAAACACACTGGCCCTGAGTTTAGCCTAAAAACCGAAAAATGGTTTCAATAAGAAGTAAAAATGAAAAATGACGTGAAGAAATTGTCAATGACAGATGTTAAACTAGGTGGAACATAATATAGAATAACGAAGACAAACGTTTTACATTTGCAATTTAACCTCAAAACAACCGAAGTTGTTTGCAAGAGGTTGTTTATCACTTACCCGAACTTTGGCAAGCACGCCATTGTTCTCGAGGGTTTGCATAACCAAATCCCGTAATTCGGTGTCCTCCTCGCCAGAAATGTTTCCATCTAACATCGTTCTAACTAAAAAAATTCCGTCCGAAACACTTAAAAGATGTAAATATTTATGCTTCCCATTGCGGGCTCACATTTCATTTTCGCAATCGCTGGGTGGGGGGAACACGTCATTCCAGTCTGTCAAACGCAACCAACTTCATAGTCATCAATTCATTTTAGAAACAAATCAAAAACACACAAGATAACAACATATATTTGCAAAAATACGTATTTCAAAAACTATTAACAAAAATAAAAACTCAAATTTCGTACTATTTACTTTTAGATAAGCCAATCCTAACCTCAAAAATAAAAGAAGGGTTAAAACAATTGCGAGGGTGGCAACAAGTAAACAAAAAACTTTTTTTGTAAACAAGTGTTTGTTTTTGTTGTGGTTTTTGAAGGAGGGGGATGACTGATTTTGAAAAGTCACGTGATCAGTGTTACCAACAAAATATAATTGAAGGATGTCAAACAGCAGACGCAATACTGCAACACAAAGAAAAGTAAAAATTTCAAGTGAAGATCAGGAGCAATGCGATTGCGTCTGGCCTCCTGGCTGCGTGAACGGTTGTGTCAACAAAAGCTCTAGTCGAGGGTACAGTACGTTGCCAGGCACAATCGACCTCTGGAGACGATCAACTGATCAGTTTGACACGACCAGTCCAGTCGCATAAGTCCGGTCCATTGGGTACGATAATTTTGCACCGAATTTTAATTAATTGCAAAAAACGAACTTTGACATTGTTAATGAAGTTTCGGTCGCTGTTTTGGCTTTCTGATTCGTTATCTTAATTGGTGATGTGATTGAATGTCAAGTAATTACAGGGTGCATGGAGGATTGGTCAAACGAGCAAACAAGATGATGCAGCCACAATTTTCGGCATCAACATCACAAAAGTTGCCAGTGTTCGTTTTCCCACACAATATCACTTTTTATTTGGACGATCAGTCGACACATAAACAGGTGCTGACTTTGTACAATCCTTATGATTTCCCTGTCAAATTCAAAGGTAAATAAACGTAATTTATATCTTTATACTTCAAATTAACATTGTGATGTAACTTTTCTCTTATTCATCTTTTTTTCCTCTTTGTGTAATTAAAAAAAGGAAATATTGCGATTCGTGATGCAAAGTTTTTGTTTGTTTTTAAACAAAGTTTTTATTTTGTTTCTTTTGGACATTACAGTTCTATGTACAGCTTCAAACAAATATAAAGTTGTTGATCCTGAGGGTACGATTAAAGCGAGATGTTGTGTGGACATTGTGGTGAGACACACAGCTCTGACATTAGTCAATTGCAATGTCATTGACAAGTTCAGAATACAGATGCAGGATCATCCTTCCAAACAGGTATTTCGTTTTTTTCTTTAATTCATTTTTTCAGTTCTTCAACTCATTAATTATCTTGTTTCAAATTACATAGAATCTGATCCTGTTCTGTCATTTTTAGGTAATAGGTAAGAGAGATGTTGAGGCACAATTACTCAGTAGCGCAAAAGATTGTGCAGGAAGAGGTACACCTGATCCTGATATGTTTCAACAACTGCCGAGTGAAAGCAAAAAACAACAGCCTTCTTACTCACTTATTTCGCAAAACAAAACTGTCGATAGTAAGTCATTTGAGATTTGGTCAAATGAAAACAATAAAAGTGCTTTAAATTGTAAGAAAAATTAAATCTTGAAATTAATTCTTTGGTTTTGATTCTTTTAGGAGGAACGAATTATGTGGCTCTTGTAGCTGGAGTAGTTTGTATAGCTGGACTGTTACTCCCGACCGAAGGAGAACGCAATCAAAGAATACCTGAATATTTACATCTGTCTATAAATTTTAAACTAATTTTCTCATTTGTTCTCGGTGAGTTGATTTAATTTATATTATTCTGCTCGTTTTTAAGACGACTTCTTTGATCAACTTTGTCAATTGTGATTCTTATTCACAGGGATGGTAACCATAATTGTTTTAAGGCTTTGAAAGGAGGTGTCCAATCGAAACTTGAGAGATCGTAACCGGGTTATTAGTACGCCACGAAAGATCCGCCCGAAGAAAGTGGTAATGCTCCACGATAGAAAATATTGACGACCTCGATCAATAATTTTCGCTGTCAACTTTTTACGTTAAGTTTTAGAAAATTAATCTTTGGTTTACATTGTTGAATCGAATTCGGTGCATTTAAGTTTCTTTTTTTACATTTGACTTTTTCTTGACTGATAAAATAACTTGTTTAGTCACAAGGATGAACAATTATTATATTTTTATGGTACAATGCACAATTGCGAAATGCAGCAATTCAACATTGGGAGCGGGAGAAAAGGGATACGAGAATGTTGATTCTAGTCCGTACAGACTTTTGTAAAATGTTTTTTTCTGTTTTCTATAATGTACGCCATGCTTTACTACCGTTTCTCTAGCCGCATTTGGGATAACTGTCAATCATAGGCTGTTTGAATTCAATCATTTTGAATAACAAAAAGTTAACATTAAGAATGTTAGATTATTTTCCAAAAGTAACTAGTTAATGTCTCCCGATATTGTAATAACAGTCTACCTTGTCTAAGCCGTAGGCAAAAAAAAGGCATTAATTTTGCATAATTTCAGTAGAGCTCCGAACTTGGCGAATTATGGTTCTGAAGTAAGACGTAATACGTAATACAATATTCGCAGTTTCTGAAATCTGCATTTTCTTACATACAAATTGGAGCAATGATATGATAAGAAACTTTGAGACCTCATTTTTTTTCTATGCACATACACTTTTTATCGAAATCTTTGATTGTATAATTTTGAATTTTCAACACGACTGATTCTTTTTGTCAATCAAATGAGATTACGTGTGGTTCTTTTTTCTAACTTTTTGACACACGTTTTCGCGTCCGAACTAATTAACGAAAGTCAACCTAAGATATTCAGACACCATTTACAAGTGGGAAAGGGGTGTAAGATAATTAATTGAATAATTTCATTGTCCATCGACACGAAAACCTCTCCGTTGACATGAAATTAATAACTGAAACTTTAAATAATATGACAAAACAAATAATCATTGTATAAATTATTTTTTGTAATTTCGAGATCTGTAAACGCGTTGTATAGATTATGACCTGATCATGTCAATCGATTTTGAAAACGTAATTAGCGGCACGACAGGTACACATCGAATAGAAACTTTTTCTCGAACAGGAAACATATCATGTTAGAAAAGAAACAAAGTTTCATTGTTGGACTCCATAGTTTTAAATCATCGATCTTCGTCAGTAGAATTTTCGTCGTGCCATTAAATACGAGTTCAAAGCAAAATCTTCTTATATGTATATGTAAATGTATTATATTATATTAATTATGGAAAAATATCTTTGGATGTATATATAAATGTATAATACAAGTGATCTCTTTTAGACAGGAACCAAGTTTTATTGAATTTTAATTTTTCATCAATTGTTTTGTTGAGAAATGCAATTTTTCATACTTTGAAAGAACTGAACAAGTTGATACCAAAAAATGGATTTATTCTCTTTTAGTATATAAACTAAAATGATGAATTAATATACAATTTGTAATAAAACCAATTTTATGTATAGTTTCCATCACAATTCCACCTCTCATGAAATTATTCGCCTCTCAGACTTTGTAGACTTTGTCACAGACGCAACTTAGATTTTTGTTCTCTATGATAGAGTGTATCGGCATAGTTTTACAACTCCTAAAAACACAGATTAAAATTCGTATGAAAAAAAATATCCAAAACCATTCATAATAACAAAATAAAGTTTGCTTCTTTTGTTACCAGCAGAAATAATGCATTGATCTTGTTTAGTCACTTTATTGGTAAAATTAAACTCGCATGTGGTTCTTCAAACTTTCATTGTGTGTTTTGTACTCCATAGAAGCACTTGCTGGTAAGTGCAGGACACGCTTCAGAGTGTCTCTGATTCGCGTGGTGGTGGCAACGTCAGACGCTGTTTTATTCCATACACATATTATATCCTCCTGAAAAGACATAACAAATGTCATTTCATTTTTCCCTTTGTTTTATATTTTACTTCAAAATGATTTTCATAATTTGTAAATACTTCGTTTTGTGAAAGAATAAACCGTTTACCTGAAACCTTATAGAAACAACTGCACCGCATATTTCTTCGCCTACCATAAATTGTTCGCCTAACATTGCTAATATGAGATTCTCCCAACATCGCGAAACTAAGCCTTTTCTTAATCTGACAATCCATTTTCCACCAAGCTGATTTGCTTCATCCTTGAAAAATGCAACACTTGAATAAGAATTTGAAACTGAAAGTGGCTGAAAAGTGATGTTATGAAAAAAATTGTTTGCTTACTTCCCACATAGGTTTGATTCCAACTTTGAAAAGATGAAAATCTGTGTGTGCCATAAGTTCTGACGGCCTGATTAAGTGACTGTAAAGACCCCAAAATTGCTCAACACTCGCGAACCTCCCGATGAGTTTCAAGTTTTGGTCGTAGCTGTGTATATTAAGCATTTTTCCAGGATTTCGCTTGCTGTACCACAGTGCGTATGCATATTGCAATTTGTGTTCGTGTGGATTTATTTCTAACGGAGGCTGCAACCCGAAATCATCCTGATTAAAAACAAAATGATATATTTCTTTAAAACAACTGTCCTGGTAAATCATAAAACAATGGTTATTGTTATATTTATGCTAAGTTCAACCTCTTTCATTTTCTGCAAATTTGCAGTTGTAACTGATTCATTTTAGAACTTTTTTTTACAATTAAAATTTGTGACATCATGTTTTGAATACTCGACGAATGAAAAACAAAAACATAATTTAAAATTGATTTGCAAATTGTTTGAATAAAAGAAAGAAAAAGAGAGATACTCACTAATGTGTCTTTGTCACTTTTCTGATTTTCTTTCGATTGTGGATCGTCGTCACCACTTTCGTCACTGGTTTTCAATCTGCAAAAAAAAGTTGAAACTGAGTGTTAAGAACAAGACGAAGCCCGGGTCCTTGTATGGTTTATCATCAGACTCGCAGTGTTACTCCTAACCTCTACAATTTCTAATAAATAAAGATAAAGACTGGTAAACAGAAAAAGGTTGAGCTGGAGACTTGTCACTTACGCTTCGAATTTGTTGGACATGATATTGCTTGTGTATAAATATAAATATGCGTGTATATATAATATGAAGTTTATCAATAATATAATACAAATGTATTCCAACAAGTAGGAATAAAATATACAAAAAGATCGTAACACGTATTTCTCTCTCTCAATTCTCGCACGCTGTTTTCCTTTCACATATGATCACGTTTCGAGTTTGCCAGGTTGGTACTTGGCAATTCAACAATCCAATCGCAGATTGTCCAACTTGAGAGACACGATAATAAACAATTTGCAGTATTGATTGATGAGATATTTTATAACTTTTGTGTTAGTGCATCCATGAAACAAATTCGGCTTCATTTTTTGAATGAGTTTTTTGGTAATACTGCTAGGATAAAGTTTCGTTTGGTTGTTATTGAAGAGGGATTTGATTTGCAATTTTTGATGGGTCTTTATTCAATTCATTATATTGTTTATAATTATTTATAACACCATCACACTTTTCTAATTCTAAATTGTAATACTTTTAAGCCCCCTTAAAGCTGCTTATTCGACTGTTAGTCAGAAATTTGCAAATTTGTACCAACCCCTTTACTTCATCTTAGACGATCAGGACAATATGTAATTTTTTGAAAATTTTGATCAAAACCTGGAAATGAAATATATTTCATTTATATATTTTTAACTTAGCATTTTCATGTCTGTCATACCTGATTTTTCTTATCAATATTGATCTGGCCGGATAACCTTGACAGAGTTTTCAATGTTTAGATCTCCTGCAATTTAGTCAATTAGTTAATGACATTAGAACTACAATTCAAAAACAAAAATTTACTTGATTGTTGGAGAAATATATGGTATAATACTGTCCTATAATCAAAACCATCTTTCGTTTTTCAATTTTTCAAAATAATATAATAAGGTCATCTGCTGTGAGACAATTTTTTCAGCAAACGATCACTCTGCGTTCCTAAATGAACGTGCATGGTATGAAAAGCATAAAAAAATTATGACCCCATAAATAATTCAAATATATCTTGCAGTTTGCAATTTTGTTGTTGACAAATTACATAGAGTAGTTTACAGAAATTAATAAAGATCCAGGTGGCGCTTGCGTCGACATTTACGACGCGATGAAAAGAGATAGTAGACATGTTTGGTGGGAGGTAGTTTTAGACCAATAATGGAACATCCCGATGAAACCGTTACGTCAGCACACGTAGTTTCAAAAGTCAACAAACTCTAATGATCATCTTTCAATCATGCAATTACAGAACCATTCTCGAAGATTATGTTGCATCCTTGAATAGCTAACAAATCCGTTTTCAACCGCGAATTCAATTTTAACATCTTCATCGACATTCGTCTAACGCTGGATTACTCATTTTTCATTTTTTTGTTAGAAAGAGACAACAAACATTCATTTATGAATTTTCCATGAATTTGTTCCTTGTTAAGTAACCAAACTGTACAAATCCTATCTGATTTCCACTTAATTTATCAAATTTGAATAAAAAATTGAGTGAAAATAGAAACAAAAGTAAAATAAGATATTAAAAAATGTTAAAAAAAATAAAAGAAGGACAGAGAGGACGCGAAAGATAGAGAGAGATAGCGGACGGTTGGTAGGCCTGGGCGTGATGCAGTCCGCCATCTTGGAAAGTCAGAGCAGCTTGCTGGGCTCATGGCCGATTCTTCCACAACGCCCTCACGCGTGCAATTGCCTCGTTACGTTACGACAATAAAGACACGAAGAATAAACGGCGCGGTTTCGGCTGAAATTCGATAGCCCGAGGAAGGTGCGTCCACGGGGCCGGAGACGGACGCCAGGAGGACACGGGACGGCGCATTAATCAAAGCTGGTAAGTGAGGAGCGAGGGCGGCGCGTCGGCCGACCAGGTAGACCCCGGCCGAGCGTCCATATTGATGACAGCGCCGACGGTGATAATTTTGTGAAATTTTTGTCGTTAATGCCCCCTGTGTCCCGGACTCGAAAGCATCCGTGTTTGTCTTAAAAGCTTTCCGATAGAATGCGCGGCTTTTGGGACAGACGCGACGCTCGCGTTCGTTATCGTCCCGTCAAACGCGATCTTCACCTTTTAACGTCCATCTTATATCCGTTTTCTCGCTTTTACGCAGCCCCCCTTTTTATTACCGCCGCTCCGCCAACTGTCCGGCCGACTTTGTCCGACCCAAATTTCATTTCCTGTCTTCCGTTTCTTTCCGTCTTTCTTTGTTAATTGGATTGTTTCCCTCCTTACAACATGTCATTAACGGCCGTACTGGCAACTGGAGCTTTGACAGAGTTTGTTTTGTTATTGATCCTCAACGAATTTTGGCGCCCGGGTCGGGGATCGGATTTTTAGATTTGTTTTTTTCGTCAATAATGTGTTGCTGCTTGGCGTGTAGTATATCGTACGGGATATTTTGCCTTTGCGCACGCGTTCTCCTACGAACACACGCACGTGCGGCTGCAATTGTTGTGCACAAGTGGCGACGCAGTCACGTGTGCTTTTTTCCCTCCTTCGTTGGCAACTTTTCTTTCTCCCTCCTTCTTTCGTATTCTTTCTTTTGTCTTCTTGAAAATGGCTGCATGACTTTTGGCTTTCCCGCCAAATTTCAATCGATCCTCTTTTGTATCTTTCCCTTCGTTGTTTGTCTTTTGTCTTTGTCAATTTGTCTTCTTCGTTTTTGTGTTCTTCAGTTGTTTCCAAAGACAATTGCAAAACTTTCAAAATTTGCAATGTTAATTTGACCGATTTTAAAGCGTTCCTTATCGTTTATTTATTACCGTTTTTATCGCTGAATTTGTCAGAACGATAGCGACAATAATGTATTACCAAGTATTTAATTAGATTTTAATTCATGAGTAACGAAAAGTTGTCGACTTTTGTAAGATGACATTGTTAAATGAGAATGGAAAAAATGCCGAGGCAAACATGAAATGTTAATTTTGCCGACAGGTGTTTTTTTTTAAGACTCAACATCTTATGTACATTACTTCAAGTTCGGTTGTAAAGTTGTGGAATGAAATCATTCGTCATGTCATCAGAATCAATTGGAAAAGAAAATAGAAATTAAGAATTTAATTGCCACGAAACTATTTTTGATTCTGTAATTAAAATTGAATGTTTCTAAAATACGAGTGGTCTTGTTTTTCTTTCTTTGTGTTTGTAATTTAAAGAAAACGGCTAAAAATAATAGAAATGAGTTTTCGGATTGTCCATTCGTTATTATCATAGAAAAATTAATGCAAGTTTGAAATGAAATTGATCAATGAGAAATAAATATCGGCATGAAATTATGCTAATTCAAGTATTTACACTTGGTTACATTTTTCATCGCTCAGCAACGTTTCAGTTGAACGTTTAAAGTCAAGTTATTGATTTTACTTTTGTTGGAATCATGAAAGATAACGATTGATACGAATATAACTGCTGTTGAGCGAATTTTCTTCTGTTTTCTCCTTCCAATACGAAATTCTTCAACCTATTTTGATTTGAAACATTTTCGACAAAATGTAATACCAAAAATATAATTATTAGTTTTATTCAAACAATCGATTTTCCTTCAAATTTCAGGTTTCATCATCCTCCAACCATTTGATGTTGAAAGATGGCAACCAACGTGTCTACTATAAAACTAGAAGCGGGCCAAGAGTCCGTGACGGAAATACAAACCTACCTAGAGACCTTCAACAAAGAAATTGAAGGCCAAGGAGAACAGCTGCAACATGTCCAGTGTAAGTTCTTAAACAAGTTACAGTAGTGTACATTATTTAAACCTTCTGCAGCTGTCGAACTTTTTCACACCTAACAAACGATTCTTGTATTTCAGTGCAACAAGTTGAAGGTTTATCCGGTGGTGAGAACGGTGGGACATACTTCGTTGATCAAACTGGCCAGTATTACTTCCAAGCAAATGGGGAAGACACGCCTGTTATGACCCAAGTTCAAATTCAAGAAGTTGATGAAAGTGTCGAAGGACAAGAAGATGGTCAGGAAGAAAGATTTGAAGACATGGAAGGTGTACAGGATGACGGATCTGTTAGTATCCAAACAAAATCGAATCCAAAACTTTGTATTTTGAATGTTAAACTCACTTCAATTTGTAATCAGTTTTATATTATAAGAAACGTCGGGTGAAATTGAAAACGTACTTGTTTGTAAAGAAGAATGTGAAATTTTGATATTGTAGGATCACGTGGGAAGCAGCGATTCAAACAGAGTTGTGATTAATTCCGGCGAAGCGTATCAGACAGTAACGATTGTTCCCTCGGATACGAATCCTGGTGAAGTCAGTTACGTTTTGATAGTGCAACAGCCAGAGTCAGAGGAAAAGGAAGAGCGAACGGAGGGCGAGGGTATCGAGGGCGAGGGAGAAGAGGGAGAACAAGACCTCACGGTCTACGACTTTGAAGATAACGAAGACAATGAAGTGCCCGTTGAATCCGAGGCTGAAGATGACAAAGCTAAGATCATCAAGATTTTCCCCAAAAAGTCGCAGACTGTGACGCAAGCACACATGTGTAATTATTGTAATTACACGAGCCCCAAGCGGTTAGCTTTTTTCAATCATCTTTTCTTTTGATATAACATGAAAACATGTTCATCAAATTTTGGCGGTTTAACTCGATGTTTTGAAACTGTTTGCATGCAGGTACCTCCTCTCGCGGCATATGAAGTCTCACTCGGAAGAGCGACCGCATAAATGCAGCGTATGCGAGCGAGGCTTCAAGACTCTAGCCTCTCTTCAGAACCATGTAAATACCCACACAGGAACAAAACCTCACCACTGCAAATTTTGCGAGAGTGCTTTTACCACATCTGGTAATTAACAATTTATGATAAAGCTGTCGCAGTTTTAACCGACCGTGAACCACTGATTTTGTATTAACTGATGCATGGCACTTTTTTTTCAGGTGAACTCGTCAGGCACGTGAGATACCGACACACACATGAAAAGCCACACAAATGTCACGAGTGTGATTACGCTTCTGTGGAATTATCCAAATTGAAACGACATATCAGGTGTCATACCGGAGAACGACCTTATCAGGTTCGCAAAAATTAAAATAAAAATTACATTCTCACGAGAAACTCTTGTTCGTTGGCAAATATATTATTTTTAAATTTCAGTGTCCGCATTGTACGTACGCCAGTCCGGATACATTCAAACTGAAGCGTCATTTACGTATTCACACTGGGGAAAAACCGTACGAATGTGATGTATGTCAAGCGCGGTTCACTCAATCGAACAGTTTGAAAGCTCATAAATTAGTTCACAATGGTAAACTATCTTTTCCTTTTTTCTTGATCATGTTACTTTTATCTGTCATAACATTAACTCGAAATAATCGGAAAAATTGTTTGTTTCTTATATTTCAGTTGGTGATAAGCCAGTATTTCAATGCGAATTGTGTCCTGCTAAATGCGGTAGGAAAACTGATCTAAGAATACACGTGCAAAAGCTGCACACCTCCGACAAACCACTCAAGTGTAAACGATGTTCCAAATCTTTCCCCGATAGGTACCTCATTTGTATTCCAACGTTAATTGTGTCTTCGTTTTGACCAAGTTCTCATTCATGTTCTGTTGTTGTTGACAGATATAGTTACAAGCTTCACAGTAAAACTCACGAGGGTGAAAAGTGTTACAAGTGCGACCTCTGTCCATACGCTTCGATATCGGCTAGACACTTGGAGAGCCACATGCTCATTCACACCGACCAGAAACCGTACCAGTGCGAGTTATGTTATCAGTCGTTCCGACAGAAGCAGCTGCTCAAGAGGCATCGCAATCTTTATCATAATCCATCGTACGTTCCGCCGCCGCCGCAAGAGAAGACTCATCAGTGTCCCGAGTGTGAGAGACCGTTCAGGTAATAGACCACTTAATTACCATGCTTGATGAATATACAAGTTCATCCTGTATAATTAAACGGCACTAATTAAACGTTCGGCTTCGCAGGCATAAAGGTAATCTCATCCGTCACATGGCAGTTCACGACCCAGAATCGTCGTTGCAAGAGAAACAGCAGGCTTTGAAAATCGGCCGACAGAAGAAGATCCAGATCATTGACGGTCAGAGAGTCGAGGTCATGACTGGTAAGTATTTAGGAAATGATTTATTCAATTATGCATTTTGGAATGAAAAAAAAAAAAAACGAAAAAGAAAACGGAAGATGTTGAACGTTTTTTCATCCTACATTGAATGCATTGATCGAACGCTTACGATGTGATCTAAAACTGGGTTTTGATCATTGACTAATGTGTGGTTATCGCTCGTGGAACAGGTGATTTAGCTTCTAAACTTAAAGGTTACGACGACGACGAGGAGGAGGAGGAAGAGGACGAGGATGCGTTAGCTGTTCAAAGTGGCGATGGACAACAGTATGTTGTTTTAGAAGTTATCCATCTGGCTGACAGTCAAGAAAATGAGGTAATACTATATTTTCAATAAAATATGACATCTTTAATAAATGCATTAACAATTCAACTCTAGAAGAAGTGGACTAATCTGTCCTATTTTGATAAGTAAAAAATCTGTCATCGAACTTTCCGAAAGTTTACAACAGTTTAATAATGTGATGATTAAAATGTGTCACAGGAAATGTCGGCTGTGGTGAACGAAGATGGCGATTTAGTGATGCAAGATCCTTTGGACCAAGAAGGGACAATAATCACCGGTAACCCAGACGATGACGAACTGGACGAGATGGACGACGACATGACTGATGTGAAACTCGTGTCTGTAAAAGCAAATGAATCCGAATTGAGAAAGGAGATGGAAACGTGTTTTGGCTTTGATGAGGTAGTTTTCATTTTCCATTCATTTGTAACATTTTGAGGTAATCGAGTTGAAATATTAATGAAATTGGTCTTTTGAACTGTTTCAGGACGAAGAGGATGATGATAAGAACAATGCCGAGATGCATTTACTGCCGAATATTGCGTAATGTGAACAACTCCTACAATAATTAGTCAAATAATCAATCAAATATTTGTCCGCAAAGTTCGGTGTAAATGCTGCAAACAGTGGTTTAGGATATTTATACCAACTTCACGATTTCGTAACGTAAAACTGGAAAAGAAACAGAATCTTTAGAATAATAAGATCGAGTCAGGTCACAAGGTATCCAAACGATTGACGCAAATATTTCATTGTATTTACGTGCAAATTTCTGGATCGGATTTTCTTTTTCGTTTTCACATTTTATATGTAGTACGAATTAGCTCTTACGAGAAACACAAACTCGAAGTTTTATTAATCGAGCTTTTAAATGAGGGTAATTGTGCCCAGTCAGATGTTATGTTACGTCGTCTAACATATTTATTCAATTATGATAGCGTTATTCTCTCTATGCAAAAGTGTTGTCATGCATAATAGCGACGATCGATTTGGATGGTTACTTTTTCTATTAAACTATGCAGTTCCATTGGTTAATTAATTATGATTTCAATTAGTATACCTCTTATTGTGTTTGTTCATTGAATTTCATTCTTACACATATTGATTTAAGTTCATGTTCACAGTTAGAATTCAATTTTAACGTTATTCAAATAATTCAAGAAGTCGATAAAAAACAAAAGTTCATACCAAACCAGTACCTTGTGATAGTGGTAACGACTTGAAACTATTGTAAATATATATTTTTTTAAAGACTTTTCCCACTTATTTGTTCACCAGTCAGTGGCAGAATGATCAGAATTTGAATTTTCTGAAAAGTAAAAACAAAAACTAAGTAACGGAAAAGAAACAAGCAGGTAAACAATTAACAATGCATACTATGGTTTTAATTTATTAGTTTGTGCTTCGTAACGATAAGGTTCATGCGGGAATGTTTGCCACTGGTTCACAACTAGCAGCATTGTTTCTCGATTGTTTATACATGTACATATATATGTAGCTGTAAAGCGAAGTCACCGAGTGTATTAATAAAATATACATTTCGTTATACAGTCATATATTTTATACATGTATATAATGTATGCATATAGACATATGTACATAATATAAATATAAACAACCGTGTATGCGTGTCCAACAAGTGCATAAATGATGTTAGGTGTCGCGTGTGGAATTGTTGGACGTGTGTGCGTTTATTTTAATGTTATTACCGTGTCGGTGTAATGATCAAAAATAAGTATTGCAAACATAAAATTAACAAAAAAAACTGCTCCACGGAACATCATTTTTACGTTCGTGTAATGTAAATATTAACCGCACTAGACTTTTGTAATGTACATTTAAATGGTACCTTATAGTATAACACAAGTTTTACTATGAAACAGAAACAAAAAAAACAATAAATAGCTACCGATACCGATTTCATGATAACTGTGACATTACCTTTATTTTGATGTTTTTTATGCACTGTTACACTTAACCGTACATGAATAAGTAGCCTCTTGTAAAATAGGATTATTTGTTAAGTAGCATATAAATAAATTTTTCATCATAATGAACAAACTGCAGTTATCGATTTGTGTTTTGCCTCTAAACTGAGTCGTTTGGGATTTCTCAAGTCGTAAAAAAAAGGAATCAAAATCAACTGAACAGTGGAATTGGAGATTCAATTTTTTGTTCTTTTTCAAGACAACTTTGTAATTAGCTTCGGCCCAGTTACACTTACTTTGGCTGCATTAACGACGGTAATATAACGAAGATGAATATTTCAAGAAATCATCTCACAAAAGTTTGCAGGCCAAAATTAGAAGGGAAAAAAATAAATTAAACTTGAACTTCTCTCAAGGAATTAAATTGACGTATCAAACATTTACACCTGCGTCAATTTTGAAATGTGTCAGAACCGATTATCCTCTTTTCTGATTGTACATTAAAAAAGTGGAGAGGTGAAAGAAATAGTACCACTTTGTTTTAAAACAGTATTCTTTAGTATTTATTATAATAATTTTTAATCATAATTGTCCTTTTATCTTTGTATTTTCTTTTATCTGAATGGTCGACTAAAAACAGTCTCGTACGTGCATTTCGCTAATTCGTTATGACATTTTCGAACGACAAATACAGTCAATACACATTTATTTATTTATTAACACTATTATGTATCCGTCGAGTTGCAAACAATAGCGCCGAACAACCGAAATTCATTCATTTCAGTCCTGTAAGCCGTACAAAAATGCTACAAAAAGTGTTTTATGTCACTCTCCAGTTTTATAAATCTCTCGTCGAGCTTCGTTGAAAACAAAAATTTTGCGTTTTCGGATACGAAACAACGCCATTGTCTATTCGCAGTTACACGAAAAAAGTTTCCAACAACGTAACACACAAAAGTTTATTTTGTTTAACGTACACAAATGGAATTTTTTTTTCGAGCTCAAAAATGTCCATTTTCATGACTTCAAAAATTGCCTCAATTTTGATGCTCACAGAAAACACTGTTGCTATTGTAAAAATCTTATCATCCAAAAGAATATTCATCGGGCGGAATAATATTGAGAGACAACACAGAGAGACTTTCGAGAGTACGTATAATATTAGAAATTGTTTGACTTTGACTCGACGAGTGTTTTGACGTTTAGCTCCATTTCAATCAAATGCTTTATCTTCTTGCGAGTGATTTTTCATTTTTGTTCCGTTAGTTTCCGTGCAAATGTTCATTCTGTTGATTGCAAAAACTTTGTTCAGTTGCAGAACTGACAAATAAAAAAAAACGAACAAAAACGAAAAAGATGTAACGAAGAGGCGAAACAGCAAAAAAAAAAAAACAGTTATAACATTCATCCGCTGGAATACATGATTGTCTTTTGGATTCTTGGTTTAATATCCGTCGAGATGATGAACGATTTTGCAAAACTGAACAACTTGAAATGGCTGAAATTGTTTCGAGCGATTCATCGGCCGTGAGCACTTTTTATGGCGACTGCCTCAATTAAATGTTCGCAAGCCAGTAAATTCTTCTTGGGACAGTAGCTTATTGTCGCCAAGCAATTTAGCGTTGAAATTGGAACTGCTGATATTGCGTCACTGGCGCTGTGATATATCATCGCGAAAATTGTGTATTGCCAATACCCAAGTACGCGGTTATTTTCGTACTTGGTAAATGACCCTCGATGACGAGTCCTCTCTCGAATGCTTTTTTTGTCGTTTTATTTTTACTTTCTTTGTAACACTTTAATTTGAAATTTAAACGTTAACTCTTTTCGCAGGTCTGAAGAGCCGGCAAACGGTTTCCAAATTCTTTGTGCCAAGAGGCCGAATAAATATTCAAACTCATGAATTTATCGAGTTTAATTTGGCTTTGACTCTCACCGAGGCGCATACCTAATTACCATTTGTTTTATGCGCGAAAAGCGGATTCACAGCCAGGAGAGAAAAGGTTACACGGACCTTTCACGGAATTTTCAAACACGTCAAACAAACGAGCGCAAACGATACTGCACGAGACCATGAAAGCCGTTTTGTTATTTTGGTTTGTTTTCAATAACGATTCATTACTTTATGATTTGTAACATTATTCAGAATAGATTATCGGTAACATGTTTCAACGTGGTGCAGAAACAATCCTTATGTTTTGTTTTCTTCATTAGCAACTGCCTCTGTTCCAGAAGTCATCGGTTGAAAATCGGTAACTATCGGTATAAAATTGATATAGACTTTGTCACTGTGATTCCGTCGAATTCGATACCTAAACCTGGATTTTTTTTCGCATTCTAAGTGCAACATACAGTAGTCCTTAACAATTGTAATCGTAGTTTTATATCATTGAATTTGAAATTTATCTTTGTTACGTTTTTTTTTCTTTTATATTGTATTCCTTTCTTTTTGTTCATCGTTATTTTATAATTAGTTGAGTAACACGTCTGAAACGTCGTGCAAGAGCTCTCTGGGGGCTTTTGGCTGTGGAAAATATATCCATCGAGGATAATTATTTATTTGATTTGGCAAAGTCAGCGCCTGTCCTTTACAACCACCTAACAATGTAGGTACTGCTTTGTCATATTCGTACCAGCGTCATCAGTGTAAAATTACGATGCAAAAATAGTCGGAATTGAATTTTTCAACTGCTATTCGTGCACCAGTTTTCTTCTTTGTAAAATTAATTAAGCTTCTTATAAATTAAAATTTTGTTGCACACTCCGTCCGAATACAGTAACATTTTTAAAGATACAAATTCAAATAGACAATAAACTTTTGTTAATTTAGAAGGTTTTGCGAATCGTTTGAAATTGGTATTTTTAGAAAATCGTATGATAGCGAAACTGATGAATTATTGAAATGTCGAGAAACGAAGGAGATACGATTTGCGTTGCAGATTTCGTATCCTAAGCTGATATCTGTCAAACAAATAGCATCACGATTGTTCCGCTGACAGAATCGACGCTTACCTGTATGTTTATAGCTTCTTCGTGTTTGGCACACGCGACGCATCAATGAAATTCGATATTTTCCTTTTATCTTACTCGGTAATACGATACAAATACTTATTTACTCCGGAGGAAATAATTCTTTTTGTTTGTTACCGCACGATAAAACTATCTTTTTATTTAATATATACCCCTATGGTACGATTCTCTAACGCATCTCCCCGTACAATATATATTTTCATATAACATTTTTTATTTCTCTTCTTTTTAAATTCTCTGTTTTCTTCTCCCCCGTTTTGCTTTGTTTTACACCGTCGTTTATCATTTTATATAAAATAAAATTCATTATTCTTAATCTCTGTCTCAAGTTTCACGACGAAGCTCTCGCGTAATCACTTTCAACGTTATATTGCAGTGTCAGAAATTTTGTTGCTTCCGCTTTGGCAACGTTATTACTTTTTTTTCGTATTCCTATTGGGTTTTGTATGTTCCGTCGCATGTGTCCTTTTTTTTGGTGCATTAAATAAATCTCATACGTGAATTGTCGTAACAGTTGCAGAGAGTAACATTTATATACGCAGAGACAAAATGGTACTCGAACGTAACTCTGCTTTCATTAACTTTTCAAGTACCATTTTGCCTTTGCTTCTTTTAGTTTGTTATTTTGAAATAGAAAATTCGTTTCTGTTTTTTTTGTCTATTTGGTGTACAGGCAATGACTAAATTGCACCGCAACTTGCCAGACGTCATTGCCTGAGTTTTAAATATTTTTTTTTGAGCGCTTTTTGTTGCCCAGCAACAAATAAGTCATTAATGTCGAGTACCACGTTGGTGCGTGTTTTGTTCTTTTGGCATTGGGGAAAAATTGCATCTCCAAAAGACGTGTAACGAGGCGCATATCGACAGTTGGAGAAAAATTGTTATGCTGGCCTCTAAACAGCTTGAACGTAAAATCAATAGGATCGTTGCACTGGACCGATAACGTTTGCTAAATTGGCGAAGGTACACGCGTTCATTAGGTCTGTGTCGAGCAATGTTTGTACGAAATAATTTCGTTCAATTTGGGCCGAAACGAGCCCTTGCAATTACCAAAATGAATTCGCACTTGATATCAAATTTATGGCTGTTGAGCTAGAGGAGCAAAAAAGAAGAACCGAGACATAAAAAATGAGAACCAAGGCATAGGGCTTTGATAAATGAAAATTTTCATTAATTACTGTCTCGATACACTGTAAAGCTGATTAATTCGATAATTATAAACTCGAGCAAAATTGGGTAATCAATTTACAAACGGGTCATGCATCGTCGGATTCGGGTCACACGTTTTATGACATCATTCTCGACTCCCACTCGGCTCTTGTAATTTTGGCTGACTGAAAGATACGCCCGATAATGCGTTATTACAAAATTGGTTCGGTCCCGATAAACAGATTGACCAGATGATTATCAGCTTTGTAAATGCACCAACGTGGGCTCGTCAATTATTTAAAAATTTCCTCGTTCCTGTGCTATGCTCATTTGTACAAAACGACAGACAAAATTAACGTTTTTCATTGACATGAGGGACTTTTGTTTTTCCAACATCTTTCATTTTGTGTCTGGTGGTTGAAAGTCGAAAAATTTTGGCAGAGAAAGAATGTATAAAGAGGGCTCGTGTTTTTATCACTGTTCAAATGTTGCAAAGCAGCTCGGGCTCGTCGAAAAGCTGGGGCAGTCGAGGTTGTTTGTCGTTGGTTTCGTAGGCGTTACGCTGATTGAGTCAAAGCACCGGATCTAGACGCTGCTTGTGACGTGGCAATTTTCCAGCGTGGCGAGACTGCTGGCTCTCAAAGACGCCAGGCTTAAGGAACTTTGGTTGAGCTGGGTGCTGCTCAAGCTGGTGGGCTGGTCCTCGCAGTGCAGGTACAGACGCGAACTCACCGACTTGTGGCAATCAGGACACAGTCGCTTCTTCTTTTTGTCGCGCCTCTTCAGGATGTCGTGCGCGCACCTGCAGTTGAAACAACATCGCGTTATTTACTCGCTCTCTGACATGCTGATAGAGTCTCTGTGGCGTTACATAATTCCACTCACTCGTGACTTTAGAGCACTAATGAACTTTCAAATTAGTCCTCTCTTGTGACAAAATTGTTATCTTACTTTTTTGCCACAAAAAGTCTCTAATTGAAAATTAAATTTAACATTTTAATCAACTTATGTAAAAGAAACGTGGCTTTTCCTGTAACTTTTTTTAATTCTTGGAGAACTGAGTAGACAAATCTACACTGTGGGCTTGAAAAAAACAATGGTCTTAAATCAACGTTAAGTTAGAATTATTTAAAATTGTGCTTAAAAAGGATTCATGATGAAATGCCTGATTTTTTGAAATTAATCATTTCGACTGATTTGTGAAAATAAACAAAATTTTAATAAGAAATTACCAAATTGGAGATTACAAATTTGTCCCCTTGGTAGTTAGAGTTTCCAATTTAATTTGTACAGAATGGGAAGACAAAGACGACCTTTTCACACTTCATTTTTGAATGCACGTTCGAGCTACACGAGCATAAGAGAGGACGTTCAGTTGTAACTGTACTCTGGCGCGAAATTCGCAGTATTATCATCCAGTAATGCTACTTGAAGCTAAGGGGTATAAAGTTTCTTATGCCGCGCGAGTTGCATAATTTGCCGCGGCTTCGGGAAATGAAGCGCTCTCTCCACGCTAAATTGACAATCATTCTTAATGTCACTGTCAAATGGAGCAAGTCGTTTTGAGAGCACCCCTCGCTAAACCACCGAACTTATCAAACTTGCACGGGTCCTTTTTACCTCCAACGATTATTACCGGGTCACGTCGGAATTTCAGATCGTTATGTCGCGAGTGAAAAATTGTTGAATTTTAAGACAGCGAGCATTATCCTGCTCCTTTATTTTCGGTCTTATTTTTTCAACGCTTTAGGGGATCACGCTTCTTGCTCGGCTGAGAGGATGGGTTTTTTTTCTCTGTGATAAATTAAACCCTGTTCGGGGCCACTTATTTTTACCAACCCGAGGGTCACTTTTTGCGTGGATAACTTTGTACAAATAATTAAGTTTAGAAACGGAACACTGTCCTGGTATCGATTGGGCTCGAGAGTTGGCAAACTAGTTCCTAGCACAAAGGAGATAAGTGGTACTTGATAATTAACTCTTTTTATTATCATGCAACTTGGAATCAATTTTCAGCAATCAGACGCAATTTACATAGGTCGGACTTTCTACTTGTTTTGTTTACAAAGAAAAAGAACGAGTTTAATGAACGCTCCATGGGTGTGTTTTTTTTGTTCCCAGAGCTCGGTCGGAATTTCAAAGTACCAACTTTTTTAAATCACTCCTAAGACAATTCAGCGAGCAAAACAGTTTAGCTACATGAAAGAATGGGTTCTTTTGAAGTCGCTCGAAAAAGGTACATTTTCTAGATACGTTGAGTTGATGAAATGCAATTATGTGGACCCATCACTGAATGAAAGAGACCAAAATTTTTGCATTTCCTTGAAATGAGAAACAAAAATGTTTCGTTGAAATTGAATTTGATAGAAAGAAAAAATGTAATTGGGTGATTCATTAGAAGGAATGGCATTGCGGTGCGACAATCTCTTTGTCGGTTTCGAATGGTAAGAACGGCCGGGAGATTATCTGACCACATGACAATGAATAGTCAGGAGAGTACGAACAATGGCAGAGCGCATCGCTACATAATCTGCGCTTACTTAATTAGATCTTGATGTATGTGTTACCACAAAATTATTGTCAGTCCCGACATTAAGAATGTTTTTGGCTTGCCAGAACCGAGAACCAAAATCATGGACCATGTTGAAACGAGATTTTACCTCATTAAATAATGCGTTCAGATAAAATGCGAATTTCCATTTAGTTACATTTTAATCCTCGAATGGATTTTTCGTTGAATCCAGCTGTGCAATTTTTATAAATTTCCTTGGTCAAACTAACTTTTTTATTTTGTGGAAAAATTTCATTTCGCTTGGAATTTAAAACCGTTGTTGAAGCTGGCTGAAAATTTTATAATTTCATCAATTCAGTAGTTACTTTTTCAGAATACTTGAGAATTCAATTGAAATTTAAAGATCCAGGTTTTAGAAGTTGCAAGGTTGAAAGTAACAAAAATATGATAAGATTGGGTTTGAAAATGAGGAGGAAACGTTTTTCGCTGCTCAATAAAGTTATTTGCGAGGGTAATGTCGGGTTTAAAACCATTAATTAAGTACGAATTCAGCATCAGTTTAAATCAGAGCAAATTGGTGACTCATTACACGAATATCGTATCTAATCATCTTTGTGTATTAGGCGAGGGGATTCAGAATGGGTTAGTGTTAGTGCAGCGTTCTGAAAACATTAATAGGCGGCGCCTATGATTTGTTGATGTGTAATCAGGGAGGTTCCGGAAGGACGCGATGCTATCTCAGATCATTTGTTAACATGCGGTATTGATAAATCCTACACGGTACATCCTACACAATATTTGACAGCTTTATTCGTTCCATATTCGATATCACTATCCAGTAAATAATAATTAATTATTATAACAACTCCAAAATTGTTATCTTTATTTCTACAAAAAAAAGTTTCCATCTGATTTTCGTACCAGTAACTAGCAAATTACCGAAATGGTCGCTGGTTGTTTTCGCCCTGGCACAAAGTTAGTATTGCAGTGTGTCGACCGTAAATAAGATGTTGACATTTTTAGAATACGTTAATTCCATAGGTGCTTTATAACAAAACTTTCATGTGAGTTGTATCTGCAAGCCTGGAACAGTGTTTTTGAAAACTTTGCGAAACCGAACCATCCACTTTTTTGTCATGCAAATGTACTTTTCAATTTTACTTCTTTCGATTGCATTTTTTTCCCTTGAATTCTTTTTATTCAAGTTAAACAATCAAAATTGCAAGATGGTGATTTAAAAAGTGAGGCTTTTCAGGTCGGCTCAGAAAATGGAATTACCAATTTTTCGAGAGAATGTTTTTTAAGCTCACGCCTGGCTTGCGATTGATGTCCAAACAAAGCGCTCGTGAGTGATTGAATAACGAATGGCTAAACAATACGAGCAAAATTATCAGCTTAATGTTCGTTGCGCGAGACAAGTCGTCGTTGTTCATGATATAATGATTTCGTGCCTGCAGCATGACACTAAATACCAACTATATGATGATCGTGTTTTATAACATCGATGTGCATCCGCCGAGTTACACGTATTAGCTGCAGCGCAACCGAGCAATTCAACAGCGGGTGTAATTCAACATTCATATACACATCGTTCGCCATCTCGACGTGATTTTCCAAACAAACTTTGAACGATAACAATTGCGTTTACTTCTGTTGAATAAACAACGTTATCACTGATAACTGACTGTCAGTTACTTTCGCAAAATAAAAAGTAAAATGTTTTTAGTTCGACGTGCGAGTTTGGTTGGAGTTTTTTTTTTTTCATTTGGGAACGGTTCATTCGTCAAGTATTTTAGTATTTGGAGCGAAAATAAATTCGGCGGAGAAACGAGGCAAGACGTGACCAAATTATTATGAGACCTTGTGCGCAAGTTAGTCTTTACGTTTTCTCCGCAAGACGGGCGGATTTGAAAAGCGACTACCTCAAATGAGTGATTTTAAGTTAAAAGTTAAAAAAAGAACCGAGAAACAAGTTTATATGACTTATTTGAACTATGTCTTTGAAGGAGACTGACATAAAAGCTACGTCATTTAGGTAACGGGGATTTTTCATCGACCCCAACGAGCTAAGATTTCCGCGCTCACGTTACGCTATCGTAAAAGTTGTTTTAAAGATCCTACCTAACTTACGTTGGGTTATATGAAAAATAAAATCTTGTTTACAAGCTTCTCGTGCGTTGGTTTTATTCCCACGCCAGTTGATCTATTTTCTTTTGTTTCTTTATCTGTTTGTTTTTTTTTTTCGAGTCAATTATTTATTGCATTGCACTTTTTTGTTATGTAATCTCCGTTCTTGAGTTGGAATGAACATTATTGAGGTGAAACAATGATTGCGAAACTTGAAAAGGTAGCTCTGGTGACTTTATCATTGATACAACGTTCTCCAAACAGAATAAGTGCTATTCAGTGGAACAGATCGATGAACGGTCGGCCACAAACGCAAGACAAAGCAAAGACTCTTATCGCGGTTTTGAAATTCTGATACTGGTTCTGATTCTGAAATCCAATACATAAACAAGGAAATCGAACTAAAAATGTCGTCTTTTCTTGATTCAAACCAAAATTTTTGTTTCAAAGTCAGATTTTACTTGATTGAATTTTTACCGATTACACGATAGTTGACACTCTAAATTGATGTGTAATTTAATGAGCACAACTAATTGTGATTAAATCACAAACAGATTTAAACTTTTGATGAGTACAAAATCAGTCTGCTTGATGAAATTACCTAGCATGGAGAATGTGCGAACAAGGTAGAGCTTCTAGCGAATCAGCTTCAAGACCGAATGATTCGTTACATCCTCCACATCGTAGTTCCAAATCTTCCTCCATTGCTGCGGCTAATCTTTGATGATGTGCCTTTTGTTCCTCGTCTCCTAGCGATTCATAAATCTGAGCTAGTCTCTCCCTGACAGTTCGCACCAGCAGCTGTGATAAAACAAAAAAAGCCTCGATTCATTTCACGGTACAATTCGTGTCTCGAAAATGCAAGTCCAGTCAAAAATAAATGAATAAAAACAAAGCCGTAATGTAATCCAATTCTCAATTTAGAAACATCGTGATTAACTGATCTTTTCGTGTTTCTTTTTGTGGCGAATTTTTTTCTTGCAACACATTTCATTGAAGAGAAATTCTTAACTTTGCTGTGGAATAATGTTTGCTCTTAAACAAAGGCATATTGACATTAAGTTTGCCAAGTAACTCGTTAATTTTCTTTTCTCGTTTATAACCGTACCATCGAGTGCTGGGGCGAGTTCATATTTCACTGAATTCTTCATCCTCTCAAAATTTTCAGCACAATTTGTTCGTCTAAGATTTCTGCCCAACTCAACTTAAGACATTCGACCAGTTTCAGATTTTTCTCTTCATCTTAAGAAATCGCATTCTAATAGTTTGACTTGATACAATAATAACAACTAAAGAAATGTAAACTAAAATGAAACAAAAGATATGCAACTATTGAATACTCGTGAAGATGCATTGTTACAATCGCAGATGGAAAAAAATTAATTCCCAACCCGCCTGTTCGACTCTTCTGAAGTTGGAAAACATTTTCCAACTTCTTTTCGTCGAGCGTTCTTGACAAAAGTTGATACACTTTTACAACTTGTATGAAAAGCCAGCTATGTCGCAGCAACGAATATTGGCAAGAGCCAAATTATTTACAAAACAATCTTCAAGTTGATTGAACAGTAGCGAATACTTTATTCGATGCAAAGCACAAAAGTGCTAAACGTATTTTGGCATTGAGTTCGAACAAAACACGAGTCGTTACGTCGACTATCGATCTTGTCTGCTTTTATTTTTTGTATTCTATCTGGGCCAAGAGGTATTGGGCTGCAGTTAAATATGATAATGAGTTAAAAACGGACCTTTGCTCCAGCTGACCCGGCAACTTCCAATAGCCTCGTGTTGAATTCCAATGGACGACAGTTACATATTTTATGCTGTACTCTTAAAGCTTCCAGGCACCGAGCCGCTCCGTCCATGGCTTCCATTTGGCAAAGACGATCCCCGGTTGCTGCTGCTGACCCCATCGCAGTCTCGTACTGACGAAATGCTTTCTGTAACAAAAAACAGTCCTTGTAAAATTTTGTAAGTGACATACATTTGTATTTTTTTACTTATAAACTTGAATGAAAAGTAATGAAAATTCTTTGGAACCTTGAACTTTCTCAGTGGGTTTTATTTTACATGTAGAATGCAATAATGCAAAGATTGGGAGACATTCTTTGTTGTAAAAGGAGAGTTTTCGAAAATTGTAATCTCACTTCTCTAGTATCTCAAACAATCAGTTTGAGAAGTCCAAGAAAATTTAGACAAGGTATTTATGAGAAATATTTATTAACTGATTTGTTTAAAAATTAGTTTTGTACGATTCTTTTGTAAAACTATTGAAGATAAATTTGAAATACAATTCGAATTATGACAAGTTGATCTTGTTTTGTTTTTTTGAAGTTATTCGTGACATGAAAAGAAGAACAGACAGACGATTTTTTAATACTTTTGTACATGTCAAAAGACCATCAAGTTATAAATGAGTTTTTAAAAAATTGTGATTGAACCATTTTGTTGGATCTGTCAAACCCAAATGGTTTGTGTCACTGAAGGTAGTCGGTATGTACATTTTCGTCTGACCAAAGTTAATTTTTGTTCATTTTACAATGCAAGAGAAATGTGTTTGTGTTTGTTTGACATACATACATTAACTTCGGATTTTTTCCTGTAAATATCGCCCATTATTCTTATGCTGCGAGCGTAACTGGCCTGGTCGCCGGATATAAGGGACAGTCTGGTTGCCTCCTGCGAACAGATTCATCCGAAAATGGAAATTAGATTTGGTTGATTGTAATCTGGCTGCAATTAAGTGAGCTCCGCTCCGATTCAATTTAGCATGAACGATTGTGATTCGCGTCGATGTAAATCTAGCAAATCTGGATACATTTTTTTATTCTCGTCCCGTTTCCTTAGCGAAAAATCATCAAACCGATTGAATTCAATCTCGTCGGTTCGCAACGTTTATCTTCGTTCGAAAAAAACCGAGAAAAAGTGATAGCCGAGTAATTAATCGTAGGATTGAGTTAATTCGTTAGGATAATTACATGAGATTGAAATTTAACCTGTGACAGATTGGCCATCCCGATTACAATCCGAGTCTATCCGAAATATCAAAATCAGAACGTCAGAATTATTAATATCGTGATATCCCATTAAAAATTGTATCATCGCTCAAGCTAATGAAACGAAATTGAGCCAAACTGTCTCGCTCTCTCTCGCTCTAAATCCCGGGCTGTTTCACAGTCCGCCCACGTCACTCCGAGGAACAGATAGAAGTGTGAAATATATCGTAAGATATGGCGCAAATTTATCGCCCAAGCTTGTTGTTGTTATTAACTTAAACGAATCCTGACGATCGGACGTGACTTTTTTCTCATTTCATTTCTCGACAAAATATGTCTACAACTTTTATTACATTATTTTAAATTAGCTTCCGGGTCGATTTTTCTCTCGAGGTTGTGTTTTTCTTTTGGTTTCGGGGATTTTCTGATTGTTTGTCGCGATATCGAGGTAATCTGAAATTGAGTGGCGATGAACCCTTGGGGAGATTAAGCGTGTCGTTTATCGTAATAAATTGGTTTACCGAGCAGTAGTCGTGTGCGTCTCCAAGCTCGCCTTTTTTGCGCAGCGCCGTGGCCATTTGTAAAAGCGCCGCTCGGTGGTGACGCGAGTTCAAATCCCCAAGCTGCAAACTCCTCGACAGGTCGTACGCCCTTGCAGCGTATCGTGCACTTTTTTCCGCGTCCTGCAGTCTACAGAAAAGCTCCGATAGACCCACATAAACCTATATCAAAACAAAATTATCACCTTGATAAGCTCCGATTTTTTTATTTTTTATTTAATATTGAAAACACGAAAAATATAAATTATAATTTGCTTAATTTCAACAGAAATGAAAATTTTTATGCAAAATTGTGTAAGGAAATATGCTACTATTATGATATTTATCAGAAAAAATTCTATTATAAAAGTAAGATGATAAGAAATCTAATTTGAGATAAATTTTGTATTCATCGGCTGAGATTTTTTTCTTCATATATCTTTCTATAGTTAATATTTCCTTTGAATGCGTCTTTTCCGGCGTCTTTTCTTGTACGTACAATTTGAATAGAAATTGCTTGGCAATCGCCGAGATGGAATTCAAATTAGTCCCTCAATAATATATTTGTTAAATGTAATACGAGAGACGCTGCCACCTTTATATGGAAATCAGTCTAAACACTCGATTATTATGATGTCATGCATAAGACGTCGGTGGCTGCTCGTCTCCTGATTTTCTCGGCACAATGATATTCGATTTAGAGTATATTCTTTTGTTCACTTATTCAGAGAGTTGAATTTTTTGAATTTCAAATCAATTTTTCGGATCATCGGAACGCGCAGGCAAAAAAAGAGCAAGGAAAAATCACAGGCGAAATTAAAGAGCGGATTCCCAAGAATCGACACTTTAGCAATCCTTAATAAAACAAACCGGTATAACGTTTTAGCAAAAAACAAAAAAAAAAGTTTTCCTTTCGGACGTGGAATTACCTGGAGTTCTAAAGAAGGATCTTGAATGGAATGAGCTATTTTGTGCGCTCTTTGAAAAGCTTCCAAGGCTTTGCAAAATCCTGCTAGTTCCAAATGTACTCTACCGACCGTCAAATGAACGAGGCCTGCAGTTGCACATTGATCGCACTCGTTGTACAAACTGAAAAGAATACCCTTCATAATAAGGTGACAATGATCGTATCACGCGTTTAAGGTGGTTGTGTCAGTAAATAACAACAGACAGAATAGGATAAAACGTTGACTAAACAATATAGGGATACTCTTTAAAATTAAAATAATTGAAAATTATTCTTAGACTGGAACGATTGATTTGCAACTGTTAATACTTGGTTAAATTTTAAACAAATTTGACTGTTGACTGACAAGGTTGACTTTTTCAATGAAAAACACTTTGGATGGAAAGTGTTGAGGAACAAATTTTAAAAGTTAAAATGGATGTTCAGATGATTGCTAATACAATAAGAGAAAATGAGCTACAGAAATCGAAAAAAACATGCAGCTCATTACTGTTCAAAAAGTTCATTGATTGAGGTTATAAAAACCAACTTGACTCAAGTTATTCCGAGTACTATTTTCCATCCGACGAACAATTAATTTTAATTGTGATTTGTGATGCAAATTGAGACATTTTTTTTTCATCGCAGAAATTATTCGCTCCGAGACAAGAAATGCGAACATTTTTCCGACTCGCAGTGTACTTATTATTTCTTACGAAACACCAGGAGGAGTTTCTATTGTTGAACAAAGAAAAAAAAACAAGAAAAGAAAGTTCAATCGATCACAAAGACCGAATAATTTTCAATGCAAAAAAGTTTTGTAATGAAATTGCTTCGAACTGAGAAAAAAAATGGAGTGGAACGTTTCCTCATCGAAGCAGGGGGTAACAGCTAAATTGGAATTTTTGAAGAAGAGAACATCTGGATTGGAAATAGTTTGCAACAAGACTGGAAACTAGAGTTTAATTGATGCGAATGATTGAGGGGCGTTCA
Source organism: Telenomus remus (assembly GCA_020615435.1). Lineage (NCBI taxonomy): Eukaryota > Metazoa > Arthropoda > Insecta > Hymenoptera > Scelionidae > Telenomus > Telenomus remus. The sequence continues at coordinate 19,150,265 of CM036336.1, read as the reverse complement.
ACGTTGCAATTGTGGGTTCGGGTGTGGAGTGCGATTTAAATGATGCGGTGTAGAAAATGAAACTGCAGCAATTGGACAAAATAACGATCATAAATCTTACCTGTGTCTGGCGTACGCCAAAGCTCTATCTAAAGCTCCCAATCTCTCATGAGCCCGCGCCAAATTTAAATAAGCCTCTGCTCTCATATTTGGTGAATCAAGTTCTTCGGAAATGGATAGCTGTCTGTGTCCGAAATCGATACTGTCTCTGAAAAATGTTACAATCATCCCCATGTCATGAAGAGTTTAAATTATTTCGCTCGCGCTTCTATATTTTCAGTTATCATTTATTCTCTGAAACAAATCTTCCTTTTTTTTAACTGTAAAAAAATTTGCTCTGACTTATGACTTTGGCGTAAAAAAATATTCACTTTCAATCACGTTTCAGTTTATCAAACTTATTTTTATAGCTTTTACTTTTTTTTGTGAGTTTTTATACGCTTTTTACTATGTTGGAAAAGTGTTTCTTAGAATAATAAAATGGGAAAAATTGTTACACAGTTAGTTTGAAGTTTGTAAATTGGACAAAATTAAGACAGGTTTAGTAAAATTAATGTTTACCGATATTTCCCCCAATCCATGTAAGCCTGATAGAGGTAACCAAGGAGAGCGAATTTGTCTTCCCGTTGTCCGATGTTCTTCAGTGCCCCTTTCCATTTGCGCACAGCAGCATGTTGTTTATGTGCTCGATACAGTTTCAAACCCTGTTCCACCTGGAAAGAGAAATTTTTGTTAAACCAACTGTTTTGCTAGTCCTGTTTATGAAGTCGACAACTTGCAGTTACAATTAATATCGTATAATGAAGTTGAGTAAAACAGGTCACTTGTCAATGTCAACTTTTTTTTTTGCTAATTAATAGTGCTCTTTCTAATAAAACTTCTAGGTGGCAATTACAATTCGTTAAGGACACAAAAAGTTGGTACGACAACAGAGATATGACACTTACAGAAACCCATTGTAGTATTATCTGATAAATTCATAACCAAGAGCTGTATATTTGGATTAAGTTATGTAACTTTGCCGAAAGCACGACAGAGTAACTTTTGCTGGTTCCAGTTTGTTGAAATTAATCACCGCAGAAAAGCTATTTTTTCAAACTTAATCCCACTCTTTATTTTAATCGTGGAAAGTAGAAATTATTTAAAAATTGTCATTCTATTTCACTATTTTTGAAGTGCACAAGAATGTTTGAAACATTTCTTTGATCTCTTAATCTTTTTATGTTCGAACTCTCGAAATCTGTTTCATAAATAAAGTTTATTTCAATTCAAAAAAAAGTGTAGAAATATTTTTTTCCTGAAATAAGAAATCCAATTTAGTATTTATAGGATTTTATAATTTCACTCGAGCATCATCCATTTTAGAGAGCGTGAGGAAGAATTGGATATGTTTTGTCGGTCTGAATCTGGTACAAGTATCTTTTCACTCGCACATGTATGACTTTTTTCCATTAAATTATTAAACTGTTGTCACAAAGCAAATGCAGTTTAGAGTGCAAGCTGTTAATGCTGAATCAAAGCTTGAAGTAGACTTTTTTACGTGGCGTCAATTCAATCACACATCGTCACACGCTGCTCAAACATTTTTATTCGTCCAAAAAACTCGGTTCTACATAATGAATTAATTTCGACTTTTATTGGATGATTTTTACTCTGACTCACTTTCCAACACGATACAATTTCAGAGAAATGAATTTTCCAACGTTTTTTTTTTGATTGCTTTTTATACTTATTTTTCGTACTACTTTTTAACAAAAAAAAATTGAATAATGAGAACTGATAAAGTCACATAAAAACGAATTTCAGTTCGTTTGCGAATAATAATTGATGTTCATTGATATTTCACGACTAGTCCGATGAAACGACCGGATCAAATTGCTGCAAGCTGACAAGAATTTTTAATCACTGCAATCCTCAAAATCGTGCGAACCGTTGGCAATTTTGTTTTCCACTCGATGATTTCTTCTGTCTGCGACCTAACCAAACTGAAACTCGATTGTTCAAAGAATGAATTTCCACGTGCTGGTCTGATCGTCGCAAGAATGCGACTTGGAATTTTTCGTTCTCTAAATGCTGCGTCGCGCGAAAAGCTCAAGAGCATTTTTATTTGTCATTGAAATCCGAACAAGAATCTCACATCTGGCATCAACGAGGGGACCGAATGAGGGATTTTTATTTTTCTATTTCACCGACGTCTTGCACTCTCGAGTGCCATTTCGGGTCAACATGGTGGCCGCGAGAAGCGATTTGCGTATTTACCATTTGTTAGCCGCGGAAATGTTCGCAGCACTAACTTCACGTAAAGTAGGTAATTCATTCCGACGTTGATATATGTATCCGAGTGTTTCCGCGATGCATTTATTTCGCGTATTGCATTTTTCTCTCGCCGCTCGCGGCTCCTCCCACTTTTTTGTTATCAGATTTATGAGAGCGATGAATAGAAATGAAGACGGGACAAACGAGCGGCGATAAAATGAAAATCGTAAAATATCACTTTGTCGAGGCACCAAATCGATTGATTATCGTTTCGTCCAAGTTTGACTAATTGACGATCAGGCTTTGAATCTTGCGAACTTGCCTTAGATTCATCGTTCATGCACCGCTGGACCCTCAAAGTGCAATATTGTGTGCATTACTCCAAGGGTAATGTGTAAGAGTAGGTCGAACAATGAGGAGGTCATATCGATTCAGCCCTGAACTTTCAATATGTCGGAAGCCATCTACCTAACTAATGGCGAGCTATCAGGAAGCTGCTCCACGTTTTTGTGCGATACACAACAGTGCAGATAAAGCGCACCCCACCCTGATTTATTCTCGTCAAGGTGAGGCTAAGCTCATTTACCTAGCTCACGGCTAATTTGCTCGAGGCTGCCAGGACATTTTTACGACTGCCTCGATTCTTCAACTTTTGACTCGATAAGCTTTCAATATCAACTGTTTTATTTTTTCAAAATGAACAAAAAATGTCCAATAATCGATCCAGCAGGTTCAATTGGACAAAAATTCATCTTTTAGTGGATTGAAAATAGTTTGGAATTATTTTTAAACAAAGATGAAGGACTTTATTATTATTATGGGATATGTTTTGGAAGAAAAGAAATGGAAAACAATTTTTTGAACGACTAGTAAAGTTGTATTGACAATGCAAAAGTGGGAATGTTTAATGTTTCAACATTATTTTTCGCACTGTTGAGTTCAAGAGAGGTAGAAAACATTTGAAATCAATAAAGAGCCTTCAGTCCAATGAATAACAGATCCCGGAGTAACCCGGTTAAAAGTGAAATTTACTCGATTTTCAGTATTTTTTTACCTCCTGAAATTCTCGGGTTAAGACATGGCTGAGACTTTTGATAATGAAAACAGAACACGCTTAAACCCATTTTCGAGTTTTTGTCAAAGTTATCAGACGCATCGAAATATAAGTTGGTCATTATTGCAATCACCGGTTTAGTAGCAAGATCAGTAACGTGATTAATTTGATTTTTTGAAAAAAAAATTAAACAAGCGAGTTTTGCAATTGTTTTTGTAACCTCGTTGGATCTAATTTTCGTTGCGATTGAATTTCATTACAAAGTTATTTGAGAGCAAAAAGAGATAGGTTGTTAGAAAGTTGAAATTATGTTTTATACAATATTCAACGCCAGGAGCAGCTGTTACAAACACATTTGTGAGATATACCGAAACCGCCGTGACGACGAAACAAGTGTGTTTTATCGGCGCGCAATCGCAAAAATGAGTTTAACATGTTACCGTCACATTTGTGATAAATGGCAAATCTTATGAATACAAAGCGCGCGTTTTCACGCGCGAGGCAAAAAGTTGACGGCGTTGTATCCGATGTGAAAAACGCCCCGGGATCAGTCAAGATAACGCGCCACTCCGATGGCGTCGTCTAAAGTGAAAAAGTGCGGATCCACGGGCACGCCAGCCCGTTCTCCTTTCACCAATCGAAAACTCCATTTCGGTTTGTTTGATCGTACCCTTTTATCGAATTCTTCCGACAAATGTGCGCGCGAATCGTGTTTGCGAACAAATTATTGAAAAATTGTCGAAATAAGTTGCAATGACCTAGGCAAGTTTTTTCTGCCACCGAAATAAGAGCTGCGAAAGAAAGTTATGCTGCGCTTTTGGGATGACTACTTTGTAAGCTATTCATGAGCAATGGTACAGAATTTAAAATGGTAACTCCTTCCAGCTCATGTGGCGCATGATCGTCGCCAAGACTTTTTTTCAGTCTCGTATCGTTTTAAGTGAAATCTTGAACAAAATCTTGACGTTCCAATTGGTTCTGACAGTCATTTTGTATAACTTCTGCAAATTTTTTTATTCACCCCCAACTTTTGTGACTTTAGAAAAGGTTAAATTTTTAAAGCGGAAAAATACTCTTCGAATTTGACATTAATTTGAAATGTCATAATTTTACGGTTGAACAATGTGCACTAATCGTAAATGTTGATTCCGTTTAATTTGTACTTCGAAGCACACGCAGTTCTAATTACTGCGGTTTGTTTCCGTTCAGTTTCAGTTGAGCATGAGTTTTGTTAAAAATGAATCACTGTTGTAATTGATATGTATAACCAGTAATGTTTAATGGCACTGTTTTAATTATGTCAATCATGCAATACTCATGCAAGCCGAATGCAAGAGTAGACTCCACCAAATTGTTAATTACAAGTTCGAAAAATTTTGCCGAACAATTATTGTACGCAAGAAAGACGAGTAATTAGCATCAAACTCTCGGTACAATATTAATCATGTTGAAATTCAATTAAATGTGTAGACATTGTCATAATGTGGGAATCAGCATAATGATGGGCTGGCAACAGTTTGACTTTGCGACTTTGAAGCATAATTAATATGCGCAAGAGCACGCAATTTCAAATTTCATACAAATTCCAGTACCTTATAACAGCGAAACGTTTAAAATCAATACACGCATTAATGCGAGCGGCTTACTACCGTGCTTTTATCTTAAATTCATTTTATCCTTAAAAGGACAATCTGGGATCAGATCAAATTGAATTGAAACGGGCGAGACAAAATATTTTGACATTGTTATGTTTCTATTTCTGAACTCACTTTCTTCCTTGCTAGTTGCTGATCCAATCTCTGCCTGCAACCACGCAAACATTCCCAAATGCTGATACCTCGCACGCTCCGACGACGTCCATGACCGTGACCAGCCTGGTACTGATAGTCTTCTTCGGCGAATTCATAAACGTCAAGTGGATAGCGTGATCCGTCCGGACTGCCTAGCAGAGCAGTTGCTGACAATTGGTGACTCGACGATCGTCTGCAATGTGAGTAAATTCCAACTGATGTGCTCGTCTTTCTCATTAAAACGCAATTTAGCTTTTTTTTCGCAGACACGCCGCGTGGTTTATGGAAATCTACTTGATTTCAATAAATTTTACTTTTATATTCGCCAATGGCATAGAGATGAAAGTTCAAATGATATAGCAGCCTGATGAAATTGAAATGAAGCACTTTTATTGTTTTGTTTGTTTGAATTAGTAAACAAGCTGACAAAAAATAAACCACTCTTTCAAATTGATATGTCAATACTGGAGAGAAAAGTTGAAACATGCTGAACAAATACAAATGATAATGAAATAATCAATTTCAAATAACAAAGTGGGTTTAGATTTTTTGTCCGAGTTTTTTGTAATTTAATTTATCATCATTGGTCACGGGACGATGTCGGGGAAGGTATATTTTTTCGAAATAGGTTTTTTTTCTTTGTGTCCTATCTTCTTTTGTCGCTTGAACAATTGCTTCATAACGTAATGCAATTTTCAACCTCAAGATGACTTTTGAAACAGAGGGTGCTATGATGTACAGCTCTTGAGTCCTTTCTCATGACGTAATGAAGTATCCACTTATTCGCGTTCAATTAACACAATTATGAAATAAACCTTTTTATTTCACAATCACAAGATAGATGTTTTCATTTTCCTCTCGTGTGTGTTTTTTCTCTTCATTTCAACTTCAATAGTGCTTTCAAATGTGTGTTTTTTTTAAAAAAAAACTTGAAAGAAAATAAAAATATGAACCGTACGTAATTGTAACGGAAATTTGCACAAAAAATGTGAAAAAAATTAAAACGACCCAGTTTAGACAATTTAGTCAAGTGCAGCAAACTGCAACGATGGAAATTTCTATCCGAAATCATCAAAAGTTTTTTTTTCTGCCTCGGTAATAGAATTTTCATTCACGAGTCGTTTTGCATTCAAAGGTGGAATAATTTTGATCCGATTTCAAGTTTTTTTCTTCGCCGCTGCATTGAAACAGACGTGTAATTAAACAATTCAAACAAATTCAATCGCTTAACTCGTGACATTCATTTTTATGACACATTAATAACTGCTCACAGCAGTTTTAACTGCATTATGCAAATGAGGTGGACGCGGTCAATTTAACCAGACAAATTCCTCGCGGCGTGTATGAGCGATTCAATCTCATGAATTTTGGACCTCGTCCACGTTTCCTATTTAATCTTGCTGTAAGCAATGACGAAATCAATGTCGCACTCGTAAATCTCACACGAACAAAAAATCTGTCTCGTTTTCAATTTCTCATATTGCAAAGATTAACATTTTCGACTCGCCACCCAGAGAATGAAAAATAATCAATAGCAAATGCTGATGTTTAATTTGATCTAATTTCAGTCATCTGAAATGTACAAATTTAATAACGCAACTTTGTACTTGGTCAATGGTATTGTGTGCCAAATCGCTGAAATCACACAAAAGACCATGGAGATTAACTATTAATATCTCTGAGTTAATACAATTGATTGAATACTTGTATGATGTTGCTGACTATTGCAAACAGCTAGGTACACATCTCTAACGAATTTCTGTGAATTCAACTTGGGCACATCCAACGACCCAGAATCACAAAGCGTAAAATAAGTGTTAATAAAAGATGTTTTATTAAAGTAATAATTAGTTCTAAATTGAACGACCTTTAATTAAATATGTTTGCACACAATTATTCGTTGTATGTATTTATCGATCAGCGAATCCTGTTAATATTTGAGAGGTTTACGCGATAAATGTAACATTGAAATTTGATTCGAAAAGTACAACTTTAATGAGTTGGGAATTGTAGTTAGCATGTGACATTTTGAAATGAAAGATCGGTTTTGATAAAACCAAGTGTCAAGGGTGTGCGTTAATTATATAAACGAATTAGAGCAACCAAATTTATTTATCGTCCATGATAAAAGTATGTAGCTACGTATGATCAAAGTTTTGCAATAAAAATGTTCGCACAACTGAACATTACGACCAAATTTCCGGCGCGATAATTATATTGATCGAGAAACAAATAAATGGCAATGACATAAAATGACTCCAACCGAATTATCATGACGTGTACAATCTTCATATTGATGTATGTTGCATCAGAATATATTGTTTTTATGATGCATGTTGGATTTCACATAGTTAATTTTCCCTATTCGATTTTTTATCGTAGAATTTTGTCAAACACACGTATCGATTTTTTCACGATCGTAAACTCTCGCCGTTAATCTTTTTTCTAAACTCGTACTATAAAAATAGAATCATGTCAAAATGTTTCCGTTATAATAAGACATTTCATAACTCGCGCGTTTTATTCGCAATAAAATATTTTATCGGGGACGAATAAAATGTTGAGCAAATCGGTATAAATTTCAACTGTCACATAATTTTTACGTTCCTTTTATAGAATTTGTTCGCAGTATCAATTAGCGACACTTTCAACAATGCTCGAAAAGTGAACTTCCTTTCAGCCGTGCAAATTTCCTGAAATTCATTTTTAAATGTGAATTATACGAAACAAAAAATTCTCGTTTGCGTGCCCGGTTTATCAGCTTAATGTTTTATTAAAATTTGATGTCGCCAGCAAATCGTTTTTCCTCGAAATGAAGGCAAGTCAGTTGCAACAAACGCGCTCGACAAATTATTACCATCGTCCTCCTCGACGGTAATTTCTCCGCTTACATTACTCCAAGTGTTTTGCTTCTTGACTCTTTGCACATGGTATTAACATATAAACTCCAACTGCTTCTTCCCCCCACCTCATTTTCCAGCATCGCTTTGTAAGCAACGATAAACCAAGTTTGCGCCATTGTGCTCATGCAAGGAAATGAATGAATTTATTTTCAGATTCCTTGTTTCAGTATTCTGTCGAGTTCCAGTCGACAGTGAAAGACTGCGCACAAAATGAACACTATTTGCTAACTGCAAATTTAATTCATGAAATTCAACGAGATTGTTTTTTTTTTCAAATCAAAATTAAGCTTCGTCGTGTATAATTTTGTACTGCAGAACTGCTGTTTGTTATATTTCCGTCTGACTCAGAAAAAATCATAAATAAGTGATACGAATCAGCGTTTCGCGCGACAGATGGCCATAAAACTGGATTTTAAATTCCAATGGCTATATAATACGACTGATAAACAGGCAAAGTTCACAGCTATTCGAGAAATTTCAGAAGCTTATAATCAACGCCACGCGAATCTCGCGATAATAACAGCTCGAACGTGAAATTATCTGGAACACAGGTTTGCCTGAAAAGGCGTCGGGCGATTCCGCGAATGTTTCATTTTTTCGCACTTCTATATCTCGGATATAATTTCTCGTGAATTATTGCTTTTTGTAGCAAGTTTGAAAGCACTACGTGATGATAATAAAATTTATCCAACTGAAAAATATAGCGGTTTCATTGTCGGTAAATCGAATTGCACATTTTCTATTAAACGCTTGAGGTTAATCGCGGAATGTCGATTAAAATTTTGACGATCGCAATCTCTGTTTATATTAAGTTGAAAATAAATTTGCTCCATTTCGCGTTCATTGTCTTCAAAGAGAATTGACGCGATTCAGTCGCAAATAGCCGATTGAATAGAAATTGTTGTTACACCGGCGATGGTTTTGAGGCAACATAAAAATTGCACAGAAATGGCGTTTACTTTTATACCGCGCTCGTGAAAGCGATATCGAGAGCACGTGAAAATAGAAATCGCACTTTTGATATGCTTTGACGTATCTGCGCGAGTTACGCGGACTCAAAAGCTTACAGCACACGAGAATTTGAACCGAAGTGTTTTACCTCCGAGATAATGTCGTAAACAATATAATAAAACAATATGACGCGGCGTAAAAAGTTTTCGCCGGATGAAATTGAATTGAGTTTGCAAAAGCGTGGGCGTCGAATTATTTTTGAATACCGCGAATTCCCCCGCAGGGATGAAGATTTTCGCTTGCATTTTCGGTTTCATTCTTTTCGCCTTAACTTTTTGAGATTGAATATTGTTTGCAGATTATTACCTCGAAATCCACGATAAAATAAGGAAAAACGACGCTGTCCCATAAATTATTATTGTTATACCTCGTACGTGCCATTTGTACACGCTCAAGTCTAACTTACTGCATGGTACACGATCGTGAGAGATAAATTCTATCTATGGGACGCGATAAGAAATTTACAGACGAGCATGTTTATGATATTCCACGAGCGAAAATGTATTCACGAAAATTGCGCCTTGATGTAATTTTTCGACGGAATTTCCCTTTGAAGAAGAGTTTTGAAAACGTCTGCGGAATTGTATTTTGATATTCTTATCTTTGAAATATATTCACCGGGACAAAACTGATAGGCAAATTTATTACTGAAAGACGAACCAGAACGAATTAATTAACATACTTTCCGGAGGTTCGAATAACGTTATAAATTCTGACGCGATTTGTAAAATTGATTGGATGCAAAAATCAAGTTTCACAGGCTCAACGGAAACTTATGTTAAGACGGCAAAAGTGTACCGAAAACTTGACGCAATTCCTCCCTGCCGCGGTTCAATTTTTATCCCGACGTTATTCCGTGTTGACTAATCTCGTTGCAAAATTAATTATCCTTTACGGAACTCGCGATGAGGGTTTTTTTTAAATGATAAGTTTTACGTTTAACGAACATCGATTGCTCGAGCACGACGAGAAAAAAAGTGAAGTGTTCGAATAAGTTATCAGTTCGCAAAATCGTGAATGGGATGGAATCCATTTGGGTCAAGCATATTGTTGTTATTTTTATTAAAATTAAGAATCAAGTTCAACTTTTCAAATAGGTTGCTTTTCTAAGGAAAATAATTTTCACTTTATCACCTCGAGTCGACTTTTGTAAATGGATGGAACGAAAGTGTCACGACGGAATAAAGAAAAAGGTGCGAAGTAAATTATGGCGAGCATCCGATTTGTTTGACCCAACATTAATCCACTTTACGCAACCCCTCAATCCAATTTGACACGAAACCACAATTTTTCCTCGACTCTATTATTTCGTTATTTCTTTGTTTCGTCCTCGAGAAACGGCATGAAAAAAAGTTGAAATTACTTGACTGTCAAAGTTCGTAGTTTCCAAAGGGAGTGCATTAGTTCGCACGCGGCTTGTAACATCTTGTTTCTCGTGATTAATCGGCCGTCATGAAAAAAAAAAACTGGGTCATCTACACCGCGGATCATGCAGCGCGAAACTGAAAGAGCCGCAAGAATGTTGGCTTTGTTTCTGTTGTGACGCGCGTGAGCATAGTGGCGTTGCGTTATGCACGTCCTTGCATATCCCTATTCAGAAGAAATCGATGTTTACGGTACAAGTTTACGAGGAGTCGCTTTGAGCGCTCTCTTAAAGCTCTCTCGCCTCGTCCTTGCTGCGTTTATGAATATCAGGGCTAAACTATCAAAACGAAAAACACGTGTTCTGGTGGCTTTTCATTTCTGCTTGGTTTCTGTCGAACAGGACTTTTTGAGTGTAAAACCACGTGATGCATGCGAAGTATTGATAATTAATGATCCAATCGTACAACTTTTGAAAATAAATGCAATGATTTAACATTTCAATGATCGATCATCCTTCGATCTAATGGTCAATTGTCCAATCCAGTGAACAGATAAGATTCATTTATCAAAAACCGTTCTTGAGAATAACTGAGCAAAATATTCTTAGGGGTGTTAAATTTTGAACAAGAATAAACGTTCCCCGAAGAAAGGAAATTGTCTAAAGCCAAGATATCAACGTGTTCTGTTTGGACAAAGAGTTATATATTTGACACTAGTGAAAATGTAGCTGGAGAATTCTTGACAGTTAAATATTTATTGCTTTTCTAGCAGCGGTAGATAAAATTCAATGTCAAGTTTTTTTTAGACGACGTAACGTTTTGTTCCAAGAATTGGATAGTCATTGTTCGAATGGTTGTTCAAATTCATTCCAGTGTGTCATTCTTACTAAATGTTTCAACTGTTTTAATAACTAGATCCAATAATCCAATGGTGTGGAATGATTGACATTGGATGACATTGAATTCGTGGATCATTGAATCAAACATTTGATCGCTGGATCATTGAACCGGTCATTTTTATCGCTTGGTCATTCATCTCAAATCACCCTTTGTTATATGACACTCTTTCAATTACCTTTTCTACTCAACAAAATACAATCTCCCATAAGATGAACTTTCTATCTCGTCTCTTATGAGAAAACAAAATGAAATAATAAAACAGTGCACCCCTCGAGTTGTGATAAAAAACAGCACTAAAACAAAAATAACATAGCATCGTCATTTGTTTTGATGGGGCACAGTCGTTTGTGGCAAAGTGAAATTGAACCGATGAAAGAATAACAGACGAGATAGTCACCCGAGATAATCCTTGGTAGCAATAGACTCCCATGACATGGCGGAGTTTTTTCTGCTGGCTTGGTCGCAGAACTCCGAGTGACACTTTTTCTTCTTCCTGTGGGACTTGCTGGGCCAATCTCACCTCTCTTCATCAGCCGCGTTGCCATTAACACTGGCGCTTTCACTACCACTGCCATTGTTATCGGCGGTGCGCGTGGGCGCCCTTCCGAGCCTCTCCGATCCGTATTCGTGCCTATTGTGGAAGTCAATGCTTTCAATGCCACGTTCACCATTTTCGTCACTACTTTCCGAGCCGCTGTCGCAACTGCTACACGCGATGCTCAAGCAGTACATTGCTTCTGTACGATCGTTTATCTAAGTCGCAAGGTCAAACACAAGTCAACCGAAACTTCCGGTCGAACGCGAACAGCGGATTCGTATCAGCTATTGCGGCACTCCGAATTCTGTTTCATCGTAAACAAAAGTTCCCGATCAAAATTTACGGCTCGTGCGACGGTCCATCTGGGCGAATTGAGCAAGTTTCAGTTGTGTCTGAGCTTGGGTGCGAGTAAGATTCAATTCGGCCGCGATCGCTGCTTTAGACCGGTGCGTTTTCAGCTCAGTTCCTGACGCTCGTTTGGTTTCGAACTGCAATGACGGTTCAGCTTCTCTCCTGGTTGAACTGCGACCATCGCTCGACGATTGACCTCTGGAAAATCAAAAGAAATTACATTTAGAATTCCCATTTTGTATCTCTGGGATAGAAATCTTAGAAATGCTAATTTCGCGGAAACCTGAACGGGCCAACCCATCTCTGACCTACATTAATTTTACAAGGACAGCCAAGTTGAACGGAAATTCAAATTATTATAACTTTGTACATGTACATAGAACGGACGTGAATTTTACGCATGCAAAATTAGCATTCTACGATTGAATCAATTATTCGAGCTTTTTCCGAGCGTTGATACCATCTATTGTGCTTTTCATTTTGAATTTTAATTTATTTATGCAACCTTGCATTGTTTTGCTGTCGCGTCACTTTGCACGTCCCCTAGGTACTTTTAGCAATAACGCAAACATTATATCACCTCGTTGTGTTTCACCAACGTAACACAATAAACGCTGTATAGGTATACACTAAGGCCTCTGACAACGATTAAGATTGTTTCTTCTGACACATGTCACAAGTTGGAACAATGCTTTTTTTTTCGTTCCACCAGCTTTTTAATCATTCGTTGCATTCTTTGGGACAATTTCCTCTCTTTTTTTTCTGCTCCTGAATAAGATATCGTGGCCTCAAACTTGTTTGCATGTAAACAAGAGTTGAGAAAGCAATTAAACGGTTTTTGCGGAAAAACAAGTTCGCGAGTGTAAATAAAAAATTTGTCTCTCGAAGAGAATGAAAAAACAGCAAAATGAAGGTTGAAAAGGTTGTAAACTTTCATTTCAAGTGGATGCATAAACGTTCAATCCCATTGGAAGATGCTTCGAAAAAAAATTCGACTTCATAAAGACAAGCGGATTAAAGTGCATGCACGGTCTCGATTATTGATGGACTCTCTGGCAGATGGATGCTAATATACTCGAGCCATTTTCGATCGACCGGCCGGGAACATGTGTCTTTGAAAATTTTTCGAGTTGTACGACCTACGAAAATTTCGACTCAATTGCTCTCAATCGGATATTTGTCTTTGTCAGCCGAAGTGGCCATTAAACACGTATTTAAAGCCAATTTAATGCGCGCCGATAAAATCTCAAACGCCGTATAATACGAGGGCGCACTTTTCACGCTTCCTTTGTGCGAGGAATTAGCATGCCCGAAAGCGCTGCCTTAATTGTTTAATCGATCGTCTTAGTTAATTTGTGGCAACGAACAAAGTCGCGATCATAAAATGGATTTGTCGCAAGAAATGTCGTGTTCAGCTCGCCACAGAGGGTCGAACAACATCGCGGCGCGACACGCCGGATATATACGACCGTGTCGACTTTTACATAGGTCAATTTTTTGCCAGTGTGTGTGTGCAGCCCTATTCATCCGGAGATGGAATCACGCTGATACGGCGTTTTTCGGGCGATCGAAAAGCGAGGGGCTTTTCGTTTTGTTTGCGATAAATAACGCCGAGTGGTAGAGCTCGAAACAACAAAAATAAGGAAATTAATGGACGATACACTCCCGAGTAATCAGTCGTTTTTACTTTCGCCGCAGCGCACGAAGGCTTTTGTTATCGTTTACAAAATAAACATGATATGGGGGAATTGATTTAATGATACTTTGGGCTTTTTTGCGATCGGTTCTAATTAATTTGATTTAGCGCTCGATACCATTTGTTTCCATTGAACAAAAAAAAATAAATTAAAACTAACCTATCTTTTTCTCGGTTTCATTCGTCGGAAAATTTAATTGCGTTCGTTTGAAGTTTTCATTGAAATGTTCCACGAAAATTTGTACACAGAAATACGAAAAAGCTTTTCATTAATAATTCAAAGTGAAATTACACAAAACTTTAATTGCTTCAAGATAGACACTTTCATGGAATTATAACACGATGCATTAAATGTCGTTATAAACGTTTTAATATCTTCCTTGAACGTTTTGTTTAGAAAGAAAATTGGCGAAACGCTGAGAAATTATACTCAACGACTTCCGGAAACAATTCTAATTAAATGATTTTGTAACAATGGATGTTACTTATAACAACATTCCGTCGCGACGAAAATGCATTTTGTGCTGGTTCGACAAAAAAAAAAACGATACACGAGACTTTAACCGTTCGTTTTGGTTTTTATTCAGTACCATTAACTAAACAGTTATTAAGCGTAAGACATGAGAATTACGTACATTATGAGAGTATAGAAATTTTATTACAATGAAAGTTTGAGATCCGAAAATTTGTGGACCATCTAAGACTTATTAAGCTCGAGTCATAAATTCCACGCGATAACAAATAATGTAATTGAGCAAAGTAGACACTTGAGATCTATTACGAATTCTGTTAAATCGTAACGAAAAAGTGCTAAGGTCAAAATTCGACTGCGTTCAAAATGTTGCACAAAAATATGGGAAGACTCAATGGAGAAATACTATATGAGTTTCAAAATGAAAACGAGTAGAATTGAATTTTTAAAAGTTCGGAAAATTTAAATTTGAGCTTGGCACGGTAGTGACAAAGTAGAAATGTGCACAAAACGTGAAATTTAGAGAATGACAGAAAGTTCAGAGCTTTTTTTTCGTCACCATTAAAGTTGAATTTCAAACTCAAAAAGTAAAGAGGAAAGATGACAGGTTGAGAAACAAACTTGACACTTTCTTTTCATTTTTCCATTAAAATTCCCCATATTTTTGTTTGAAATTTTAAAAGTCAACGTTACCCTGCTGAACGCAAATAATTTCCAAACGCTTTTTCCATGAAAACTTTCCATCGTCGAAACATAATTACGAATCATAATTCGGAATTTTATTCTGTAACTGTTACAAAAAAATGCTTTTACTGTCAGTCGAGATGGAACATTAATCCGAACAAGGTTTAAAAAATGAATAATTCTCAAAAATTCATATTCAAAAAGAAAGATTTATTAAGCCCCTAGATTATCCTGACGATACTCGGAGTCACTTCAAACAGATTCGCAAAATACTGGCGTACGTGAAAGTCGTAGAGGCAAAAAGCACGAGTCGCAAAAGTGGGAACATAAAATAAAAAAAACCGAGTATCGCATCAGTCGCGTGGCGGCTGTCAACTACAGTTATTGCGCGGAGCTTATAAGCCGCAGCTGGGAAACCGCGTGTTATTAGAAATCTATATACAGCAAGCGTACCTATGCAATGGTGGGTTCCATATGTTGTGCCCGTACAGCTGACTCTCCTCTACGACGATAAGATATCCTGCGCTTCGCGGTTGCTCTGTAAAGCCGAAGACCCAATGAACCAACGTGACACTGCCCGACCAACTGATCGACCGCGCCCGTATTACGAATGCTCGCTCCACATTTTTGTTTGCGACGTTTTGTCATCACAGGACCCAAACCCAATGAGCGCGCGCGTTTTCACGAGCCAATGATTCGTTCTCTTTGCGAGCACAAAAATTTTCCGCGCGTCATAACTCAGTTGTGCCGACTCAATCGCGACGTTTGACGGAACATTTCGGATAGTTTGATAATTGAATTGGAGAGCGAAACAAAAAAGTCTAGAAGAGAACGCTAGATGGTCGTGGACAATGCGGCATGGCCAACTTCGCTCGACGATAATTGCGTTCCAGTCGTACAAGCTAACCAGTCGAATCAAGTGTTGGCTTGTTTTCTCGTTCGGGCGCGCGATTGCCAAACAGCGAGATTCGATTAAACGACTCTTTACAAAATCCTCTTGGACCGTACGGTCGGACAAATTTTGCATGCAAGAAAAAAAAAGTCGAATGTAGACTCGAGCGAAGTTTGTACAAAAGTTTCGAGCTCGGTAGCAAAGTATATTTTATTTTGATTATCAAAAGATTGGATCACTGGCATATAATGAAGTTTCAGTTCATCCTGAGTTTGAAGTTTGCCGAGGGAAAAATCAGAGTCTATTTAAGTATGCTAAGCTGGGTCCGGAGATTAAAAATCATAGACTCGATAGGTGTTTACAGAGCGAACTTTATCAGAAACACTCGTTGGATCTTCAATTTGTGTTTTCTCGATCTTCGTCGGGTGTTTCACAAGTTGCGCAAAAAAGCAAACCGGTAAACATCTCTCGTTCATTCAAAGCAAGCGAGCACGGTCGTTTATTTAAAAACTCGCCGTTATTGATTGTTTGTCTATTCTAGTCACCGAAGCTATTGAAATCGAAAGTCCGCGTCACTTTGCTCAGCGAGCTCGAAAGATTATAAGTTGTTCCGAACGCGGGCTCAGTTGAGCGATGAGTCTTGCCGTCAGACGCATTGTCATCTATCATCAACCGCACGGACGTACCGTAATCGCGTACCAGGCCAATTACAGTCAAACGGCGTCACGTGTCGAACGTCATCGGAACTTTGATACCAAACACACAACTCAAAGCCTCATGTTCAATCGTCCGAACTCTAAAGTACTTGAAACTAAATTGGACCGGGGAGGGGGTAGACCCGGTGAAAAGGCAAAAGGGACGGAGCGAAGGGGCAAACAAGTAGTAAAGCCCGGGATTAGTCGGACGGGAAACGGTGTCAATGTTCACGTATTGTACGAGACAAATAAAAAAGGGGGGAAAAAAGAGACTACTAGCCAGGTAGTAGACAAGTGCGCGAAAGTGAACCGACGCTCGTCGGGAGAGAACTGTCGCGCCCTGTCGAGCCGCAGCGCAGCGCAGCAGCCTGCAACACACCGACCTAACCGTACCTCGCAAACTTGTATCGTCCGTCTGCGTTGCGCCAGCGGGCTTGCGCGTCGACGGTCCTTTTCTCTCAACCCTCTGGCTTTTGCTATCGCACCTCTCTGTCTGCAGAAGCTTGGCTCTCGATTCTTCCTAACTACCCCAATGGCTACATCTCTGCGCGCTCACTGGCTCTAATCCTATGCCCCTTTTCGTGCTTGTTTTCGTCGCCCCCCCCCTGCTACCCCCCATGGGTTCTTCTGACTCGAAGACACTCCAGCTTCACCTACATTCGCTTTTTGTCTTCGCTTATCTTAAGCTTGAGTATACGTGCATACCCTCAATATTAGCTGCCTCGCTGCAGCTTCTTCTTCCGCACTTCAACTTACCATGACCAGAATGCAGCCACCAAATTGATTTTCTACGCTACCACATTGCCACGCGCTGAATTGGTCATTTCTTTAGTCAAGCCAGATGCTCGTGATTAGACCCTCGGTTGGACATGGACTTTGCACTTGATGTGTAAATCGATTTCCGCATCCATTCACCGGCTCATTATTTCGTTTGTGTTGGGCTTGGACAAACACTCCGCACATACTTCTGGCCTCGATCAGCTGAAGAAACATGCCTGAGAGAATAATCGCACTGATTTCGAAATAATGGGAGTCGAAATTGCGTTTGGAGATTTTTATTTCTTCACTTTTCAGTGCTTAGCAGGTTTTAGAGCTTTTATTTATCGGTTTGCTGGGACTGCAAAGAGAGAGAAAAACTGAATTCTGTTTCAAAACGGTTTCAGGCGCAATTTTAAGTTTGGAATTATTAACAGTGGATTCTTTAATTAAGATCGCAATTTGAGTAAGCTAAATTTTCTGCTTTGAAATGCAGCTTTAATTGAAGCGGTGAAAACATTGACACTCTTTTTTTTTCTTAGAAAGATAACCAAAAAAGTAGACAGTTATTTAGCGACGCTTTAGATTTCCTTTGACGTTTAATTATTTAGTTCTATTCAACTGAGGTTTTTTTTTTGAGTAGATACGATTTGAATCGACATCGAATACCGAAGGATACAATTTGATGGAACATAGAATTTCAATTTTCAGATGTTGAACTTTGTATTTTTTCATCGATTGTATTTCTCCTAAACAATCCGAATTCAGAAATGCTGTTATCATCGATCCGGCGTTGCGCTTATGAAGAATGAAATTTGGCGCACAGTTGGTATCAGCAGAAAGAACTGATATTTTTTTTTCCATGCACGTTCACATACAGAATGCGAAACTGATAGCCAAGTTACACATTTTCAAAAATTCGTATTGCCACTACGTCGACGACCTTTTTTGTATTTACTGGAATGACATTTTTCGCGATAAGATACATTCGTTTATAACTTTTTTTTTCATTTCCAAACTGTATTTTCAAAAAATAGTGAAGTAAACCAAGTTTTTTTGGTGATTTCATTTGTACACGAAATTCTTATTAATGTTTTAAAATTTCAAATTTTAACTCAGTCGAAAAATTTTTAGTTAGAGATTATTACTTTTAATAAGCTTAAAGAAATTTATAAGAATGATAAGAGCGTACGTATCCTTGAAATAAAAAGCAAAAGCGTTAGCTTGTCTGTTTTATGTTTTCTTTTTTTTTCAAGTTCCAGATGTGCATCAACACTACTTAAAGTAATTACTCCATTCATACCGACGGTAAGTAGTGCAATGTTACATTTCCAGAACAGTGGTTTGCTAAGACCCAGCTACTTTCAATTTCAACAAAGGTCACAGAAATGGGACACTTTTGTCGCATTTTTGTGCACGACCATCTTCAAGAACGTCACGTGCGTCACTTCATCATCCGCGATGGATTGTTTCCCTAAAATTCGCACATCGTGTGAAATTTGCGACGAATTACATCCTTTCGGCGTGCAATTACTCGACCATTTCGAGCTTTTAAACATCGCTCGAGCTCGAACTGCAAAATGGCACTTGAATAAACTATATGACACATGCGAGAACGGCAAAATCGAAGCAGGTTTCGCTTAATATTCCAAAACAGGTCACGTTGAATAAATCACGCCTGGCACAAGATCGGAATTTTAAAGCAACTCTCAAGTAGTTTGACAAAAAAAATCAACCAATTACTCGCTGTACATACGTTCGTTGGGTTTCGCACTCATGAAACAATCTCATAATGGGTTTCTAGCGGTGAAAAAGGATGTGCATTTAATTTAGATTAATCGAATGATATCGCACCGTACGAGATAAGAAGATCGAGATTCATATTTCTCTCGCGACTTTTCGGACTGAGAACGGTAAAATATGAAAAATGGGATATTAGGTTTGCTTATCAGGGACGCGGAATATTTTAGCCCGGTAATTAGTTCGCCCTCCTAGACTTTATTATAGGTTAATTATGATTATAACGATGGTTCAAACTTTCTCAATCAATGTTAAACAATGTTAAAGTGTATGGGCTGTAAACAAACGAAAAGCCACAACTTTGCATCTTTTGTAACCATCAACTTCATATTAGAAATTAAAATCGTTCTTTGCTTTTGGCAAAACTTCACCGTGCTAATATTCAAGTCAAACTGCAACTAAAAGTTGTAACTTCAAATCAGAAACTTAAAAAATAAAATTGATTTTTGAATTGGTTCAGCGTTTGAATGATCTTTCGACAAAAAATCGTTTAGAAAAATTCGCACTTTATTAACCACACCCACAAGTTTCTGATCAGTCCTCGAGGCGGAGTTCAAAAGCGCTTTCCCGACTAACCATTGGTCGCGAAATGTAAAAATAGTCCGCGTGTGACTCACAGACGACGAAAAACTGTAACACACGCGGAGATGCGTGCTAAGCACTGATCCCACTTGCTGTTTCATCTCTTCTTCATCACTTTCATCTCCGACCTGGGAGATTTCGGATCTTGGCCCGGAGCGTCACTAATCACGGTTTCGTCAAGACAACTTTGCCATCCAATCATTCAGTGCTGTGACAATCCAATTTAACACAAGTTTAAAACGTGAAAGTTGCTGAATTTTTTTTGGAAAAGTGATTGAAATTGTGCTGTGATTATTGAAAATAATTAAAATGTTGGAAAATTGAGATGATGACCCTGATGACAGATCTGGCCGGCGGTTACGGCCCGTACGAGACTGTTTCGAGGCCACCGTACAACACTTACCAGCGTCATTATCAACACCATTATCGCGTGCATCGACATCTTTCTGACGAGATTCCGAGCTACCCCAGCTCAGCCTCGAGGTACGAGGCGCTCTCCAAGAACGAAACAGCTCGAACCAACGGCTGCGATAAGAGCCAGGATCCTAATGTTTCCGGTTCATCTGTCTCTGATGCGAGCGCCGCTACGTCTTTGGATTATCGTTACGAACACCTCAGGTGATATGACTCTTGCTTCGAAACTTCACTAGTGATTTTGGCATGACGTAGGGCAGTCATTTGAATGCCTTTAATTAGTCTGAGATTGTATAAGTTCAATTAAAATATCCAAATTATTTTGATTAATTTGTGTACATGTGAAAAAAGTTTTTTGTTTTCCATTTTAAGTTAGAAATAATTTCAAAACGTTTTTCGCAGTTATTCTAAATATTTATAGGGACTTGAAAAAGTAATTACACAAGTTTGTTCCAAGTCATTATTTGTTAGGAATGATTTATTATACATAGTAATTAATCTTGGAGGCAGACAAGTTACTTTGATTCTAATTACAAAATAACAGTTAGAATTGTGTGTGATCCAGTTTCGTTAATTGCGCATTGTTTGAAAATTAAATTTCGTTGGGTTTAATTGCTAAATGAAGATTAGTGAGCGATCATTCTAAATTTGTCATGTTCCTCTTGTAATAATGCTGGAAAATTTTGTTGACTTTGGAAAAAAAAGTCGAGTACATAAAAAAGCAGTACTAAGGAAATGTCCCTCTACAGTCCAATATTATTCGAATTAGCGTCAGAATCGCATCCCATGGCAAACAATTTAACTTTGTTGCAAGCTTGATTAGAGAAAAATTTAGCAGTATTTTATGATTACAAATATTTGTCGGTAAACTAAACTTTTTAATGTCTTTTTGTATCAGCAAAACCGATCTTCTCCAATTTGGACATAAAATTGATCCTCAAATCTTAGTTGCTTCGTTGAAATTTGTCGCGGGTATTTGGCGAGCTTCTGTGGCTTCGGAATTACAAGAAAAAGTTTTCGCGAGATTACGATCGTGAACAAAACTTATACATTTGTAATGCAAACTATTACAGACTCGGTGTAGAAGTTGTTATCCAGATGGTTAAATGGAAGAACGTCAAATTCATAAGCAGAAGAATTCAACTATGATGAAGTGTAATAATTTCAACAAACTTTCTAATTTTATTTTACAAATTTCACGTCGAGATCACGTTTTTTTGCGGATTAACGAAATAGTTTCAGACCGGCTGAGGCGAGAAAGGAAATGACAAACACATAGTTCCAAAGTATGTATAAAATTCACAGCAACGGATGACAAAACGTTCACATTAATCGCGAGGTTATTGACCGGTCCGATAATAATAGCGCGAAAAAAAGTAGCCCGATGATTTAGAATGAGATTTATGGTCAGCGAACAATATCTATCGGAAACCAGTTTCCTGTATGAAAACTCTGTTTGCAACATTTGATCGCAAAAAATTTCGCAAAATTGTTTTCAACTTTCTTCCAAATGTTTATTTTTCGACAAAATTTCAACTTGAAAAAATGCACCTAGAACTTTGAACATTTGTTTGCAAGATGTTTTTTCACCGAAAAAAGAAACGGTCTGGAACAATGCGGGACTGCGAGTGTTTAGAATATCCGAGCCGACTGCATTTCGTTGTTCTCTCTTTTCGTCTCTGCGTCAATGTCAATTTTCGTTTGGATGAAAAAGTGGCGACAAATTTGTAGCAATGGTGTCACGGATAGTTGTATCGCTTGGCCTTCAAACTTTTGTTCACCTCGTTCCCATCGCGATTATTTGTTCGGTCCTTTTTCCGCCACATTGTCTTGCTCTATTTTCTTTAACCTGGCGCTCTGCGCTTGTTCGCGGAACATCTGGAAGCGTTCCAATACATAACGCTGCGCGTACAATTTACAATAACTAAGGCCATTCTTACCCACCCTAATATAATATTAGACGCGTAACAGTGATCGCGATTAATTAGCGTTAAGCTACAAATTAGCGTCAGCTGGACGGCCGGGCTGATTGATAAAGTAGCACCGAATTCCGTGGATCTGTCGGTTCGAGCAAGTGCGCGCCTTAAGTGACAATGAGCGGACAGCCCCGGCCACCGCTTTCGAATGCCATTTTAATTCACGCGCTAATTGTAATCGAATCATTTTAATGGCTTTCGCAAAAACCGTACAAAATTGTTTGCGACGACGCGAAACTAGACGGCGAACAAACTGGGTCAGTAGGTCAGAATGAGAAAAAAGTTGTGTTTTCTTATTTCGATGCTGGTTTTTTCTTCTTCTTTTTGTGTACTACTGCCTCTGACATTTTAATACCCTCAAGTTACTATTCCGCGGAGCGTTCCAACTTCCCCGGTTGGTTCCGGTCAAAACGTCTATGACGGCCAATCTGCTTGCGAAAAGTCGGAAATATGGCCGGATAAAAAATTTGCATTGTTTAACGAATTGTGGCGGACGCTTGAAAGCTCGTTTTTCTTCACGGAAATTTAAAATTATTTTAATTCCGAAATGTCATTGTGTTTGAGGACAAAAGATTTCGAATGAAACAAACGGACCTCATTTAAAATGGCTCTGAAAATGGCATTCCGTTGTAAAAAGCGCGGGAGAAATAAAAAGCTGTTATGAAATTATATTCGCTCGGCGCAGTAATGAATGTAAGCCGAGCTGAAATATTGCCGAGTTAACGTGGGATGTGTACAGGTTATTAAGATAAAATGGTCAAAACGAGTGGAACTCTATAATATATATTTGCAGTGACGCTGGGGTATTACGACTGAAGCACAGTGAAATCCAGAACAGCGCGATATAATTTCATTTTGTCAGTTCCTTACTGTGATAAACAGACAGCTATTTTTCTTCCTGTGGCGATGAAAAAAAAAAGGTACCGAGTTTTTCTGGAGACAGAGAGGAAATGCAAAGAAAGCAAGTGGAACATTATTTGTCGCGGGTCGGGCGGTCGAGATAAATCATTGTTTTCGAGATGAGTCTCGCGTTTCGAAGATAACTCAGTGTCGAAGGTGAAGAACAGACGTATTCTGTTCCACAAATGCAATAACGTGTTGCTCGGATTAATTCAATTAAGTTTAAGAAAGTGATAAAATTTTCATGAACTTACGAATATTAATCGTTCAGAACCTTTTGCTGAATAGGTTCAACACCTGCTGCCGAGTTTGGCATTTCCAAACATATGTTTGGTATGCACCAAGTCGCATATTTATTAGTTTTGTTACACATTGCTGAAATTTCGGTTGAGATTAATCTTGACAAAAGCTCGCCACTTTTGGACTGTCAAAAATTTGTAAAAAATTGTAAGAATCGACTTTTCGGAAACTGACAATTGGATTTAACCCATTTTTTGTTTATCCGAATTTCATGTCCAACTGAATTTTGCTTCACATGGTAATTCAATTACACGTATATGTAAATCGTCGCGTAATTAAACTATACGATGTAGAGACCGAGCACTAGTTAGTTGCGAGGCGGCACTGTATCAACCGCACTTATATTTCACGTTACAAAGAGGCTCCTTTTGTCTGCGAAAAGTTGAATTAGTATTAGCACGCGCGTGGTGTTAAAGAGATCTGAATTCATAAAAAACAAATGGAGTACAAATACGTGCGATACGAATAGGGTGAAATTAAAATTGAAGCGCCTCGGGACAATGCAAATGAAGCTCATTGACTATGTCATCGTATAATTATTCCATCGAATTGCGCAATTTTCATCTCGTATTATAGCTTTTGTGAGTTTCGTCCGGTTCGAATTCGAGTTCCTTTGAAGATTATTCGTTATTAATATTTTACGCTCGCTGGAGTTTTCAAGGGTTTGAATTCAACTTCAGGATCAGCCTTCTATATCCTTTTTGACACAATTTTCAGAGTACAACAAATGAACAAAATTCAACCTTCTCGGTCTGTTTATTTGTTTATTAACGTACGTAAATTTAATTCAATTAATGTAATAAAACAAAGGTCTTTTGAAGTTGATGGAATTAGCACATTTCGTATAAAATAAACATCAAAAAGGTTTTCGACAGTCTGAGCAAACGTTTTTAACCGCAATGTCATTTTAGTTCAGATTGTTGAATAGTTTGAAACGAAAAGATCTGTCCCAATTTTTTATCTCGTACTATTATTTCAACAGTATATTCTAAACATTCTGTAGCATGAAACCAAGGATGAATAAGGAATAAAAGGAATTCAGGAATGAAATGAAAAAAAGTATAACAGTAAATTTTGTTCTTTTGCAGATGTCAATCGAAATACGTGGGCGATTCGGATGACGCCTCATCGGTAGTGTCAGCAGATGTATCAGCAGATTTCGAGTCGCCGTCGGTCGACGGCGAGGAGGAGAACACGCGTGAGAGCGAGACGACCGAGTTGCACGTGCCACATCCACATGTTTATGCCGATTCCGACGGGAGCAGCGCGACCGCTGGCGACATGGCGACAGGCTCGAGCCCGGCGGCGCACGGACCCAGGCGATGCCTACTCTGGGCCTGCAAGGCCTGCAAAAAGAAAACCGTCACGGTCGACCGACGAAAGGCGGCGACGCTCCGGGAAAGACGGCGCTTGAGAAAGGTCGGTCACTGTTTGTTCACGCTTCCGCTCCCATCGACGAGAAATATTACATTTCCGTTTCTCGTTGTCGTCCCTTCGGTCGGCTCTTACTGAAGTCATTCATTTCCGACGGCTACATTTTCGGATTAAATCTTGATGTCTCTGTTTCTCGGATTTTTTTGTTCCCGAGTTGGAACGATGAACCGACGGGAATTAATGTTTCTGATTTGCTTAATGGGATGTAATAGAGTCACTGTTGGTTTTCGATTTTCGGTTCGATAGAATTCGAGTGATCAATTTCTATTAAAAGAAACAACGTTGTTTACCGAAATAATAATTGAAAGTTATATATATATATAACTATACCTCGCGGCTAAAATGATCGAGAGCACAAAATTGGCACGGGCAAATTTTTTGATCCGACAGTGATTAATATTGATAAACGAACTCCGCCCTGCTGCAGTATGAATTGAAATCCTGATTTAATATCGAAAGACACATATCCGCGTAATTCATGCCAAGCTCAAGATATTGAAAATCAGTGAGCATAAAAATCCTTTAAAAAAAAAAAGCTAAGTGCACTGTAGGTCTATGACTGGCATTTTTTACTTCGTTTGCATATTCTTAACTTGATTCAGGTTCTGCAAAAACTGAATTCCATTTTACATAGTTTCGAATCAGACATTTTTGAAAGATTTATCTCACCTAAGATTAAACTCCTTGACGAATGTAATCAGAGCAGAATTTTACAAGCAATAGGAAATACCAACTCTGACGAACGCTTCTGACAATACTCAATATACCGAACGACAGACCAATTGGCGGCACAGCTGCTATGGGAATTCACTGCGATTCGATAATATGCGAGCGCTCCTCTAGGCGCTGTTGGAATTCGGAAAAGGAACGTTATTTGTTTGTTTCAGCATGGTGCGCCGCTATCATGCCTTCCAGTGCTTTTTTCGATTTCTTTCTGACTGACAAAGAACGACACATTCTTGACATTGTCCTCGTCGATAAACAAATTTGAATTCCGTCGACTGCAATGACACGTTGTTTTCCAATTTCATTATTTTCTCGTTTATTTTTCGTTTGTTCCATAAACAATTTGACATTTGTTAATTGTCATTGTTTGTCATCATGAAATCTTTTGTTTTCATCTGTTTTATTTTTGATTTGTAGGTTAGATTTAAAATTAACGTTATAAAGGAGACCAAATATTTATAAACTTTTGAATTGCATGTTTTAGGTAAATGAAGCATTTGAAGCACTAAAAAGAAGGACCAGCAATAATCCAAATCAACGTCTGCCAAAAGTCGAGATATTGCGCAACGCGATAGATTACATAGAAAGTTTGGAAGCTCTACTGCAGGGGAACAGAACGTCGTTAACATATCAAGACAGAATATCGATCGAGAATATGGTAAGATATGACGTCTTCAAAGTTGATTTCTTTGCCCAGCCTCGCATTATCATGAAGGACCATGCTTATTGGAAAAGTTTTTTTAGCAGTCCACTTTTTCTCAGGGACGCGACAAACTAACAAAAGTTTTTTTTCTGAAACGAAATATTTGCGTTGCGAACTTGGGTTTGTTGGATGGCATATTATTTGACGGGCATTACGGTGTACTAATTTTTTATGAATTCAAAGCTCGCTGAGCCGCACATTAACATGTAATGGAGTCCAGTTGTGAAACATAAATTTGCGCACGTCTCATTTTTGGCAGCAAAATATGTTTATCGTACGATTGCTCATTCGCCACGGATACGCACATTAGACGGATCGTTCATTTTGCGCGACGTATGAAACGCCCGGGTTGGTTGTTTTTTCACCTACCGCAAAACAAAATGATCATTGATTCAGATGTCGTAATTGAAACGTGTTAATTTGAAATATACAGTTGCGGTAACGCCGCTCTAGCTGACACTTTCGGCTTGATTATCAAGTTTGTTGTTTTGTTTAACAACCAGAAATTATCGTTACACTAGCTCGTCAAACTTCACAGCGTTCAGATACATATTTTCTTACGAAGTTTCCCAGCGTTGAAACTTGACGGTGACATTTTGTTATTTCATCTTATTAGTTTTCTTATATTTAGAATAAAAAACATTTTCATTCTATCAGTAAATTTTGGTACGAAAATTAAAAAGGAAATTTATGAGAGTGTATTTTTCGATGACACGATTTTGAACATTTTATTATATTTTATATATTTTGTATATTATGTATAAAAAGTAATTGAAAAAGTTGTGTTGAGGAAGACTATAAATTAATCTCGGTGTATAATTGCCAATCGTAAATTGCTGTTTTACGATGTGAACGCAACATGACAGGGCGTGCAAATTAGAACACTTTTTAAGGCTGCGATTGCAAAATATATGGCCTCCCTTAGGCCCGTTAGATCTTCCTCAAACCTATATTTAGCGGAAGTGCGTCAACCGAAGCGCTTGATTCCCGCGACCTATACGTTTGTCGCCCCATGTCAAAAGAACCGAGAAATATATATTTCATTGTGTAATCCTCTTTTATCCACGAGCGAAAAGTGTTTGTTCGCTGCTACAACGCTCGCAAAAGCATTTGCCCTCCAACGAAGATCATCGGTACAAATTATACGTAAAAACTTTTCCCAAACAATTTTGAAATAAAAATTGAACTTCATTTTGCTGAACACTTTTTGCAAAATGTTCATTTTTAGGACGAAATTGTTGCAGCGTAGTTTTTGTTGAAATTGTTTGCAACATTTTTTTCATTCGTGAAACGAGGCGAGCTATGAAAGAATGCCGTTACAAAGCTGTGCAAAAAAACGTAACGACATAAACAGCGATATCAAAAGAGAATTTCTCCTCTGTTGAAAGCACAACAAATGACTGCGATAGATAAAAATCTCGGTGCTAAGCGCGTTAATAAGAAAAATAAAGCTGCGAAACAAACTGTCGGTGCAAGGGGGTAAAAAAGCGTGAATTTAATATCGCGCTGCAAATTGATGGAAACCTGAGGAGAGAGAGAAGAAAAAGCGAATGAGCGCGCGACGTTAAATCTTAATAAATGCTCGTGAAGAAAGGATGATCGTCTCTGAAATCGTCGTGTCGCGATAAAACAAAGCAGGAACTCAACACAATGCCGCTGAATTAAGACCGCAGAATTTTAAGCCGCGACACAATGCATCCGCAGCGGTGGCTCACTTACAACCGTGCATCCTTGCAGTTTATTTATTGCTACGAAGACGCATAAAACGCGCTATAATATCTTACAATTACGCTCGCCGTGGAAATAATTGAGATGTACTTAAAACACGTAACGCCTTTTTTTATCTCGAAGCTCTCACTTTTTCGCGTATTTCAAACTGTAACGACGCTCGTAATTACGGTACGATTATTTCGGTGCTCCAGATGAGCGCCGAATATGGATGTAATAATGGCGGATTTGCGTCGAGCAATCCTTACTTTGTAATTCATTAGAAAAGAGAAAAACGCAAAAGGGAAATTGGCGTTTGAATATTCAAACCCGGCCAAATGTTCGTCAACTCGACGGTCCTAATTTGTTGAGAAATCCCTCGTTTCTTTTCGTCATTGGTTCGAACATTTTCCAAATTTATTTCAAAACTGAAATTCATTTTCGCAGGTTTTCTTCAATTGTTTATTTAAAAACTACAGTTTCTAAAACCTATTCGAGACAATACTTTTCCAATTCTAGTAATTTAGTAGTTAATTCTAGTAGAAAATTTCGTTAACAAAAATGTAGTCGTAAGTTATTTTTTACATCCGCAGATCTTAATGCAAATAAGAAGTTTGAAAAATCGTTGAATGTTTTGGAGCACTCAAAAAGATACGCGAATTTAACGGACCACGGAGCGACTCCTAAAGCTTTATTTTTATAGTAATAGCTAAAAACAGGACTTCATTAATGTCGAACAATTGAGCGCGAACCTCGTTTCAAACAGAATTAAGCCAATAAGAGAGCAGACAGTTCTTCTAAGAAACGTCGTCAAATATACGTATCGAGCGGAACTAAAAAGAACAAATCTTTGCCTTTCCACTCCATTTGACCGGCTCTTTTTCCGGCGAGCCCGACTCTCCCTTTGTCAGGGGGCGACGTAAGCACCGTAATTTATTAATAACTAACAAAAGCACTCGACAACCGCTTGCGCGCTGTATCGCACGAGTCGCATATGAAAATTCAAATTAACAAGATGAATTGTAGTCAGTGTCAACAAACGTTCGTCCGTTTGTTTCTTTGGCCTCCTCGCCTCGTGCGTCTCCCTCTGTAGAGCCCATTTCGCCGATTCTACACGCCACCAAACACCGTTTCGTGTGTCTGCAGTTTCGATTTGCTTGTCGTGTGAGTGCGCGTCGACGCAAGGCACTATTCCTGTCCTCTTGTCACGCGCTTATTTGTCGCGATTTCGCGGCCGTGCGATATTCGGATCGACAGTGTCACGCTCGTCTTTGTCTAGACGCGCCGAGGGCCGATCGTGAATGTCCTTTTCGGGCCAAGGAAATTTATCCAACCTGACACTCGACCGAAAAGAGCAAAATTTCGGCTCCAGAGGTTGAGGGGCACGAGGCGTGAAATTGTTGCCATTTTCGCACACATGCAAACGGCTGTGTTGTCGGTTTTTGCGATTCGCCATTTGCCTTAGAGCGATGAACGAAATTGATTTGTACATGAACGCCAGAGCGAGTGCCTCCATTCGTGCGTTGGATAAAGCTGCGCGACTGTTTGCGTTTACAGCTCTAACAACAAACTGAATTCGCTCGGACGGAAAATGTTGCCGAATTCATTACAGATGAATTCTACCGCGGTTGGATGTTTCATTTCCGATCCCAAAATTGAGAGTTGAAACGAACATAAACAATTAATTGTTCTGTACGCGCCAACAAGCCGTGCTCGCCAACGTTTCAAGAATTTACTATCTCGATAATCTTTCGTGTAGATGAAATAGTTTGCGTATACGTGTAACGAATAGGCAACAAAAAAAAAGTTTTTTTGCATTCAAGAGCTGTATGCTTTCACTGAAATCATGGCAGGAACAAAAACTATTGTTATGAAATATGTGAAAATGGGTTATGCCGTCTCATAAACCCTTATGTTAGACAGAAATGCAAATTCTCGTCCACCGAGATAGACCAAATGTATATTCATGAGTTGAACAGTGCAAAAATGAGTTTATTGTCCTGATGTGCTTTAATTTTTTCCCTTCTTATGTTAAGCTTATACTTTTCGTCCCACGTTTTAGTTATGAAAAAAAATATATATATTTCTTTCCGGGATTCCAGTTTTTGGGGACATTTTTCGTTCGCCTTCTTGAAATGCATGAAAATTCAAATCTCAAACCTGCTCGAATTTTTATTTCTTTCGTTTCGAGGCGAACGGAAGGGGCATTGTAAAAATCGAGGAACCCGATCTTTCCTCGGCGGAAATAGGGATGATAAATTGAATTGAAACTTATGGACGAATTCTACACTGACGAAATTCGACCACTCGAATTTGTTTGACATTGTCAATCCAAAGCGACGTAATTTGTGTTCGAATTACCGACATTCAAATTTCGAAAGTTCGAAATACCATTCAAAGACGGCTGCATTAGCGTTTGCGATAGTTGTTGAGTGTTTGGTTTGCCAACGTCAAAAGTCACAAGTACAACAAAATTTGCGGTCACCATTACAGACCCCCTGCGAAGTACGTGACATGACAAACTACTACTCCGGAAACGCGAAGGTGCCGAACTCACGTAATTGGAAGGAAGCCGGTTCCGAAACACGAGGCTGTTCATTTCGATTCCGCTCGACCCTATTTTACTGCCTTTGTTTCGTCAAAGACACACATTTTATCTCCGCCTTGACGTTTCTTCCCATCCAAACCAAATTTATGACAAAAATAATCCTCTCTAAAAAGAAAAAAACGCTCCTCAAAGTGGATCGTACGAAAAGTTATTCCCCGAAAGTATAATAAAAAAACGAATTCTTTTTTTTTCAAGTACCAAAAGTGGGAGTGTATTTGTTCATTGAAATCAAGTTGCGAGATTCGTATGGATGCGATTTCAAGTACTGCTTCAGAGAAATCATGAAATTTAAATTCGATCTCATATAAAAACGAATCTCATTTTAAAAGTAATGAAACTATTTTTTTCAGCTTCTAGTTTTGCGGTAGATTAGTAAATTGTTATTTTGCAGGGTTTAAATGTTGAATTTAAGAGGTCGAATTAAGTCATCAGCGGTGAATCGAATCAAGCTTGATTATCCGTAATAATTGGCGAGTCCAACCTATTTCCTACGGATATATCGCGTGAAAATTTAAGTAGCGGCTTACACGTCAACTCGAAAGCGCCGACGAGGCTTTAGCGTCAGTTCCGGTGATTTAAGTGCGTGTCTTAAAACGCAGACAACGTATCCGTGTTTACTATAAACTGAAACGACCGAGTGTCTAAACACAGATGACCTACTGATAGGCGCCTGTAGAAACCAATTAGCTCGCGGTATTTAACCCCGTGTTATTCCCAAAACGAATTGAATCAAAGTGCAAATCACAATTGTGATCCATTGTTTACGTAATTCATCCACTCAGCCTCGCCTTTGACGACCAACTATTCATTTTTACTGTTACAGATAAAGTTTTAATTGCCTTCATTCCAACTGCTAATAAAAGGTACCAAGTGAAAACTCGTTTCTGGATTTAAAACGGGACCATTAGCTTCCACTTGTATAATAGACACAAAATTTACGACCATCAAAATTTCACAAATTTCTCGAACAATTTTTCAAGCTTTCAATTGGCCAGCACGTCGAAAAGTAATAAGTTTTTAAATTCTTTTTAGACATTGAATAATGTATGAGAAACCGAAGTATTTTTTTCTCTTCTAATAGCATCTGTTTCTGGCATTTTTCTCTTCTGGGAAACAAAACGAATTTTATAGACGGGCTTAAACTTAGTCGACGTTTACGCACGTGTAATCATTATTGCGTCTATGCGCTCTGCTCATCCATCCGTTTGTCTGTCTTGCCATTGCTGAGCGTTGCTAAATGAAGAATTACAACAACCGTGTACCTCGCGGCTTAAACCAAACCCGCGTACTGTAATCCGTTCTATATTTGTCAACCGAACGGGATTATATTCTCAGGTGAAAAAGAAACTGATCCCGTCTAAAGCACCAAGTACGATTTTCTCCGGCTTACATATAAACTGACTTTTGTCTCTTGTTTGTTGCGAGAAAACTGTTCAGACTGAACAAACGGTCGACAGTGAAAAATATTGTTTCCAAGGACGTCTGTGGAATACGAAATTTAAAATCTGTTCCGCGAGAAAAATAGTAATCGTTGCTGGTGATTTCGAAATAAATGTTTTGATTATTGACGAGCAAAATTTATGAAGAGGAAATGAGGATTGTTGAAATGAACAAACTGGATGCTCGTATGATTGATCCGTTTGAGTTGTGTTGTCAGCACGTGTACGTATCGTCATTGAAATTTTAATCCGGCTCATAAATCATGCTGTTAATTTCATGCGCATCGGATGCAAAAGTTAAAATTACATCGACACCCCAGTAGTGAAATACATCATAGCGTCTGTATTAATATAAGTCATCGACTTGAACGTTACGTTGCGAAATAATGCAATTTGGCACATATTTATTTGCAGAACGGCGATGCACCGCAATACGTTACGGACAGGCTGCGTCAGTTTTCCGATCCTTTGGCCAGGTTTCAACCTATTAATGGTAAGCAATGTTATCTACTACAGCCACTATAAATTCATCATACATAATCCCCCGAGATCGTTACCGTCAAGAAACACTTGAATCCCACAACATAATCCAGCCCTTAACATTTTTGGCCCGCAGAAGATTAAACCTCATTGGAATTAAATGTTTCACGTGGCTCGGAAATTCCGAAAACACGCTCAATATTTCCCAACGACTTTCAAAACCGTTAAGAAACTGTGCAATGGCCGGCAAAGAAAATTACGAACGAAAATTCGTAATGAGTTGAACGAAAAGTTTTTGAATGATGGGATTTGTTATTTTTTCGAGGATAAAGGTGAAGTTGCGAGAAGGTTGTTCGATAGCGAGTTAGCGTGATGGAAACACGAGGTCAATATCACGAAAGTTGTAATTCCAACGTGAAAACACAAAAGTTAACTTTCCATTAGAACAACTTTTTTTTTCTCTCCCAGATGGTTGTACAAGAAAACTCTAACACAATTATAAAAGTAGAGCTGATATCGAAAGACGCGCCGCAGTTTCTGGAAGTTCATCGGCGCAAGTACATTAGTTGGACAACGTCCGTTCATTATTTCGTACCTACTTTACGTCTCGAGATTTCTTAAAAGCAAACAAGCCAATGGTCCAGGCGAAAATCGATTTGGACAATATTCGGAGACCAAACAGAGTCATAAGATCAAATTTTCAGCTCGAAATTTAACCTGCGGATCGACTAGGAGGCTGGAAAAGTTAAGCGAGACGTGAAAATAAAAGCCCATCGGGGACGAAAATCGCGCGATTATAAACTGGCGAATATTATCTAAGATACGCTGATGGTTCAACCGCGGCGAGTATGCACCAAGTATTTTTAAGTAGATTAATGCGAGACACGTGACAGGGCATTAAATAGATCTGTATTAATGAGTTTTGTCACGTCCGAGTGACACTCGGTGCTTATTCGGTTACACGACACGTCTATAGATAGCCCACCCATGAGTAGTCTGCATTGCTACATTCACTCGATTCTCGCGATAGTCGAATAAACTTGCGGCCTTCTCGGAAAATCAGCTACAAATCTCTGTGACCGGTTGTTACCAACGGGATCTACCATCGAGCGTTACGCATATTGTCACGTTACCAGAGCGCAAGGAATCTTACACTTTTTTCTCTCTCATTCATCAATCCTCGGGACCTTCAATCCTTGCGAAATTTCTCTCCCTCGTTTCGGACAATGTGCGCTTCATCGATAAACGTTGACGGAAAATTGAAAGGCAAGTTTGCCGAGATAGAGTTATCTTTGTAACTCCTCCTTTACAATGTCAATCTTACATCCGATAGCTTTTGTGGGAATGACTCGTGGTATTTCATTGATGGGGAAAAATTACTTTAGCAAACTTGCTACAGACTTGTTCGAACAAAAGAAAAAGTTGCGTTTGACAACACTTTTTTCTCGGCTTGTTTTTTGACATTAGTTTGTGTATTTATTTTTGATGATTAATTCTTAATTCGGTTGTACAGAAGTTTGTTACACGACGGAGTAAATTTAGTTTGTCAGTGATGACTGGTTGCATTTTAACATTCAAAAAGGGCGTCGCTGTTGACAGCCAGATAGAGTTTCGTAATAAATTATGAGGGCAGTAATACCCGAGACTACGTGTAAATTCAGCGGATGTGCTTCAACATGCGAGATTATGGTTTTTAAATTACCTATCGTTCTGGGTGGCTTAGCCAAGTGTTACACGCGTGATTCATTTTGAACGGATTCTTAAATCGACGTCGCTTTGAAGTTTCGCGTTAATTGCATCGGGCAAAAAAGTTGCGACGCTTGAAAGACGATCAGAAGAATTAGATTTGCCAGCACATTTTTTGGATCAATTTTTTTTCTCGCCATTTCAAGTCTTGTCGTTTCAAAGTTTTTACATTGATCTTGATATTTTTTAAATTTTGCAGACTTCAGTTTGACTTATGTATCAGGTTACAGTTCAGAGAGTATGACCGAATTGATGAAAGTTGTTGATAAAAAATGAGACAATATTTCTGCAGACATTTTTTAAATTGAACTGAAATTAAAACGAAATACAAGTTCAACTTCAACGGACGGTAAAAACGTTATTAATTCGAAAACTTCTTTTCAAATTCGTTTTTCCTAGAGGGAATTGCATTATAAATGCACAACTCTGTTCGTATCAAATTTTATTAAGATTTTTTTCGTCCGAAATATTCAGAATCTTTTTGCATATAAATACGACATTATTTGAAAAACTGCGATCGAGCGATACTTTTTATTGTCACTTTGGGACTTTACATCTATACTTTCATCGATAGAACTATAGATATACACTTACTTTCTGTCCACCTTCGAGTGGGAACGTACTGGAAAAACTCAGCACAGAATAATGTGAATCGGAAATCAATTGCAGATAATAAATCCTTCGACAGTCGCATTTATTATTCTAATGAAACTTGTTTGAAACTGATTTTTTAAATTTAAAGCAATTTAAACATTTTAGTTTCTGGTTTTTTTGGTACCCAAAAAAAAACTGATGAAAAAATTTGCATTTTAATATTCGAACAATTGTTTGTGCGAAGAATTTCAATATTTAACTTGCATTCTTACAAGATCGTTGGTGCATGTACAGTCTGACCTAAAATCCTGTAACAGTCAGAGTATTTTTTCAAGTTGAAGATCAGTCATCGTTCTCTTTTGCTCATCACGATACAAATGCATGAATATGAAAAAAAAGTGTTGCACAAAATAAAGTTCACAAAAAGTTTATGCAAGAAAAATCTCTCTGTGCTCTTTGTAAACATCTTGAACTAGCATACTTTGCACGAAAGGAATTCTCATTTATATTTTTTTGATGTTTCATTTATTTCTTAGTATCATTTTTTGTGTTAATCTTTTTGCTCACACAAAAAAGTGTAGTGCTCGAACTAAGAAGGCAGTGAGTGTACGTGCAGACAATTTGAATTTTTTGGTTCGTGAATTTTAATTAGTCGGATTAAAATTAAAGCAGAAATCTTGTCCTGGAGTATCATCCATGTTAAACAAATTTCCAACGTTTTCAAGTTACTAAATTAGTTTTCACCAGTTCTATGCGACACAAAATAAAAAACTGTTCACACTCTCAAAAGTCAAATATTGACAACAGCGTCACTTGTAAATGATTTGAAAAGTTGAAAGTGTCGTAGCGTCAACTATTTCTAATTAATTCCATAATTGCAATTATCTTCTATAGAAATCTATTTTAACTGTGTGTGTAAAACAACAAGCGCACAAAATACGTGTTTGCGTGGACTAAAAATAGTCAGAAGGAGAGTGGCATCGATGCGTTTCTCACTAATGAGAAGGAATCAACGTGTCGCTGTGCTTTTGGAAAAGAGTGAGACGAGTTTGCGTCTCCATAATACCGTCTCGATGAAATTAACTGAAAGTGTTTGAAGATGAAAACGCCGCATTAAATCATTCCATCAATACCAGGATTTCGCAGAGGCTTAACCGACCATATTATAGAGAGCACCGAAAACCTATTTATTTATGCGATCAATTCGTATCTCATAAATTCAAATCCATCGATTCATCATGCGAGAGAACCAAAAACAAATACCATCATTCAAATGCAATCGGTCCCATGAAAAAAAAAATAAACGAACATTAAAAATACAATAAAAATGAATGTATGACAAAATAGGCCAATAGATTTAGCATCGCAGAAAGAAGTAACTGTAATTCTATTTGGTGCCTCTGCAGCAATTTATTTACCTTGCACTCTTTTCAATTTTCACAATTTTCTCTACGTTGCATGCTGCCGATGAATAAAGTTTTCAAGGACCTGAGCAAATATGTAAGTATGCATAAAGCCGAAAATTGCATCACATGTGACAAAGCCCTATGCAAATCACCCAACAAGGCACACTCTGACAAGGTTTAACTTATTATAATTCTGGTGCATCAACATTCGTCTGTTTGTTTTTCTTAAGTCAACTGGATGATAACTCAGCGAATTTCACCGGATGAAACAAATTTGAAAATAAAATTTTCAATTTGATAAAAACTCAGTATAGGATGTTTTACAAATGTTGTGTTTTTAAATTGGTTTTTAGGATTTTGTTGATAAGATCAGATATCTCTGTTTTGAATTACGTCAATAAATTGAATCCTGTCAATGATCCTTTTTTAAGCACAAGTCAGTGTCGAGAGCGAAAACGAGAGCCCGAATGAAATAATGGCTCCAAATTCCAAGCAGCTTAGAGAGACGAAATTCCGTAATTCGGAAGAACTAAGTCAGTTGTACAACAAGTGGACCCATAGATCTCTCTCGAACTCATGAATATCCGCTATCAGCATATTCAATTTTGTTATCAACAAACGAGCAAACTTTTTTTTTTCCTCACACCATCGTCATTAAGGATAATAGAATAGTTGGCTGGAATCCGTGGTGTTTTATCGGTGTCAACTGCTATACTTTCTGGCAAACTTTTTTTCTCGCCCACACCATGAGCATCCTTCTTAGGGGAGATTTTCTTTTGATTATAAATTCAATCTAATTTCCGTGATTTTCATTCAAATTCTCGCGCTCTTTTAGCGACCAACTTTTTGTGCATTCTTCTCTCGTCCGAGCTCTTTTTCAGGTGCTAGTTTTTGCCTCGTTTTTGAACTTGGTACGAGCACCAACTATTTCTGTAGGTTCTGAGTCTCGCTTATCACTGCCTTTATCGCGCCGTTCGCCAATTTTAACGAAACTTCACCAATTTCTATTATAAAGTTGGCAGCAATTTAATTTTACAAACACTGCTTTTGTTTCCAAATGCAAAATATGCAACTTATCAGCAATTTCCAAATCAGTTTGCATTTGATTGGACCTGAAAATTATTATAATCAGAATTTGAAGTTGATGCTATCTAACGTAAATGCACAATTGAATTTACGAATTTTCAGTGTAACAATTATCAGTTGTACGTAAAGTAAACTTGTAAAGTTAGTTTATTCGTTGGTAGAACGTCGTTTGAAGTCAATTTAATTAATATCAGTAACTTGACACTGTGTAAACAAGAGCGGACTCGAATTAAGAAAGGCAATGCAAATAAACGAGATTTACACGCAAGCACATGCAAATAAATACATAACGTTGCTGGTTCAGGGGCTTAAATACCTAATTAAGGTTTCCCGGTCAGTGGCTTTGAGTCTTTCGTCGTCATCATCGTCGTCGGATTATCGTCTATTCCAAAACTGAATGTTGGCAGAGAACACTTTTCTGAGACGCGGTTAAATCAGCCCGATAAATCGTCCGTTTTAGTCGTAACAACTCGTAAAGTTAGAAAAGTACGAGGCTAATGAAAATAGCTGGTTACTTACCAAGCTCAAAATAATGTTTGTCAAACCGATCGACGGATCAAAAAAAAACCCCCCGAGTCGAATGTGTGATTCAAGTTTCCTATTTTTTTAGAACAAAGAAAGCTAAGAAAAATTGATCATTATGGTTTAGATACAATGCAAGTTTAAACACCGTGGCACAATTCCACAGTGAGATATTACGGTTTTTTTGTGTGCTTTAAAATGCAGCGGTTGCGGGCAAACAGTCAGAAAGAGCTTTTTTTCTTCGCCTCAATGAAAGAAAAACGACGCCAAAAGATGACCATTAATATTCAAGCAAGTTTCATCGTAGTCCTACTTTGTAAGATTCTGCGGCGCAAATTATTTATGGGATTTCCTTTTTTTCACGCTAGTCCGGTATTTATTTCATAATTTTGTTTTCAAATTGTTAGCTAGCATTTTTTATCTCGAGCGGAATTAAAAAAAAAGCCGAACAATGCACTTTCATCGCACCGCAAACGAGAGAGACAGAGTGTATTTCCGGTGCGCGAATTTCTTTCATTCAAAAAATTGTCGGCGAATAACGGGCTTTTAGGAACTTTAATGGTCATCATCAATATGAGACACTTCTCGCTCGCGGCTTAATGTTGGCATTAAATTTGCTCTTTTTATTGACGCCCCTTATTTTCTTTCGGCGTTTTTCTGCGCGCGCCACGACTTTGCATGCGACATACACGCGGGACTAAAAGCTTTCGGCTGGTTATTCTTGGCAATAATTCTTCACGCGGTATCTAAATAAACTCAATTTACTTCTATTTCCCGCTTACACCACGCTTACGCTTCTAATCGTGCGATCATCAGATATGTAATTAATGACGCGTAACATACTATCTCGGCCCGACTAAAATTATCCTAATTGTTTATACAACTTCCCGGTAAGGACAATTGTAAGTTGCAAAAAAAACCTCAGCAAAAGAGCATGCAAAAATTGCGCAACAAAGTTCGCTACCTGATGGATCGTTGAGCAGACGAGTTCCAGAAGACTTAATAATGTGCACTTTGCAATTTTTCACGACCCATGCAAAAGTCAACTTTGTCTGAAAGTTTCGATTGATAAACGGCCCTCCACCGTCATAAATCTTGGATATCAAAGTTTTCAAACAATTAAACAAAAGTGAAAAAAAGGGAAGAACAGAAAATTGGAATTGCGGTTTTTTTTGATTCGATGAATATTCGTTTCATGGTTATCTTCCAATTAGACTAAGGCGAGTGATTAAAATTGTTACGAGCAGTAGCTGTTACAAAATATTAAAACGACTCGGCTAATAATGACGTTAACGATTGTTTCAGAGCACGAGGAGAGTGAGGCAACGTCTTCGCAAACTACAGGCAGCAGTCTCGACTGTCTCAGTATGATCGTTCAAAGTATTAGCGAAGCAACCTCGGTAAACAGCGAAAATCGTTCCTCGTCAACGCTTCATCATTAAAATGAAGTTACACTGTATGCTATATACAGTTATATACTGTACTAGTTATCGCGCAGTATTAAACGTATACAATATATATGGGAGGCATTATTTCACTTGTTGTATATGCGAGTTGATTAATTGTAAGAGTCGTTTGGAAACCACAAGTGCCAAATTGTCATCGAAAAGTTGTCAATAAGACGCTTTGATCAACGTTGTAAATTGCTGCTATTGCAAATTTCAAGTCACTTCCATTAAATGTCAATTAACAGCTTTCACTCTTGGGTCGTACCAATTGGGATGGAATTAATTCCGTCTCCAATAGCTTTGTCGCAGAGAGATACACAATTTCGTTATCATAAGACTGACAATATATATACTTTTTTATACCCTCTGTAACGACGAAAAAGGTGTTACAATTACTCGAGACCTGCGACAGGATTTTTCATGCTAATTATATTGATCGAGTGAATTGACCCAGTTCATTCGAGGATTCTTTTTTTCCCCCCACCCTTCGGAATGGGGAATACATTTTGGCTGTTACTTGAGTGCAAGCAATTTACGTGGGTAGACTATGTTTGTTATAGCAAATGTTGAGATTCGGGAGATTTAATAAAAGCTGTAACTCTCATTCAGTCGGGTTCTTTTATGTGGAGTTGAAATTCAACTTTAATGAAAGAACCTGACCGAAACAAATAATTCGATTTCGTTGTCCAAAGACGTAGAATATTTAACTGTAGACGACTTTGTTTGTAGGCTGTTATTTTGCGACTAAATTTTTGTTTTAAGATAGAAATGTACACTCACAAATTTAATAAATGCGACGTTTTTTTTCAGTCGTTTTGTATTTAATTCTCGAACGATGACACAAATGAGTATACAAACAACTTGAAGTGTTATAATAATGTAGATAAAAAAGTTGGTCGATGTAACTTTTGTCGGAATAAATGGATAATCTGTACACGTGTTTCGATGACTCGCGTACTTTGCACAGTTTATTTTCTCGCCTCTTTTCAAAACATTTTTTTCATGCAAATTTCTCTTGGAATTTGCAACCTCCGACGAATTAATCGTTTTTTTTATTGAAGATCGATTAAAGTGATAACTTACAGTATACAAAAATAAACTTATTC
This sequence comes from Telenomus remus, assembly GCA_020615435.1. NCBI lineage: Eukaryota > Metazoa > Arthropoda > Insecta > Hymenoptera > Scelionidae > Telenomus > Telenomus remus. The sequence goes on along the minus strand of CM036336.1, from coordinate 19,109,887 downwards.
GTCTTTATTCGATGAAAGAATTCGCGAAATTTTTCAGCGTGATGAACATTTCTCGAAGAATGTTGTCACGATAGGACAGGTAGACGAACAGAGCAGCAAGCAACATTTTGAACATTCGGTCAATCAATTTCATGCTGAAACAGAAGACAAAATTGTTCATTCTTTTCGTGGTACAGCCACTGTTACGTTATTCTATTGAAATTTCACACATAATTATGAATCTCGCTTGCGGAATATTCAACATATTTCAGACATAACATGCCTCAAAGTAATCCAATTTGATATAAATTGCAACACTGAGGCTGAGAGATGAAATTCTAATTCCCGTGCGTTGTTAAAATGTGGGCATGAAAATTTCGTTACGACAAACGAAGGAAAACTTTATGCAAAATTCCGTCGTGATTTTAAATGTTGCTACTTGTTGAATGCGTGGCACAGTATGTTTCTTCGTATCGCGGCTGCCTCATTGCAATATCGATCAAACAAATTTATTCATCGGCTTTCGCAGATTGCGTCACAAGAGTATTATGACAAGCCGTACCTACTCAGGAACATAACATACCCAGGAAAATTTTCGAATATTCAATCAAAACGTGTGCTGACTTTTCACGTGAGTGAGATTTCGTTTAATTCGATGCCAAAATCACTGACTTACGTTTTCAAATGGTTCCGTGCTTTGTCAAAGTTTTCCACTTTTTCGTTGAGTAAGAATTTTTTCGTCCCTATCAAAGCATCCCTAGGAATGAAAAACAATCTGTAGTAAACAAGTATGATTTAGAATTTTGAGCTGAGTGGTGAATTTGCAAATACCTGAAATATGCGTTAATATCAAATGTCAGGTATTCGTAGCTGAAATTCGGGTAGTCAGTGGGTGATAAATCCTGTGACAGTAAGTTCCAAGTCTTTTCATTTTTAAATGTCCATTGATTAAGCAAGAAATACTGCAGTGCAATATTTGCCACGTAAACTTTTCTTTGTAGTTTAACTAGACTGAAAGTAACAACTTTGAATGAATTTTTGAAGATTAATTTCAAACTAACACTATCATAATAATGAAACGACGAATCAAAATAAGAAATTTGATTTCAGAGTTGAAAATACAACTCACATAGCTCTACGTCCAATCAATTTTAAAACACCATCGATGATCATCGCCGGTAGTAGATGTACGAACAACATTGAGATGAAAAAATATGTACTACTTGTGGTAATACTTGTATTCGGATACCACATACATCCTTCCAACGGGAGATTTTCATTAATTTCAAGTGCCATGTCCACAACACCTTTCATTGTTATGCTTTTTCTATCCGAAGAGGAGCAATTGTAAACGTGCACACTTGGATCCCTCGTTTTTCTGTTAACATAAGCAAAATTAGAAATAAAAACAAACAACGCGACCGTTATTCATTCGGGTGATGTATCATGAGAATACGTGATTATTCCTCTTTTCCAGCTGGAAGTTATCATGGCCTTTATAGCGACGTCTACTGGCATGTAATCCGATATATGGTTCGGTTCTGCATACAGAACTCGCAAAACTCCTTTGCCACCGCCAACCATCATTCCGACAGGTCCATTGAAATTATCTATCCAGCCTGATATTGGCTCTTTTGCCGTCGAAATTACTGAAAACATGAATTATTTTATTTCTCACAAAATTTTTTCTAGTTCAAAAAAAAAAGTTTAAAAAGTTGAGATGAATTTTCATGTGAACTCAATTTACCAATGGATGGGCGAAAAAGAACCGATGGCAAGGTGTTGGAATAATCGACGATCACTTGTTCTGCCAGTCGTTTTGTGAATGTGTAGGTATTGGGAAAACCACCTAGGAATCTGAAAAAACATGGATACAGTTATTTTAGTGTCATTTTAGATTGTTACAGAATGAAGGAAGCATATGGATAAAATATTTTAAAGTTTCGAGTTGGAGGGTTCAATTACTTTGATGTCAGAGTTCTGAGATGATGATCGTCCACATTTTCAGCTATTTTGATCATTTTCTTCCAGTCCATAATACTGGGATAGGTAATTTCATCAACCTCTGGCTTATCAGCTTGTGTATAAGTGGAACTAACATGGACAAGAGACTGTAATATCGTAAAATAACACCAACTTAGTTATTTTACTGTATTTTGTTAAGTTCGTGTTCCAGAACTATCGATTAAGCGCACTTCCATCTTGCAAGTTTTATAATTCAATTTTCTGTTCGGTAACTTTTTAATTTTTAACCATAACAAGTGAAGTCTTTTGATGATTTATTCAATTCGACATTAAACTTCGATACCGAACTTTTAGAACACGGACAATATCTGATAGCAAATCGATCAGCGATGGTACATTATTCGTTCAGAAGTCTAGAATAAATGAACAAAATTTACCACTAGTTGTTTCATGTTTGCTGCGAGAATACAAACATCTCTCGTAGACCGAAGATTTGTAAACACAGCTTCCTTCAGACTATCGTCGAATCGAACATTCGCTGCAACGTGGAAGATCACGGACACTCGCTCAATAAGAAATTGTCTCTCGACAACTGGCAAACCTAATCCCTCCACAGCAATATCCCCTGTTACTGGGATGATTTTATGAATCTCGTTTGGTTTCTCCTTTTTCAATCTATCGAAAAGCTGATTTCCAATTTACAATCAGTTTAAACATTTTCTTAAAAAGACACTAAACACTAGTTATGAAACGAATATTTCAATTTCAAAGTTTTTCAACTAGCTTATAAACAAAATTATAAGTTTGAAAATATTTTTTAAGCCACTTTGTTAATTGATGTTTAAAGACGGAAATTTTTTCTTTGATGCAAAATTATTCTTCGTCATTACGAGTTTTCTGTGACGTCTTTACTGAACGTCATTCAGTCGGTAAATAATAAATGTAAATTTGCTGTTCGTGCGTCAGTTTTTATTGAAAGATTCGTTGATTATCGTAAAGTTTGCAGAAAAAGAGAGAAACGAATGTTGTTACTAAACAATTGTTGAAAATATCGATATGAAATAATTAGCTATCAAAGTGTCGAAGTGAAAAAGTATTGTCTTTTGATGAGAAGTCTTTTGAACAAACAAGGAACTAGAGTGACTGCAATTTCTCAACGAAACCTTGAATAATCAACATAAAATCGCGAGATTCAAACTTCCAGGCTGTTTTTGATGAATGGCATAATTTCAAGCAATTTCAACGAAACTTTAATAGAATTTATCCGCGATGATTTAAGAGTCGTTTCTGCTTACAAAATATTACAGAAAACGGCGGTTAATCTTTTCATGAATAAGCAATTGCAGCAACTCTATAAGTGGTGCTCAGAGCGTTATATTAATCACGATTTTTGTCCAGGTCCATATTTTATCACCCAAATGAAGCTACGATAAACTCAATTGCGACTCTATTAAACGTTATTCTAATCTAAAACAGTACAACCAAAACTCGTTCATTCACAGAACCGTGACTAATGAAATATTGAGATTCAATTTCAATTAATTATTTTAATTAATGTAAGTCAGATCGTTCACCTCATTGGACAGTATTTTGTTCAACCTCTCGTCAATGCTAATCCCTTTCTTCGGTCTCATCAGCAAAAAAATCTCACGTACATCGCACGATCGTAACAATTTTTCCGTCAGTACTTTTCCCATAAATCCAGTGCCTCCTGTCACCAGGATACTCCTCCCGGCGAAAAACGCCGGAATGGAATTTTCAGGAGTCAATTCCATATTCATCTGCAAATATACAAACGTCACCTTTTTTCACAAAACTTTGATTTGTCACATGTTCGTTTTGTCGGCACTAATCAAACGGTACTCAGAGATGAATTTAAATGAACCGAAAAAAAAATTGTAAAAACATTCACAATCTAACAAAAAACAACAACCACGAATTCCAAATAAACAATAGGGAAAATCACTGTTTTGAACGACTTATGGTTTTACCGGTTTCGATATTTTTTGGTGTTTCAATGTTCGATCTTATGCCGATGACTGGAAGCCATGTAATGAACTGTTCACGCGCGGTTATGCAGGAAATGACGCATCACCTCTAGTAGTTTGGGATCAAGAGTGCACGATTTAAATATGGATCTATTGATTGTCATCGAATTAGCTAAACAATATGAACGAAACGACCTGAGTTTGGACTCTCAAGCCTAGATCAAAGAAAGGAGAATCGTAAAAAATCGCATTCTAAATATGAATTTATGTTTCACAATCCTCGATTACAATTGGTTCGTGAGAATTCAAAACTGAATCAAAATTTCAAATCCAGAAGTATCAAATTTTTTTTCTTATGTAAGTTCAGTCAACGAAATTGGTTACTCGTGCGATTTTGATCTTTCGTAGCACCTTGAAAGGACAAATTAAAAGTCACAAAACTCATTGTCACGGTCAGTCGGTGTTAAAACCGTATATTCAAATTTTAAGTTTAATCGTACGATGAACTGTAACCGTACATTGAACTATATAGAGGAGAGAGAAGAAAAGCAATCAATTAGGTGGTTCGCATTACACAAAAAAGTCATCGACGTTCATTACCACTTATTTTTAATTTAATTTTTTTTTTCATTCAGAACCTTACCCAGCGGAAACAAGATGAAACGAGATAATCATGGTTATTTATGTGTACATGAGATAAGCCGAAGATTTTTTTCGCTGAGCACATAATCTTCCAGATTTCTAATCTTAACATCATCCCGACTTGTCAACGTCAAAACTGACTCGCTCACTTGTACGAGCAGCTTGCCAAAAATTCATACATGATATTTTCGTGTATCAAGCTCAACGTGCTAGACAGAAATATTAGTCAAGATCAACAGTTCATTATTGTCGAGTATCGCGTTGGAATTTTTCAAAAGTTGTGTTCAAGCGTAATCTCGCTGATTATGTTCATCGAGCGGACGCGATGAATTTCGAATTGATTTGTTGCCGTCAACAACTGATGTTATTGAGATTGTTTTATTTCAGAAAATGCAGGCAGAAAAACCGATAAGTGAAAACAGCGCGTCCGGACAATTATCAGGAGAACAGATAGCTAAAATGCGGAAAATTCAATTGCTAAGTACATCGCTGAAATTGCAGGAAACGGAAAGAGCTTACGTGAACTACAAAGCAGAAAAACAAGTCGAAGAGAGCGTAAGAGATTTCAGCATGAGTTATCATTTATCGATAGGCTTTGGTCCTTAAACTCCCATTCAAACATCACGAGCAAAAATATAAACATTGGAGAACGAATTTGCATGCTTACGAAACATCAGCATCTGTGCGAATATCTTTTGTTCGAAACTTTTCCTTTGCCTTCGTTTTAAAACAGATTTCCAGGAAATCGAATCGAAATTGTCCAATCACTTCGACCAATGACTTTATTTTGTTCCGGTTCAAAAAGTTTATGATTTATTATTTTGTCTTCTCAATTCGGAGATTAGAAGAACAGTATCAGAAAAAATGTTATTCGTTTCAGTGGGAACGATACCTGTCTTGCAGCAATTTACCGGACCCGTCAGATTTGCCCAAATTGAATACGTTTTTGTACAGTTGGTGTCAAGAAGATGAAAACGTGCCGTTGAATGTTATGGAAAGAAAATGTGAAATTGTCGTCCATGTATGAAATTTTTCATAAGTTATTTTGTAGATCTGAATTTTAATTAATTTTTTTATACTTTTCAGTTGCTAAGACAGTTGGACGATGTCGTGATGAAACCCAGGTTTACTTCAACGTCACTATTGGACGATTATAAAATTGTAACAGTTATTAGTTTATCGAATGAAAGAGAACACGAAATTAAAAACAAATTTTCTTAGTTTTTTCGTGTTTTTAGATACGACAGCAGTTTCGAGAGAAGTTGCTGGAATCTTTAGACACAATGACGTACAATTTATTGAGAGACATAGAAAAGAACATGGTTAAGGTTGACTTAAAAAATGCAATGCATTTTATCCAGTGGACTGAATTAACCTGCAGCACATGGGCGAAAATAAGACTGCCATTGGGACTGAAATCCGTAGCTGAAAAAGATAAGTACGTACTCGAGAGTCACGTTCAAATAGAATCCAATTACAAATATTCCTCAGGGCAATGACTTTGTATCCAGGAAAAATGTAGAGGTTTATTTTGAGGAAGTCGATTTAACAATAAAAATGCCTCTTGATATTGACTGCTACTGCATGGCGATTCGAATAATGAAACTGAATTACGATTGTTATTCGGACCTCGCATGTTATTTTCATATGAATGACGTAACGGAATTTGATTTCAATCAAGGTATATTCCCTGAATTTTTTCAAATCGTATAACAATTAATGCTCGCCCGGTCATTTGATCGTTCACTTTTTAATTAAAATCTGAATCGACTTTTATGAAATAATAAAATCAAAAATGCAGTGGAGCTGATGAAACCGCTGGAAAAATTATTACACGTAGAGTGCGAGAAGGAAAAGATCAATTTGCGAAAATACGTGATCCACGGTGGGATCTGGTACATGGATTTAGTCGAGCAACCGGTTCAAGAAAAACGAATCAATAGTAACATAACTTTCACAGCAGGTAAAATCCCCTTCTGGAGCACTGGAGTCTCTTCAAATAGTCTTCTTTTCGTTATTTATATCTTTGAGATGAAAAAGATTAGGTTAGAATCATGGAACTTTTGTATAAAGCAAGTACTATTTCATTGTAGTGCAAATGCCAAAACAGTTGAGACGCGTTCCATATTCCAAATTTTATCAAGCGCCACCACCTGCCCCAGAATCAGAAAGAACACCAGAAGTTATTGAAGCGGAAATAAAAGCCTTGGAAGCTGCCATGGAAAAGCTCGTTCTGGTTACCTTGAAGTATCAAATTCTTATTCGAAAAAATCCAACATTATTTTTCATATCAACTTAAAATCGATATTTAATTCAATAAGTTGATCATTGTTACTCTTAGTTTATTCTTAGTCTTTATTCTTTTCACACAACCTGAGATGTTGTAAAATTTAATTTCATTGGAAAAAATTGAAAGTTTTTTTTAGACTTCCAGATTCAGTGCTGTGGTTCGAACCTCCATTGGTGGCCCACTGGGTTGAAGAGGATAAAAAATGGTCAACGGAGAATGTACACGACGTTAAATACAACGAAGAAAAACAACAAATAGCATTCAGAACGGGTAGATTAGGAGTACACGGTTTTGTGGCTTACAAATTTGTCAACCTTCCATTTCAAAACTGGGAACTCAAACCGGAAGTGACTAAAACCAAAGTTGCCGGTGGAGTGCTACTAAGCATTACCGCTGCTATCATTCAAGTGGAATTTATAGTTCAAGTAAGGACCCTTTCTTATAAATCAGACATCACGAGCGATCAGTTGTTGTTTTAATAGACATCCATCTAAGTAATTTACACGAAACGAAAACATTTAAAAAGACTTTATGGTGAAATTTATTTTTTTAATTCGCTAATAAAATTGAAGGATCGATTTGTGTCTCTCAGTTCTGTTGCGTATTTTAGGAAGACCTGATATGTTTGCACTCATTAGCTGGAGCCTCTTCGACAACTCTGAAAGATTTACTCAATGAATATATGAGTTTACACGACCTAATGAAGGTAAACTCGCAAATCCAATTCACACAACTCAAAATTAATTAGTCAGATAAAATTAAAAAAAACTTCTTTTTCTACTTTCAATGTAATTTGTCTTTGCAAGTTGGTCTTTTGAGTACTTACACTTTTAGGTATTTCCATTGAAGCGTATCAATTGATTCTTGAAGAGAAGGAACGCAACTCAATATGAAAGCTATATTTTGCAGAGAATGCGAAGCTGCGGATGCGACCTTTTTCCTGAAATTGATGCAATTTGTTATGTCAAAGGGCTCGCAATAAAGCACCCCGAAACTGAGAATAACGTAAAACAATGCATTGGACTTTTAAGCACATCTCATACTTTTTCTTGGTCACGCTGGAACGCAACTCGTAATTCACAACAAATCGTCTTCCAAATGAAAGAACTTCGAGGATGTGTTGCAAAACAAGTAAGAAATTCATCCACATAAAAATTTACATCACCGCTTCTGGAAACAACGACAAAATAGTTTTGCGAAATGCACAAATTGTTATTAACTTTTTGTTTCGAATTTCAATCTCATGTTATGAAAAAAATTTTTCGACTCGAATTGTTTGCACTTAGTGTGTATTTAGTTCTATATAGAAGTGCAATATTGAATGTTGGGTCTTCATATATTCAAAATTGCATGGTCTTCTATTTGCATAAGAAAACAAGTCAAACTATCTTGGTTACGCCCCACGAAGCTGTGGCCATCCAGTGTACGGAGGTCAGCGGAGAATTTTGCGATAAGCCCGTGGACGCGACGAAAAACAAGGTCAGTGTGTGTTTATAAAGTGCACTCGACTTTGATTTCGGTGTGCAAAGTGGATTATTATGGGAATCACAGAATCCAGTTGTAGGTGCCATTTTCTTTTTTGTTCATTTTTGCGCATCACCAAGTTTCCAGTTAAATTTGTTTATAAAAAGATAATAGCATTGTCAACACGACATTTTTAGTGTGGATAGCAAGATGATCAAACTTTAGTTTGCAATTTTACATTTTCAAGCTGTCCAACTTTTCTCTCAAGACCATAATGAGCTTTTGAAAAGTCGCAATTTTGTGACTTACACTTTGAGGTCTTTGTCATGTCGTTAACAAGTAGAAAATTTTTTCTTGATCGTGATTTTTGTTGTTTCTTTTTGCTTCGTTTTAATTAGAATAGTTTATTAGTGTCTCGGTGAAGTATTTTGCTAATTGTTATAACTTTTACAGTATTACAGCGATCTGTACAACTTGGCATTGGATAATGCTGGCGTGAAAACTCGTTTGCTAATTCAAGACGTGTCATACAAATTGGCTGTTACAGTTACCGAATTACTGAACGTTACAAACGTTCTCAGTATGTCTTCTTGAACACAAATTCATTCTAATTACCAGAAATATTGCATTAACTGGCTAAGCAAATCTTTTAATAACAAAATCAAAATGTGATCCTATTCAACACGTTATTTCAAACGCAAATACTGCTATCAAATAATGTCTTGATACATTCTAAAAACACTCGAAGATTTTGAAGAAACATACCATTCTATTTTCATGCTTAAATTTAGAAGGAATTTGGTAGGATCGATTTTTGTTTTTCTACAAACTAAATCAGAAATTCAGTTTTTAAGTTAAACATTCTATATGAAGTTACAAGAATGATTTTCAAAAATGGAAAAACAATGTTTAGAAAATTTGTGGAGACTACGTTAAGATCGTTTGATGTACCAGCAAATATTCTACTGAAAGCTAGCATTCTAAACATCCACCAAAACTATGACAAGAAAGAACCAAACCAGGCGAGCCTGAACACCAAGTACATGACAACAGCAACATCATCTTCCTCTCCATGCCAATGAAAAATTGGACCCAACTCCGTTTTGTAATTCATCAATAATTTATTTGGCACAAGTATAACTTTGTCGACACTACATATGTACATATTTACTCGCCGTTATAAAGTAAGAATCCATACCTTACGTTCACATATCTATAAAAAAATTGCAATGTTCTTGTATTATAGTTTTCTCATCTTGGATACTTGTTATTATTTTTTCTGGTTTTTGTTCACATGTTTGGTTTACGATACAATAACACTGGCCAACAACTTTTTGGTTTCTCTACAAAAATCAAAACGCAATATGTGTTTTACATTATGATTACGGTACACTAGACGTTATAAGTTTTTCATCATTTTGTTACTAGAATTATGTTTCTGATGACCGCGAGTCGTGGCGCCCGATCGGCACAGTCACGGAACCATCGATTCTCTCTAATCGTCGGATTTTACAACTATGGTCAACCGACGACTGCGCCGGTCCTCGCAGCACGACACAGTCACCTCGTCATAATATTTCTCGACTGATTTTTTTTTTTTTGGTTTTCATCTGCATTTATTTTTTTGCACTTAATTTATTTCAACGCGTAATAGTAAACTGCACATGTGACATTCGCTCATACCGCGATTCAGCTCGTGAATTATCCGAACATATGAATAGCACACTTTTGTGTGGTCCAGCTCGCAGCATGTGCGCGCGCGACAAATGTGCATTTCAGTACGCACTCGACCAACACGTACGGCTACTTTGACTACTGTGAATTTTCAACATTTCATTTATGAGTTAGCATCTTAACCGTAGTTATCATTAGAATATTTATTTCAAAATATTTGAATGCGTAGCTGCTCTTTTGTCGTACTTCCTTTCTTTCTGATTATTTTTTTGTCCTTTTAGTTTTTCTCAACTCTCCTTTCTGCCCCTTCTAATTTGTTCATCGTCAGTTTTATTAGGTTAGGACTTTTTTTTCTTCTATGTATGCAAAACCATTGTCAAAAATAGAATTACCGATTATACTTGATCAATATAACAGTGAAATGTATATGTCTTAAAAATATGAATTTGTGCACATTCATTGTTCATTTTGTCTTGACTTGAGTGATGATATGTAGTTTGCTGATGAGGTCTGTCTTGCGAGGTCTACACTCTGCCAGCGGTGTCGCAAACAAAACACTCTCTCGTTATAAGAGTGAAGTATTGCTGTCCGTATAGTTCTTTGCTCGGAATGTTTGTTCAACACCTTGTTTTATATACTTTTATTTTTCAATTAATTTACATATAGCGGGTTTACAATTAATGTTTTACAATCATGTTCGTTTCATTTTTTTTTGTTTGTTGTCGCGAGAAACAAAAGGATGAGAGAACCGAAGTACCAATTCAAACATTTCTCTTTGATGATCAAAGTCTAAAGCTACAGCGAATGGTCACAATGTACAAATGATCTGGTCAAAAATATGGTTTATAAAATCATCACATCTGCGAACTCGAATAGATCTTCGACAAGAACCGACAACGCAAACGGGAGCGGGTATGGCACATGTGATTAATACAGCATGGTGCAACAACGGGGTACTTTCTAATGAGTAATCAAATATCCACAGTTTGTTTCACTATTTAGCAGTTGGTAATTTGTCTTTTGTTTTTACAAAAAGAAGACTTTCCTTCATCTAAAAAACATTAATTATAAGTATGAAAAAGTGTCTTTACGTATGCTTAACAATTTGTTATTCTTTGTTTTCTTGTTTTTTTTTCACATGGTTTATTTTGTATGTTTGGTTTCTTTTTATTTTCACGTTATAAATTTGATACTTATCAAAATAGCATCGTCTTTTCTATCGCCAACTAAACGCCGTCTATCAACATCAGACACTACTTTGATAATCCACAAAATGCTCTCCAAATATCAATCTTCGAACAATGACACGTCTTTTTTGTTTGGGCTCTCTAGTCGTGAGGAGCTATCGGCACTGAAAATGCCTCACATGCCGGGGCACAAAATTGATCAACCCAAAGTACTCCTTGGCCAATTTAGTTCAACTGGCAAGTGCCGATGAAAAAGAAAAGAATTCGAAAGTTTCAGCTGCAGAAACAAATCAAGACCGTCCCGGGTTCGATAGTTTTTCTTCCATTTTTTCGTTTGTCGAATTAATAAACCCCTTGAATTGAGGATCTGGTTCTCGTTCGACCTAATGAGTAAAGCAAACTCAGTCGCAATCAAAATCGTAAAACCCAGTTCGGCTTGGATCTGGGTCATACAATTATTCCCGCGCACTTTGCTTCTCGTACAAGCAGTTTTGGGAGATCAGAGAGAAAGAGAGAGCGAAGTCTGTCGCGAATTGTCGTAAGCGATATTCGGCCGCGTCATAGATCGATACCCTTCAAACCTGTCACTCTGTTTGATCGTCAGTACACCGATTGCGACGCCCTGCGATTGTCGATAAAACATTGAGATAACTCTACGAGGCAAGTCTACGCGGAACAAAAAGTAACTTCGGTCCCTAGGCCAACTACACGTGTCAGCGGTTTGATCTCATTGTCGCCTTGACGGTTTGCGCGACTGTCGGGAGGACAGTACTTTTATCCCCTCCCCTCTTGTTACGATCAATAAATGTTTTTGTTGAATTCAGCCGAACGAATATTTTTAGATTATTTCAACGAAAACAAATATTTGAACATTTAGAAATTCGTCAAAAGTTAATTTCGATAACAAAAAAGTGGAAGAGAAAATTGTTAAGTTATTCGTTGTAATAGTTAAGAGTTAGATAACACTTTGGAAAGGTAAAGAAAAAAGAAAAAAGGGAGAAAAAAGAGCTGAAGTGTCTGATTGGGCACGATTCACGTTTTTATCTGCTCCTTTGAAGGGAAAAAGAAACCCTCGAATAAATATTGTCCGCCCAACAATCGAAAGCGCGAGGTCAGCTGCGCCAGTTTAGCAGGCTACGTGCGAGTTTGAATGGGATTCTCTAGTAAGTTCTGTCAAAACGATAGGGCATTTATCAATGCGATACTGCTATAGCGTCCGAGACATTTAAGTGGCTAGTATTGTATCCGAAAGAAATGATGATTTAAGATACTAGCAAGTGCACGGCACATCCTACGACGTCACAATCCGGAAGAGATTTGGGGAGATTGCCGAGTAATCGAAATGCTTTTATCGTAAAACGGCTTCTCTAGTTTTGACGAAATTCATGTTTGGACGTGAAAAATACGCAACATAATTTTGTCCAAGAGATCAATTTTTGCTTTGTTTTTCGCACGTCAAATTAAATTGCACGTTTAAAACTGAACTAAAATAGATGTAAAATTGCAACCCATGAAATTACGATTTAATTTAAAGTTGATACAAAAATTACTCGTTTAGAATTTACTGTTGAATGCAATACATTTGGTTATGTTCAATCAACTTACAATCGAATCACGACTTTCAAATGAACGAGAATTTTTACTGCATTTTTCGATTGCCAATTATTTGACGAAAAAAAAGCTATTTTGCATCAAGACTTGGCTTTTTCATCAAACTTCATTCAATTCGAATTGGAAACACAATTAGCTTGAAATGAGTCATTTATCTCTTCCATTAATTTGGTAATTGTTCGAATGACATTAATTTGCGAATAAATTCGAATTCGGAATTTCGTCAAAACTTGACTGCAAGCGAAACGAAATTGAATCTAAAAGCTACTCGTCGTAATTCTTACACACATTCAGGTATATACGTTATCTATAACCGACTATTCCGTCGTTAATTACTTTCCACAAGATTCGTAAGGACAGTTAAGTTTCGAGTGTACACTCGAAATAGTAGTTAATAATTTTGCTCGCCGAATTTCGTTCATCAGGCGAATCCAGAAGAATCGTTCGATCGCAACAATCGGCAAGCTTAACTTGGCGCCCAAAATTGAGTGCCAGTGTTGGAACTTTCGCGAATCCCGACCTAACCAGAAGCCCATCGCCACGGATTAGTGCTATTTACAGTTTGAAATCACCTACTTAACAGACACTGACAGCTGAAGAATTGTTTGGTTTTTTTGTTTGTTCACTTGTTGTTTTTTTTCTACCTACTCTAAAAAACATTTAGTCATTGTTACACTCTAAGGAAAGTCAGAAAGGAGTCGAGCCCGCGCAAACGTAAATCCACCGCGAATCGATAATTTGCCGCGGCCTCGACTCGCCTAGTTTTTTGGCCCGATCCAATCAGAGTTGAAAAATACCAGCACTAACTATCAATTTCGAATTGCCGGTGACAAAATGAGCGAGAAATAACTCTCTCGCTGTCCAAATTTCACATCTTTTATTCCTACAGTTTTATTCTGTCTTTTTTTGAAACTTTTCAGATTTCATTATCACTTCGTTTACCTCATTTTAGTCACGTAAGTCAATCGAACAGTTAGAATCGCATCAGGTAGAGTTCTAGAAGACTTTTGGTTGTCGTTTCATTTCTAAAGAATTGGTCAGACAGACCGCGAAGTTAACAGATTTGGTTCTCGAATCGAAGCGTCGCAAACGAAAAGACACCAAAGATTGAAATTTGTCTAACCGACCAATGTTTTTGTTAGTTCAGCTTAAGTCTCAGGATAATTAGTCGGATTGAATATCGTAAAAAGTGATCTTGGTCACATCAAAAGCACCAGATGGAGGATCGCACTAGAACAAAAGTCTATCGTCGCGAATTCGTACAATCTCATACACGTTGTCTATATCATTATAACATTGGAACGCAAAACAGTTCGTGATTGTGAACAGGCAAGTTGGAGCTGAAGCTTCCCCAAAACTTTTAACACTACTTTCTTAAGTTTCTGATTCAAAATAGATCTTTTTTTGTCGGCAAAATTACTTTCATCACACGGCGGTTAAAAGCTGGATGGCGCTGCTCGGGAAAACCAACTCCAACCGTTAAACGGAGGTTTTTAAAAATGTTACATTCCGATCGATCGTTATCCCTACGATAAGCTAGCTTAATTTATTCATCACAATCATGACCGTCGCAATCAATCGAACCAAACTCAAGTAACTAAACTAACTCACAACGCTGAATGCTCTTTTGCGGTATTTCTGGTTTTAGTCGCCCACGATATGAATACTTAATGTAGATTTGTATACATGTACTTGATTCAATTGTTTCTTTTTGTTATCGTACGGTATATACGAAATATCCTCAAAAATATATTTCATTTGTGTTTATGAGATAAAATTTTAAAAATTTGTCAAACCAACATAGGATCAATCCACTTGTGGAAGCACCATAAACAAAGTATGATATGTCGATATTGGATAAAATCGTCGCATCTTGTTTTTAGATTATTTGTTTAGTTTTCCTTCTTGACCATTTGTAAATATATATTCTCTCGCGTGCTGCAACTCGTGAGTATTCTATCATGCAACCTAAACGGATACTGGATGGCTGCTGAACGTGATCGTGGTGATGGTCAAAAATAAACGCGTGTCATTTCACAAATTCGACGAATCAAAAGTCGAACAAGCAAGCTCCGCCAGGGAGAGGTCATTGTTTTAACTGAGAGTGGCTCTTAACATGTCATCCAAAGGTCATTAAACTATCAGCCTTATGCTTTACAACTGGCACGATGGCAGTCGTGCCTGATTAACCACGATACATCTTACGTTCGGTAAAACATAAAAAATATTTTGTATTCTGAATTTTCTCTTGATACAATTTCCGTCTCAATCGTAATTTAGCGAAAATATAGATTAATCAGATTTTCTTCGTTTTGTTTGTTTTCGTTCTGTGAATGTTTCACCTATAGCTTAAGTTGCATATAAATCTTTGAAATAATTTGTAACGAGCAGTACTTGTTTGAACGGCGCGGGTGCGAAGCAATCGCTTGTCTTGGACACAAAACTCGCGTTCCGCCAAAGTCATGATTTTCCTCGTTCGTTTATCAATTAGTATTTCTTGGTTCCATTGAGTTCAGTCTGCGTGTGATATATTTCTTGTTTCAAGATAGATTGTAGCTTTGAATTTGTTTGTTTTTGATAAACCGTGATTCGAAAATGGGTGGGTGTACAAAGTTTGACGGAAGCCAAGTCGTGCGACAGAACTGAAAGCTTTCGCAACCGCGCAAGATAGAAAATATAATACCGGTCGTGTGAACTTGTTCAGATTTTTTTTGCTGTTGGTTGTTTTTGTAATTTTTTTGTAGTTTTATATCCTTTTTTTGTCTATAACTCGAACATATAGTTTGATCTAAACAATATAACAATGTACGATACTTGTTTTAACACTAAACGTAGGGCGTCATCGTCAAATCAGCCAACATCAGCGTGACTTCGAAAAAACGAATTCTCGATTCCTGACTAAGCTATGCCATAATTTGTTAGCGCTACAACAGCCACTCGAATAAAACCTTTAGAATTAGCGTAACTTTGACATCAAATTGCAAAAAGTTTTGTTTTACGATTATCTTCTTCCGCGCTTTATTCGCTAGTTTGTTGGTTACTTTTGTAATGCATATTTTCTTTCGCAGTGTAGAAACAATAGTTAACAATGTTCGCATAACCATGTTCGTATTTATAAGACACAATTTGCTTACTCAATCCTCTAACCGTAGATGAAATTTAATATACAAAAATCAATATCAATCCGCAGTATTAAAATTAATTATTGTCAATTCGAAAAGTATTTTTTTTTCGGTTTTTTTGCTTTTTTTATTTCATGATTGAGTACAAACTTCTAGTTGGTAATGCAAAAAAGCTCCGATAATTTTCAGAACTGACTTTTCATTCGGGTCTATTTTTATGAACGTTGTAGCAAACAAGTCTATGGATAATGATAACGTCGATTCAAACATTCAGGAATGATTTCGTTACTTTTTGCTAATCTAGAATTACTTTTGAGAACAGATTATGTTGCTTTGAATCAAACGAACTATCTAATTTGAAAATACAATATTAGAAGGAAGAGAAACTTTATACGACATTATGGTAATTTTTGGTAATTGACAACAGTAATTTCTGGATACGTACTATCGTTCGATAAAACTTTTATTTTGATGACAGACTGTCCAACTCACTTATTCAACTCCGATATCACCGAAGTCTGCGTTACCGACGTCAGGAAAGCTTTTAAACAGCCTATGTAGCTTGTTCAGGTTACTATATTTGCTTCTGTAGCAACGCTATACCGGTACCAAAAACACAAGCTAAACACTCTGAACTTTAGTAAACACAATTTTTCAACTTGTTAATTTCTAATTCATGTTAATTCTGAAGCGATTCAAAAATTTAGACAATGATTCGAACTATCTTTCAAGAATGAAAGTTACAAAGCCAGGACTTAAGTTTGCAATGAAATTAAACAGCTCAACGACTATAACTACTGAAATAAACCCGAACGGTTTGATTGATGTGTAACCCAAATGAAAAATTGCCGTTACAATTGAAATCATTGAATTGTACGTCGGATCTAATAAGATCCCAACACGGTTAGAGGATTAGACTTGTTTTTGTAGTATTTACAGGAGATTAGTACGCGTTTGACAATTCAGCGTTTACGTATGCACGTCGAAATGAAAACTGGCCCCCAAACTCTACAATTCATATCGATCTTGTTATGGCACAGCCATACATTTTTCACGTTACAATCAGCTATACAATTGTTTATGTCGAAAACACCGGAATCAAGCTACAATATCAATACGTGTACAATTCTCATTCCACGCGCACGCTCAAGTGGGAAGCCGTTCCTTTTTGTTTGCCTCATGTTGTCTATAACCAATTCATGATCCCTTGTAGTTCAGCAAGCAAGATAGAAGCATGTGAACGTGCAATTAACATGCACGGATAGCCCGCAAAACAGTGTTTGCTAATTGTGTCGGGCGGTACAAAAAGCTGGCTAACATGTTCCTCGTCATTATTCGCATATCTCTTGGCTTACAAAGTCCCCGCGCGGATTCGCAAGAATCGATATCAACGTTGGGATTAAACTTTAACACTACAGACAGAACTTTCGATGCAAAAAAGAAAACTAGCGCTTCTAACGAAGTTCGACTTGAACGATGATTTACATGCAAAAGAACCGGTGAACTAATTGAATTCCGTACTGCTTGACGTTCGCATTCAAATGCTTGACATTCGTTGGGAAATTGTCATTGTCTGCGAATCGTGACGCAATCAGCAGCATTCGTTCCAAGCACGTGCCACGGAAAGGCGATTTTTCACTGACGAGACAATCGTGCAAACGCCGGCCCTAGTTCACCTAAACTATCGGTCAAAATAAACATAGTCATTCTCGGCACTCCGTTAGACTTAACAATCGGTTGAGGCAAGAGAGCCGGTTCAACTGAGGTCAATGAGATTTAGAGATGACAGAAAAAAAGGAACTGAATAAATCCATCGAAATTAACAATGGTACGCAAATGATTTGCACGCAATTGTATTCTATGTAAAAATCGTGATCCCGTGTTTGCTACGAAACCATAGTAACGTTAACCATAAAGATTATATACATTTCTAATGTATAATAACAGGCAAGAAGAAGTTTCTCAATTATCTCAACAATAACAGTTTTTTATACGTTATATACATAAGAAAACAATGCGTTTTTTTTGCATCTTACGATTCCTGAATCCCTTATCAGCTAGAGTTAATTCAAAGTTACACTTCTGTTTTTTTTAATACGAAAGGTGACGTCGTTTCATTTTTATTTCACACCTATCTTGTCTGCTTGAAGGTGTGAAGATAACAAAAGACAAAAATGGAACGAAAATAACAAATCTTACATCGTTACAGTCGGCTCAGTGGCCGGGTGTCATCTTGATATTATCACTTTCAACTTGCACACGTCGAGGCAACGCGAGAGAGAGAGAGAGAGAGGAATGCGAAACAAAAATGACACGAACGTCCTTATTCAGATGGAAGCAGCATGTAGTGTTGGTCGTATCAGCAAAACCTAGCTGCGAAGGCGAAACAAAGATTCACGAGCTACTTGTAAATCGAACGAAATTTTGATTATCCATTGCGAAAAAGGTGCGAGTTTCGAAAAATATATTCGCTTTTTTTTGCGTGTAAAAGGGGCATGGGGCGAGGGAGGGGGTGCGACGTGAGATCAAAGGGATCCGCGGCCGTCAACGCGACCAACACAACGTACTCTTCAGCCACGTACAAATTGTTTGCTCGACACATATGCGGACACATGTGAAACACAACCGTGAGTTATGAAGCAATTTATGAGACACTTTTATAAATCAGATTGTTTCTGTCTGGAGCAGCCGGCGGAAACTCGTTTCCCACCGACTGCTCTGAGCTGTTCACACATGTCCACACCTTTGGCGACTCACTTCTTCGGTTCCGATGCTTTGTATCTACTCGTACAGAGCGAACGGCAAAGGTACATAAAAAAACTCGCTGGTCCTTCATAAGGACCGGAAGCTGTAAACCCTACGACATCTTTGTGCTGACGAGAAAAGGATATCGCATTTTGGTTAGTTGATTTTTGTTTGTCATTTTTTGTTTCTTGTTAGTTGTTGGTTTACGAAAGGTGCAGCTTGGTATCGACGAAGCTTCGCGGTTTCGTCGGGGTTTCAGAATTATAAAATAACGCCGATTTTCGTTCGCGCATCGTTGGTCGACTCGTGACAGCGAGTCCAATTCGGCTGTCCCGAGTCGCTTAATTGGTTTCGTCGTCTCCGGGTTATCGTTACCAGCTGGGGTAGAGTTATCCGGTGATTGGCGCACAGTTTCTGAGAGACGATATCGCTCCGCGTCGTCCGGGCTCACGAAGACAAGCACTGGGATTTTGCGCAGCTCAATCTGCCCCCCGATGTTCGCCGCTTACTCCGGCTTTAGGCGGTGCCATTGCACGATCGTCTGCCGGGGCTTCGTAATCATGTCTTGCCAATGCTTCGTCTCACTTGCGCCGCTCCCACTTTTCCCTGCGGAGTCAAATAGCGTATTAATATTCTGTCAACAGTTTTCATTAGTATTTTCTAAAAGTACACAAATTATCATCCAGTTTCGAATATTCTGTTTATCTACAGGCCATTTATAACTAGCAAAATTACCCCGGTATAAAAACTAGGTAAATCCATTTTTCAAAAACCATTTTTTGAGGTATTTTATAATAATCAATTAAAAATTATATCTATGAAAATTATAGAAAAACTTTTTTGCAAAGAGAATTATTAGTTTGGCAGGATCACAATGGTACTCTTCAGAATTCAAAGTTCCATCATCCAAACTTTTATTTGAGGGTTTGAAAAATGTAATTTAAATTGGACGCTGGAGTAATGATCGATACCATATTTGGTTTGATGAAGATGATCCTTTTTCGTACTTGACGCTGGGATTTATCCTCTTTCACAAATAAACTTAATTCTAAAGCTTGGAACTTTAGCAGTTATCGATTTCTCTTACAAGTGAAGATGTTAATTGTTTAGCGAGGGTTACACGCTGCTGGAATTATGTAATGGACGTGGATTAGGTTTGTTGAGATATTACAATGAACGAAATTGGAACACCGGAAATGTCACTGAAGTGCAGTTCCCCACGTGTGCTTCGTTTTTCCGCAGGCTCCTGTTTTTTGTCTACCCATTTTCCAACGTGGTGACACGAGGCATTGTTCATTCCCAACCGCAAAAATATGGTTTCGTAATTTGACAAAAAAAAAAGAAACTTTTCAAAGAAAGATCAAATTTGTTGCCACGATTTCAGTAATTTTCTGCCCCGGGTGGTTTAGAGTTCTCAGTCAAAATTCTTTACGCTTCAATAAAGCGGCTAGCAGGAGTTATCAACATGGAAACCGCATAATCATCCATTAACGCTGACTCGAGTGTCATGCATTATACCAATCAGGCAATAATTGCTCGCCTCTGTTACACCTGATAGGTGTAAATTCAATATAATTCCTAGCCCCTCGTAATACACATGGCGAATCCCGACAACAGGGTTTCTCGTAGAACAATTTCGGAGAAATTTTGTTATCTGTCGAACGAGCTTATTTACGTCCATTGATTTTGATTGTTATTATATACGCTCAACGCTGGACATTTTCGTTTGAGTTCCAATTTGCATCGGTCCGCGACGTGCGTCATTTTTGGGCGACAAATAATTCAAACTAAACAAGCCCGGGTGCAAGTATAATTATATTATTGGAACAAATTAAATTTATTGCAAACTGCAAATTACTTGACTGCATTACAACTTGAAATTGGACGAGTAAAATAATCTATGATAGTCAGTATGATTTTCAGTCTCATGAATAAATTGTTTCCATAAACAAATAAATATTGAATAGATAGTAAATAATAAAGTAAGTTGATAATAAAAAATGATGGATAAAAGGTTATCAAAATGGTTGAACTGATAAAATAAAAAAAAGTGAGGAGATGTAACGTTATTTCGGGAACATGACTTTGATTAAAAAAAATGTAACAATTTGTCTTGTTCTGGTATTCGTTGGAAACAAATGGTTTTTTCAGCTACTTTCCAACAATGGAATTTATAAATGACACTGCACGACAATGCACGTCTCTTGTAAGCAAGCGTTGCCTGTCATTCGCCAATTTCCTGTCGGCGCAAACAAATCCAATCTTTTGCATGGAGCTGAAAAAATGATTGCGTATTGTAAATCTTGATAGACGTTATTTTATTTTTATCGGTGAAATATGAGCAAATACGAGAGATCATAACGAAACCGGATGAAGGGCGAGTTAAAATCAAAATCTTTATCTCGTTCAAACAGCGAGGCAATTACAAAAAGTCCAACAAGCAAACAAACCTGCTCGTTCGATGAAACAAATGTTCGATTTTTGTTTACAATAATTGCTAATTGTTTACTTCCAATGATTAATGGGATGTTTATTCAAACAAATGTTATAATTTTCTGGTCAACGGAATTCCGGCCTTCTGAATGAAATGAGTTTTCCCCACATGACAACTTCAATTATAGTTTTTTTGTTTCGTTTTGCAATTAAATTTCTCCATCGAAGCGTAAAGTTTGGTTAAGTATAACAATTATTTCGAGACTCCAATAATGAAATGGGTTTCCATTGCAAACATCGTGCTATGTGTAATTGTATCCATTAATACAGAAATTTGAATATTATACTACACATGTTTGTGTTTGAGTTGTTATAGTTTAACAATTAGTTTTTAAAGATTTATGAACAAACAACTTTTACAACATAATAAATCACTCACCAGCCAGTTGGATGCGTCCAATAAGCTCGTTCCGACCGATGTTGTCGAAGTCCATGACCATCACTAGTAGGGAGCACTCCCTAATTTTTTCCCAGGGAACGTTGAACGAAAATGCTTCGTTGAAGACTGGATTAAGCGTGCACTTAAATATCGGAGTTTTGCGCTTCTCGACCCTCTTTTCTCCGAACTGCAGCCACACCTTTACATATGGATCTGCGAAATAAAAAAGCCAACTTTAATATCTCACATAAAAGCATTGAATCGAAAAAAAAAACAAAAAACGAAAAGTAACTGTTTCAAATGATAACCCCTTCCCTTTTTACATGATTGTAATTCGAAAAATTTGCAGCCACTTGAAGTTTTATCACGTCCAAACTATTTGCTAAAACGCTCGAATAATTTTGTGATAATCGCAACCTGCGCACATGCTGGCGAACAATGTTTACGTTGAATTCGGTCAAGTTTCTGTCGAAAGTTTGAGAATTTCAATAAAAATGCAACGACCAGAATAGTTCATCAATTAAATTGTTTGTTACAATTATGATACTTCGTGGCAGAAATTAGCTCGGAATTTGATGCTACGTACAGCAATTTGGCTTTTTGTAATTCTAAAGGTACATCACCAGCTTCCCGACAAGATTAATTGCTCATTTAAATATTATTCAGCCAATTAGGATATAACTTTCACGTGTTATAACCATCGCGGTTGTGATTGATGTTTCGGAGGAGAAAGCAAGGCTGTGGTTGGACGCGATATTAATGATCTATCAAGTCGCAAAAAGTCGGCTCAGTCAACGAGCGAAACCCTTGTTGCTATTAATTAAACAAAGATTCGTCGATGATCAACAAATTGTAACATCGGGCTGTACGCTAAATTGTTACAACTTGGGTACTTGTAGCTAGATAATGTTCGTGTAATAAAGCTCAGCTGGTTGACAACTAATTAGCCGAAAAATGGCCAACATCTGCACTGTTTTTGATGCAGTGCATAAAACGAGCCATTAATTTACAAACGACTCTTCTTAACGGCGTGTAACAATTTGCAATTTTAATTTTCGTTTCTCCCATCTGCCATGAAATTGTTTACATGACACAGCTATAACTCGAAGCGGTATGTCAGGTTCAAAACAATAACAATTGTGCCAGTCATTTTTCATTTTTGCTATACCAATTCTCACGGCGTTTTTTCACGTCAGTCAATATTGGACGAGTTTTAATTTATTATTTTTCGTTATCAATGTTGTGCTTGGAACGATCTGTTTCGATCTGAGCGCAAATCGATTTATGTTACGAAAATATCGGGACGATTTTTATTTATTTGTTTTTGTGAAAAGTCTTCAGCATTGCGACTAGATCTGAATAACAATTCCGACATTGTCTCGTAAATCTTGAGTATTACTCAAGATACTGGACCGCGTCTGGCTCTAACACAATTGAAAGATTTTCCGCGCAGATTTTGTATCCGTTTCTCTCGCTTGTATGTTTTGGCCTCGACGTCGCGGTATAAATAAAATGTTTCTATTATGTCGGGCAAGATTGAGATCAGCTATTTATGATAAAACTGTTCCGTTCCGTCGAGGAAAATAGTTGCGACGTTTCTTAGCCGCGCACCAATCGTGACTTAAAAATAATCAGCTAAACATCGTTGAAAAAAACTTAATCTGCATTAGTGCGGGAGGAATTTAATTCATCACGTTGCTGGTTTTATTGCCGGGGAAATAAAATGAAATAGCTTGAAATGAAATTCGATAAACCTGTTTCTTGTACCATTGAGCAGCTCGAAATTCAAAAGAATGGCCGCAATTGACTGAATCTGATTTAGGTTGAGAAAATTTGCAGTAAATTTTAATGAGCAGAGCGTCCCAGTTGATCAGCAACATTTTACTTTCAATTAAGGCTAATTGATTAAAATCAAGTTACCTGAATTTCATAACAACGTCAAATCAGGCTTTTCATAACTGCAGTTCGGAAACTGTTGTGAAACATGTATTTAATAAATTTTCATCCCTTTGCCTCGCTTTTTGACCCTCTCAATAACACAAAAATTCAAATACACGTTCTTAAAATTCACACAGGAAAATAAGTTTCTCATGTGTGTACTTTATTCATTTGAAAATCAGTTTTCCATACAACCTGTGTGATAATTCAGCTGATTCAATTGCGGTTGATTTTATCTGATTTAGGTCTGATTGATGTAGCATCTTATAGTCATTTGTACGAACAACTAACTGTCGGGAATGTTGGCAAGTTTCTGTGGATCTTCGGCGATACTTTCTAATCACTTCAATTATTGACTTATTGCACAACAAACGAACCAACTTGAACTTACGCGGTTCAAGATAATTTTGTAAATGTAATGAAATTCTATTCCTTAAACACAGTTGGGTACAGAACGAGTTCAATTTATAGGAAAGCAATTCGATGACCGTCCTCAGGTAGAGTACCTCCGTCAACCATCTGAGATTCTCAGTAAATTATGATAAAAGAAAAATGGAGCGCGAGATAACGGAAGGTTTAAATTTTTAATTTTTGCCGATACTTATTAATTGACTTCCGGCTGAGTTATGACGAGCTGGAGCTCACGTCATACATCTACCTTTATCTTTTAGATACATAGATGTATATTTTACGCGCTTGCAGAAGGCAATAATTCATGGCACCACGTGAGAGATGTTAAAGTGTGTGTCGTATACAATATATTTATATATTAACTTCACCTTGTCAAGTGGGAAATATGAGAGTCAATTTATCAATAATCTCGGGCTTCTTTTAGCAATGAAAAACAGTCTCGCGTCAATTGCGTTACAGTTTTTCCTTAGCACACAATTAAGGCACGTCGTTACTTTCATAAAATATTCTGGCGCTGCTGATTTATTTAGTTTTTCGTGAATTGAAAACGCGCTGCTTGAACGAAAATTCTTCGGATTAATATTCACGATTTGAAAAGAAAATTTTGTTTGAGATTGAAAATAATTATGACAGGTTGACGGGAAACTTCATTACTACACCAACACGTTGAAACGTTCTTTCAAAATATTTACATATCGGGCACTCGTGTTCGCACCAAAGTTGAGTGCAAGTCATCAAAAAACTTCTCTCCTACCGCAAAATACATACAGACTTGAAATAAAAAGCTTGGTAACGATCCAAAAAACCTGCTGCACGTTGACATTCGTGAACTCTTTTAATATAAGAACTCGAATGCTTAACCTTTAAAACGGCACTTCAAGGCTTTCGTTTGCTCCTAACAAAAGAGCGCTCCCATGCCTAATCTGCAGATTGGAATTATCTTGACTCACGTGAAAAATCATTTTTCATCAATTTCACATTCGAGTTTCTGTATTTGATAGTGCAAAACTCCAAAAAAAACTTTGCAATCTAAGTAATTTGATATGTCAAATTATTTTGTTGGATGAAACTTTTTTCCAGAACTTGTTCTCATGAAAAAGTTATATTACATAACGTGTAACATATTTTGTTACATTTTCATTTGGTATTTCATTTTTAGTAAGAAAATTGTCGTGAGCGAAAAAAAACGCGGAATAATAACACAGAAAGTAAATGGATATTACAAATACAACGCGACCTCCTGTGTCATCTGCAAATGACGCATTATATGACTTGGTGTTTGCAAGTAGGTCTCGAGGCGCAACCACGCGATTCAGGTTAATGTCACGTTTTTGAAAATATTGTACAAAAAGTACGCTACCATCGTGCATACCGTTTCACTGCAATTGTTTATTTATCTTGTACAAGTTTGTTTATTCGAACTCGCTATAATGAAATTTTGAAAGATCGCCTTGTACTGATTATGTTTTTGTTAAATTTCAATCAATACGTCCTGTCGTTCATGATATATTTTGTTAACTGAAGTTGCCTGAAAGACATTAACTAGACCACGATAAAAAATGAAACGTAAGTGTTATTAATCACGGGGAAAAAAATTTTTTTTCTCATGCGATCAACTAATTGGGATCTGATCAAATCCAGTTTCGAACGACAAAGTCGTTAATCTTGCTCGTTCGGTGCATCTATCTTTTTCAAGAGCGGTTTATATCAAAGTTGATTTCATACAACAAATTATTATCCGCGGATTAATATAATCGGGACAAACTTGTAACGATCACTTAATCTTCAGATTTGGATCTTACAAATTGGTCTACTAATTTTAAGAGAGTGGTTAGTTATTGATCTATCATTTTTGTCTATTTACAATTCATAATCAGAATTCACATCATTTACGAATCAACGTAGGATTATTGTAGTCCGTTAGACACATTTTCGTTGACGGATCTCCAAAACGGTTTATCTGTTCGAGCAACGTTACAAAATAACTTAATGATATGTGCGCAATCACGAACCGCAATCAATAACGTCAATTGTCAATATGTCTAAAGCTCACCTAAATTGGTAACATTGTTGAGTAGACTCGATTCAGCCCATTAAATCACCGGGTATAACATATTGTAAATGTTTTTTTTTAAATCAATGATTCTATACGTCTTTTCAAACCATTTTAAAGTTCATTTGATCGTCGAACTAATTGAAATTGTATCAAAAAATTAACGAAGTAATAAATAAGTTCTTTGATCAGGAAAAAAGTCCAAAATCCCTCTGCCTGATCTTTTGAAAGACAACTAAGTTATTTCTGATTGAAAAAAAAAACAAAATAGCTCAAGGAGAACGGAGGATAAGGTGAAGCGACAATTTAAAATAATTTATTGTTGAAAAAAAAGTTTTCGGACTAGGAAAGTTGAATTCAGAAAAGTTACTTGAATAGATGAAATTTCATCGATAAAGTATATCTAGGGTAATTTACATGCCATTAAGAAGGATCCAATGAAATATACTATATTATCTTACCGGATTTTCCGTTTATATCTTTCGCTTTAAGGTTCCTTGCTTTCAGCAGCGTCAAGGTCAGCACGGAATTACTCGGGTGATAACACAGGGAACATAGTAACTCGCCGCATTTGTCCTTTGCTGGAGGTTTGAGTGGCTTCCAAAATGCAGGTTTTCCCGAGAGATCAACCTGAATTTTATTAACAAGTTAATAATACAAACCAACTAGAATACATGTTTAAACAAACAATAAGGACTGAAAAATCAATGAATCATTGTGAGAATTAAATGAAAAATTAGCGATTTCAGTATTAAATGAAATTTGAAATGATGGCAAATGAAATTTCCCATTAAATTATAAATCGTAGGAATTGCGAATGCGTTGATGACATTCTCTCACTGATTTCTAAGTATAGCTTTGACGGGATAATCAATACCTTTAACAGTTTCAAATAGCATTTCCAATTGAAACGGTTTGCAGAAAAAAGCTTTGATGAAAAAATGAAGTTGACTGAAAAAATGGGATGCAAACTAATAAAGTGTTGGATGCAAAAATTGAAACCGGAAATCAAAAACGTTGCAGAATATTGAAACACGTGCAATTTTTGGCCGTTAATATGAAAAAAATGTACTCGATTTAGAACGTGAAATCAAGTTCGTTGAAATTGGAATGAAATTTCGTTCAGTACGTTCTATCACGCGTTGTATAATTTTTTAATATCTGGCGTGAAATTTTATGATAAGGTTAGATATAATTCTATAAAATCCCTATACGTACGAAAATGTTCCCTCTTATGACATGATTATCAACTATAAATACATCTTGAATCTCTATAGTGAAGTATGTCTTCGTAAGTGTAGTTTAATTTATTAATCCATCGAGCGGTACCTAAACGAGCTACGTATTTTTGCTCATAAAATGTACACGAAAGTGAAAACTCGCTTTATTCAGATTTTTCGAACCATTAAAAATCTCATTGTAGGCTCAACACCTGAACTGTGTTTATCGACTTACAGAGACTTTCTTCAAAAGTTCATCGGATAATTAAGGCCTTTTTTTACTTTATTCTTTCTGTTTTGCTAAAGCAGAGAAATAAGTTTCACTCTGTCATATCAACCATGATTATTGTACTTTGTAAATTGACTTTCTGGAAACGTTTCTTGATTTATCTACTTTGGACTCTGTCAAACAATTTTATTTTGAAATCATACAAAAAGTTAGTTATCAACTTAGTTCGATCAAACTCTTTGCAGCCAAACCAACTGGTGTCATTCATGATTGAACGCTGTAAACCACCATCTGTTAAAAGGTAATAAATCTACAGAACGAGCAAAAAAAACTCTTTTCGTTTACTCTTCGACATCATTTTACACTCGTCTCTATTTGGTAGATCAAGATGTTTCATACAACAAAAGAAAGCAGCTCTACTTTAATCATTATATCGATAAATCAATATCTTAGTAGTGAAATAAGCATTGTTTAAAAATTAATTCAAAGTAGTATGGAAACAGGAAAAAAACTGGTTTTAATATCTACTTACTGAACAAAAAAAGTTACTGAAATTGAGCTTTTATGTGGTCGTAAAATTAAAGTCCTTCAATAAATAATAATTGTAGTACCGAAGAAACTGTTCCTTGAGATTTTCATCCAACTTTCTTTTATATGAGAAAAATTTGTTCAGCAAGACGTTTTCATTGTTGATTTTACTGTTTAAAGGTTTGCCAACTGTACGTTTAAGAATAATTGTGTCCCAGTGCAATTAATCAGCACCCGTTTTTGTAAAATAATGCTCAACGTTTGGTTCAACCAGAGAATGGCAGAACAGTAACGCTGCTTTCTCTCGATTTTGTTATTTATGTGATTCATAGTTGGAAAATGAATTTTCACGCTTATCTCTCGGACAGTGAAAATTAATTCTGCGCGCGTAAGCGAAAGAGTTTCTGGGAACAGGAGAAACAATTTTGAAAATATCACGCTTCGATGGACATGTCAATGCAACAAAACACGTCATGAAAACAATCAAATTTTAAGGCGAAAAAAAAAGTTACAATTTATGCTCGCTCGTCAAAGCCAAACATTTTCTTCAATTCCGAACTTTTGTCAAATTATAATTACATTCTATAAAAGTCGTTCCATTGAAAATGTTCGATCGATTTTCACAAATTTATAACCATGCAAGCTGCTTCGAGTTGGTTAAACGAGTAAAAAAAGTCAGTTCAAGCGAATTGCCTGGCGGATATAATGACGTTCCTTTCCTTCTTGCGATATCACAAAATCGGTAGCAAATCTTAACATCAATATTCATGAAAAAGGACGAAATAACAGCCTCTGACTGATTTCGGCAAAGAATTTTGTACTCCGTAAAACGCAATCTGTAATTACACCGACACTCGAAAATAACTTCGCATAGATTCGCTCTGAGACTTTTCTCGCTCGTTAATTAGCATTCAAATGAGCGACACACATTTTGCGAGACTGAGCGGCGTCCCTTTTCTCTCGCGGGGGGAGGGGGGTGTTCTTTACAGTTGTATATTTCAGACTTGAAAGTGTATATAGCAGCGCCGGTATCATCGCGCACAAAGGCATCATCGCAATTCATTTACAGATCGATATTCTCCGAGTCTGCTGTTTTTCCGGCCATCTAAATGTTTCAAACTGTACTACTACTATTCAGAGACTTATTTGGGACATAGTTGGGTGTGTACAGATGCATTTTTAGATATCACACATTATCAGACCGCGCTCATCTCGAACTGCGCACAAGATGTAATTGAAAAAGATCAAAAATGGATTGACTCGAGTAAACAAAGTAAAACAGACTTAAGATGAAATTTTTATATGTGAAGTTATAAGCGTTTAGATTCGCCATATGACTGGTTCTATGTGGCTGCAAGTTCACTGATGGTTCACGATGATAAGACGAGGATTGTGACAAGGTGTAAACACGACGACATTCGTACTAATTACCTGACACAGCGGCAGAAACACCTCTCCTATAGAATCGTCCCGAGAAAATCGATCATAGTCAAACACGTGAAGATGAAGGACTCGACTCTGCAACTTCTGAATAGGGAAACCTGTGTGCAGAATGTTTTCTTCTTAAATATGCTTTGCATTTAGTAAAAGCATCGTGAATGGTCAAGTGTCAGGGTCAAAGGAGGAAGGAGCTCGATGCCCTATATACGGGCTTTTTCGGCAACTCCGTTCTACTGCCACTCGGCTCTTACAAATTTTTCGACCACTTTCCCGGTGACATACGTTTCCGTACTTGCTTTTCAAACTTGTTTATTCTTTCCTGATCATTCATGTTTGCCCTTCCTGGCTAGTTGACGTAGTCACCGATAAATACCTTTTTTCGAATACTGCGGGGATTCAAATAACAAATAAGAGGATATTACCTTCGAAATAA
Source organism: Telenomus remus (assembly GCA_020615435.1). Lineage (NCBI taxonomy): Eukaryota > Metazoa > Arthropoda > Insecta > Hymenoptera > Scelionidae > Telenomus > Telenomus remus. The sequence goes on along the minus strand of CM036336.1, from coordinate 19,080,096 downwards.
AACGTCTCGTTCCATCTAGGGTTCAGCGTTCGTCTCTTTACTTTTGTCTCGAGACGGTGTTTCTTGTCAGGAAGAAGTGTTACTCTAACGTATGGATCCGAGGTTCCTGACATGTCCATGGGAGGTAGGTCTTTACCCTATAAACAGTCGTGTTCAGTCAATTTTCATTTTGTATTTATGTTTCTACCTCTAAAGTTACAAGGAAAAATGTATTATTTTGTAAAGAATCTGAGAAGATAAAATGAACTAATTATGTTGTTATTTGCTTACCTGTATGATACGTAATACGAGAGTTGTATTTTGGAAGTCGTATTCGAGACTGAAGTGTATCGTGCCGACATTTTCGCTGGGCTCTGAATTGTCAATATACATGTCTACCAAGGATACTGATCTACTTTGCATGAATGCTTTCTGTGAAACAAAAAAGGGTGCAACCAGTTATTAGTGTCCATGATGTATCGACTAAATGAAAAAACTTTTGTGTTTCATTACAAAATCGAAAAAAAGAAAATGAATTGAAACTTTCCCGGGTTTCTTATTATTTTAAGATTTTCTTTGATTTACATGCAAATGAAATTGAAAACAATGGTCAATGCTTTTGTAAACTACATTCCCTCCGTTGAATTGCATCGTACTTTTATGAAAAAAAAACAAAAAAAAGTTTTGTTAATTAAAACTTCGAAAAGCTTTCACATATTTTGAATAATGTGCATATTCAACTTTTCGTACAACTCTTAGTTTGCTTCATTTGGAATGCTCTTAACGTTTCATCTTCAAATGGGTTACAACAACCGGAGTTTTACTTTAAGACAATCATATTTCGTCACGTGACACTTAGAGATATCATCTCGAGGCAAAAAAAAGACTGCATCCCATGATAATATATTGTCCTGTAATTCTATGAGAAAGAGTTTATTCACTAAATAAAAGTATTGTTAATAAAAAAAAAAATTAAACGTCTACAGTGTTTGCTTTGACTATATCTTTTCTCTCTCGTTTTTCAAATTAAAAATTTGAACTGTAAATGTCAACTCTGAAAAAGTAGTACAATTCCGTATCTAAATATAAACCGCATCAACAATAAAAGTTAAAAAAGTTTACTAAAAAATTTTTTAAACAAACAAGATGTTTCATTTTAAATTTGGAAAGCGAAGAAATTCGTTTAGTTTTGAAAAATGGTGATTCTCACCGATGGATGATCTTTTACGTTTTGAAGTTGTTTATTTTGAGCTCCCCCCGTTGGGGTTCCTCGGTCCCCACTGGCGACGACACCAGCCCCTGCGGCGCCCGCGGCAGTTCCGGCTCCGCCGGCTGCGCTGCTACCACCGGCGGGGCCTCCACTTCCACTCGCAGGAGATTTGCTACCTGGGCTTCCTGTGGTCCTGTAATGCAAAAACAACATTGTTTCATTTGTTTCTTCATTACTTTTTTCTCAAGTAAAACAATAATGCTTAAAAAAATATGAATTTTGAAATGGTTTTGAAACTTATCAGTGCTTTTTTAAATGAACATGAAAACCATTTTATACAGAGGATAAATGATCATTTTGTCATAACAAAATGTTGGTTGATGACACATTCGCACTAGTCGTCGTGTTATCAGTGCTTTATGCCAAACATTTTGTAACAATAATCAACATCAACGAAAATTGATCGTTCATTACGTCACGAAGTGAATATTTATTGATGATTTTGTACAAAAAGAGATGCTGTTTTCATCCACTGTCTCGACCAGTTTCGTCCCAACTCGTATTTTATGAACCAACGCATAACGATAAATTTTTGCATCAACAAATCTTCATTATAACGACAAGCTCGTTTCCGCCCATTATTGGTACGGTACGATATTTCAAAAAACTTCTAACAAAACGATGTTTATTTTTATCTTCGCCAAAATAAAAGACAGTCGTTGGAATTTGCTTCGATAAATACTAATGAAGACACAGCTTTTTCTGGTCTACAAGACAGATTTCCTTGTGAATATACAAATCAAAAAAAAATCACACTGAAATTCAAACAAGGACAGATTTTTATTGTTCGTTTCATCTGCAATGGTCTTGTTCATTTCATTTTTTTCACAATGACATTAAAAAAGGCAATGTTTTAGCGAAAAACAAAATCTGAAAAACAATGAAACAATAAAACTAAGCAAACAGTCAAGATAACATTTTGTCTATGGAAAATTTTTTTGTTTCTAAGAGGGTTGTAGAAAGTCGTATTGTTTACGGATACGACAGTCTTCCCAACGCTGATAACGGACGTCCATTATGCCCCTGAACCGCTACTATTTGGTCTCATCAAGAGGATTGTTAAGGAAAATGTGTATCATTCGTTTTTGTACCTTTTATCTCAATCAATTTTTCTCCAGCCTTACGACAACAATTACAGCATAATTACGCCCTTGTTGTTTATTTTATGAGAGCCAGTTGTTTGAGATAACAAAGGTAGCGAACGATCATGTGGTTCCATTCTTTATTTAAACACGAAACCTCAGCGTGGTTAAACTTCGAAACCTGCATTAAGCTGTGTGTTAATTCTGAATGGCACTTGTTATCTAAGGAAACATAGAGAAACATCAATTTTTGTTTATCTTAGTTCCCTTGAAACAAACACTTGTTTTCTGTATTTCTTATTTTCATTCTAAAATGTACAGGAATAGAGAATGATAATAATTTGTAGAGGTTAATAATTACATCCATCCTAGCTACTTTTGTAGATTCAAAATTTGGTACGAATTAATTTACAGAAGCTACTTTGATGATCATAATTATGACGTTGGAATCATGAAACATGTACGAATTAAACGTCACATCTTTCTAATGAGATAATTATGTTGGAGTGAATCAAACTTTTACTGGAGTGTTTGGAAACGCTATGCTGATCGCACATTTCGTCTGACCAGCCGAAATTTCGCGGGAAAATTCAATGATGATAACAAATACTAACGTAAGACTACACAATCCTGTTAAAACCAGAAAGTTATAGTTCAAATTACTTTTGAACGGATTGTAGTATGTGAAATTGAAGTAAAACCATTACGCGATGTACACTAAGATTCACATGTCATGCAATAATTAACAGTCGCTGTGGAATTCCTTTTGATAATTAACGACGAATACCAAATTCTACAGTGGTTTTGAAATATGACGGCATTATGAGATTTCAGACGTTTCGCAAGGTCAAGTCAAACGAATCAAGATTGTACGACGAAATAAAAAAAAGTGATTTTTAGTTTATCTTTACCAGTAAGATCAGAAAAAAAACCAAAAATTAGTGGGTGTCTAATACACCTTGACCTAAAAGTGTCCCAATCTTTTGGAACACCAAAAAGAACGGATGACAGTCAAACATAAATAATGTTTGATTAAATTTCGATCGAAATGTGAAATTTTATTCTAATCAGAAGCGACCAAATATTTTAGCGCCTGTTACAGATACCAGACTATATATAAGATGATGATCGGACTGAATTTTGATTTGTACTTTACTAGGCCGTGACCTTGTTTCGCTTTCAATGTCACCACATTGGTCGCGATTCGGACAAAGCATTTTATCTGTCACTTGAAAAAACAATTTAAAATGGAGTGACAAAAGTTAACATGGTTTCTCAACTATATTGCAAATTCCAGTCCGGTTCAAAGAACGTAAACTAGATCTAAAATTCAACTTCGCCGGTCGCACGATTACTTGTGCTTATAAAACGTGCAAAGTTCTAAAAATAGAACTTTGCAAGTCTAAGCAACATCACAGGCTAACAACATTTTGCACGGATAATAGTTTAAAAATATGTTATCTAAATCAAGTTAGATTTCCTTCAGTAAAAAAGACCACGAGGGCTCGTTCTAATAAAAGCATTTCGTTGTTAAAAAAAATGAAATTTTTTATTTGTCAGCAATGCTTCAGGCCAGGACGACACCACAACATAAATCTAAACATAGATCAGCAACTACAAACTGATAAATTTACTATAGCATCAATGACAACTTATAGTCACCGATTTGGCATTGTTTTTTTATGTGATTGATGTATTGTGATTCTGAATTGTTTAGTGAAAAGCTACCCCTGCAACGCCGATGTGTTTCGAGGCGAATATTTGTGATGGTGATTTTTTGTTTGATTTTTAGTTGCCTCGTTTTTGTATACTTACTCTAATTGCGCCCTGTTGTAGTAGAATATTCCGTGTGATTCAAGCGTAGCATGAAACATAGAATAGATTTGTTTATGAATAAAAACTGTCGAAACTGGCGCGGCAACAATGTGCGACTTTTGGATCGTTCAAAAATCAGCCCCGTGTTCTTGTTGTCACAGCCAATAAAATGCTGTTGCATCATTCTTCTGCTAATCATCATGCCCTAGATCAAACTTAGTGTGTTTGAATTTGTCATGCTATCTATCTTGGAAAGGGTTACGTCACCATTGGATTCTGTGCGGCGAAAGAAGTACTCTTTTGCAAAAACAAAAAAGTTCATCTGCGATTCTATCCAATTTAAAACATCATTTTTATTGGTGGCTAAAATAAAACTAAAAAATATTGACATCGATGTACGTATGTTGAACTTTGTGTTGTATCATGAAGATAATATTTTATTTAAGGTAAAAATATAACTAGGTTCCTGGAAGGCAGTTTATTTATAACGTTCTTCTAATCTCATCATACTTCAATTATTTGAAACGTCAATTACAACGTTGTTAACATCAATTATAACATTGCGATTTGAAAAGAATTATTTCAATATTTTTAGTATTGTCAGGTTGAAAAATTGATTGAAAATAATGTACGCAAACTTTTTGATAACCTAAAAAAACGTAAAAAATTAGAGAATAATTGGCTTAATCTGAAATCGATATTTGGCGATCATGCCAGAAACAGTAGTTGTGTTTGAAAAATTAATAAAGTTCTTGTAAATTAATAAAATATTTTTGGCATTTCTGCCGGAACCAGGCAGTAATTGTTTCTAATTTAGTCGTTTACTTTTTGCCTCGATCCTGCTAGATCGGCGTGTCATAAGCAACAGCTACTCAATTCGATCTGACAAAACAATTTTTTCGCGTTGAATTTGGTTTGGCTTAACTTCAGAAACAGTTGGAAGAGTCGGCTTTTCTGCATTTTGAGCGTTTTATGATCAGTTGTCGGGGATGCGCATAAATCATCGTTTTTATCATCAGGGAAGATAGAATAATGCATCGAGTGGGGCATGTACATTGGCAATCGCTTAATACCCAACTCTATTGGCATTCCAGTGGAAAGCATAAATTTTGTAAAGCTGAAAACTCTTGACAAAATTGTTTTTCTATCAGGCTCAATTTCAGATCAGTTTAATTGTTCATGCTGTGGCAAAATTATACGCTCAGGTTGGCAATAAAAAATTATAGCAAAAGTTGACAGAAGCTGCGATTCTTCGACAGCAAGTGCAACAAAAATTGTTCAGGCTGAAATAGCTCAAAACTAAACTGGTTAAGAAGCTTTATTTTCGAGACCAGTTAAGTTTATTTTTCAAATGCAGAATAGTTACTAAATAGCGAATCAGCATAAAGCTTATGGCAAAGCTTTAAGCTAGGATAGCAAATAGTCTTTTTAAGGTAAAAATAGTTGGTGCTTAGATAAAAATTCAAATGTTAAAAATTTGTATACAATTTATAATTGCAAAACTCTTCTATTGAAAGAAAAAAAAACCTAATTAGTTATTCAGTTTATGTAACGTATTTGAACATGTGAATTCTGTTCCGCTGTTAACGTAGTTACACAAATGCGTTTGAAACGGACTGTTTCGTATCTACCAACATACGTCGAGCTGCCAGACGAAGTAGAACCTGTTAATAAAATACATTAAACATGCAGTCATCACGAATGGTCGCTTACAATCCTCCCTTAATCTTGAGCGACTGATGCGCAACAGTATTTCGTAGATTTGACTTTCCAGAAGTGGAAACAGTCAACTCTGAAACTGTTACATAACGACCTTCCCAAGCCGGTGAAAAATTGGCCTAGCTTAGCAATAAAAAATTGAAACATTCATACGTCTGGCTTCATTCATTTTTCAACTTCATAAATTTGAGATTCTTAAAATATTGTTTTTTATGAATCAACAGATAGGACTTATCGAGGATACAAAACCTAATGTCTCTTATTCATTGAAAAAGCGTCTTCCTTGGACGCAATTTTTGTTTACTCCAGTTTTTGCACTTTCTTTTTGTTCTCCCATTTATATTTGTTCACTCGGTACAAGTCGGAATTTCCCAAATGAAACTCATGTAATACTAAGAAACGTCTTATACAATTTTGCGAGCTCTTCTTCCCAGTTTCGTTTGTTATAAGATAAAACTTTTTCTTCTGTGCGACTGTGTAGTGTTAAAAAAAATCTATTGTGATGAAAATAGGACATACCACGATGCCACATTTTCTTGTGTTGTTAAACTTCTTAATTTTAGTTAGCGGATCGCCCAATTGATAAGATGCAAAATCCAATTTACTATTCTTTTCAAAATTCAATCATTTTGTGTTTCATAAAATAATGATTTTTTGCGAATTAAATATCAGAAAAATGCATTAAAATTTATTCTCTTTTTCATTTGGAAGGATAATCCAGGTACTGTGACATCACCTTTTAATGATTTCACCTCATTATTCATTACGGCTATAGAGTTTGACCACATTTCAGTTTAGGACGTGAAAGCTTCACTTTTGGTCTACTAATTGTGTTGCGAGTAATAGTTTTTATTCAAACGGTCCAGATAATCTGCCGTTGCGACAAAATCAAACGAGATTCAGAGAAAATTTTTTACGTCGAATAATTAACGTTTGACTGTGGTGAAAAAAGTGCGCACGTCAACGTGAGGAAAAAGAGCGCGCAAACAAAAAGAAAATCAAAGGATATTGATCTCTGTGCTCGGTGCATATAAAACCACTCGACAATCTAAAAATACACAACAAAAGGAAAGCCGTGAAAGTGATCAATCAGATCGCATTGATTCGATAATAAAGCATCGCAATCCTTCAATTACTAAAGCGAATAATCACTGTTGAATTTAGGTTGAGCAGTTTGGGCGCTTCACAATCACGATCACTACTTTCTAAGACTTGATATAATTTACCCGAAAAATCCAGATTGGTTTAATGCATTCCGCTTCTTCTATTCAATTGAATTGATTTTAACCGAAAACATTATCTGCAGGTGAGATATAATACTTGACATCAAAGAAAATTTCATACGACATCTTGTAACACGATAAGATGTAATTTTATTAAGTGAATGCTTTCCGGCTCACGTGTGTACTTATCAATGGCCCTTTACTCATCCTTATCCCTGCGGTAATCTTTCTCAGTCTTGTCTAATTTGCGAAGCGTAACATTTCAGTGCATTTCATTCAGTTAATGCTGCCGGGTATAATGCCTGAAGTGGGAATCGTCTTGCCATATAGTAATGTTACAGTGCGCCTGAAGAACGTGCAAAGTGTTTTGTTACTGTTCGTACCGCCTGTTCAAAGTATATTGCTAAACTCCTACCTGATGCTACACAGACTCTTAACGGCGGGTGAATATTTTATTGTAATCTAATCTTTGTTCGCTACGAGTATTGATTTTATCTTTGAAACATCAAAGAATTTCAAACTTGCTAATTCCTTTTGCTAATTTTAGTCACTTGGAGCTTATCTCAATCACGAAATTAACCAATTTTGCGATGATTCTGCATGTCATAAATAATTCATATTTTGTAGGCTTATAAGATATGTTTACAAATTTTTATTATTACCTGACTGTATAATATTCGAAGAACGCAACAAGTATTTCCAAGGATCTGGTCACGGCAGCCCACATACTCTTGTCGTCAGATTCACTTCGTGATTTGTGAGTAACATTAACTCACATATCGCAGACGACAGTCCGAAGTTGTTCGCTTATATTTAAATTCATGTGCGTAACTAACGTGTTCTTGAGCAGCATAAGATGATTGTATCATTTTTTAACACTGTTTGACAGTGAGATTCGGGTACTCTTAGAGTGCAAGCTAAAAAATAGGAATGACTTTCAATTTTTTCCTCAAATGCAACGATTTTTCCAAATTTAACCAGCGTGCGCACACGTTACAATCAAAATTCGGATTAAAAATTAAACCGGATTTCTTTCTTACAATTTTGTTAATTTTTCGTGTAGGAAAGTAAAGCTTTTTTTCTAATTAGCTACTAATTGTTTAAGTCTAGCTCAATTAACGAACAGAACTTCTGTTTTCATTGAGATAATTTGCGAAATCATACTAAGTTAATAAAAACAGTTGAAGAGATCTTAATCGGGAAAACACAGAATCGTATCTAAACAATAATCGAAGAAGGTCACTTACTAAAAACTAGAATAGCTTTCTATTTTTTCAACGAGTGAATTCGTTCTTAATAAGTAAATTTGAAAAGTAAGTCCACAATTTGATTATTTCGATGTCGAAAGATTAATTTTGTTGATGATACTCGAAATAATGCTCGGACGAGGATAGCGCTTTTCCAAGTGTAATGGCCGTCCTACGTTATAGCGCGGTCGTTGTACAAATTTGGTGCCGCCACGGCCCCAAACGTAGGACGTCGGCGGTCCCAAGCTTTGTGGTGCCAACAACGTGGCGCGACCGTCGCACATTTTTGTGCGTAACTGTCATAACTTTTTAGTGCCGCGGCGGCCCCAATTCGTAGTGCGACAATCGCTCCAGCGTTTGAGGTTAGGGTCGCACCTTGAAGTGTAACGGTCGCTCCGAAATTTTTCCATGTATAGTATTCTTTGAATTATATTATGTTTGTTTGTTTCAGTATTTAGAGACGGCTCAAACCATTATAATTGGTACATTAAAAATATCAAAAAGAGTTTTTTACTGCAGTAATTTGCATTTATATTCGACAATTTCTGAAATAATAGCCTGTATGAAATGTAAATCTTCGAGATTCCCTGAAGCCTATCGCTTGCAGTGCCACAGCGGCCGGAGTTGGAGTCATTGCGCATAACCGTTATTGTGCGAATTTTGCTGCAGTCAGAAGAGGAAGACAACGACGAGTTAAGCTTTGTGGAACTACCGCACGCGGATAAACTGTTCTGGCAAGTTAAAGTATAACGGTTACCCGCAAGCAGGGCTACTACCGTGGCCCAAAAATGTTATTGGTTTTCAGCCGTATGTTCAGGAATGTTCGAACAGCCCTAACCTTTTTCTGTTTTGACTTGATTCCAGAAATACCATGCTGCTTAGTTACATCGGCGGCAACCACGGAGAAGTCATAGGTTGTCACACAAAAATTACGACTTCGTTACTCGTGCTATGGCATGTACACTTGAGTATTCAAGTTATTTTATCCTCAAAAAAGCGTTCAGATGTGTTCGAATCATTTATCGCAATATTTTTCGAGCAGCACTAGTAATTCAAACAGTTTTGAATCGCGCCAGAATCAAGAGGATCTTAATTCATACGAGAAGAAGAAAGAGGAAGCTGAAATTCTGTTCAACCTACCACTAAGTATTATCTAGGAGATACCTATTTGGAGTTACCAGATAGGTTATTATTGCTAGACGGCTTCACATTGACGGCCACCTGTATTCTTACAGCGGAGAGAAAAAAGGTAGAGTTAACTGGAAATGTAAAAAATCCCTAGAGTGTAAGGCTCGTGCAGTAACGAGAGCACAACGTCGACCAAAAGTGTACCGAGTTAGGTGAAAAATGATCAGCGAGGTAAAAATCAATGACATTAATGACATTAAGTCTGAACGCTTGAATCCTCATCATTCCTACCTTTATTAATGAAGAGTATTTCAACTTCATTACGTAGTAACATGCTGACGTTCGAGGTGCGTGATTTGATTTAATTGTTGCGATCGTCTTTACTTGTTGTTATGAGTTTATTGATTTAAGTTGAACATTTTAAACTGTCTGCACCCTCGAAATTTCAGAGATTTGTGACGTGTTTTGATAATAAAAGTTGCTAGTAGGTCCTTTTTTATAATCCAGTTCCATTAATTGTGTCTCGTGAAACAAATCGTGTTGAAGACTGGGATTTGACTTTTCGGGAACGAATTTTAATGGTGCGGTTGTCAATAGTCAATCCGATGTCAAGTCCATTTTTGATGTTTTCCTTTCAGGGTATTTTCGGACCTTGTAATAAATGAGATGTGTGACGTTTTTTAGAATAAAGATTACGAATCTTTATCATAAGAGAAGTTTTACTGTGTATTGCGGTTCGCAACAATATCATATTCTATTCTATGGATCATTATAGTATACGTTATTTGCAAGAATAACTGGGTAGAATGAAAAGGTAATATTAGAAATTCTTTTTATATGCAGAATAGAATTTTATGTTAACAGGTCTTCGAATACGCAGAAAAATTGTTGAAAAATTATTTAAAAGAGTGAAATATTAATATTTAATTTTAAAACTTTGCCATTATACGTTAAATTATAGTAGTAAGACAAAGAACTTGCGTAATTTGGGTTATAGAACGCCATTCAAATCCCTCAGATGGGACACAAACTAGTAAAATCGATGGTTAGTAGGTAGGGATGGCTGGCTGAGCCACTACATATAGTGATTTCAGTCGCCCGGCTAGCTCAGTCGGTAGAGCATGAGACTCTTAATCTCAGGGTCGTGGGTTCGAGCCCCACGTTGGGCGGAATTTTTTACATTTTGTATCAAAATTATTATTTAAACATTACTGGGAGGTTAACGTTCATTCCTTTCGATATTACTACTACTTTCTCACGTATTTGAAGATTTAAACTGTAGCTGATAGTTTCAGTGACGAGAAATGGTAAAGTTCTCTTCAAAATTTACTGAGCTGGCAAGTTCAGGTTTGTTCTTATCTTTTTTAAGGTGATTGTTGCATAGCTTCACTTTTCAAACTTTTTGAACATTGTTAAAATTTGGAAACGATAATATTTTTTATAAATCGAGATATCCAATTTCAAATTCACCCCGAAATGCATGGCTTGTATATCTATGTCTATTGGCTTCGTTGATTCATAAATTAAATATCTCAATTTCCATTAACAAGAAACACTTTAAATGTTGCCTACGTATGAATAATATGAAAACGGAACAAATATTAAAGTTTGATCAAAATTTGACAATTCTTTTCAACGCATCAACCACCTTAATGTCCAACATTCGGCTTTTGATCGCACGGTATAGCTTTGCAAATCGTTGTTCTGAAGGCAATTGAACATTGTAAGTTACATTTTCTGCTCAATTTCCAGTATGCTTATTTTGGATCAGCATTTCAGAAATAAAATCGTTTAACAAGAATGGTGTGCTACAACATAGTACCGTTGAATGCTATTATCATTAAAGTAAGCTCAAATTTGACATTCATGTAGATACTTGATGTTTTGATAGCGTTTCTGATACTCTCAGAATATACACTTTATAAGGCTAATCCACAATAAGATGTCACGAAATTTTCTCTTATTATTACGAACCCAAACGAACACATTTCAAGTCAAGGTATTTGCGCATTAAATCCGTAGTTCCTGTGTGTTTATTAGTTTAAATGCCAAGAGAAATTGTTATGAAAGTGAACGATAATCATGTCAAAACATTTCAATTGTCATATAAAGAAAAATATACTTTTTAACTTGCATGACACGTGTATCTGTCTTTATTAAGTTGCTAAAGTTTAAATTAAAGTTCAACGATTCGATTTCTCCACGTGTCCACATATTTTTGGATCTTTTAAATTTTGTTTTTGATGTTTTGCTATTGCTCCAAAAACACCTACGATTATAAATTTGAACAAAAATAAAACCAATGTTTATTATGCGTGACGTGAATTCGTGGAACACTTTCAGTTAAATTTTATTAATTGGTTTGTTTATGTTCCGCATGAATTCCATTAACGATTGCTTGTTTTTCGCATACATCGGCTAATTATCGCAAAAACGAAAGACCATTCATTAAAATTATTGTTAATGCATAATGAACACAAAGGATGGAAATGTCACAGATTTTTTTTTTTAAATTAATGGAACGTGTAATTATGTAAAAAATAAACACAAACAGATTCTCAAACTCAAACCTTTGACAACAAAATTCAACGGAAACTAAATTTGCAGATAATGTTCATAACAATGTAAAAATGTGACATGTATATCATTGCAAATTAGCCATACATGAATTGGCACACGTGAGATAGTAATATCTGTTATGGCTGCATGTATATTGGCTAATTTAGCCAGTTTCGTTCTATGTTAGTTACAGTCGATTAGCATTTCACTGAGCCTCCATTTTTTATCTTATTTCTTAGGCTGTTATTACTGTTGAGCATTGTTACTGTGAACCAATATTGAGAGTTCCGACAGTATTTGCGATAAAATTCTATCACTGCAGCTTACGCTAGAATTTAATTAGTAAAGGAAAAGTTTCAAGTACGGGTATTACATTACCTTCGGAACGCGTAAAAAAATTTTAAGTGAAACTAGAAGAATGAATAATTTACGGATTTTCAAAATTGAATATTTAACAAAAGCTGTTGTGAATACTTTACGTTTACGAAAATGAATTATCTTTGAGCATATTGTACACCACTACTACTACGTGAAATTCTGCGAATACTCGAACCATAACAATATCGTTTATCCTCAAGCCAAATTGTTTTTTACCTACATGCACAAACATCCTTTACTGTTATATTGAGAATCGTTTACGTAACTGAAAGTAAGTAATTTGTTTGTTTCACGAAATTTTTAGTTGACATTCGAAATAAGCACAAAATTTATTTTCGTCTGAATTATTGTTAACTTATTCGTATACTCTGAAAATAATGATGAGATTTGCATTTCAAAGTTTTATCAAAAATGTTTTAAGCATAACGTATAATTATAACAATATAAGTACAATTAGTTTTTTGCATTTTTCAGAATAGCTCGCATTTCCTACTAATTCAAATAATTCATTCACCGTAAAAAATTCAACAACTCTTACTAGTACGACGTTTTTATTTGAATTTTTCGACGTTTATTCAACTAAATATTATTATGACAATATCGTATTCTTAGCTCAGATGAAATTTTAAATTGACAGTTATAATTCAATGGATTTCCATTTCTCTTTTTTCCTCAAGACCCGCGCTCAAAATTCACTAATATTCAAATAATATGCGCTTCGTTTTCTACCCGAGGACAGTGAAAGAATTAACTTTTTTCTACCACAATAAATAATAAAAAAGAAACTGTTAACGTGTTGACACGACGTGAGCATTTGAGAATATTTGCCTCAAACCAACATGGTGGATCTAGATTTGATCACTTCGTAGCCTGACAAAATTTTTGTGACTTTTGTCAGGCGAGTTCCTTTTTTCAGTGAAATTCAAACGCGAATAATATTTTTGACTTTAAATCAAAAACTTGTTTGCATATGTTAACTCAAATCAAACACTGCTTCTGGTATTATGTTTTTGACTGTCTTTGAAAGACAAATGAAAATTATCATTTGAAAATCTCAAAAACTGAGAGGAGCTGACTTCGAGCTTGGAAAACTAGTACGAACATAAAGATTGAATAGTTTAACAGTAATGAAATGAATAATTTCATTGTGCAAAAATGTGTTTTAAAACCCATCATTATTCCTTCCTATTTCCGCAGTATAAAGTGCTCTGTTTGTAATGCAAATTCTTTTGCATGTTTTAGACGTTTTATTTAAAAAATTGCGTCTTATCTCATGACGTGGATTGCTTTAAACAAATGAACAATTTGCATGTCTGTCAATTACATCGAGACGAAATTTACTTGTTATTTTTTAAAAATAAAAACAGGCTAAAATAACGGAAAATTATTTACCCTGCGTATGAACGCATCAGTTCATACACCAGTTGACAAGCACACAAAAGTTATATTTCATCATGTCAGTTTCGATGTACTGACTTTAACTTAATTATCGACATTTCAACAATGTTTGCAGAATATTTCAATTCAGAATATCAGACCAATGAAAGATCAATATTTACAGCATTTTCGGTATTCCAATACTGCCATTTATAGTTATTCTTCGATAAGTAAGAAAAGAAATAGATTTTAGTTTAAAATTTGAAAATGAATGAAATTTAGCTCAAAAGAAGCGTACAATGTAATTCTAGGAGTTTGAAAAAACGACTCACTTATGAAATTCAGAAAATTCATTGATCACCATACAAAATTCAGTTACATTTTTCTGATTATTAGTTTCAAAGTTAAAGTTAACTGCTTTTTTTTCTCACGACCATACAAATATAGCTGGCGTCGAGACTCCGCCTCGATATAAACATCCATTTTGCCAAAGTAGCTAATGCAACTGGTGTTTCTTAGTGTAATAAAAAAAGTAACATTTTTTCATCGTAAATGGAAAACAAGCCACTCAACAGTCATAGAGTTTAATTTTGAAAAGTCGAATCGAGTACCCGATCCTCTTCACAGCCTCATAAAAACAAGTTAACCGTTGTCATAAGAATTTTCCGTGGTTCGTGAATTTTATGTCACCCTCTTTTTTCAATCCTCAAAATGGCAAGATAACTTTAAAAGATCAAAAAACACTTTACATACTCAATAAAATATCGTTTTTTCTATAATGAAAAAACTCTTCTAACTTTTGCGAGCGATTTTTTCAGAAAAATATTATTTCTGTCGAAAAAATTTCATCACTCTTTTTGTGTACATTTTTTATAGCTTCTAAATGCACTTTTTATTATGCTGTGAAAAAAAATATGCGAAGTTCATTAATCTTCATTACGTAATTAAAAATACTGTTTTGCGTGCAAACTTAATAGAATAATCAATGAAATCGTGTGGCATAGGAGCGTTTTTCTCGTTGTATAACATCGTTAGGAAAATAGAACTATTCATTTCATATCTTGAAATATCTTAACTGTGAGTACTCAAGCATTTTCATACTCCAATAAATCAAAAAGTCAGTATAAATAAAACTTACAATTTAATTTAATCTCAAATAATTTTCTTTTCATCCTAAAATTAGTTGCACGCGGTATATTTTGTTGTCAACAACAATATAGTTGATCCAATAAACTGATTACACTCAATAACAATGTAAGTCGTAAAAGCAAAAATATTAAAAATAGCAGCACGAGGAGTGATCGACCATAACGTTGTCACGTAACATGGACTTGAACTCACGACCAGTCGAACTGATTAAGTATCTCTCAATTACAACCCTACCGAATTAACTTTTACGTAAGAAACTTACTAACGTAAAATGAATTGTTCTGGTTAATAAACCAAAAATTTAGTTGAATTGAAGCCGAACCGAAAGTGGCGTGTCTGGATTGGAAGACGCAAGAGCCAACGAAAAGGCAGCGATTAAAAATGAAAAGCGTCGCCACTCGAAACAAAAGCAGTCACAAAATCGATGCTCACTAGCAGCATCTTTGTGAGCTTGAAATTGTTGGCGATGAGAAAGAAAGAATTGATTGGTCCTCGAGATGAGCGCGAATGGACCGCGCCGATATCAATACACGTTACTCCAGCTACAAAATAAGATGGTACAAACTTGAGGATAATCAACGCATCGATCGGTTGGCGTAACAGGTGAGAATCAAACTTTAACAGTGCGGAAGATGGCACAATATTTTTTTCTTAATTTCGTCAACAGAAAGTTGTGCACCCCTTTGAAACTATTCACAGATCGAATAAGTGCCGATTCTTGAAATTTAATTACAAATCCGTTAGATTGAATGTAATTAAAACTCAGATAATTTTTTTAATGAAACGTTTCACTTGGTTGAAAATTTTTTTGAGATGATAGAAGGGAATCCCTAAGGTATGTAAGCGCGCACGCTGTTTATTGGGATAATCTGTTGCATTTGAGGGTGAGAATCGCGCATTCCGATGGTTTTGAGCCCTAGAATGAGCATAGCCGCGTCGTTTTACGCACTGAACTCACGAGACACAAAGGGGTCGGAGGTGGAATTCGCGTGGACCCACTGCCAAGCACTGATTCACTATAACGTTTCTGTCTGACTCAAGCAATGTCACACTACTCACTGAGAGAGACTCCCAAGCTTCGAGCTTCGAGCTCCGGTTCCATTTAGGTGAAAGGATGCTAGCTGGGGGCGCTCGAAGCCCATGAGAGATAGCTGCTGCGCAACAGAGACGCACTACGCGTACAGGGCTGGACGCGGGCTGCGGCACCACAAGCTTTTGCTGCCACGTTTTTACCACCTCCACTCACCTCTTTCGTCAGCTCGAATACCGCCGGGGTGGCGATCACAAAAATGAAACAGTCATCGCTTCGCCATACCGATTATCATTTAGAAGAGTGCTGGTGCTTGCAACTTCTCATGCTCGAGCATTGAGTGATTTGCATTTTCGCTACGGCACATTCTTTTCAAGGAAACAAATTTCGAGGCAGTTTCGAGAGACCGGGACTTTGCCAGACTAACGAGCCTATTTTTTGCGTTCCACAACGTATGTTACTCGTTTCAATGACTTATTCGGTAATGGACATTTGTAGCATGCAGATGGGGATTCTGGTTTTTTTTTCCTTTTTCTTTTTCACGTTCAGGAGTTTTATTGTAATCGCAAAAGTCAAATGAAAATTGATTCTGAGGTATTGCTTCGAGTGAAGTTGCAGTGAAATTAGTTATTTGATAATAATTGTTCGTTGAATATGATACGAAAGTATATAATTGTTTCAAGTTAATGAGAAAATTGTTATTTTCAAAGTGATTTAAATACGATACTTTGAGTTTATAAATTGGAATACAAATCTTTGTGTTAGTTCGCCATCAGTTAAGAAAAAACTCCCCAAGTCGATTTAAAGTTTTATTTTCTTTCTTGTCTTGATTAAAAACAGTAAAAACAGTGGAACCTGTTTTACAGTGAGATCAAAGAGATGTTTAAAATGCAACTTCATCCGTTGCAAAATATGCTCAAAACTTTCAATTATTTTTTACAGTTCTATAGTGGAACTAATCTTTGTTGCTTGTTTTCTTTCTCTATTTCATTTTCAATATTTGTTCACCAAAAATTCGAGCTCAAAATGTCATTTATTTGGAACAAACAATTAATGTTTTTTGGGTAAATTATTTCGTCAGAAGGATTCTCTCGTATTAAATCAGAATTCAATGAAAATCCCTCGCATTAAAATGCGCCATTAACGTATTTGAATACACCAAAGAGATTAGCTTTTTGTATCTCTATTTCACTAACGCTCGGCTTAATATTCAACCAGAAAAGCAAAAAATATACATTTTGCCTGCAATAAAATTATATAAACCCGAGTAGTATTATTGCCATTCTTATATATGCTTGAAAACACAAAAGGCATCGTTTTATCCAGTAAAGTTTTAAAAAACAAACTCAACAAATTCGCGCGAAAATTCCCAAGAAAAAGTCTCTAATGAGATTATCTTCATGCTTTAAAGTGCATAGGTGCGATTTTAAATACATCTCTATAAATTCATCGCGAATTAGGTTGTCGTTAGAGGTTACTTTGCTGGACGCCGAAACCTGTAAATTCAAAAAAAAATCTCTTCCCACCGACCACGTTTGAGTGTAGATCATACAAAACGATAAGATAAAACAGTTCTCGTAAAAGCGTTACTATTTTTTTAAATCAACATGAGTGTAAGTGGAAACCGTTTGAGTTTAATGCACAGCAATGAAATGAAGCAAAGTGATTTCTGTTTCACATAAATTAAACACTTTACTGCTTTATCAACAAACGATTTTGTGAACAATTTGGATTTCACGCAAAGTTTTCTCTACAAAATAATGATTTGTGAATGACCAACTTATGATTTATGGACCAGTGGGTTTGCTAACGGCAGACTATAAATGCCGATCAAAATTTTATCATCCCGCATCTTGTGGTTACTGGGCGCTCTAGCGTTGATAAAAGAAAAAGTAATGGTTGCCTGTATTTTATAGTTTGCGGATAATCCTGACAAAACAAATGACCTCTAATCGTGTACTTCAGTTTTTTTGCACAGATTCTTTTAAGTACCACTTCAAAATCTCATGATAAACCATAAAGTTTATCTATTGTACCGTTTTTCACAATGATTTGATTAGGAAGATTGCACAACTGTTTATAATTTTATTTGCGGAATTTCCAACGAAAACAAGCGGATCGGAAACAAAGTAAACAATGTGAAAACAAACAGTTTCTACAAAAAAAATCGATTAATGATAACAAGCTGTTTACAATGAAACATTTGATCAAATGCGAATAAACAGTGAGTTGATTAAAGTGAGGAAAAACAGTAAAAAAGTTGATACTAAAAAATAATTACTTAGATTAATACACATCGTTCCGATTATTATATTATAGTGTATTTTAATACAAGTGATAATTTTTTAGCACTCATGTTTTTTATAGTCCGTCATTACTTTAATCACATTGTTCGTCCGTTATTAAATTTAATTCAATTCAAGTTACAGATGTTTAATTTCACACTGCTTGTCATTATTTTTCGTTTTCGGATCGATCGTTTCGAACGTTTTACTTTCTTCACTCTATTTATAAATTAAAGTACATAAATTTTCTTCGCTGTTTATTTCAGTCATTACGTGAATTATTCACATTAATGTCGTTTCTTTCTCGTAAAAATGTTTGAATTCAGGTGCTATAGACACTGTATCTAGTAATTGTTCATAAATAAACTATTCCATTCATACAAATTATCTACTGACCGAATTACAATCAGTGCGAAGTATGCAACAGTTGACAATTCGTACAATGACTGACTGAAATATTTAAATAAACCAGTCTAGTCGCCAAAATTTAGATTTGTTCGTCGCATTTGTGTTCGTCAAAATGGAAATCTAATTTGTTTGTCGCAGTCCCTTCCTTTTAACGTTCTATGTACACTCGTCACGATCACCATGACAGCGACATCAACTTTAAGTGCCCAGGAAGTTCCGTCTAGCACCGATGCATAAAGCATGATGTTTTACTTCGGTCAACCTTAACATTACCTATGAAATGATTTGTTTATATTTCTCTATATTCTAGCGCGAGCTAGAAATAACCCGTGAATAAATGATACTGTTTGCTAATAACTTTTTACGAAGGCGAATTAATAAAAGTTCATTCCGTTCGTATCGACTTTTTATGCAAGCTAAATTCATACATTATAAACTAGGGAGAAAACCTGAAAACTCAATTAATAGACAATGCAAAAATTGTTTACTATTTCGAAAAATCGTTAAACAAACGTCGAAAATTGTTTGTAACTGGTAAAAATGGAGTTTGATTTGAATCGGTACAATTCACAAGCGAAACACGTAGCGAGAAACAATACCTCCGCGAACACAGAAGTTTCGGAGCTGAAATTTCGCTCGCAGAATGGCAGAACAACAATGCGAACCATCGACAAAGTCAAGTTAACCACCGTATCTATGGGTTGCGCTGTAATGCGTCGCATCAGAAATAGCCCATCTCTCTCCATGTTCCTTTGTTTACGACTTTGATGCATTAGCGCCATCTTACTTGTCGGCGAAACACTTGCGCTCAAACCAGCTTTGCTGGCTCGTATAAATCATTGCAAGAACGACGCGCTTTTTTATCACCCGAGATATATTTCATTTCGGTCAATAAATTTTGCACCCAAATCACTTAAATGTTGACAATGTGCTGGTTTTCGGAAAACCAAACATTACGACTGAAAAATTCATTATTGAAAAAACGCCCGAGTCGTTTGATATAGAAAAATTTTTTAAATTGCATGAAAACAAATTAGCCTTAATTTGTCGACGAGTTTTTTTGATCGATGAAACGGTTGAGAGGAAGTTGGTCGCGCAAAATGAGCAGTTGCGCGAATTCGCGTTACGACAGCCTAAAAACTTGTTCAGATCGAAGAAACAGCTTGAGGAACAGAAACGACGTCACAGGCCGACATACCTATAGTCGCTCCTAAAGAGGATGTCTCGTATAGCGTGAAATGAACGCTCGATTATCGATTGCATACATGTTCGCAAAGTGTTTGTAATCGCTGCGAGGCATTATTTCATTCGAGCTATTCAGCCAATTTTTATCAACTCTTAATAAAAAAAACCGGTGTCCTTTATTAACCAATTAGAAAGTTGAGAAAGTTGCAATCAATAGCGCGGAATAGGTCCGAGGTCTATTGGCCCGACGTTAATTGAAATTCGTCGATATCGTTTTCACTTAATTCTGAATGCATTCCGCGCCGATGAAAACAGCGTTCCAGACCTTGGTCCAAAAAGTTTAATTCACTTATATGAAAATGTTGAGCAAGAAGATTCGACCAAATTGATGGACGTTGGGTCGAACTTGTAAATTCGTCTCAGCGTTTTTGTACTTCGTGTTATTTTTTTTTACGGAGCACCAAAATTGGTCTCAACTTCTTCTTCCGTCGGATTTTCGTCGATAACAATGTCTTTGTAATTGTGTCCAATTCAAACTTAAGAATAATTGCGAGATTTAAATTTCGGTACTCATCAAGGGAGCGAATAAAGTTCGTCATCAAAACCAAAATGAACTTGTCATCGGAGCGATTTGTTTGGAACAAAAAAGAAAAGTCGTCGGCGCAATTTTGCTCTCGAATAATCTCTCCCTCGGAAACTATTTTCTCGAGAAATTCTTTTAGCAAAACAGCAAGAATTTTGAACAGGAAAGTGCATCTAATTGTTCGCTGGCCTACATTCAGACGCCGGCATTCGGCGTTCTTCACGCATGGACTTTCATTCTCATCGTAATTATGACTACGAGCATCACTCGTCCGACCAGTCGAAATCTCGCTTGCTTCAAAATTGCTTCGCTTAGGGTAGTCGTGAAATTCAAACGAGAATTTCCGCAAGTGGACCGTTGGTAAAAAATTGTCCATCAAATTTCCACCTGACCTTTTGCCTGCGGCGAATAATAAATAAAACGTATTTTGGTTGATTGATTTTTGCATTATTTTTAGACTCGGATCTGCAAAAAGACCGGAAAAAAAGTGAGAGCAATTTCTTTTATCGTTTGACGAGTGATACTTTCGTGGAATCAAATAATTAACAGCTCGCGATGACTGCAGTTGTTTCTTAAACAAAAGCCATTAAACTATAGTGATCGAATTAACTCTCGGCTCGAATGCCAGACCAAAAAATCGATCTCAGCAATAAGGCGAAGATATAATCGCAGCTCAAAGCTCAACGTAATAACACCAACCGGAACTCTTTTGTGTACCAAAGCATTAAGCGTTAATTTTGGTTTATAATTTTGTTCAACTAATTTAACTCTGATCTCGGTCAATTTTACGGCATACATGATTCATCGGTCAGGCTTCATTCATATTAATCCTGAACCGATTCTATAGTTGCTGGCTGCGCGAATCGACTCACTTTTTGGAGGATTATCTAAATGCTAACGAGGCACCATTATTTTGTCTCTTCCACGCACACAAAACAGAGCCATTGTTTTTAAAAGCAAAAACCATTTTTGTTCCAAACTTTTTTTCGCGCTCTTGGTTTTCGTATCCTTCCAAAGGACGAAATAATGAGATGTTAAAACACCTTTCACACCTAAAATTTTATCCTACTTTGTTCGGTTATTAATTCGAATTCGCTCAGTTTTTTAAGTCTTAGTTCTAGAGAAAATATAAATAATAAGCAGAATTTTTGGTAAAAAGGATATAATAAATTAAAAAAAGGTCCTATGAGAGTCCTATAGACAAAGCATTTGAGTGAAAACTGCTGCAAAGTAGTTGTAGTGGAAAGTAGAAATCCTATCATCTAGAAAGGTCACAAGTCATCCCCAAAAAAATAGTTCAAAGCTGTAAATAGCTATAGAGGATGCAAGATTTGGTTGATTAGTTCAGATGCAGGTTTGTGCTGTCATCTAAAACGATGCGCTAGTCGCCATACTGTGGTTCGGTGAAAAAAGTGAATGCATAATTTTATTCCTGCTGAATAAAACTTCATTTTCATTTTCTCTGACCAAAAAAAAAAACAAGTTTCAATTGTCTTCAAATGAATTTTCTCAGCGGAATATTGTGCATTTCAGTGACAGCTGCGGACCACCCAATCGTACAATCGTCAAACCCATTTTCCAGTTCGACAAAGAATGTCAAAAGGCAAAAATTATTGAAAAATCGTTCCTGAGAAAAAGCTGTGGAAAAAATATTGGTTCAGCATTCACAGACATAAGCGTAAAGTTGTTAGTTCATTTGTTGTCATGAAAATTCTCGCCCATCGTACGTGCATGAGAACCTAGTGTTATCAAAACTATGTGACCATTCTTATGCAAGTTGCTTAGAAGCGATAAGGCAAAAAAAGAGTATCGTGCAGGTAAAGTACCTTTTTTCTTCGATAGCTGGTGTTACTGGTCTGAAAAATCGAAAAATATATCAGCTTCTTGAATCATTCTATAAGATGTTTTTAATATTATTGTGCATCTACGTCGGGGACGTGCATCGTTATCGCTTTTGACCTTCGTTCTTTGTCTCCTTTATACTGTCATCTTTCATCGTGGTTTACACGTAGATAAGACAACTTTCAAACAACATATCGTATTATATGCTCAGTCAGAATATATTAGAAACGTCTATAGTTACACTATTATGATACAAATTATAATTGAATAAAATTCTTGCTTGGAAATATCAAAAAAAAAGTCCTCCCAAATTGTCAATATCACATTGTTCGAAATCACCGACTGTGATTAAGTCGTGACAAAATGTGACTTTTCCAAGTCGTTCAACACGGAAAATTCTGTAAAAGTAGAATTCCCTCGTCCAAATGACTTTCTTAAACGACATTATAAACAAATTTCTACTGGTCGCCTTCTAAGATTTTCTTAATTATGCATTGAACAGAAAATTCAACGCACAAAACGACTTGGAAATGAAATCTATTGACATTTCCATTACGCTCCTTTGCAATACAGTTAAAAACAAATTTTAATTTTCTTCTAATACATTTCTCGAGCACATGACTTCCTTACATTACAGTCATTAACTGTAACTCAATCGAGTCGTTTTCTTTGAGCAGTACCGAAGACTTATTTTGCATCTTGAAACGAAATTTCACAAGTTACCGGAAATTAGCCGTGAAGTTTTTCACGTTAAGTACAACGTTAAAAGGTTTTAAAACTTTACTGCATCTTGCTTTGACGCAAGATAAAACTTGCGTTCAACTTCGTTTTTGTCTCCTCAGTACGTCTCAAATTTAGAAATAAAAAACAACAAGAAACTTTTGCAAGATAAAAAAAAGAACGTTTCGAATCGAATGAATCATTTTTTACTAGTTCAGCGGTGAATTCTATCAAACAAAATTGTTTATTTATGGGTGTATAAAAACGAAAAAGTATAAATTTAAGCTCGGTCGGAATCATTTCTGATGTCAGTAATATTTTATAAAAACAATGATAACTCTCAATTTGCTAGCATCTGGCTTTGTTTATCGATATGACGATATCATGAGCTGCAATTATTGCCAACAAATGGCGTAGCTGATAATAAATATAGGCTTCAAATTTATAAGCACTTATCCATTCATCTCCAAAACTTGGCACGTGTGTCCACTTGTAAAACCATTACTCAATGTTGCCCTCTTGTTTTCTTCGCTAACGATGCCAATTATGGATCGAATTATTACCCTTCAAAAAAATTCAACAAAAACTAATCGAATTATCGTAAAAAAACGCCATTTTGGAACTTATTCAGCGATAAATTTTATTGCCATTCTTTCAAGATAAAAACGTCCAGTTTTTTTAATTATTCATTCAAATTTTCGCTGGAAATGACAATTTATTTTATTTATTTATTTATTCTATAGTAATATATAACTTTATAACTTTGAAAACAATCTAAATAGTTCAAAAATTAATCAGAATTTATATTGTTCATCAATTAAAAATCATTTCATCATGTTTAAATGTATTTGTAAATTGAAAATTGAAAAATCAGTAGTATAACCAAATCTATCATGCGCCATCAGTGTTCGCACCTTTCGGTTCATGTAAATTAGCCGTCGGTAAAATTGCACGCCGTCGTATCATAATTCTATGGAGGCAATTGTTCGCTATACCGACAGATGCTGTTTACAGTTTTGGAAGTTAGCTTTTTTTTATTAGTGGATAACGTTGAAAACTAGTATAAAATTATCGAAACGAAAAGAACAAGATTTTGGCTGACCAAATTCGTTCGACAAATCAGCCGTAACATTGCCCATTACTGTGCATTTCAATTCAGACATTCGCATCTGTATTATGCTTGAATGCACAAAAAACCTCGATGGCCCACTTTTTTCCATTTCCAACTGTCATTTCAAATTTAATATTAAAAAAAGAGTTACAAATCGCTGTCTAGTGACGTTAAATGTTCAAATTACATTCTGTTCAAATTTGCTTGCAGAAACTATAAATAACAGACTGGGCGATTAGATGAAATCGTCTTTGTGGGTCTTTTTGTCATTTGCACATTTTGAATAGGTTCCAAGCAAACTAGCTGATTTTGCTGATGATTATCAAACCCTGTCACGAAGTAACATTAATGCCTATCGACAATCGATTTTCCATGTTAGTTAGTTTAAAACGAGTGAAATATTTCCACTGCGTATATGTTCACTGTTGGTGTAAGTAAAATGGACGGACACTATTTCATAACGTCATAACTGCGTTCGCAGTTTTGGAATCATAAATTTGGTCTTTTGAATAATATTGAAAAATACGCGACAGAACACTTTTTAATCATTTTTCAAAACGACTCTGCAGTTAAATTGCTTTGGAATTAAACAAAACGTTATACTCAAAAAGCACGACTGAAATATTCTGAGAAGAGGAAATTTATTTTTCTAACAGCAAAATCAATCACTGTAATGAGAATGTCGAAATGTTCAACAAAGAATGTGACACATCGAAAATAAGTGAGAAATATTTCACCCACAATTTATAAAGCTTCGTGTTGTTAGTTGCGAGACAATAAGTTCTAAACAATGTTGCAACATAATTTTTTTCGCCAGTTTCCAAACCACGATGGCTGTATGAATTTCGCGTCTCATTGAACATAACTTTGCGATATAATACATAACTGTAAATATAACTGGTTTTCGTTTCTCACTTCTAGACAGACGAAGATGAAAGAAAAAAAAGTAGATAAATAATACGATTATCAACAATGCCTCCCAACAAAAGATAAATGACGAAATATTAATCCTAAAGTAGGTTGGAACAACATTAATATTTTTAATGGAAGTTTTGCTCGTTTTTATTTTTCTCGTTAGCTTTCACCCTAAGATATTAATTTTAATCCGCCTCTTCAGCGAGCACTTTAAAAATTCATGTGTTATAAAACACTCCTATACTTATCCAGCCCCCGAAAATCCGTTTATCATCATTCTCAACGCACGAATCTCATAAACATGAAATTTCATTTCATCTCGACCGAGAATATTTAGCCCATAATGTGTGCATAGTGTCAAAACACTCTTGGTTCCCCACGTGTGTTAATCATGCTTCAGAGGAAAAAACATTAGGACCGAAAAATTATTCTGCAGTTTTTACAAACTTAAAATTTAGATAAAAATTTTACATGTAAAACAATTTGATGGAAAAGAAGGATTGGATATTTGTTTGTTAGTTAGCTCACCCATGAGCAAAATAAGATACATTTTTAATTCGAACACAGACTATTTCAACTTTCAGAATCATGTTTTTGAGAGATAAATAAGTGTTTCAGTACTGTGTATACACGTGCGGTAAACCAATTGTCGTTGATTAATCCATAAGATAGTTCGCTCAAAGAAGTTGCATCAAAAGCAACGTGAAATCATATTAGCAACTCGAAGTGTAACAAAGAGCTGAGAAACTACGTTCATAATAACGGAAAACTTTTTACAACTCAAGGATTATTGTATTTAATTGAGATGACGTCTTTGAAGCGTGTGAATGAAATCAAATTACGATTCAATTGATCGAACACCGGACAGCAGTAACTGTCAAAACAACTTTCCTTCAAAGTTACGAAAAAAGGTAAACGAAAACTATTAGTAAACAAACTTTCTTTTCTTATCAAAAAATCATGTTGTTATTGAAATTTGCTAATGCGCAATGTTACACAATATGATGAATTCAGTTAACATTGTAATGATTAAATTAAAGTCGGAAAACCTTCGCGTCGTACAATCACAGGGTTTTCTTACTAATTTTCTTAATACGAATCCGTATAACTTTTAGGAGCTTGTTAAGACCATTTTCACTATGGTACTTGCGTCTTCTCGAGCCGTATCTTCGCTTAATATCTCACGCGAATTAGCATAGTTCGAGTTAATACCTTTGATGTAATTAATTAACTTGACTTGATGGTGACCACGGAAGACTGCCAAAAACTAACCCAATTTTCTCATACAAAGTCAAACTTGCACATCAACGAAATGAATCGTTTAATTAAACAAATTGAATGCAAGCTGAGCCACAACTAATTGAGTGAAAAAATTGTGTCAAACGACATTTTACTTTTATTGTCTCGTTGAAATAGGAGTGTTGAAAACAGAGTTGTTCGTTACAAGTTTAGTTGAAATAACAGTCTAGTCATCCGATCGTTACAGTTCAAACGAGTTTTTCCAACACAATTTCCCGATGCCGATAATAACTTTCCACAGAATCATCAGTACCGAAAGGGGTGAACGAGCTCGTGCTCTCACCTGCGAAACAGCATGTGATACAATGCACCGATGCATACAACACGTGATCGCTTTTGTCAAAGAGCAAATTTCCCACCACAATTTTCTCTTTCACATCTGAACTAACAAGTTGTGTTTGATTCTTTTCACGACAACAATGTAACCGAAATTGAAAATTTTGAAAACATTCGGGCACTTGTTTTGGATCAATGTCTGTTGAAAATTGAAACAAAATATCCGCTGACATTATTTCAAAAACTTTTGTTGTTTTGTAATTGAAATTTTTTGCATAATTTTACCAGCTTTGATATTTTTGAACGTTTTGTTGAGATGAAAAATGTAAATTGAAAAAGTATAGGAGGGGCAAGTGAGGTTATTTTGTATAAAATCGAATTTGAATTCTACAAGATGAAAAATAATTTTACTGGAATTAAGTTGACAAAAAAGGTAAACAAATGTTTGTTCTTTGTTAGGCTTCATTGTTCAATGTTTATTTCAAAGTTTCAAAACTTTCAAGTCCTGCTGAAAGTAGCTTTACATGACCGTACTTTACGTAAACACGAATCTCATGCATTTTACCCAGTAACAATTTTTTGTCGGTTGATTGTTGCTCGAATTCGTAAATTTTAATCGCACGAAAAAAAATATTGATTTTTACGGTTGCTGAATCGGAAGCTCCTTGACTCGGGATTACGTCGGTGGTGAACATGTACAATAAATGGTGGAATGAATTCCACTTAAACACAAATGGTTATGACTTTCATCAAACTGTAAAACGACGAAATTTTTATTACCCATATTTCGAAGCTTTGTCCAATATGAAAAGCTGCTATTTTCAAATATCTCCCATCCACTTAGTTTTATTTATTTATTGGTTCTTTTTGTAACTGTTTGCGTTAATCTTTATAGATTTTGATGTCATCGTAAATGAAAATTCAACTCAAATTGCAATTACGGACAGATATATTGTTCCGTTTTAAACAGATTTCAGTTCTATTCAGATGTCAAAAGTTTTCATCCTTCTAGTGTTAATAAAGGGCGGACATGACGAAGCCTTTTTCTGATGCATTATTAGAAAAGTTATAATAGAGGAGCAGCTAGATTCGCGTTATATAACGCTACACGGGCACTTTTTTGTTCGGCTCGAAAATGCTCTGGCCGTCTGTGTTTATCAATGTTTTCCTTCCTCATTGCAGTTAATTAAATTCGATTCATTTCGAACCGGCATTTCCTCGCGAAAATGAACGTCATGATAAGAAATTTGTCAGTGATCAAAGTAAGCACTTGCGGTTATTTGTGAACAAGTGTTAAAAGTACACGGAAAGCTTTAACGCGTGCTTATCAGCATGGAAAGAGAAATTTTTATGAACCGTGACCGGTCATTAGATAACCTCGGATTTTGTTCGAATTTTCGGATTCAAAGTTTTGAACCGTTGTAGATTATTGGTCAAAAGTTTGTCACATCTAGAAGTTTACAATTCATGGTAATGAAAAACTAAATAATCCTTCCGGTTAACGATACCGCGAAATTATCCAATTACAATAATCCGACCACAGTTCTGAACCACTCAAACTCGCAAATCCGTTTGAATTTTCATTTTCGAATAACGCTTAAACAATTATACGTTCGTTATCTTTATCGTCGACAGTTTGATTCGAGAATTAACGCCATTAACGACACTTGGGCGAAATTTTTGCACTCAAAAGTACATCTGTATCCTCTCCGACTGACAATTTTTTTTCACGTCATCCGTCTGCGAGAAATTTCGTTGCAAAATTGATACGTGAATTATACAACTTGAAAAGCATTACGAATTCATCTCGAAATTGTCGTTTCAATAAAGAAATGCATTATCGATCTGTCTAGTATCGACAGATGTATTGGAAATTAATGTCACGCATCTGTGCGGAACGCCCGAGGCAAATATAAAGCATTGTTAAATTTATGTATCCAGCGTGGCGAGTTAATTGCATTTGTCAACTTGCACGACAAAGTTGATGCGTCGAGAATTGCGCAAGAAAACGAAAACGTTAATCGAATTCTTCGGGTTATTTTATACACCTTGATTAATCTCTTTGATCGTATTTCCACGGACGTCTAGTCATCAGTTCCCCTTTTGTTAATTAAACAGTCAAGTTACTTTCAATTTACAACTATTAATTAATATCTTTCGGTATCTGATGTATTTGCATTAGTTAAACCGTGGTTCTCTTAATTACACGTTGATTAAATTACATTCAAATTAAAAACCAAAATTATCATTCTTATTGCACACAGTTTAAAATTGCTATCTGATTTTTATTCGAACGAATGGATTTCTTTTTATTGCAGCGACAATTTTTGGTTACTTTTAATGAAACTTTTAATAAAATTCATTTGATTATAATTGAGTACACGCTGCTTGGTATAATTAAATTTGCATCGAAAATTTCAACTGATTTATGTATTTATTCTGTTTGATTGTTGTTATCATTTCATTGTGATATTGTTAGCTTAATGAATTGATGTACGATTTCGCAAAACTATACAAACTTGTTCATTACTCCGTTCACGAAGTAAACACACATAAATCCATGTGAACATATTGTTTAATGTGGTTAAACACTTCAGGTTCGTCCACTTCCTATAGTTTGTTCGGTCATAAAGCCAAAGAAGATAAATACGTTTCCGCGTCGCCGCTCGTCTGGATAATATTTCTACGATCAGATAGTGCAGCCAATAACAGTTGCATATGCAACAATTTAAGCAAGATTAAGCTTCTTTGCCGTTACAATTTATTCGCAAAGATAAAAGAGCCACGATTTCTCAAAATCGATCAAGTTTATCTGTACAACTTTTGGCCGAACCATAACATTCGTTATTTATGATATGAAATGAACTGACAGAAAATTGAACGTAAAATACTGAAATTATGCCATTCATTAATCATTTATAAACTTGCTTTCTACTGCTCAAATGTACAGTCTGGATCTGACAGAGCCAGAAAAAATTAAACTGCAATTTGTTTCGAAATTCATTGTTACAATTTTTTTCTATCTGATACAAAAAGTTCGGTATTATTTTTTCATTAAAATAAAGCAATTTTTCATACGGACTGTAATTTTCATAATTTTCAAGAGGAAAATATGACATTGGCCATTTAAATTTAAATCTGGATTACACGGTATTAATTTCATCAGGTTCCGACCGAATTTTCCATCCGTTAGACCTATTTACATATTTTTTATCTTTAATTAATCGTTAACTAGAAAGGTAAATGAAAAAATGTAATTTAAATTCAAAATATTAATTAACTTTCACTATCGAGTCATCACTTATAGTCGCTAGAATATTTTTAACTAAAATTGAATTAATTTATAGTTTATTGTAGTAATGGAAAAAAGAACTGAACTTGAAATACGATTTAATAACTCGTAGACGTGTCGAAACATAAATTATGACTAACACTCAATAACACGTATCGAGGTGAGACACGCAAATGCAAAGTCGATAGCTGGGACATGTGTAAAGTTCTGTTCTTTATCGTCGCGCAAAACAACAGTGTGGGAAAAACATTAGCATGACAATGAGACGGTGAAAAAAAATGATTCGCACGAAAATGCAAAAATAATCTCCTCGATTTTCTCTAAAAACAAAAACTCGCATAAATGTTGTCCTATCAGGTTTTCAGTTAATTAAAAACTGTCAATCATTTTGGCAGGTGTTTAATTGAAATTTTATAAGTGCCGTTGATTTGTCAAAACCTTTCAACGTCACCGATGATAACGATGATTAATATTTTTTTCGACTATCGGTTATACTTTTAAATGTCGGCGTTTTTAAGTGGTACCATCCGGGTTCGGTCAGACATTAGCATCGTTTATAATTTTATTAAGAGGCTAAATCTCATTAATCAAATGGCTCGACGTTCGTCAGGGTCTCGTGTTCTACGAGTATATAAAGCGTGTGCAAGAGTATAGCTTTTATCTGCCTCCTCCCTGTCCTCCCCTCGCTTCATCTTGTAAGTTGTAATTTTTTAAAAACTTTGCTCGTGCGACGAGAACTCGCACTCTTGCAACACGCCAAACTTTTTATTGCGGATCAAAATTATGTCACAAGTTTAGACCTTTTTGCCCAAGTTATTAACGATTATTATTATTCATTTTCATGCAAAAAAAAGTTTTACCATTTTTACACTTAAAAGCTTTTACAATTTTTTTCTTCGTTGCACTTAATTATCAGTCTTTCTTTCATTCGATTTTTCTAGCTTTTGAATTCTTAGTCCGGTAGATATTTTCGAATGAGATTCAAGGTATACGTAGCACGCACCGCAATTTCAAAACCGACAATCCCGTTCGAACTTTGTATCGGATTTCATACATTTTTCATCGAGCTGCTTGCGAGTCAAATCTGTGCAGGTCATAGATGCCGGAGAAAGGCTGCATCACCTGGCTATTTTAGCAAACAAATCTCACAACGACCGACACGACAGGCATAAATATCGCACTTTGCATGTGAACAAAAACAAAACTCTCGTCGTCCGCGTTCTAATAAATTTTGTCAATAATTTTTGTATTTTTGAACTCAGCTGTTTAACATGAAGTGAGACGGAATATGACGAGGCTGCAAGATAAAAAATTACTTTCGTGTTTGCCCAACATTAATATCATTAATCATAGAAGTTTGTTTCCCACGTTTATGATGTACTTTTGTATGCAATAAATTTTTCTTTCAGTTTCAGCCGTTCAAAATGATTAAATGGTATAATTGTGTGAATTTATTCTGTCAGTTCACTTACTCATGGTATTGAAAACAAGAAAAAAGGAAATCGTTGTTTTTTTTTTGGTTTAAGATGAAATTTTTCTAGAATCGTTTTGGCGTAATTTGTTTTTGCAAAACAAAGTTAGTGAACATTGCGGAAATTGGAATTATGACAATGACTGCGCTTTATTGCGTTTGCTTTGAATGTCGAGCAACAAAAGAACGAACCAAAATTGAATTCATCGTAAAAGGTTTTGTGATTGACATAAAATATAACGAAACAGTAAAACCGCAGAAAGAGAGACATAAGAAATGACATAAATTTCGCATAAAACTTATGCCCAGCATGATGTTAATGCAAATGCAAGAAATTCAGCCCGTAAATTCAGTGGAAGTTGAGAGATATATAGGGTGTTCACAAAACAACCGTACATCTCCAGTAATTTAAACGCATGGAATATTTAGTTCGAAATTTTTTCATCACTTGACCGAATGAACACCCGAAATAACGTCGAATCGCTAACGTAATAGTAAAATTATGCAAAATTATCGGCTTGGATAATTTCCATCGTCCAATTTTCATTCTTCATTAAAACCATAAAAATTGTAATCAAATGAAATATTCAGGACGGAGTGGAATGTTTGATTGTTCCACCTTAGTATTCAACGAAAGTCACAAACATTGAAACTGCAAAATTGATGTTTTCTGAAGTCATAAAAATGCCAACCGCGAGCAGGAAAAAACTTTTTGATCCCCATAAAAAGAGCTCTCGATTCAATCTGTCTATTTTAGTTATACCGACAATCAACCTGAAATACTTTATGTCTTGTTGTTTGCAATTTTCCTCTCTGGTACTGTTGATTTTTTATTGTTTTTTTTTTTTTGTGCAAAGATGAAATTTAAATGATAGGAAGCGACGAAAGCCCATCAGAGTCGCAGAGCTTTCTCGTAGAATTATCTTACACGAAAATACTGAGAGAGTTGATCCATCTTCATGAACAAACTAAACTCAAACTTTACCATCAAGTTGGCTCTTTTCAAGAGACACCGAATTTTCGTTTGTGGATAAGTATATAGAGATAAATAACCCCGTAAAAGTTCAACTGTATTCTCTTTGAAATATAACACTTGTAATTACACGCTTCTGTCAGATTCATAAAAAAAACTTGTGAACAATGTGTGTTTGTTTTCCAGCAGTTTGGACAAAAATTATGTAAAGAGAGATTATGTTATGCAAAGAGAGATTTGTTTATATAATTCGGAAAGTTTGTCAGAAAACATGACATTTGATAAACATTTTAGTGCGTTCAAATTTGTTTCGGCGAACTGACTTTTGACATATCTACAGGTTTTGTAATGTCTATACACATGTGGTTATTTAGCACAACCTACGAAATTTAGGACAAATTAACGTTTAATTGTTTTCCAACCTTTTTTCAATCTAACTTTTTCAACCGAAAAAACAACAGTTTGAAAAAAATACTACAAATGTCATACTATTGACTTCAAATTGATGAAAAATTGATTCAACAATTTTTCAACGTTCTATTTGTTCCAATCACAACATGGAATCGAAACACCAACGAATACAAAATCGTAAATCGACGTTCTCTTGTTTTTACATAACCACAATACTTTTCCACTTCAAAATTAAACAGTAAAAGTACTTTCCCCCTAAAAACTCCCATTATCACTCTTATTCAAAGATTCCTAATTTCCTTTTTGAACAACCATCCCAAACCTCTTAAAAAATGTTCAAAATAAAATCTAATGCTCTTCTAATTGAAAAAAATTCAAACTTTTGTCTGACTAAAAATCTAAATAGACTTTTGATGTTGAAGGAGGAGTAACGACGGGGAGCGTTAGACTGGCTACCGGGGGCAATACTTACAGGCTCTGCGAGAGGAACTTGGAGAGGGCGAGTTTGCTAATGCGATTATTCTTGAGACCGTCGAACATGGCTGAAGTTGAGATTTCCATCGTTGTGGTTGTTTGTGTCTGAGCTGGATCGGATCGTGCCTCGCGGGGCGGTCACATGGATCGCACGTGCGGTTCGGTCTGCCGAAGGAACAATCGTCCGTATCGACCCCTTGGGCAAGGCACTTTGCTTCGCTTTCTATATTTTCGTTCCCCTTTCGCGTGTACAGTACCCCGACCTACTTAGCCGCGGGAGAAAAAAAGGCGACTCGTCGGCGTGCTGCTCCACACACCACAGTCGGTATCGATCTAATTCGTTGCATCGGGGCCGATCGAGCGTGTCAACAACAACAAGTAACAACAACAGTATCAGCAACAACAACAAGAACGGCTAGGTAACTTGAACAAACTGGGTAGGGTAGGCAAGGCCGCGGTCGTTGTGTCGTTCTAGAGTCCTGTTCCCGAAGATGTCAGCGCTGATCGATAAGCCTGGCGCGGAATTCCGGTTCACGGGCGTCGCTGTCACGACGTCATTGAACGTCGGGACAGCGCGGTCCCAGTGTCCGTCCAATGCGGCGGCCAGCGCCCTCTCGCGTCACAACACGTCGTCAGACCGCACTCGGTTTTTCGTCATTCGGACGAGCCGAACTCGCGCGCGCGGACTCCCGCTGCTGTGGCCAAGCTTTTACGCTCTGACCTACTCGCACTGCCTCTCAGCTGCTTCAACCCTTACCTCGCGAAAACCTCCCCTCCGAATCCTCGCGGCCACCCCCACCCCCCCACGACCGAATCAAAAGCAGAAACAACAAGCAGCACGCCGCGCATCCAAGCTCTACCTCCTGCGATCTCCAGTTTCGAGTCGGCATCGTTTGCCGATGATGATGGCTGGCGCCGACCCAAACCAACCACGCACGCGCCAGCCAACCCGCAAGGGCGCGCGATCGCGAGCGCATTATTGCGTTTCAGTCAGTCGGAAAAATAGTTTCCTCCTCGAATTCCTCTCTCGCTTCAAGACCAGTCCCTTTTTTTTCACCACTTGGTCAGGATAAGCTGGTCCTTCCATTTAGAACAGTTTCTCAACCTGAGGCGATGGACGAATTGTCCTTTTTTTACTTTTGTACTCCTGGATAGGGTTTTCTTTCTGTTTTGTCACACTGGCCTGATGAGATTTGGATAAGCGCGGCTTGTTAATGAAAAAAATGTTTCGTTCATTGAGAACTCCAGGAAGTTAATCCGCGGAGGAAAATCCGGAGATAAATAGCGCGCTGATGATCCACAAACAGCGAGTTTGACGATTTCTATTTTTCGCCCATTCATGGCGGAGACGCGCAGATCCTTGAGATTGCGAGAGGAATCACGAATTGTAAATGTCAAATGTAAATAGCTCTTTTTATGTGTTCGGCCCTCGAGTTTGTCCGCCATTAAGTTTGCAAATATATGTTTGAATGGAAATCTTTGATGCACCAACACGATGGGTTTGACTTTTATTTACCGGCCCTTACGATCTGTATTACGAGATTTGACTTTTTTTTAGTATCCTATTGATTTTGAGGATTTGCGGTTCAGCAACGGCGAGTGTTTTTGAGGCTCGAATCAAATTGCCCATTATGAACTGCGCGATGCAAATTTAATGATTTATTCTGTAAATCCTCGTGGAACCGTTTATTTTCCGGGCAAAAAATTTAATGACACTCCAGGTTTCGGAAAACAATGGGACAAAAAGTGTTCCACTTGAGATGTAACGCTATTTACCCAATTGTCTTCTGGGATGATAAATTTCATTTTCCGGTAAATGATTTATTGGAAGGAAATAGGGAGGTATTTCATTACTTCTTTTTCATTAATATTTTTCCTGAATCAATAATCTGTTATAAGTGGAAACTCACGTTTTCAAAATTTTGTCAGTTCAATCTGGATGATACGAAGGGAAGATTCATGAATGAAAGATGATGTTTTATGTGCGTTGAAAAAAATGGTCAATATTTGTAACACAAATCGAAATCCAAAAATCGTTCTTTGTTCGAAAAAACCAAAGCGTTTATCAATTTTTTCCTCCCGAATATGTTACAAGGAGTTTAGAAAAAAAATGACAGTATGTAAACATGGCGCATCGATTGACAAAACTTTAATCTGGCACAATTTCTGAAAAAGTTCAAAGTATCGTCCATAACTACAATTTTAATCGACCCAAACTTGTCTCGGATACGTTCAGAGACATTTTTACAGACTTTTTTTCATAAACCTTTGTTTCTTTGTAACAAAAATATTCTACTTGAACTGAAGCGTAGCAATTTTTAAAAATTCGAAAAGACATGCAAAAACTGAGTGTGACTAAAGTGGAAATTGTATTAAACCTGCAATTAGGAATTTCGCACATCAAAGACAGTTAACGATTTATGTCTGAGACGGACAATTTCTGCAAATATAAATAGAAGTCGAGTTGTGCTATTCGGGACATCTGACAAGCGTCTCCGCACATTTATTTGGAAGTTAAGGGTGTGTTCAATACCGTGCACTGTAGCCTAAATTATGTTACAAGAGCTCAACTTGGCATTCACTGTCAATGAACTTCGCTCTGCGGTTGACATTAGAATATTGTCGGATGCAATTGAGATTTCGAGTGTAACCACAATCCCGAGGTTTAACATTTTCATACAATGTCAATTGACTTTTTCGTTTCGATTTGTTTTTTTATCCACTTTGTCATAGATGTATTTTTATTTCAACTGTCGAGTGATTACATATTTTAAAAGTTTTTAAATACTTGTTGTGTGATTGAACAGAATTGGTTGCTGTCAAACGAAACAAAATCGGATACAATTCAGAGTAAAATTACATTCGAAGAGTGAAACTGGAAAATCCATTCCAGCGGTTGAGTAAAAAAGGAAAGATTGATTCGAAATAATGACAAATTGAAAGTAGAATTCGCGTTGAAAAAAATTTCCTATTTTTTTTCAATTAATCATGAATTCAAATCCGGTGCAAAGTTATATTGCATGTAACCAAAGTCAAAATCGGATTTAACAAGCTCTTTGAGCGCCTCGTAGTTCGGTGGGATGTTGATTAATTTGCACTTTCGTTATATATACATTTCGTGAAAATTTCGTTCCACAAATCTTTCATCGACTCGTTAATTAATCAGCCCTTCGTTTCTTTTCCAATTTTTAAATTAGTCAAAAGAAGATAAACAACAATTCTGTCAATTTCAAAGTGAAAATAATTGATTAAAACTGTGACAGAAACTTTTTAAATATTTAAGCAAAATCCTATTATTTTTCTGTTATCTTTTCTGTATCAAGAAGAAAGAGAAGTAAGTGATCAATCTTGCAAAGACGAGGATCTTCAAAGATAGCTATTAAATAAATATAAAGTAGATAGGAAATAAATTTTAATTCAAATAGAATGAGACGAGCTCAATAAAGTGACAAGTATAAACAGCGTGGGAAGGTCTTCAAAAGAAACGCGTCTCTCGACACGACTGGCACGTCTGCGAATAATATTGCTTCTCGCTGATACAATTGTGAGTAAATTGTCTGCGAGAATGCTTTTGTTAGTCGAACGACAATGCTGACTAATAGTAAACAAGCAGTACACAATTAACCAGCCAATGGAATACGTCATTATTTGCGAACATTTTGAAACAAAATCAATGAACTGGGCAAATCATCCGCAAAATATAATACCACAAACCTCGGGCTCTGCATTGCTAATTTTATCTGATTAGCAAAACCGATTCGCCCACTTTCATTGTCAATTTTCATCTGATAATCACACTCCTACGCTTGGTTCTTCTGAAAAACATCTGAATAAACAAATAAACTTTTTTAACCAACATTTTTTCATTCCTCTCATACTCATAAATTCCTCTAAACTTTGAACTACAATTCAATGTTTGCTGTATCATTTGCTTGTTTAAATTTTCATACTTTTCCAACTGTGGATGTTTATTTTTAACTGAAAGTTATAAAAAAAACTACTGTCGTCTCAATAGTCGAACAGATTTCAAACAAAACGAGACAATAAGGAATGTCTATCGTTTTCAATGGACAATTAACTTATTTATGGACGTTGATAGTAAAATTAATATCGTCATAAAGGAGAAAATCGTTACATCAATGCTTCACACACTGTAACGTCAATTTTATAGCTGCGAGTGAGATTGTTTTTACAGCCGTTTTCGCTGCGCGTAACGTTTTTCACGAAACGCGCTATGAAAATATTTCCGTTCTGGGGAAATGAGATTCTGCAGCTCCACCGAATGCGGTATACGTTAACGATGCTGCGCGAGCAAAAGCTATATTCAATATAACCAATAAAGTAACATTTTGATGAGCACTCTAACCATACCGCGACTTCGATTCCGTAATGTCAAGATGCCTGTGACGCTCGCAAGCGACGGAATAAATGAAAATGAATAAATCAGTCGGCTGATGAAGTAGGTGAAGATTGTACCACACGGAAATTTTGATTAGGTTAAAGGAAATCCGACAGTGATTTCCATTACGATTGCACGCGGTGGGAATTTTCATTTCTCAACGTTAATTGTACCGGTTCTTGATAATAATGATGTTTTTCTTTTCAGACAGTTTTATCGGTGTTGTTTGTTTTAATGAACGATAATATACAGTGCTGTTTTCATGAAAAATGCAACTTTTAAATGACAGAGTTTTGGTATTAGTTTTTTTGTTCATAGGACATATGAAAATGGATTGAGCTTCTGGACGTTATAAAAAAATTCCAATGGATGTGTGGTGCAGAGTGCGTCGTAGGTTGCATATCACAGTGGTGTAAGAATTTTTCGAATGAACGTTTTACAACGAATCTACTCGAATTGGGACGACAAATTATGGTTGAATAAAAATGGGACAAACGAAAGTAAAGTTAAACATTCTGATAATCTAATTTTAAAACTGTTTATTTTAATTTGTCTGCAAAATGTTTAAATTTTAACGACAATGGAATGGTAAAAACGGATTAAGTTCAATCTCTAACAGTCCAAAAACGATTTCATACTGTATAACTTCACTGACAGATGAATTCCAACGAATCGAAAAGGGTTTAATTTCTCAGAATTTCAAAAATCTGAAATGAGTTTCGAAACTACGAAAATGTGCGAAAGTGACTTCATTATTGGAGCAGTGGAATTTGCACCGCAAAACCAAAAATTTTGTTTCCAAAACCACCGTATCAATAACACACAACTTTACAAATCGAATTTCATGAAAAAATCTCTCAACGAAAAGTCATACACGAAATCTGATATTCAGAACCGCCAAATTTTTTCTGACTGATAAAGTTTTTCATTTTTCAACGAAAGGAAAAAAATTCAAGTTGTGTACTTGTAAACAGGACCTCGTACAGATTTTAAAAATAAAATTGATCATAATGGAATAGAACCAGTTGATTTAATTATGAAAAAAGCGTTACGTCGTGTAGAATAGCGTCACGTACGTCACTTGTAAACGGTAAAAAATATGAAAACCAAGAAAATCAACGAACTTGAACAAGCGAAATCATCTGAAGCGATTATGAAGAGATTTATATCGTACAATCTTTACTTCGTAATGCCAACGAATAATCATTTTGCATGCTAAAGCCGGATTTCAAATTTTTTTTCACCCAACAAAACTCAAACACGGGATTCTTAAACGAAATTTAACAACAGACGAATGAAATGACACTACATGCCGTCTGTAGTTTGAAAAATAATGTAAAAGTGACTGAAAAATGAAAAATGAAATCAATTGTATGACGTTGAGTAGAAAAGGTATAAAATATTGATGAAACAAGCGACATAACAATTTCTTTTCACTGCACAATTCAATGAATCTTTCAATTAAAAAAGTGCAACATTTCGCCGAATTGCGTCGGTCGGATGAACGAACAAATTTGAACAAATCACATCTCCAATCTTCCTTTCGGTTTTTTTTCCGATTCTAAATTGCAAAAACAAATCGTATTTTAACTTTTGAATAACTTTTGTAGTTTATTTTCGAGTTCAAATAGAGTTTATAAGCACATTAAAAGCTCACACAAAATCTAATCAGAGAAGTTATACCATCAATCAATTTCATGGCAGCGCATATTAATTAACATGTGGTTGCCAATTTTGAACGGACGTCACTGTGGCAGAAATAACTAGCATACTTTATTACTCGAAACCAAGAATCACATTAGTTAGCAGCATGTAACCGTCGTGATTCTCCAAAACCCCCAACTGGACAAGTTCGAGCTTGTTGCATGATATCTATACGTTAACCATTATGCTTTGAAGCTCAAGTTATAACAACGATAATTAAATCTCAAACTATCGGGCCATCTGAGCGAATGTCAGAACTATCTATGGAGCTGCCTACCATCCGACGCATTTCATCATCCTAAATTGCTTAATCGAATTCCGCAGGTTTTTTTTTCAATTCATCGTTCTACCGATTTTCATTTTACTTTTTCAATTGCTGTGAATAATGCCGACGTTCTAAAAAGATATAAAAGCAACTCGAGTAAATCCCAAATTGTCGTATAAAAAGCGTAAGTTTTTATTTTTACGGTTTTAGATAGAGTGTACATGCATAAATAAAGCAAAGCTGGTTTACAGTGGTGTTCACTTTGGACGATTTGTTGATTTTATCATGAAAATATATTTCAACTGTCTTTTTATGCGAGCACATAAATCGACTTTCATTATTTTGCAATATCCACTCTGTTTTTCGATTGAATGGAATTTCATAAATACCAATTGATTCGCCTGGCCTGGTTCATGATAGATGAGCCTTTTTCTATTTCACAATATTGCTAATCAATTTAGTGACAATCACTTTTAAAATACGTTATATGAAAACTTAAGTCACGGTTTAACATTTTGAACAAATTACGAGGTTAGAGTACATGACACAACTAAAAAACCACCAAAAAAACTGTAACAAATGTGAGGAATAAAAATTGTACCATCAAAAAGTTGCCATAGAAATAATTTTTAATCTTGAACGAAAATTCGATACAGAAAACGTGGCGCAGTTGTAATAATAGCAGGTCTTTCCGTTTTCCTTGCGCACATCCGCTCGAATTATTCGGATCGCCGGGTTTAGTCCCTAGGATCGGAACTCTCGATTGAAAAAAAAGTTCACAAGGGATCTAAGTGTCGTTGCGAAAAGTTAGCGGAAAGCAAGACAGAGAGAAAGAGAGAGAGAGGGATGAAAAAAAGCACGTCACTTTTCCTACAAATAACGAGTTTCATTTATTCTTCCCAAGTCGCAGATAATATTCCTTCGCTATTATTTCGCGCGATAATACCTCTCACGCTGGCGTGCACATTTTTTCCATTGAAAATATCCATTCGTTTTTCATGCATTCGGCACTGTTCGGTCTCTTTACCTTTGCAGACAAAAAAATTGATATCTTTGATGCGGTCCGTAGTGTACGTGACGTCCCTTGAAATTAACGTCATAACTGTAACGTTACTTTTTACAAACTATTTTGAAATGTGTTTCTTGGCATTGAATAGAAATGCGAACCATATAAATATCATTCAAACCTACAATCAATACGATAAACTAACAAAAAATGAAAAAATCGTTGAAAAAATCGGTTTACCAAAAAACTTTAGTTTTTCAACCGATTTCTTATTCCTTTCAAGTTATAAGCTATTAAAATGATTGCAAGACCTTGAATTTAATTAAAAGATGCCAATCTCGTTAGAAAATTTTGTCAAAAAAAGGTTTGTTCAGATAAGATAACTCGGCATCAGTCAACATAACGAGATGAAACAGATGACCTGTACCGATACAGTTGATTATAAGTATCTTTCATCGAGATTATTTGATGATAACACATAAGGTAACAAGTATAGCATCAAACTGTTGCGTTTTGTCTGTTTTGTGCTACTGTGAATCGCTCTTGACTCTTGGCCTGTTTCCAGTTGGCATCTCATCAACTTTAACGAGATCCCAGCCCATTGTGCATAAGTTTCGCGCGCAAATTATTCCGCTTCCGTCTTATTCCTTAAACACGCGGTTGTCGCAAGCTATATCGCACGTTAAGACATTGTCCCTCGTGACAACAACGGAAGACCGCCCGCGGCCATCTTTCAGGCAATCGTCTTTGCGCGATTTTAATATTGCGTTCGGCTTACAATGCGCGCGCCACACAATACGCGATTTTTTCATAGCTTCTCCTTACAGCACATCAACGTCGACAAACATTGCTTGTTGTTGTCAGTGTTACGACGGTTTTACTGAGTTCACCGTTTGTGATTCAAACAGTCTGATCAAATAAAACGTCTCGCTTGTGTCTTGTGACAAATTTTTTTATTTTCGAATGCAAAACCATCTGAATTGTATTTTTTAATGTCACTTTTTATTGTGACGTGAAAAAGACGCTTCTTGTAAAACTGAACTGATAATCATAAAAGTCAGTTCGTATGGAATAAAAGATGAGCTGCATGTTTGCAAACGTAACATCAGAATGTAGTTTTAACGCAAATGTGAATATCTTTTCGTCGAAAAATTATGCAACGCGAACGAGAGCAGTTCGAAACAAAAATTTCGACTGTTTACCACTGGAGAGCTAACAAATTGTAATCTAATTTTTCGCATTGAAATATTGCGATCAGCACGGTCGTAAAAGTTAACGCAATTTGCATACTTTGCAACGTTTTCATATTTCGTCGTTTCGTTTATTACGAGCAAAAGTTCATTTCGTATCAGAAGCAAAAAAGTTGCAGCCCGTTTTTAATTTGCGAGAGCAATTTTTACACGTGGAACTTTCATCCCTATAATCGATGCTTGATGTATGTGAAATATGTAAATCAATTTTCACGCGGGGGATCAATGCAATCCGCAGAATCGTGCAATGCCATCTGTTACTGCATTAACATAAATAACAAATTTCATCCTATCTGATTACTTATAGATTGGATTTCGAAGCGCGTTCAATAACTGAAACGTGAGTTCGGTGTAATTATTTGTACCCGCAGTGCTGTTTGAATCCGATACAATTACGTTTCTCAAGGCGGTTCAAGATTTGGATCAAGAATTGGTTTTGTTCTTTTTTTTTTAGAATTTTCATAACTGTTTCAGATGAATTATCAATGTTCACTATCTTATAATCCAAAAATAATGCAAGCGACACGAGGTGGGAAGCCAAAATTATCTGGATCAATAGCGTGAATAACGATTGCCCGAAATTAGAGGAGGATGCAAACATGTATC
Organism: Telenomus remus; assembly: GCA_020615435.1. Classification (NCBI taxonomy): domain Eukaryota; kingdom Metazoa; phylum Arthropoda; class Insecta; order Hymenoptera; family Scelionidae; genus Telenomus; species Telenomus remus. The sequence continues at coordinate 19,037,665 of CM036336.1, read as the reverse complement.
CGCAATGCTCCCTAACGCTGATAATGTATATAATGTTTTAGCCAAATTTTCCAACCTGATTCTGCGGTTTCGACGAACTTCATAAATTATTCTTCGTAAACACAAAATTGGTATAAAAGCAAGAGTTACTTGATAAACAATTGAGACTGTTCAAATATTACGTCTCTAATTACATTTTCCTCATTTTTGAATAATAGAAATGAGCGTATTAATTAGAGATGAACTTAATTCAGGATTAAAGTCAGATTTTTTATCTCTATCGACCCATTCTTAATAATATTAACAGTCGCAACGGACGCAAAGATCTAATACAAATAATTTTAAATTATATTAAATCCTGGAATAAGTTTGTTCATGAAAGTAATTGGCCTTTTGCTAAGCAGCAGACCTTAAATTCTATTGTTATACTTGTGAGCACAAGTTTTGGACGCAAAAACACGTTTACTCTGGGTCTTTCTGTTTTCCATCTGCTTAGCGTATTGTTTCTTTGTTCCTTTTTTTCAAAAAATAAAAGATACAAACAAAATGAAGAGTCACAAGTCAAAGACGCAAAAGCTCGGTTCATTCTTGGTACACAAGCATAATTAAACACTCAAGCGAACATGTACGTGTGATTTAATTAATACCGGATTGGTTTTTATTAAAACACCTGTTCCCTGTTGCAGTGCGGTATCGTAGTTTATCGCTCGACGTTTCATCGCATTTGCATAAAACTAATAACTGCCACTGGTAAACAAAAGTTTGAAATGCTCGAGTATTTCTTTCGTCTCAACATTTCAATGGCTAACGAAAAAATAGCAACAACTCACCCAAACGACTTGGAATATGAAGTCGGTTTTTTCGGCTCATTTATTTTCAGCACCGAAAAAAGTTAATAATGATCCAAAACATGCAACTTTTGTGACGAACCAAAATCACGCATGACGTAAACATGCTTCGCCGTCGACTTACAGTGTTATTTATTGACAAAATCATCAGAAAGTTAGTTCGTGATAAGTTGCGCAAATAGGTTATTAAGATTTGCGGAGTAGTCGCTTCGCTGTTGACCGTCGTTTCATAAATGAGTAAGTTTGAGAGGGAAAACTTACCCGAGAGTTTTCGTGCCGATGAGCGGCGTTTTCAGACTCAGAAAGCCGTTCCTTTTTTTGCACGATTGTTGCTGCATGCTGCTGCCGCAACCGCTGCCCTGATCCTCGAGGTCGCAATTTTGCTTGGATTTTCGGGATCGCAAATACAGCCACACACCCAACCCGAGACCCACGAGCACTCCAAGGACGCCGACTGTGCCAAGTATCACAGTCAAAATCACTCCTTTGCGCTCCATTTCTACCTGAAATTAAATGCCAATGAAATATTTCGTTTCCCTTTGTTATCAAAGAATAACAAATAACATTGTTCTGAATTTCTAAAAAAAATCTATTATAATTCTTTCGTTGATAATTTTTTCCACTCGTTTAGATCTCGTTTTAGTTTATAATTATTTTCTTTTCGAGTGTACAATCACGAACTTAACAAGTCTATTGTTTTGTAGTTTATCTTTTGAAAAGCGTGACAAAGCACTTTTGAGCGAAAAAAAAGCACTTGAACAGCTTCATAGATGATCATGGAATTCATTTACCCTCCGACGGGATCAAGTCATTGATCAGCATTCAGAAGTTAGTCACGCGTGAATAACCTGCAAAACGGGACGTTTGTTCGGTAAATCTGACAATTTTGCTGACAACGACCCGAAATGGGGATGCGGCTTTGGGAAAAACAAAAATAATGGTCATCTTGTGAGTTACGATCAATCGTTGGAAGAAAATTGGTGACTCGGAAGAAAAATAGAATCGGGGACGAAACAAAAACCGACCAGTCGATGGCGAGGCGAATTTGTTCATGTCAAATGGAAAAAGATGCTTTTCCAAACTGGAAAGTTTGTTATCGCAAGGTTTGAGGAAAATTCGATATCGATTTTAAAAAAATCCAAGTCGTCCCGAACATTTTGTATTCATTTTCCTATCAATTTGCGATCGATTGCAAAAAGCTTTTTTGCGATTTGAAAAAATTGTTAACCTCGTTTCAATTTTCGCACATTTTTCATTCCGTCGATCGAGTGCACTGCGGTTTTGGCGTAACAAAGTTTTTCTCACGCCTATATATTTTTCGAGATAAGAAAATCCTGAATTATATCCGACTATCGCCGGTATATTATGTCTTTATATAGGTCTTGTCAAGCTGTCAACTTTAAATCCCAAGGATTCGTTTTTGTTTCGACGATTTTTGCCAGCGTGTAAGCCTGATGTAACCTACTCAAAAATATTCATGAAAATTATCCATAAAAAGCACTCAGTTCGTTTTAATTAAAATAATTTGCACGACTGCGTCGAAAGTTGAAAGTATAAAAATCCACTTGAATTCATCGAATTAGATGTTTGATTTATTGTATCTCAGTGGAAGAAAAAGCAAACACTAAAAGTTAGAGCTTTAATCAGGAAAACCCTATTTCGATCAGCCGCTGATTAGAGCTTGGAAAAACGTTAAAGTAGACAACCCGGATCGATATTTTATCCGGAACAAACGGGAATGCGTGAACAAAAATGTTGCGAGTTGTTTCTTATTTCGTTAGTTTGAATGAAATTTGTAATTTCGTTGAACCTGAAACATGACATCGCTCTTGAGAATCATCACAAAATTATAAGTTCGTGCAAAATTTACAGAAAAACCCACAACAGAGTGGCTGGGGCGTATTTCTTTTACGCTATGCTTTCAAAAAGTTTGTGCGCGAGCGAAGACGCGATCTGAATCTGATTATCAACTCCACTTTGGCAAGTTTGAATTGAAAATACTACCATTTTTGAATTTATAATGCTCTATGGAAATTTGTACCTTGCGTAACAACATTTTTTGTCCTAATCGCACTCGTTCGAACGTGGATATTTTCCATTTAACAAGTCGATCGTCGCGCAAAAAACGTCTCGTTCATCGCGAACTTTATTACCTCCCGACATTGCATAAACCCTCTCGACTGTTTCGACTCGGATATACCCAAAAGTATATCGAGATTTCAAATTTACAGTTACTTATCTGCTTACATTCACAAAACTCGACATTCACAAAGCTTCACATGTAAATTCAAAGTACTATTTAAAACATCTCATTTTCTTTCTGACATCAACTATCTTGAAATATTCCAAACAAAAAAAAATATAATGCGACTTGTGAAGTAAACAAAAAATGTTCTTTTCCAAATTTGAAATTCAATTTCTGATAATTTTATGTTAATGAAACAATGATTATCAGGATTATGAACCATGAATAATTCAATGACCAAGTGTTTGGTTTTACAATCATTTTTACAACGAGTTGAAAACTCGAACGATTAAAAATTCATACAAAAAGTTGGACCGATACAAAGTCGCACTTGCAAACAAACCTAACGACGTTGGCACGCAAACTTTTTCCATTCAGATTTAAGTTTCGGTATACATATTTCAGACATTTTACGTGGCGTATCAAAATCAAGCGAAACTTGTTCTGTTTGGAAAAAAGTTCGACCCGATTTGAACTGGATCGTTAAGATGCACATAAAAAGTTCCTCCGATTTCAACCAGTTGACGAAACAAACGTCCCGATATAGTTGCGGTATTTCAAAACAGTACTATAAGATACGACATCACACCGCTCTGTGAAATGTTACTGTGCATTCATGCTTAGTGTCTTTACAATAATTAATTGTTTGGGAGTCAAGTTGTGGAGCAACTCGGTTGCGTAATATTCCAATTATATTGCACCGCAATTTACTGGCCGTGAAACACCCGACCTCTATCATTGTTGTCATACAATGATACAATTATGTGATTCCTTTGCATGCCAATGAACAATTTTGGAAAGTTTCGTGTTTTGAGCATACGACTCTAAACAAGCTTGAATAACACATGTTTTCAACCGTAAAAAATGTCTACCATCTTGTAATTTGTTAATAACTAAAATTTCTCAATTTTTGATAGCGTACAGCTGAAACCGGAAAAGTTCATCGAATGAAATTCATTTTTGGTGAAATAAAAGTGGAAAAATTTGCATAATTTTCAATATGAAAAGAAATATTTATATATCGATTTTTAGAGGCTGATCGTGATCTCCAATACAATAGGGATCATCAGATTACGCCATCTCGCGAGGTTTTTCGTATGCAAATCCTTGTTGCGCACTTATATGAATACCTGCCTGAGTAGTACGGTGCGAGAATAGTCCTACTGTGTGGAACCCTAACGACCGTTCGATGTTATTGAATTCACAATGATATTCATCATGCATGCTGAGCATGATATACAATTGTCAGTTTCGATAAGGACTATTGTCATATAAAACTGGTATATTTTCATTTTGAAAGCTACTTTTTCAGTTGTGCACTCAAAATCTATTCAATCTACCAACGACGTAACTCTAGACATATCCATTTTTTTGAAAGATACTCTCATCCATACCGAAATAAATTGAAAAACACAAAGTGCAAATATCAAATGAGATTACATAAATAATATGGTTCTAACTAATTCCCTGAAGTGATGGACTTGCGTCTGTACAAAAATCCTTTATGTAACCGCGATCAACTAATAACAAAAAACGTTCTGTTTCAAAGAAAAACGAGTCTCTAAAATAAATTTCATTACTGCATAATTTTGGAGACATGAAACTCATTATTCCATTCACATCTTTTTATTTGCGGTAGTTCTTTCGTATGATTAAATTCAACGAACTTTTTTTTCATCCCAACTCATTTTGTTGTTTTTAACTTTGTTTTTAACATTCTTGAAAATCGAATTTCTGGTTTTCCCTGAACATCAACAGTGAACACAACTTTATTTCTGTTCCATTAAAATTGAATCTAATTAATTGAAATTTTCTTTACTTGTCAGTCACTATCGGTCTCCCAAAATCAGATCTCTAATAAAACGCGTCTTCTACTTCTTAATTAGAAGTTTCATTGCCCTGTCATTAAGTGCCATAAAAAACAAATATCTAATCTTTCGACTCTGCCGTATGTTTATCGAACGCAGCATATAATTATGCAAACGAGGTTATATACCTCAAAAAAAAATTGTATTAACACGAACAGAAAGAATTCAAATGATTTTTTACTACTAAAAATAGTGAGCGCTAAAAGTAGTGAACGTAGAATTGTATTTTAAGAAATAGTTGTTTGCATTGATTCAACTTTTTAAAGTCGTTTTAGTTTGAACTTTTTTCGTATTCACCAAACGAGACAGTCGTGTGGAATTGCGTAAAAAGTCGAGTATAAACAAAGCACGTAACGGATTACAATGGGGAAGACAATTGGAGTTTATCATGTTTCCCAACGGGTAGAACTTGACACAAAGATCATTCACGAAACTTGAAAATCCACGTGAGTACGCACCGGTTAAGATCAAAGTCAGCGATAAATTTACAGCGAGAGTCGCGATCGATGAGCGACGCTCTGTGAAGGGACGGCGATTTTGAAATTCTATTTTTATGGCTTATTGCGAATATTAAATAATTCGCTTAAACGAACGTCGCGAACATATTTATTATTAACGGGTTGACACACTTTTTGCTTTCGCGTGTCTTAACTTTTGTTTCTTATCGATTCAAGAACTGATTGATGAAGAAATGATTGACAAATATTTTTCTGGGAAACTCATTGCAATTTTCAAAAAAAATTGGAAATTTAGTTTAGTATCTTTGAATTCCAGGAAATCTTCAAAGCAGTTTTTTAATTTTAATCATAATCAACAACAGCAAGCTTTGGAAAATAATTTCATACACATTTTATGGACATAATTGAATCAGTCGAGTTTTCATTTCTAAATTGGATTTTAAAAGTTTTATCAGTCACATTTTTGGAAGAGAAATAAAGTTACCGACAAATGGTTTTGTAGAAAAAAATTAATTAATCATTTTGGCATTGAGCATCAGTGCACGACAGAATTGATCACGAAGCTACACAAAAACAAGTGTTTCCAGCGAGGTGAATTTACCTAACCTATTCTTGTCCTTTTTCTTCGTTATTTGTGCTACGTAAGAATCAATTTCTTTTACCCTTTGACTCAGCGGAAAATATTGCAACCAAGGAGATCCTAGTTTCGATGGGACACGTTTTGTAATACCAGAATGAAAACTGTCGTGTAATCTGTTTTTTCTTCTCTCAAAATTTAAAGTCGAATTTGGAAAAACGATACGTTTCAAACGCTTCTATTTCATTTTAGATTAGACCAGTAATTCGTGTACCTTTTTTGTCGCTTAATAATTTCAAAGTTGGAACCACTCTACACAAAAAATTCTTTGCTTAATCGTCGTCCGAAAGTCTGTTTCAGCAAAGGTCTCTTTTTCTATTTTATTACGGCCGCACGATAAAAACTTCGCCATCGACCATTTATATTTTCAAATATTCAACTGCAACTTGCAAGTTCTCAATTTGATACCAAGTTAGTTTCAATTGCAATAAATGTTAAAAATGCAATTCACTCTTAGCTGTAATTCAATTCAAATTGAAATGAAATTGAGTTGATAGTAAGTGCCCCTGGATGACGAAATTCACATCATAAATTATTTGATTTTCATTAAGATCGATGTTTTTCATTTCATTCTACGCGGCGTTTGTATTCGAATCATCATTGATTTTCATTCGCAATTTCACATCTTCTCTTTGGTGCTTCTCGAGGCTGTCTTTTGGTAATTCGAAAAGCATTGACACGGAATCATTGTTATGTGTCACTTGACTGCGCAGAATCCGAATGCCCTCCGCTCTCAGTGCACACACAATTTTCGCTATCTCTCCTCTTTACACTTGTAAGCCGATAAAATAGAGAGGATCAAAACAAAAAAGGTTTCTTAAACTAACAAGAATGTCAAAATATCGAAAAACCAAACGAAGGAAAATACAACATTGTTTACCGAACAAATTGAAATTAATTTTATTACCAAGTCTACGACGTTGAATTCAAAATAGTCAAAAGTCACCACATAAAACGAGTTTTTTTAGAATAAAGCATGCAATCTTCATAAATACATTTAAAATTGCAGGAGTCTCTTGTACATGAAACCAGCGTTCCAATTTTACATTAAAGCGATTCCTTCAAACGCTTGATACATCCCTCGAGGACGGAGTCATGCGACTTGCGATTCTTTTGTCGCTGCAAAAAGTTTTGCGTCAGAAATGTTTGGCTGTTCCTCACACAAAAGCCACCGACGTTACGACAGAGCACACAAAGTTTTCTGACCTACCCAGAAAAACGTCTGAAAAAAGTCCTCAAAAATTGAGTGCGCAAATTTATGTTACGTGATCACAAAAATATTTACTGACAGGACTTAAACAATAAAAAGAAACACTAGAATTGCTGATTTTGAAATCGTTGAATTGTCTGAGATCTTCAAAGCAATAGGAAAATTTTGTCGAAATGTTGCAACGAGATTTTTTCGATTAATAAAATAGAGAGAACAAAACTTGTTTTTAACTTTCTCATTTTTTCTACTTCCACCAGAGCAATTGCGCATCAAATTGAAGAGTTCCAATCTCGTAAGAGTATTTTCTTTGAAACAATTTCACCCAACAGTGAAAATAACATCGTCTTTGAGAAAGACCGAGCTCTTGTCAAACGCAGTGCCTTAATTTCCAGGCCTACGAAATTCAAAAGCAATGAAAAGCTGCTACGAAAGTGCGACGAATTTCGCTAACTTTGCTAACGCGATGAGAATTTATAAACATCACGCAACCAGACAAAAACGTTGATTACGCCGTGTGTGCTGCACATCAAAAGTTTATTTGCACCCTCAACTTTCATGTTTTGTACGTAGTGGATAATGACGTCATTATGCCAGCTCTCACTCATTCCTTGCGTTTTTTGTTCATAACCACGATCCTGTACAGAACTCGAGGAATTTGATTTCGCGTACAACTTGGTGCTTGGTTGTTATTTACCACGTTCAATTGGAATTTCGAAAACATCATTTCTCTGTGTTTTCTCGTCCACTTTACGAGGCAGGATTCGTGGTCTTTTTATCAACTAAACGAATATATAAATAAATGAAAGAAATTCTCATTTTATTAGCGCTCCCTTATACCTTTCTACTCTAAATCTTTAATGTCAATAAAAAAAGTTTCTATCATTGAACAAAGTCCGATTCTCAACTACATTTAAAGCCGAACGTGTTTCGTGCTTGACAAGATTGGAGCATGTTACGCGCGCATTAATTTTGTCCATAAGAAATTTCTCGACATGAAAAAGCATCTGGAAGATCTATCTTAGTTAGTCGGAATATTAATGGTTTAGTCGAATACGGCCGGCGAAAATTGAACAACTCATTAAGTGCGATTCTGAAACAAATAATCCTAATTTTACGCCTAATTGACAGCGTGAAATGTACACGACTGAGCGTCAGAACGCAAGCTGCAAATGAAGTTTTCGAAATAAATCATGCACCGTGGCATGAACCATTCGAAAACGAGACTTGCATAAATTGAATTGAAACAATGGTTCTTTCTTTTACGTCCCATTGTGCCTCGACTCGGAAACGTTTCAATGATCGTAAACTTCTGTTGTAAACTTGACAATTTCGCTCCATCGGTTCGCTGAAGACGTCAAAAATTTGAATACCCAAAGTCTGTATTTTCGGCCGTTCTTGAACTGCCAAATTATAATCGACTAATTTTTCGACCCTGAAATTATTTCTTACTTTTTGTAGCCTTCAAAGTGTGGGTCATTTGAGAGACAATTGATTTTTTTATCTTCGCCGTGAGTGATAACGGAATCTTATTTATTTAACTCAAAAATCGATAGATAAAATATATTTCGCTTGGATGTCATGGCGAACGAAAGAATTAATCGAACACAGTCGTTATTCTGACGGTTTAATTCCTTTTTTTGACAATAAAGTAGGAATTAATTTAACTGCAACAATTGACCTAATTTGGAATCGTAGTTTTGTCGCAAGCATGAGATGCAAAAGAAAAGTAAACTTGTGTTTTGTGACATGGTAAGTTCATTATGATAAAATTGTCGTACCAACAGGTGCCTGAAAACCTGAGAGGAGCACGATACATCGAAATCCCATTACAAGGGAGGTTACGATAAAGGTTAAATTGTCACAATAGGCTTAACAAAGAGAAACTCGAAGGCTCGTGTTATTAATACCAGGCGCGTGGACGAAATTCAATTGAAAAGCATTTGACGAGAAAAAAACTAGGTAACAATAAAAGTAGCTAATCAATGGGGCAAAATTATTGATGAGTACTCATTTATTTATTTTATTTTTTTTCGAAAAGTTTACACGCTATCAGAGCTCTGTTACCTTGTTACAAAAAAAAATTTACCACTTTCACAACCTGGTTATGAACTTCCGTTTAACTTTGTTTATGGCTTGGCTAAAATTTACTGTTGGTACCCATTAAAATGTCAGTCGAAATAACTTGTTCGACTTTTCGATTATGATAATTCCATTTTCAGCCATCTTCTGAGTCAGTAAAACCCGCTGCGAATATTGCATCTAATGACGTTAACATTTTACGACAAAAATTTGAGTTGCAAATGAAAGTTTGAATGTTAAACATTGTTTAAGACAAAACTTTCTGACAGATGAATGCCGATTTTTCACCTTCAGTGAATGCTTGATTATTATCTATAGTTTTGTAATAATGTGTGAGTTGTTTAGTCAACAGACCTTTTTTTTATTGATGTTCTACTTTAAAGTTGAAAAATTTTAAGTACTGTGAGAAAATAAGTACGAACATTGTACTGCAATTTACTTGATCGGTTTAACAGTTTCCAAGTCGCATTTTCAATTCGGAAAGGATATTTCATTTTTATAAAATAAGAAAGAAACAATCTAATTTGCAAATAATACAATAATCAAAGTCATACCTGACCTTTCATTACTATTTCAAATTGAATTTTGATTAATTGGTTTGAATTTGGAAGTTTGGTCAAAATATGCGTAAATCATTACAAAATGAACCAATTAATAAATTGGAATTGCAAATTTGCATTGAACATTTCGAATGAATTTCGACTTATTCGAAGGTGCTCAAAGTTAGTTATTGCAATTTAGATTATGTGTCCATATTAAATTTTCCAATTACGATTCGAAAAAGAAAATTCATACGTAAAACGATCAGTCGAAGTTAATTCAATTTCAGATAAAATTTTAGTTTAAAAACGAGCGTCGTATTGATTTGACGAAATATTCATATAATCGAATCGTCAATTCTATTTCGGTGTTATTTCGGAAACCGTCAAATTGATCGTTAGCGAACAAAGCATCCTAATTCGACACTAGCGATGTCGGTATTTTGCGTATCAACAAAGAATCAATTCCCGCCGGTTATATTGTTCTCGATTTATGAGCAATTTGACTGAATTATTAGGTTGTAGTTAACGTCAACTAATTTTTTCATTTCGCCGCGAACAAAGAAAGACCATTAATTGCTCGAGTACGCACACAGCGCAGATCTCTTCGGCAATTAGAGCGACGAACACACAGCTGCGAGTTTGTTCAACGTTTTTCATACAAAATTTCACGAGTCGAAGCGTAAAAAAAATGTCTACACAAAAGCGCCGCTTCAAAAATGCACGCTGCTTTAATTGTTTCCTTTATGTTTCCCTCTGAAAATGTTTTCCTTCCGAAGAACCTCTGCCGTACTAATGTATTTTATTTCCTCATTCTGAGATCGCTAAATTCAAGACCAACAAATGAAAAGCAACGAAAAATTGTTCCACCAGTGATTTGGAATGTTGTAAAAAACAATCGCCAAACATTAAACCGTTGATAAGAAGTTGTTGCAAATTGTTTCGAAAAATATTTTTCCACATTATCGTGCGTAAAACGGTCTTTTCATAAAAGTTAATCTGAAAAAAAAAGAAAGCTCTCTTGCCAGAAGCGCGCCAACAAAGCTCGTAAGAAAAAGGAGCAAACTTGCACGCGAACGTTCTTCATTTACGGAAAGAAACTTTTAAACGAAACTGCACTTTTAATTACCCCGCGCAAAATCGACAAAAAATTAACCGCTTAGTCTGAGAGTATAATCCTAATATGAAAAAAAAAAACCAAAAGAACGAGAGGTCGGCGCTTTTGTCTCTGTCCGTGTACACAACAGAGCCGGTGATAAAATCATGAAAAGTGTACTTATCTTTTGAAGAGGGGAAAAAAATCGTTAAGCTCGGTCAATGTAATTGTGTAGGATACCCTTATTTCAAAACCGCTCGAAAATGTACATCCACTAAGTGGATCAACAAGGTCTCCCTTTTTTTTTACAATCGCCATTTCTCTCCTTTGAAATACAAATGAACATTCATATACAATTCAGATTTCACAATTGCGAGCCAAAACAATGTATTTATACATGCAAACGTTAATTGCTGGTAAAAGTGAATCAAAATATGAATATTAATAACCACCTTTGACTCGACGGAACTAGCGAGTCAAAAGTTTTGTGACACATTTGTTCCTGAGGTCCCACGTGTTATTAGCACGAGTGTCTGCAATATTAATCGCACGATTCATTCTAGTGGCGGAGCGCAACTTTAGCCCGCATTTATAACAGCTGATTAATTGAATGCTCATTAACACGCTATAAATATCGGTTAACTCCTCTCTCTCGCTCACCCTCTCGTTCTAGCCGATAAACGAAATCCAATTAAAAGCTCTCGCACATTTGGATTCAATTGAACAGTAACTGATATTACGACACTGTCAACTCAGCAACATATACTATAACTCGTCCTGTGCCACTGACTCGAACAAAGCAAATCCGTGCCTCCTTATCTCCCAGGGGTTTGAAGTTCAGCACAACCATTTGCCAAGTCTCACCGACTTAAGCGTCTATTTTTCTCAATGTTACCTTCGGAAAAATACCTTGTCGACTCCACTCAATAGCGTCAGAAAATAACAGACTGGGTCGCAAAAGTCAATTGGCAAATTCCGACCAGTGGAACAAAAAAAACCGCTCTCTCATGTAGAAACATCGGTTTTCAGCGAATTAAGCCAACAGTCAAGCGACGACTAGAAAAACCGTTCGCCCAATCATAAAACCGAAAATTGTCGCCAATCGAGTTTGTTTTTGGTTTGTTATTCTTCGGAACGAAAATTCGATGGCAAATGTCATCGTTTGGTGGGTTGATAGTTGGTCGCAGTGACTTACAGCGTCGACCAGATGTTGCAGAAGTTGCGCCGCTCGACTCTTAGAAGACACGTCTCATAATAGAGATTGCGACGAGGCTGAAGCTTTTCCTCATCGGACTTGCGTGGACAACTGTTGGAGTTTGTGCACGTGTACGAGCAACTGCATGATGCGTCGTGACACAAAACTTTGCATACGGCGGTGTACAACTTTCGACGAAAAAATCTTGGTCAAAACGTGCGACCGATGCGGTAGTTGGTCTGCGTCAAAACAAAGTGCGACGGAGTTTCGGTGGGGGGTGGGGGCATTGGTACCGCGGTACCGAACTACTCTTTGACCTCGTTTGACATTGACAGGTCGCGGCCAGCGGGCTCGAACCAGGTGCGACGCAGGCGACACAAAATCGGTAACCAATTATGTTGCCGATGGGCACGCACACACACAAGAACCGTTTCTGAATCGCGCCGCACTGCCACTAATGCTATTGCGCTTGGCGTTTGAGCAGGCGGTGACGCCGTCGACGGCGGTGGCGGCGGCGGCAACGGCGGCGGCGATGCCGCCGGTAGCACGGCAACCAACGCACCAACGGCAATAAGAACGAATCAGCGCCATCAACCATCGCCTCTAAACCCACCCTAGCTCTTTTTTTTTTCTTCGCGATTTAGATTTTATATCACCCTTGAGGACCTAACGTGTTTCCCACCTTGGCTAGGGTTTAGACGAGACTTTTATCGGCCTGTTTTTATTGTTATGAGACGAGTTTTTTTTTCTAAAGGTTGATGAGTTAATTTTGAATGATGTTTTTGGAACTGTCCAACTCGGCTAATGGGAATGAGTGCGGTCGTTATGATGCAAATCGAAAGATGAGTTCGGGCGGGTAGTAAATTAGTGGCTTTTCAAATACATATTTCACGCTTTTTATCCCGATTGCGAAACGACTTTCTACGTTCAGTTTCAAGTTTGGAGATTTGAGGTTGACTTTTTACAACCCTTTTTTCTCCGAATCGAGTTTGATTTGGTTTTAATCCCTTTTAATTTTTGAGCATCTTTTCCTTGTTTTAGTTTCGTTTAACTGCTTGATTTTCAGTTTTAATTTCTTATCTGTGGGATTTTGTATTGTGCGGATTTGTTTTTTTTTGTGGGTAAGCAAATCCAAGGAAATTGAATTTTTCAATATTTCACTGTTTCATTCTTTGTTGATGAAACTTATGAAACTTGAATTTGCACTCTGTCTTAAGTAGTTACATTTGAGGACCAGCGATTGACCCTAATTCGTTTACATCGAGAGCCAATTCGACAGAACTTCGAGGTAGAGAATTTCCATGATGATGAGGCGACCATAATCCCGACAAAAAGACACAGTTTAATCTGAGTTTGGATAATGTAAATAGTTTATTGATGGGCTAGGAATAAGATCCGCCGAGTTCCTAAGTAAACTATGTCCAATTTCAGTTGAAAGGTCAGAAAAAAATAATCACGCCTTCAATTAACCTTTTCCGGGCGGAATTCAATATCCCGCACACGGTTATTTATTTCTCATCAACCTTTTGCAAAACTGACAGTCGAAAAAAAACTAGACCGAGCGTTTTCAAATTAATATCTTGGCGCAATAATTGAAATCGAATGTTTCGCTTGGTGGAAGAAAATGTTTACACTCACGTACGTTTAATCTGTTAATTAATAAAAAAAATTTTGTTGCAAACACTTTTTAATTAAAACAGAACACGGTCCGGGATTCTTTTGGGTGGCAAAAATTACTCCACGGAAGTGAACTCTTACGATATTTCGCCACGTGTTTTTGTACTACGAACGAAAATGAAGAAGGAAAACTTAATCAAGGGATTAGATACTTTCGCATAAAAATGACAAAGCCTTGGATCAAATTACAAGATAATGAATAAAATTCGTATGTCCACCGTAAATCCAAACTAAAAATGCACAACATGAGAAGAGAGTTATAATGAAACCTTTCGGTTTTTCCTTGTCAAAGTAAACAAAAGTTGGCTCGTTAAATAACTTTTAGTTTTATCAGTGCGATGCAAAGCAAACTTCCAAAGTTACTGATTTTTTCGAAACCATCGATACCTCTTGCCCTGAATATTTTTTTTGTATTTTTACTCCGTTCTCAAAGGGTGACTACAAGATTCGTTCAGTAAAACGGAAAAACAAGTTTATTTACACTGTTTTTAAACTGACTAAGACTTGACTACAAATTAAAGCTTAACTGGAAGCACGTGCGTGCGAAATTTGCATAGTCAATTATTTGGATCAGATAAAATGAAGATCCGTTAGACTCTCTTTTATCTTTTGTTTTCATAGGAAGGCGACACGTGCTCAACCTATTTACCACGTCCAACTGCACGATTGGATTATGTTGAGTGACTGCTAATTTTTGCGCAAGGTCGACCATAGGAAACTGATGAAGGAATTTCGCTCTGCAATTTTCAACGCTTTAATCAACCCAGGAATGTTGCACTGCGATCGCACAATTTCGTCAAAGTAAACACGCGTGAGACCCTTCGTACCACGAAGCCAACCTCTGGGGTGCCAATTTGTTACTGTAACTATCGCAACGAGCTTAAAATCGATCGGATAATTTGTTAGATAATGTTCTTTTGAATACTGTTGTTATGGTTTGTGGCTTTTTACGCTCGTATCAGGTTCAGAGTCGAGGTTGCAGTTATTGATAACCGATGGCTAAAGAGATGCCCAGGGTGACGCGATAAAAAGAAATATGTTTCATACATGATACCTCTCCGCGTCGTTTCGTACGTTTTTCCACGACTTCGCAAACTGCGAAACGGTCGCATCGTCGTTTTCTCAACTGCGATAATTTGGTCTCTATATTTTTCAAATGTTTCGTTTTATCAAAAAAAAAAAAAAGAAAACACAATTCACAAAGTGAAATGGTGACTTTCATTGGAGCTCCTTTTAGGTGCGAATTTTATTCTGAAAAGAAGTTTCAGATTGACTAAAGTGTCCAATATATCAGCCTGGGAACGTTTAAAAATAACGAAATTTGGGATTGAATATAGTCAGATTTTCGTGCACAAGGTTTTCCCATCAAAGTCTGTGAGTTTAATCAGCATCACTGGAGTGTGATGTGGTTTCGTTATTAGAGTTATAATGAAGTGGTCTTCAGATGGAGATTTACTTTGTGTTACAAGCTATTAACATCTCAGCGATAACAAGTAGGACACACCATTTTAATGTGAATATTTAATGCGAATTCGACGTTACATCATGCCTCAAACGAGAGACAAACACGTACTGCGACGGAAACTGTTGTTTTCGTCGTTTATTTTTAGTTTGCACATTTTTGTTAGTTTAGTCAATGTTATGAAATTGCAATTCTACAAGGATTTTGTCGCTGGTGATTGATCTCGTTAATTTTTCAAAGCCTTCAATCAAAATTTGAACGTAATTGGGCAAACGAAATAATAAAACAAAAAACAACATTAAAAAAATTCAAACTTGTTTGTCGATTAAAATTGTTAATGTTTTTTCAATGATTATACATTCAAACTTTTGATGTTGAGTCAAGGAAAATTGGCTAATAAATTGATTACATTTGCAATTGCACTAGTTAATCAACCGAAATTGAGCCCGTAATGTTATCTGCGTAGAAGAATTACGCTACTTTAATATTATAAATGCAATGTTACCTATGCTCTATAATATCAGATACAAATTCAAAACACAATTTCGTGTATATTAATTCAAAGTTCAATTAGTCGGATTGATAACAAAATTATGCTTGCAATTATCCGGCATGGCTTATTTTTCGTTGTTTATTTTTCGTTGTTTAAGTAAAACGTGCTTAAGAACTTGTTTTTATATTCGATACAGTTTGAATGAAGCGACTTTTCTCGCCGCAAAACGCTTTTCTTTGAAAGGAGTAAATAAGAAAATTGAGTTTGCTTTAATAAACATTATCACCGAAGCTTCTTTATGCTCGGCTTTGTTCGAGCAATCTCATTGACACAAGTTCAATTAAGAATTTGAAAAGAAACATCATAAATACGTGCCAACAATTGGCTAATGGAAATAAACCTAGAAAACTTTGTCGAGTCTTGTGAAATAAATTTATCACTAATTTTCTTTAATGTTTTTTGAAATTTTGCAGAACACAATTTTCATCGTGAGGAATTATTAATCACTTACGACTATACGGAAAAAATGAAGATTAATTTTGCCAGCACTGCCACTTGGCTAAAAATTCATCCATACATCACATGTTGTCGTGTTTCATGAAGGGAGAAACACAGGCTTGATGATAAAATGGGAAGCAATCAATTTTTTACAACATTTTTCAAATTTTTGCATGAATCTTATACGTGATGTTTTCAAAATTTCGAATTTCGTCAAAAAATGCTGCCACCAATTTGTTTTTTGATAAATTTAAAAGTGCATGGAAATTTTCATTCAAATGAACTCTCATCTTATAAAAAATTAAGCTTTATAATTCGTGTTCCATGAAAATGTTACATCTAAAAACGTCAGGTTCATTTTTGTTCAGCAAAACGAGATATCCCATCATTCTCATCTCTCTATTGAGTTTTCCACTTCTTCGCTGGGCTCTTCATTATTCAATTTTCCGAAATTTGACAGAATCATGAAATTATACGCATACTTTTCACTCCCACCTGTATACTGAGTCCAGTTTTATCGTTTGATTGAAAATTAAATAGCGCACGAATATATCATTCAAGATTTATAACCGTCGAGCAATCAACAAGAATGATATTATTGAACGCTGAATAATTGAAGTTGAAAATTCAATCTTTGTTAGCTCAGCGTCTATCTCTGTTTAACAATTTTCCATCCACGCGTATCGCTTTATTTAAATTCTGATTTTCTGCAAAATCAACTGAAATTGGAATCGAAAAAATTTTCAATTTCATACATTCAATATTATTTTAACTGTAGGAGAATAAAAAACATAAAATTGTTACCTCACGATTACGAGTAATATTATCCTCGAATTTTGAGGCTGGAAATTCAGCCAACTTCGAGTGGCGATGGAAAGCAGTTTCTGAACGTTTTTCACTTCGATGCTTTCAGTGCAAGGATATTTGTCAGTCGCGTGCATAAAAATACAACATCTTTTCAATTGCATACAATGACGGAAGATCTTTTATTTATTACACTCGATAACACAAACAATAAATTCCATCAACGAGCGACCTGTTCTTAAGAGCATCCGTTGTGAGTAATTGTGCGTGCGTGATGGGTATGACTTTAATGCTAATGCATCAAGGATACAAATCTACCCGAATTATCTGCAGCTGGCACACTTGATACCAAAAACAATTATAGGAAAACACCTAAATCAACATACCAATCAAGCAATCAATTATTAATTAACTTTTTCATTTCGTATTAAGAAATTCTTATGAGATGAACATTCAATTTTGTTCGAGAAAATGTGTTTTCGTGAATTTTGCTAAGTCTGGAGAAAACAGATGGAAGTAATTATTTTGAAATTGGTCGAACGAAAGTATTCGAGTTGGTTTAAATGTTTTCTGATCGACTAAATTTCACGACTGTTATCATGCCTCATCAGTCTTGAATTGCAGACATAAATCGATCTGATAGGTAAGCTGACACTCGAGGGAGCTAACTAGATGCTAGTTAAACCTACGGCGCTAATCTCCTGCGTAACATCGTTGCCGACCTGTTAACGCACAGTATCTAACGTCGTCATCCATTTCCTGGTTGTCACCTGAGCAAACGTTCGCGAGTTAAAAGATTTTCCCAAAGTTCACAAGTCAAACGATAGCCATCGCCGCATTTTCTGTTGTTCAAGTTTTGGATTACATTTTCGTTTGTACAACCATTACGTTTGGTTCATAAGGAAATGAAAAGGTCAATTAAAGAGCAAAAAAATTAGATCCAACCAAAAGTGGTAAAAATTGATTGTTCAAGGAATAGTTAGTTGGTATTCTAATGTTGAAATTGTAATTTGTGAAATTCGAAAATCTTTTATTTCGGTATACTCTTGTGAGATAGAATATTTGAGTGGATCCAAAAAGTTTTACAACTACAGTGTAACAGAAATGTTGTATCTTTGTGCTTGTCACTAAGTTTCTCGATGTTACACAAAAGGAAGCAAGTGTAACTTCGCACTGTATCCGAAAATTGGAGTGCAATGAAAGGATTACATTTAATTTAATTCTAGATCTTCAATACAGACAATCAAAACAAGAAACAGAAACTCTAATCAAACCATGGTTTGAACAACAAGTGTTAGCATACATTTTTGAAATAATAACTTTTCTGATTTCTATTTAGTAGTTATTTGAAAAAGAACTTATTACATGTTGAAAATTACTTGTCAACCATTTATAAATAAACGAAGATTGTCGAATGGTTCGTAACTGCTAAATTACACCGATGTTTTCAAACTTGGTGAAAGTCTTTCACTCGAATTTTTTTAAAATTAATTGAAAAACCAATTACCGCATTTTCGATAACCTTTTGAAATAAAAATAGTTCAACGGATAATTATATTTGTGATTTTGATATAAATAAAATCGTTTTGGAAATTGAAAATCCATTTTAGTTTTCATTTTTTCGGTGTTCAATTCAATTTTATTGTCGTTCTATTCTTCACGTTTCAAAATTAGTCGAGTTCTTCCAATCCATGATTAATCTATCGACTATCTAAAATGCAATTAATGAAATTATTATTAAAAACGATTATGATATTTGCAATGTTTTTCTGCAATTTGAATTCAGTGTACACAAAATAACTGACTAAATCTTTTATCAATTTCGTCTTACATATATCAAAACAAATAAGGCAAGTGTGATATAAAAAACGTCAGTTTATTGAACCTTAGTCGATCAATTATTTCCACTGTTGAATGCCTGGAGAGCATTTGGCTCGGAGCTCATATAGATGATGAAAAAAGTGCGTTAGATAGTGATAGTAGACTATAAGAACCCTACGCATCTGTCGTAAAATAGACAGGGATCGATTTCAATTAATCATCCTGAATGGTCGAGGATGTTTCTTTTAACGTGCTTATAAAATAACAGCAGACAGAAATAGAGCTGTGAAATTGTTAAGAAATCGATACATCATTAGGTTTCTTCACGGAGAAACGAGTTTATAACTTAATCAATAGAGAAAATTACGACCGAGAGTGTAAAAAACAAATCACGAAATTCGAACTCAAAATTCCATTATTTACGTTTCCAGTGTACAAAGCAACCAACAGGAGTGGTTCTTTTTTATAAAAAATAATACAATCGAAAATAATCAGCCTGTTTTGCAAAAGTTGGAAGAGCTAAAACCCTTGAAACAGGGATGTATAAAACGGTGTCATAAAAACATCAGTGTCCTCGAAACTAGAAAAAAAAGTCTCTATTGAAAGACAGTGTCAAGAGAGACGATAATGGACGGTAGTTTTTTTCCACAATCAGTATCATTTTCACTGCCGAGAAAACGGATCTCGAATTCTCACAAGCGTATCAAGACGGGACGAGAGTTTCAACATGATTTTAACGCAACATCGGAAAAACTTCGGGCTAATGTTTCATGAATATTTTCCTTGGTGTGAACCACGCGAGATAAGATGTCCGAACTTTATTTTTGGATTTTCGTTGAATTTTGCACGAGCGATGAAAAACAGATGGGGCGCGTCGAAAGAGAAGTAGCTCGATCGTGATTTTGTCTAAGATTCCTGTTGCGAGTGCTCGGCAAAGAGTGTACAACCAAGTTTATAACCGAGTTTTCTTCCTGACTTGACTGTTTATAAATGTTGATAAGCAAGATTGGATTTGTTCTTGAAAATTGTTCCTACCAAGTGGTGAGTTGAGGTTTTCCAGAAAAAAAAGGGACAGAAAAATTTTATAACTGATTTTATTTTATATCTGCGACATTTTGGCATTTGAAAACTATTTGCTCCAGAAAAGTGAGAACTTTTATTTGCTCACGTCCTACGTAAGCCACTAACATTTTGATTCTCCTTCTATTTTTTTCTTTTTCGGTTTGAATACCACTTTTGCTTATTTGATCAGAAATCTGAAATAAAATTTCAAGTGGAAGTGAAGAAGTTGAAGAAAATGCTCGCTATGTTTAAGAAATAATATGTTGCATTGTTTATTCTTTCTTTTTTATTTCCTTGCACCTTGCACAGAGTTGTAGAAAAGATAGCGGTGAAAAAAGGAAGGGTAAAAAAACTGTGAAGACCAGCTTGGAAGTTGAACAAAAAATGTAAAAAGAAAAACAAGCCCCGTGTTCGAGGTGCTTGATGAAGTGCCAAAGAACACCGCAGTCTAATATTCCAGTCGAGTTTCTATTTGGAATTTTGCCAAGGTATCCGGATTGCTGTTAAAATACAGTCGGTCTCGCACAACATATAACAATTTTGACTCAAAATTCCGTTCTCCTTGTAACAATTTATAATTTATTTAACAGCTGTTTTGTTCTTTCGTGATGAATAACCGTTTACAAGATGAAAAAAATGTGTCCAATTTTTTTATTCAGTTACACCTTTTAAAATGGAAATAAAAGATCTAAAACATTTCCGTTAGAACAGTTGCAAAATTAAATAAGGGATTCAATTTCTCCGTACAAAAAAAGAACGAAAAAAAGTGCACTTTGAAAAATTGAAGAATTAAATAAGAAACTAAATGAATTCATTCTTTCTGTGAAATTATCCAATTAAAACTGACGCGAATTTCCTGCGGCGCTCACGAATGAAAAAAATGTGTCCTTATCTTGGCTCTTATCACTTGTTTTCTAGAAGAGTGCGCCTGGCCATTTAAAATAAAAGTGATATATGAAACTGGCCCGTTGCGTGCGCGGAGGCTCGCGTCATCGCTGACTCTCCAACACCAATTGACCCTAAAACCAATTCTATGGATCCTCGCTGTACGCTAGTGCAGTTGTTGTTTCTTATTATTATGTTACTTTTATTTTCAAACCCGTTTGCATTTCACGGGCGAACGCCCCTGACGATCATCGTCCACGAGTTTCAGTAGAAAAAGACCTGTTATGTCAGACATAATATCATGTCTTGTTTTTTTTCTAAAATGATCAGATTAAAAAAAAGACGTTCACGCTATCCGACTGAAACAGCTCGCTTTGGAATGTAACGAGTGCTATAACTCGCAGAAACTTGAGGTGATAAAGTTGTTTTACTTTGAGGCAATAAAGAAAGCACGAAATTACTTCATTTTGCTTGGCAAATTTTTGTGCATTTTGTTATTACAATGGGCGTTTTATTAATAGCTTCTCTCGTTTCTTATCAAGTTTCAGGAAATTTTTGCCCCTGATTTATCACCGCGAAAACTTTTTAACGATGAAAATTGCTCGCTTTTATTGTCGCATTGCAACAATATTTCTAATTTCGTTCGTTAATCCAGCACTGACTTTCAAATTAAAAACAAAACTTGGTTCATTAATTATCGCAATGTTTATGAGTTTCGTGATATTATGTACAATACAATGTACAAGTTTTCTTCCTTCTCCTTCTAGTAGAATAAAAAAGGGATCTCGAACTGAGATGTGGAGTTGGAGATTGAAGTAGAGGAAAGCCATTTGCGTCGAGCATTATCGTATAACGACCATTCTACGGATGATCAATCTAATAACAAGAGAGTGCCGATTCGTAGGAGATAGTCAGTTATCAAATGTGTCATCGTTTTTGTGCAGTCGATTATGATCTTCGATAACTCCATCCATACTTTATCGAAGCGCTGGTGATCGTAATTCAAAAATTATTAAAGCTTCCTTACGTGCGAGACCCGTGGGCGGTTATTAAATATCGAGATATAGTGGACTGCAAATTAATGGATGGCTTTTTTGCTCGTTAAAAATCGTGAAAAAACGAACGACCGTTAAAAACCACGTTCAACCGCGTTCAAATTCGAAACTAATCGATACAGAAAAGTGCAAACAAAAAACACCTATCGCACGAATACCAAACAGGAAAAAAATTAACAATTAAAACCGCACTTTGAGTTCCAATAAGTGTGTGATATAAAAATCACTTTGACTTCCAGTGCTGAAAAAAACATTCCCATCAAGACGGATTTAAGAGCTAAGTTTAAGTTAGCTCTTTTTTATTCAATTGCACCGAATGGAGTAATAATTGAAAATAGAGATAAATGAAATTGGCGTCACGTCGAGCGAAAATAATTCATCATGTCGATGCGAGAAGTTGTTTCAGAGTGTCAGGGGCCAATAGAGTTTCGTTGTGTTGTTGATCGGTGCAATCCAGATATAAGTAAAAAATCCGTCACTAAACTTTGCTGCTATAGCAACGGTATCATCCTTTTCTAAAAGAGTGAACCGTGTACATTAACGCGCGTCATGACACCGACGGATGTATTTCCACTTACAAAAAAAAAAACAAGTAACAAAAAAAAAGTGGGTGCGAACTTACAAATACCAGTATACATTTCAAACGCGAAACACTCTAGCGAGCAAACTCTGTTAATGCGCATAATATTCAAATCTCGCGATAAACAAATATTTCTTTCGCACAAAGCTTTGTGAGCCGACGGTCATAAATAAAACATTTGCCGTCGACCAACAAATGCTCAAGCAACGTCCAACTATTTGCGTATTAAAAGTTTAGTTTAATTGAAGAGCGATAGCGCCCACGAATTTATAACATTTCAACACGCTCGATTCTCGCTGCTAAATCACACTCTGCACAAATTCTCTTCTTTTTTCTCACTTCACTTTTATTTAATTTACGCAAAAACTTTTTTTTTTTACAATAATTAAGACGCAAATTGGTGACTAAAATATCTTCAAAAAGGTTCGCTCGACGATATTTTCATTACATTAATAA
The DNA here is from genome assembly GCA_020615435.1 of Telenomus remus. Lineage (NCBI taxonomy): Eukaryota > Metazoa > Arthropoda > Insecta > Hymenoptera > Scelionidae > Telenomus > Telenomus remus. The sequence goes on along the minus strand of CM036336.1, from coordinate 19,014,718 downwards.
TTCTTATTTATACATTTATTGATCATCAAAAGTATCGAACGAACAGCAATTAATAATGAAAAACATACATTAAAGTGGCGCGATCAAGGTGATCGCAGCGAGAACGTAATCCAACGTGGCAGTTCTTTTGAAATAGAGCCGGGCGTTTATTAATCAAACCATATTCCGACACGATTTTCGGTGCCAACTGATTTGCCCGCTAATTGTTGAGATTGCACCGTCGACAGGTCATGCGCCAACCAAAGCCGTAAAATTTTTGACTACCATAGTTGCACGCCATTTGAATGATTGCACTGCATAATTGAATGTACATATGAAAATTAGTAACGTGCAGCATGTGTGACGAATTGATGTCACATTTCTGACTCGCAGTTCAAAATTCAAGCGATATCAACTCACAAACTGTGACGCTTTTTGACAAACAAACGACATCCGCTTTTTTACTTGTTTTTGTTCGCTTAATATTAATATAAACTTGCAAAACTTTCCGTGGTAAAATTTGCATAACAAAAAGTTACAGCTAAAAATAACAAAAAGTGATAATCAAAAGTAACGATTTTTGTTTTTGAAACAAGTGGGATTGACATTTACTTTTATTGTTGTTATTTTTTTGATGAGATAATTGAACGAGCTATTTAGGAGATGACGATAGGCATCTTTAGGTGCTCTAGACATTAAAACTATCGATCTTTCGATTATCATTCACGCTTTTTAATATCAAACAATACTTCTGTTCTACCTCGGAAACAAATCGCCTCAATTATTGCAACTGGGCTTTATTGATTCGCTGTAAGTTTTTAAGGCCGACCGTACTTCAGCGGATACTATAGCTCCCGTTGCATTAAACAGTTTGTACACGCTCCACGCTCTGATCTCTATTTTTTTCCATCCGAGAGAATAAAACGAAAGGTAGTATTTACTCAGAACGCAAAAGATCAGAATTCTCGTTTTCATCAATAACAATTTCACAGTAGCGCGAATTCCATAAGGTCGTCAGAAAAAGAACACGACTAAGCTTGAGCTTAAATTCGACAATTACAGGCAAAGGAATGTAAATTTTTCCGTCCGGTCCATTCATCTTGTCTAATTCCTACGTCCATATTTCAATGTCTCGTTCGGAAGAAAAACGCTCGGATGAATATCTTGAATCTCGATTACTCAAAAGTCATCATCAAGTTCGTTGCTAATTTGAGAAACACAGATTCAAAGATCAGAATTGACTTAGCTATCAGTTTTCAAAGACTGATACACAGCTGGTCGCCAAAATTGGCGAGAAAATGTCAACGGTGGGCCATGGGTGTGGTCACGCGAACTCAAACCGCAGACATCGCGTTGATATTTGGTTGTAGCATCCGCGACTCTTGTTTATTCAGTTTGTCCTAATTGCCGTCCATTAACTGATTCGCAGTCGCATATAGCACCGCCGCTGCTCAGTCGAAAAATGGTGCGCCGCGGATCGATCGCCGGAGTTTTTTGTCTCAGTCTTGGTCTTCTCGTCACACTCGTGCACACTTGCAACGATAAATTATTCATCCGTCACTTGCCGTCCAAGCTTGGGTCATACATGTGACCTTTAAAATTGCCCCGCTGGGCACTATGCAAAACGCCGTCCCGTGAGGACCTACAATCCTGCAATCAATATCAAGCTGATGAATCCCTGAAATTCAATTTAAATTATTAATTAAAAGCGCTCATCTAAGGCGACCAAAAAAAGAACCTCCTTGTAAATACATTGCTACGTGAGGCTTTCAATTAGTTCGCCTCAGATGAACTTAGAAGTTTGACGAAATTCACGAGGGCGAGGGCTTTGTTTTTCCTCCTCCTTTTTTTTGGTCCATACAATGCTCTGTTTGTCGTTACAATCAATAGTCAACGAGAACATCAGCTGGGTCTAAAACAATCAGGTTTCGTAGCTGCAAATGCTGTTTGGCAAATTCGAGTTTTAGTGGAGATGAAAAATTTGCGAGAGAAAAAAATTGGACCTTGCGTATAGGAATTGGGTTGATGAATTTTCTAATTGTATTCGAGTAAACAAGCGCCAATTTGCACGGATTAACGCGACTCCGAATGGATTCCCCCTTAACTAGGACGAATCAAAATAGCGTTGAACCGTGCTCGATTGATGAACGCTTTTTGCAGATTAAGTGCATACGGATCCAGCCGACGAACAAAAACGTAACTTGACGATCCGCCTCTCTCCTCGCGAGATGATCAATTGAACGAAACTTAGTCCAAGTTGTGTTAGCTGGCGCTTTGATTGTGAAAATAAAAGATCTCAAGGATTTAATATCCCTTTGGCGCTGAAATTACGCAATTTGGTTTACAAAAAATGAACGTGAAAGAAAAACGGTTGCTAAAAATAGAGTTCGAGTAATATTTTATGTCGAATCTAAAATGTCAATAGCAAATTCAACGTCGGTGCTCACTGATGGATGAGGACAACAGATCTGTCAATATTTTTAATATGAATAATGACATGAATATTTCGTGACGAATTTGTTTTTCACATAAAAAAAGCTTTTTGATTGAAAGAAGATGATTGAAGTTTGAAGTTTTCTCAAATTCGGAATATGAAAATCGAATAATAATCAATCGTCGGTTGGGCGGCAAATATGAACATCAACGGTTTTCTAAAAGTGTTTATTAGAAAATTTTTTATACATATGTTTCCGGGAACTCGAACGAGACTTCGCGACCGGTGAGCTTTTTGTACACGGACGCAAAAGTGTCGACCTGCGAAACAAAAATAACAATAATCATTTTCAGCTATAATTTTTCCGCAGGGTAATAATTTACCAAGCGAATGTCAGTTTCTAAGTTTGTGATAGGTCAGTTTACCTTGTGCTCGATATTCGTTTGCTCACTTTTGTCCAAGTGAACTTTTATCAACTGCGATCCGTCCAACTTTTTTCGGATTCTTTTACCCACTATTTCTACAGGGTAAACCAAGTCTTCTAAAAGTGCATCGTAGACGCAGGTGAGCGTGCGGCTAGAATCATCAATTAGCATATTCATTATCGCTTCTCAACTTTGATTGTTCGATAAGAGGTAAATAAACGAACTGACAACATTTTTCGCAGTTTGAAACTACAAGAAAAGTTGTAAAACTTTTAGTTCTGTGTTTTTTATTTATTTATTTGCATCTAGTTTATGTATATTTTTACACCTTTAAAAATAAAGTATATAACTTTTTCATGTTGAGCTATAAGTTAAAAGATCGAACTAATCAATTGGAAAGTTTTATTTGCTTACCTTCTTGGTCGTTTTTGCTTGCCAATTGTACGAGTTTTACGAGTTGGTTTTGGTAAGATTTTCCTCTCGCCAACAAACATGACGTGTTTGCCGGAAAATTTCTTCTCCAATTCGCGTACCAATCTGGTCTGGATTTTTTGGAACGCTCTCAGTTTTGGCATTGGCACATAGATAATGATGGACTGAAACATTAAAAAAATATGTAAAAATAGAGTAAGATTTTAGGTTCTGAATTTGAAAATACTTTTTCTATCTAAATTTAAACTGACCTTTTTATTGTTGTATTCAATTTCCCTAGCTTTGGTGATATAAAGCTCACGAAGTTGGGATTTCAAATCGCTATTCAATTCCAACTCCAACAAAGCCTGCGAAATGCTGGCCTCAAATTGGTCCGGCTCAGCTCCGTTACTTTTCATGATTTTTGCGTTCCCCAACATCTGCAAATGAAAAAAAAAACGAAACAAGTTCAGAAATGTCAACGAAAACTATTTCAATTTATTTATTGCAAAATTTAATCGTTGCAAGAAGAAAAGTTTGTTGATTATTATCTATTTCTTTGTTTGATGTTTTGAATAATCATGTCAGATTTGTGTTTTGTTTTAATTTGTTTACTTTTAACAAAACACACAACACTGCAAAATTTGAGGTTAGAATCTTTGTCTATTTAAACTGATTTTCCACACAGACAAGAGATGACATTAGAAAAATGCCACTTCACAAAAATGTTTGTATCCCACATTTACAACTGTTGTATCGATCAGGTTTTTATTTGAAAATCACTTATGATAATTCAAGTTCACAGCATGTTTGCTAGTAACACGTCAAACTCAACAAAAACACTTGTCAAAATCCATTGTTATCTGGTCACAGAGGAACCATCGGCACCTCAAAATTTTCGTTTTGCGAGCTTGAAATCCACAGTTTTATGCGACGTTGAACATTTTCATTAAAAGCCACTGGAAAATTGAATAATTTTATTGTTTTTTCATATCGTACCTTGCTCAGTTTAGGAAAACCGCTGTAAAAGAGAGGTCATGAGCAAGGAGAAGAGTAAACATTGAAAATCGACCACAGCGCCATCTGCATTATTGATAAAGTTAAAAATTTGTTTATTTGTTCAATTTGCTAACTAAAGATCACTAATTTCGTTAAGTAATGTTAATAATTGTTATAAAATATGTGAACTGCTTAAAATACATTGTGGACGAATGTTTTCCTTACGTTTATTGTTAATTATTGATTGTTATCTCTATTTACTATCCCTTTTAGATGAATTTGTTTATTACTGAACACTAAATTGCAATTTTCAGCTGATTGAAAATGTTTGTTAATAAAAAAAGCTTTTCATTTGTAAATTAAATTTTTACGTATTCTTAAACTTTATTTGTGTCTCTCTTTTTGAGGGTGTTAAGAAAAGACAGTGTAATAGTGCTTTTAGGAACCCGCAGCAGTGCTGCCAGTTGCCAGATTGCAATTGTGTGTGATCAAACAATCAAGTCAACAACGAGTTTGCTGGAGTTTACAATAATTCGTAATGTTTGACTGAAATAAATAAACGATTGTCTTGAAAATATTATATTAAGAAATTTAATTAATTTCTTTCAATTACAATATTATTTCCTACCGTCATGGAGCCGCAAACACAAAGTTCTGTTAAGGTTAACAACCCGGCTCCGACAGTTGAGCAGATCAACGTTGACCAAATAACTCAGGTAACAATAACATTTTTGATAAATAAATTAAACATCCAAAAACATTCTCCTCCTAATCGTTCTTTCAATATCACAGTTGGCGAACAAATATTGGAATCCACAAAATGCTGGGAACCATCTACCCTTCGACTCGCAAATCATCGACACAATATACGTCGAAGAGATCTGCACATCTAAATTTTCCATTAGACGTATCATGATGTTGGAATTTTCACAGTTCCTGGAAAATTATTTGTGGCCGAATTATGTCGCGGAAAAAGCGTCGAGGCCACACACAATGTCCATCGTTGTGATGGTGAATGAAAAGTTTCGCGAGCGAGTTCAGGTCTGGGACGCTTTCAAAAAGAAGCCTGAGGAATTTTCTGGGTTTATTGATAACGTTCTGAAAGCCTGTTTAGAGGACAGTATTATGGAGTACGATTTGGCAGAACAGACGGCTTTAATTGTGTTTCTAAATCACTGTTTCAATTCAATGGAGGTTGATTTGGTAAGGAAGAAGTTTCAACGACTGGTGTCAATCACCAGCTGGATATCTTTGCAAGAAGAGAGACAAAAGTTGGAATTCAAAAAACACAAGAAATGGAAAAAAATTTTCTTAGGAGTTTTGAAAAGAGATCCACCAGAGTTGAAGGAGAAACTAGACTGGGAACGCAAGTTTTTGCACCGGATTATGGTCAAGTTCATGACTATTTTGGAGTCGATCCCGATTAAAGGTAAATCAATTACACGTTCAGAAGAGTTCTTCATAATCCTTAATGTGCAGAGGACTTTTTTATAAAGCAAAATGTAAAAAGTAAAATTATGAATTTGGTTACACCTTTGTTATTTTTGTTATAGGATCAGTATTTCCTGACAAAATTCGTTACTGCGAAAGGTTTTTGGAACTGATTATTGGGTTGGAAGCTCTTTTACCAACGAGGAGATATTTTTCAACGGTCATGGACGATTGTCACTTGGTTGTTCGGTGCTCTTTGTCCAACTTAGTTCTACGACCAGAAGGTGGACTGTTCAATCAGGTAATTTTATAATACTTTTAAATTGAATCGATCTTTCCATTAGTAATCATTTTTTGCTAAACAATTGTTGATTGTTTCAGTTATTAGAAATGCTCAAGTTCTATGCAAGATTTGAAATTGACGAAGATAATGGTAGTTCATTAACTGATAACGATATGATGCAGCTTCATTACGCCAAGATTATATCTCTACAGGTATTTTAAATTGATCTACACTTTAAAAATACTTTCCAAATAATGCAAATTATTAAAAACAATCTTTTTTTACAGAAAGCAATATTTTCCTTGGATTTCTTGAACATGAAAAACTTTGCGATGGCAAACGTTGCGAGTGTTGATACGAGGGATGCTTTACTCAAACATTTCGGATCTCTGAGGTAAAGTTTTAAGTTGAAAGTATATTCAGATTAAAATGTAAGCTTGAGACAATAATGAATGAATATTAAATGATTGTTTGTTCAAATTTCAGTCAGGAACAGTTACGTTCCATTGCTACAAAACTTACGTTGGTTCCTCCCATAGAAAGAGAAAATCATGAGAATTGGTATCGACTAGACACGGACTTTTTGAAAGAATTATTAGTAAGTTATTTGTAAATTTTTCAATTTCGGAGATCCATGAAGGATTATATTATAAAATTGTTGGTTCTTTTAGGTTTCAAGGCACGAACGAAGATCTTCACAGCTGGAGGAACTGAATGAAATGCCTCTTTATCCAACTGAGGATATTATTTGGAACGAGAGTATAGTTCCAACAGAGTACTTTTCTGGAGAAGGTTGTCTGGCACTACCGAAATTGAATCTACAGTTTTTAACGTTACACGATTACTTGCTGAGGAATTTCAATCTGTTTCGATTGGAATCCACATGTACGTTTGCAACAAACCAATCTTTCAATTGTATTCAATGAATTTAATTTTAATTTTATTTCACTAATTTAATTTAAATGTTGTAGACGAAATCAGGCAAGATATTGAAGATGCTGTAAGCCGTCTGAGTCCTTGGTAAGTAACCAACAAAACAAAACTCAAAAAGTAAAAATTTTGTAAAAAGTGTAACTACATTTAGTAATAATAATTTGGCGCCTCAGGAAAGCGGAAGATTCAAGCGCCTACTTTGGAGGATGGGCTAGAATGGCACAGCCGATAACTCAATTTGCTGTGGTAGAAGTTGCGAAACCAAATATTGGCGAGAACCGACCTTCGAGAGTTCGCGCCGACGTCACAGTCAATCTTAGCGTTCGGAAGGAAATCAAAAACGAATGGGAAAACTTGAGGAAACACGATGTCTGCTTTCTTATCACTGTTAAACCTCTCAACCCGATTGGTACGATACTAAAACAAAAATGTCATTTAAATACAACAGTTTGAACTTTATACAATCATTTGTAACATTTTTACATTTACAATTTCAGGCACGAAATACAGTCACAAACTTCCCTTCATACCTCAGGTCGGTTTAACAACTGTGCGCGGTTGCGAGGTGGAGGGCATGTTGGATTCGAACGGACGTGTGATCGAAGACGGTCCGGAACCAAGACCCGTTATTCCCGGGGACTCGAGAACTTATCGAGTTTGGCTGGACTCTAACCAGTATAGAATCGATATGGACAGCGCGAGCCAAGGCGGCGAGGACGTGTACGAAACTTTTAACATCATTATGAGACGGAAACCCAAGGAGAACAACTTTAAAGCCGTTCTGGAAACCATTCGCGAGCTTATGAACACCGAGTGTGTCGTGCCCGATTGGCTGCACGATATTATTCTTGGATATGGAGACCCTGGAGCCGCTCAATACTCCAAGTATGTTTGCAGAAACAACCTATTTTCACTCTCTTTTCAATTTTCTACCGAATTTTCTTACCCAAACTGTTTTGCTGTTTTAGGATGGATGACGAGATCGCCTGTATGGATTTCAACGACACTTTCTTAGATATCGACCATCTGCAGGCGAGTTTTCCAGATTACACTTTCAGACTGAGTACAAGCGATCCGGATAAATTGATTCGACCGTTCAGGTTGACTTTTGAGGATGTCATTGATAAGCAAAATAATAGACCGTTGCAGAAAATTATCACTGTTACTCCTCATGTACCACCGAGTAGAGGACCTTACAAAGCTAACGAACCTAAAAAGTAAGTTTTTAAAGTTAGATAAAATTATATTTGAGAGATTTGAGTTTAAAATTTTGAGTTACATCTTTTCAATGTACATATCGAAAAAGATTGAATATCATTTTAATTGGTAACTTTTTGAATTATATTTTAGAAATCAGATCCCATTTACTCCGACACAAGTTGAGGCTATTCGAGCAGGAATGCAGCCTGGTTTGACGTTGGTGGTCGGTCCGCCCGGAACTGGCAAAACTGACGTTGCAGTTCAGATTATCTCCAACTTGTACCACAACTTTCCGAATCAAAGAACGTTGATCGTGACACACTCGAATCAGGCTCTAAATCAATTGTTCGAAAAGATCATGGCTTTGGACATTGATGAACGTCATTTGCTACGTCTCGGTCACGGTGAGGAGGCCCTGGAAACGGAAAAAGATTTCAGTAGATACGGTCGAGTCAATTATGTACTCGCTAAACGGTTGGACCTTCTGACTGAAGTCCAAAGATTACAGGTTTGTAATAAAAGTTTAGAAAATGAAAAAAATCAACTGTATTTCTAAGTTTAATGAATTTATTATTACTTTTTCAGGAGTCACTGGATGTAAAAGGTGACAACGCTTACACATGCGAGACCGCAGGCTACTTCTTTACTTACCACGTTTTAACTCGCTGGGAGAGATTTGAATCTCGGCTAAAGCAACGTGGCGGTTCATCAAAGTCTATAGTGGACGAGGAATTCCCGTTCCACAAGTTCTTTGACAACGCGCCGCAACCTCTTTTCAAACAAAACTCATACGAGGAAGATTTAGAAATTGCCAGAAGTTGCTTTAGGTAAACCTTTTGACCTACTAACAGAAAAAGAATAAAGAAATGAAACTAATTATCTTTTTACTTTTAGATACATCGAACGAATTTTTACTCAACTTGACGAGTTTCGAGCATTTGAATTGCTTCGTTCAGGACTGGACAGATCGAAATACCTGTTGGTAAAAGAAGCAAAAGTGATCGCAATGACTTGTACGCACGCAGCTTTGAAACGACGCGAGCTCGTTGATATGGGTTTCACGTACGACAACATCCTCATGGAAGAATCCGCTCAGATCCTTGAAATCGAGACGTTTATTCCGTTACTCCTGCAGAATCCTCAGGACGGTTATAACCGTCTAAAACGGTGGATCATGATTGGAGATCACCACCAATTGCCACCAGTGATCAAAAATATGGCTTTCCAAAAGTACTCGAACATGGAGCAGTCACTGTTCGCTCGCTTTGTTCGACTGGGAGTGCCAACTGTGGACCTGGACGGACAGGGTCGTGCGAGACCAAGCATCTGCAACCTCTACAACTGGCGGTACAAAAAACTCGGTAACCTCAAGCACGTGGAGAACACTCCGGAATATCTCGTGGCTAATCCAGGATTCCTTTATGATTTTCAACTTATCAACGTCGAGGATTTCAATGGCGTTGGCGAGAGCGAACCTAGCGCCTATTTCTATCAGAATCTCGCTGAGGCTGAGTACTGTGTGGCTGTTTTCATGTACATGAGACTGCTTGGCTACCCAGCGGAGAAAATTAGCATCTTGACCACTTACAATGGTCAGAAACATCTTATTAGAGATGTTATCAATATTCGGTACGAATGAAATTACAATTATTTGTTGAATTGTAAAATTGAACGGTGTAAAAGATTTTTGAAATTGAAATGATGATTTGGTTTTAGGTGTGCTAATAATCCTCTCATTGGACGTCCGAGTAAAGTGACGACAGTGGACAAGTACCAAGGACAACAAAACGATTACATCATTTTGTCCCTCGTGAGAACGAGAGCAGTGGGACATCTGCGAGATGCGAGACGTCTTGTTGTAGCAATGTCTCGTGCGCGACTGGGACTGTACATTTTTGCTCGCGTTTCTCTGTTCAAGAATTGTTACGAGCTGAAACCAGCGTTCGATCAACTGACTCAGAGACCGCTGAAACTGCAAATCATCCCGAACGAAACGTATCCTGCGACGAGGATGAATGACGCTGCGCCTGAAGTGCCTCCTATGGAGATAGAAAACATGCCCCAGATGGCAAAGTTCGTTTATGAATATTACATTAAAAACGTTACAGGAATGAAGGTACCTTGAGAATATTTTGTTTATTTATCCGATTAACTTGAAAAGAATGGAAATTAATTTGTGTATTTGTTTCAGAATACACAAGAGTGGCAACAGTTGGGAAGTGCCCAATCAACGAGTCCGGATCATTTTGTTCCGGCCCATCCTGGAGCTGGTGATGACACTGACGAAGAGTCTGATAATGAACAGGACAATAATATGGAAACTGAGCCGATCCAGAGAGAAAAGCCCGACACTGTCGGCGAGGAACAAAAGCTTTCTCTGATTGAAAACTTGGTTGAAGACGATCCTATGAATGGAAAATGAATGACAAATGTACATAGATGTAAATTTTAAATGAATAAGTGTTTTCCACTTGATGCGAAATAAAAATGAATTGCCACAAACATTTGAAAGCAACTGAATAACTTTATTTATACTTTTGATATAAAATAAAAATGTTTAAGCACATCAATATACAGGTTTTATTCAATTGTCATCCTCTAATTTTGACGTTTAAGAATGAACAAAGCACTTTTTTTGTAATAATGTTTTATTCGTATGAAACCATTTTTCTTACACTGTAACTCCAATTAATTATTTCTAATTCATGTAAGAAAACTGATGAGCCATTGGCTCATAAAAATGGGAATGAACATATGGAACGTTTCACGTAAATGCAACTTACACAATAAAAAAATTCACCTAAAACAATAATTCTGACGTCCGAGAATAAAAATTATAAAAATAGAGTCTAATTTTTTTTATAAATACAAACGCTGCCCACCACAAAAGATTATTCAAAATCTCTAAAATATATATTAATTCGATTTCATAATTCTCAAAGATTTACAATATATATTTCAGTTTCATTTCATCAAACCACCATAGTTTTTTTTCTCGTTTTTTCCTCTAAACTATCTAAACGTAACATGTTATAGTTACTAGTTATAAGAAGGGCAATGAAAAGTCATGTATATACACGCGTCCGTACAAAAGCTTAGAAAAATACAACAAAGCTGGATCCACGTTTCGTGCATGAAAAAAGCTTTTTATACTTTACTGCTAATCACCAGCATACATTGGTACACGCTTTGTCACAAACTCGTAAAATAATAACAAAACAAAACAGTGAACAATAATCCTAAGTCGTTGCATTTTGTTTATACATTATTGCTGCGATTTCACTGTAATACTTTTTGTTGTCTTGATGTTTTTGTTCACAGAACAAAATGGTTTGGCTTGTTTTTGTACTGCAATGATCGGGCAAAATATTCTCTAAACAGGTCATATAAAATCAGTTACAATTTAACGTCAAGGTAAAGCCAAAAAGGTTCTCTTTACTTCAACGTTAAATCTGCTGAACAACTTTTGTTGGTTGATTTTTGATTTTCAACAATTTAAAACGTTGATTATGATTGATGACCGATCAAAAATCACATCATTTATCGTATAAATTGATGTTTGGTGTAAATTCTACTTCCTGGATAAATAAAAAGAGAGTAAAAATGATAAGTTTTGAAAAAAAAGAAGAATGAACGAATCATTCGTTGCGCAATCGACAGTGTTGGTCCTCCAGTGGAAATTTAAAGTCTATTTTGAGCAAATAAGCAGCCACAATGGATACTCCGATCGCTAAGATTATAGTAACTATCAACAGGTGTTTCATCGTCCGCACTTCTTTGTACAGTTTTTCGCAGCATTCTTGCGTATGGTCGACCTGAAAATGTAATTAATTTTTTTAATTCGCTCGCACACATACCGTCTCTTAAAACTAAACTTTTTGCCTGTGTTTAATCACACAGCAGAACGTTTTGTTTTGCGATATGATAATTGCCTAGGACATCATGACAAAGTGTAATCTTTAACATTGAGTTACTCATCATTTTCTTTCAAATATCAAACTTATGGTATAGTTTCTGATTCAAACTTGTTCTAGAATCGTAAAATTTTTTAGATCTTAAATGACGAATTTTTCGAGTAAAATTTCTAAAGCTCACCTTATTAAACAACGCGTCAAACGTTCGTTTATCTTGGGACGAAAACAATCCTTGACTCTTTGACAAGTCCCCATTTTCGCTCTTAGCTTCTTTACACAAAAGTCTGTGCTGTTCTATTGACTCCTCGCCAGTATGCTGAAAAAAGGAAAGGGAAGCACATTGCAAATTATAAAGTCACACCGAATACTAATGTCGAGGTCTTGTTATTTTCGCGTCATCGCACCTTCCATAGATCCGCTAATTCGCTGCTTGAAATACTGGAGTCGGACAGTGGAATGCACATGAGTAAAAAGCGGTCATTATGAAGGAATCCACGCAGATGATAGCCAGATTGCAAAACCACTTTGACTGTGCACTGCTGGCCCGGTTGCAATATTCCACTTGAAGGCCGCACGCGAAATTTCTCTGGCGAGGTTGTTTTCAACTGGAAACAATTTTTCGTGTCAATCATTTCTCGTGCTTTCAATCATAATTGTTTGCAATTTTAAATTTCAATTGTTCTTTACCTTGTATGATAGAGGTTTAGTTTCTGTAATATTTTTAAGCGAAAAAGTACAGGAAATCTCGTCTCCAAATCTGTTGAACACCAACACTTCCGGGTCGATTGAAATCACTAAGAACAAACAGTTGAAATGGAAATGAAAATGCATATTTTTCAATTACAATACCAAATGAAATGGTCGATTGTCTCACTTTTTTCTTTGTCTCCAAAATTAGCGTTCGGTTGATCCGAAAGCGGAGATTCTTCATTGAAATGCACCTGGAAAAAGGTAAATAAATTATTATTATTCCAATTGAACACTGTAAGCAGCAAAGTTTCATCATTGTTCGAATTCACTGACCTTTCTATTGTTATTAACTTTTCCATTAACAGTTGCGGATTCTGACAAAGGAATGAAAACGAAAGTGAAATCGTCGTCGCCGCCCCAACACTTGAGTGCATCCGCGGGCTTCACCCATTCTCTCAAGCTCGTTTTGTTGACCAGTTTGATTTTCGGTATGGCTTTGGCCGGAAGCCACGATTTGATTATCTTAAATGCTGCGTTCAACACCCAAGGCATCTCGAGGATTATTATATAGTTCAAAAAATTCGGATAGTAACATTTGAACAGACTTATTAAGTACTTTGTAAACTCTAGGTCGAGATTTGAAAGGCCTGCTTCGTTCATGTCGAAGAAGAGTGTGATCTGACTATGACCTTCTCTGCAAAATTATAAAACACAAATTAAAAAAACGACACACACGTCCAAATTAGTTTTCAACAAATTGCTGCAATTAAAGTCATGCAATTTGTACCTTTCTAATCTTTCGAACCAATAAACAACACATCTTTGTAGCTCTGAAAATTCCCTCTGTCCTTTCACGTGCAATTTCGATTTGATGACAAACAATGTCTTGCCGTCCTTGTCCTTGCTGTAAGGAAAACAGACTCCATCCTCCAAGTAGTCCTTTCGTATATTATCCTCGGTGATATCTAAAAAAAGAGAAAAATTTTTTAATAACACGGCAGATCTTTTAATTAAAAAAAATAGCAACTCATTGAATCAGCAGAAACGAAATCATTAATGGTACAAAATAACGATAAGTCTTATCTAGGCGAGCCGAAGCCTTGACTTTTCGAGTAGTTTGTTATAAAGTAAGACATCAGAATCGAACAGAATAAAGAAAAAAAATGCGAATGAAAATGTTTTGACATGCTCCACAACTGTGTTCGAAGGAAAGATGAATTAGATGAAGTCCATTGACAGTTCTAACGTGAGACATCCAAAGGTCAGAAATACAAGGCGATCGCTATTGATATTGGGATAGCTGAAACGATTCAAAGTACGCGGTTGCATAATATTCTCTCATCCGACGTTGCCTCATCGGTCTCACCGTTGGCTCCGAACTTTTTTCTCCACTCGCAAGTGTCCCACATCATGTCCAATGATTCTGTTACGTTGAATTCGTTGTGCTCCAAAAATCGTCTCAGCCAGTCGTCCCGAGTTTTCGCCCTCGTCACATCGGCTGGATGAAATTCTAAAAACATCCAAACGATTAACAAAACATTGCCAATCAAACATAACGTTTTTATGTACTTTTTAAATCAGTTTTTATCGTTAAATTTTTAATACACAAGCAGTAAAACAACTCGGATATCTGTCAAAATCAGTTTTCACGTTGATTTAGGAGCAGTCTTTTATTTGACAATCAACCTTTGCCTTCCTTCATTCGTCATCCGACTGTTATGTTTTTCATAACAAGTGGTACGGTTCAAGGTTATGTTATTCTGTGGCGTTCATTATGCAAAAGTTAATTTCAACCTTTCTGTTAATTCGATCTTTACTCTGAAGAGTGTGGTAAAAAATTTAAAACAGGCAAAAAATTGATCGGACAAGGAAAGTGAGAATGTGCGAAAAATTGAACAAACTTACTTGAGTTCGATTGGTCCTCATCTTCGAGGCGTTTGAGAAACTTTTCTCGCAGCTCGGCAATGAGATGAGATTTGTCTTCCATTTTCCAAACGGAGCTGACGTTTCGGATCGCGACGTGGCTTACGCTCAAAGATGCACGGACAACAGTGAAGGAGCACGTCAGAAACCAAGGTACCTAAACACAGCGTACACCCACGATGACAGACATGCCGCGCTGCCTTCTGTTGCCGGCTGTGGAACTCAGTGACGTGCGCACACTCACACGCACGAGGAGAGTTTTTTCATGTGCGTGTGAATTGACGGATTCGGGAATCAATGGGCGGTCGGAGGAGCTTTCACTTTTTTTTATATTGTTCTTAATGGTTTTTCATTAAAATATCAGATTTGTATCAGATTCTTGATAACAATTTCTTCCAGTGGTTTTCTTATCAATTATCATAACAATTCATTAAAATTTATGTTCTAAAATAGAAGATCTTGCAATTCAATTTTGTTTTCTTATTGTTTTTCGTGTTTTGCAATGAAAATTGTAATTGTTTATTGAAATGTACTTCAGTAAATTGGTGATCAATTGATTATGATCAGTGTTTTTAAAATTTCAATTGATAAAAAGCGTTTCAGGAAACAAGTTAGAAATTTTATGAAAAAGTTGTAATTAAAATTTGCAATGTGAAAAATAATACTAAGAAAAATTAAAAACAACGTTTGTCATTTGGTTGTTCAAACATTTCGTGCGATGATGTGTGCCATGAACTCATATTATTCATGAATGTAAAATGACATTTTGCATATGCAGATTAGTAATTATATAGACACAGTTTTTGATTGTATTTTGAAATAAGTCATCGATAAAAATGTTTGATCTGTAAGCTGATGCCATCTACCTGGTAGGTGAACAAATCACTCTGCAATTGCACATGCTGATAAAGTCGACGAAGGATTTTGTTGCTAAATAATTTCCCTGCTTAAATAATAACTTGGTTACTTTAAAACTATTGTAACTTTGAATATTAATTTCATCCCAGATGAAAAAGGGATCAGGGATCAATTTTGAACTCAAAAATTCTTATTGTTTCAAATTCTTTCATATTTTAAGTTACAAAACGTTTCCACTTTAATTTTTAAACAAACTTCGATTAAAATAATCGTACAATCATGTACATAACACGATCTCTACATTCTCAACAAAAAGAACCGAAAGAAAGTTACTTTTTCATGTGTTTCAAAATGACCAATACCAAAGTTCCCTGATTTCCTGTCATTATTGTCGACTATTATCTGTGCAATAATGATACAGTTTCTGTGATCTTTTGTCCTTAAAAACACCTAAGTGACCCACAGGAAGAAAAAATCAAAGTCGACTGTAACGCCCATAGATTGCCTTGACTTCATTTTTGCCTGAGAAGGAGCATTTACGTTCTATTCTAAACTGAAAAATCAATTACAGCGATGAATATTTAGTGAGGAGGATTCCCATTCGTTAGAATATCGTGGATCTGAGTTTTTGATCTGTTGAGAGCAAGAAGACCCGAGTGTGTTTAGCCAACACGACTTCCAACTGCTATCTTCTATATGAACAACATATCCTCACGCAAATGTATTAAGATATTCTTATACCGACGCAACATGTACCACAGACGATCAGATTGGCTCAATTCGTGCAGTATTACCCCGGCCACGATTTTGTATGGCTTATGTCACAGTCAAAGATTTTACTTCTTGATATGCAGCCGTTACATCCACAAGTCCTTATGAATTACTTTTGTGTCGAAGTTTTTGCGATGTACCTTCTTGCCAACAAAAGAAAATGTGGAAAAAAAACAAAACAGTGGCAGAAAGAGTTGATTAGATACTTTCGATTGATGTTTTTTGCCTCAAACAAATCTGAGGAAAAAAAAGCGCAAAGAGAACCGTTAAAACGGAGGCACGCATGTTACGAAACAGAATGTTTTTTTCTCAGTTTGCTAACTTGATAAAAAAAAGTATCACGGATTAGTGCCAAAAAAGGGGAATAAGAAATCAGCCACTGAAATGTGGAGGAGAAAAAAAGTTTTCCTTCGAAAACTATCCCGGTTTCATGATGTCAAGGAGAGAGGAAAAGTGTGAAAAGTTTACATTCGAGAATTTCACTTAACACCAAATGTGAGCCGGGGAAAAAATTAATTTTTTTTTCTTTTTATACTTTGAACCAACAGAAAAATTTGCTGAGATTTCTACACGTCGAATTCGTTCATAGACAACGCTTTTTACTTAGATCCTTCTCGCGCACGAACATTTCAGTGACAGACGAGTGAACAAATTGGTAATTGGCTCCTTTATTTAACTTGAGTGAAAAGCATCGTTGCATTAGGCTTCCCGTTTTACGGAAAACACAACTCCTAGTTGAACCGCCGGTGCGATATCGCAACTAAATACGTAGTTTGTAATTGATAACCACTGTACCGAATTCTAGTCAGCCTATGGTTACGAAAGTCGGATGGGAATTTTCAGAAAACGTGCAGTGCCAATTTTAGGCACAGTTACTGTTTTGAACTTTTATTCCCAAATTCAATTTCAGTCTATAAACATAAAATAAGAACAACAATGACTATAATTTCAAGGACGCAGGTTCGATTCTCAGTCGCGAAAACGTTTTTTGCAAAAATATTCTGTATAATATTATAAACATAAATATAAACATAAAAAAAGAACAATAATGACTGTAATTTCAAGGACGGAGGTTCGATTCTCAGTGGCGAAACCTTTTTTTGCAAAAATATTCTCAAAATTTGACTGCAAAAAAAGCTGCGCTAATAATTGGTCGTTTTGAGATTGGTTGCTGATCGAAAAGCGCTTTCCCGCAGCTGAATCATTTCCGTGCCGGATATCGGCATCCTCTTGTCGATCATTCCGGAACAACCGAAAGAAGCTAGAGTCGGCACAGTTAGGACTGGGTAAAAGTAAGGAGAACTCTTGGGAAGAAGTCTCTCGAGTGTCCCTCACACGTTTGCAGCACTCAACAATGCATGAAAAAGGTCGATTCTAGGTTAAAGAAAGTCGTCGGGATGGTCATGAGCGAGGAACCGGATTCGTTTCGCCTGATTCAGCGGCGCTCGAGAATTGGCCCTGCTTCTCGAATTTCATCGCGCGAGTCAAGTGCGCGCAAATGATCCGGTCGGTAGTGACGATCGCAATTGTAACGATGAAAATTTCGGTGCCTCTGCCGGTCGCCTGCAAACGAGGACAGGTGCTCGCCGATTTGGGACCGGCTGTCTGGCGCGATCGGCGCCACTCGGCTAGGATCGGTTGCGATCGGCCCAACTCACTCAGTCAGAGCTGGTCCGTTAGCGCGAGAAGGAGAACGAAGCAGACAAGCCTGGTACAGGGCCTCAGTCACAAGAACCACCGCGAGCGTTCGCGTGCACAAGTGATGTGGAAGCGTTGTGATCCAATTCGCGATCCTAATGGCTCTGTCAAGTTTGCTCTTGTAATCGGCTGGTTCGTGGGCCGATCGCCGGGTCAACTCCTCACTCTGGATTAGCCGACGGAAATCGAAAGTTCAGCTTGCCGATTCTCTTCTCTCCCTGACCTTTTCTTCCTGCCGACCGTCTTTCCAGATTACGGATGGTCAATGTGAGTATGCGATGCAGATCGCCCCGCAAATTCTACTCCACTTAAACCGATCTAACATTCCGCGCGCTTGTAAACGTCAAAACCAACGACATTCTTTTGCAACAACTCGAGGGGCTTTTTGTTTTTGTTCCTTGATGGTCTTGTAATTTTTTTGCCGAAGAAGGTTTAGTCGAGAGAAAAAAGAAGAACCGGGAATAAATCGCTATGAGAGCATTGCGTGGTGTTGGCTTCGTGACAGCAATCGAGCATTGTCTTATTGTGAGCTTCCGGTTACCAGGACTTTGTTGAAATCCGTTAATGTAACACCCACAGACAACGATGCCTGGCGCGTTAATTGGTACGATCCCGGAGGCGCTGACGATTGCCGAGATGCACTTTTCTGTTTCAATTTGCGATCGGCTATCAACTGCCAACCATGATGGTCTATTTCCGCGCCAATAACCATCCGACGAAATATCACTGGTTTGATATAACAGGATGTTATCATGCCATTAAAACAGGATTCGTATAGAAACCGTCGTCGCATTCCTAAGCTCTACGCACTGCCTCACTTTCCAGCGGAGAAAAGATAAATTGTCCTCCTCGCGCGCAGAAACAGACCTCGAGTTCGTATTACGAGTTTCAGGTTTTAGCAGATGTGTCCCTCTAAGCCCGAAATGAGCCGATGCTCCGATTCGCGGAGACAATTTTTTCGTTTCTTTTTTTTCGTAGAAAGTCGAATTTCTTGGCTCCGACTACGATCGACGAAGTTCACGGCTTTTTCGTTGCACTTTTTTCCGTGTCACGATAAAACGTGCGCGCTTTGCGAAATCACTGGCTCGCGGCTCCGAGCGCAACCGGTCATCTCGCGGAACACTCGCAGTGTGCCCTGTGAGAAGCTCACGATGTTATTTATTATGCAACCGCGCGCTCGCCTCGATAATGAGCTTTCGATTTATATTTAGGAAGCGACAATTCGGAGACCCGTTACGATCCGTTAGTCCGAGTCCCAAAAGAGAGGGCCCTCGTTTTTGTTTTGTTTTTGACCGCCCGAAAATTAATTAGTCGGAAAACAATACCTTCAGGGAACAAGGGACCCTTGTTACACTTGTATTTTAGTAGGACGATTGTTATTGCACTTGGATGTATTTCCTGCTTTGAAGTCTGACATATTTATTAAGCGGCGAATAATTGCAAAGTGATTGACTTTTTGTTATTATTATACTTTTTGCTGTTGCAAATGCAGATCGCTCTTTAACAATTACCTTTTTTTTACTCGGTCAGGTTTTTTTTTTCAGAGTTATGTTGCGTTTAGACAAGGTGGAAGAAGGTGATTGTTGGGATTTACATCCAGTAGGGAATCCGCGTCATGTTTCTTGAATCGTTAGAAAATTTTTACCGTTTCGTGAGGTGATATTTATTGTTGTTTTTATGGAGATGGATTTGATGGTCGTTGGAATATCGCTGGACTTACGGGATTTCCATTATTTTGAAAATACTCGAAACGAAGTCGCATTTCATCGTTCGACAAATCGTCATCGTCTGAAAATTATGATTTTTATATTAGAACATTTTTAAACTTAGTTGTAACTAGTTAAACAGTTTGTTTTTGAAATTTTTCTGGAATGTTTATATGAGAATTCAAAATATGCGGTCAATCTCAGACAAAAAAGTTGGAAGTCGTTATTTCGTTTATTTGAAAACATAAGTTTATTTATTTACTGTGCAGGAAATTGCGGAAATTGCAAAAAGTTACAATTTCTTCGGTTTCTTGTATGGAAGGCAGGGGCAATGAACGTTTTGGAATATAAACGCGTGCATATCAACTTTCCACATTACCTACCTATGTAACACAATTCATTTTTTGGACGTATTCCAACTTTCTACAACAGCATGAAGTTCGTTCGTTTTCGGTTAAAAACGGAGAAAAAGTTTAACATCAAAATTTGAAAATTCTAACCGTTCATTTCCCGATTTTGAAATTAGAAATATTCAAATTTGTTCCTACTTTTTGTCTCTGTTCAGTCTCAAAATTGTTTCCGCATTCTGGAATGTGAATTTGAAAAAAAAACTATCCGGTTGCAATCAAATAGATTTTTTTGTCGTTTTCAATTTCAGAATAAACAAACTGGAAATCCAATCAAAAAATCAAATAAAAGAATGTTGTATCTTTTAGATTCATTTTTATTCTGTGTTCAAAATAGAATATAAACGACTTTTTTTTGTGAATTCATTTTGTAAGCATAATTCCGCGACTAATATATGGCCAGTCGCTGTGAATATTCCTGATGGGCAGGTATTTTCATTTGATAGCGACACGAGAAAATGCGGAAAAGAAATTGACAAGTGGGATGGTAAACTGGATTTGCGGTGAATCGATAAGGGTTATTACAGAATTGTTGGAAGTTTTCGTTTGATCTTAAATGCGCGTTGTGAGCCAACTTGCGTAATTTCACTGCACTCAGCTGAAAAAAAAAAAAGATTTAGTTGACATCAAACATTGTAACATATGATTTGCACCGGAAGGATGGACGATTTAATTATGATGGATGCAGCCTTCTCAAGGAAGCGGGCAATTCTGTAAAATCCAGTTTCGCGTTTCGCCTTGCAGTTTCATAGAAACATTTTCCATCCCAAATAAAAATTAGATTCAAAAAAATCATGCGCAAACATTTGTATGCGCAAAAATGTGAATTTCATTCTCGCATATGAAATTTTCATTTGTCCCAACGTTTATTAATGCAGTGAATATTGAATGCCTCATAAAAACACATACGCAAACAGAATATCCGATGATTATGCGGTGATGGTTGAAAAATGGAAAAATTTAATTACGCGCGAGCGATTAAAGTTGCAGCGTTCGTATATATCGAAGGGTTTCGGGATTTGGAAATGTTTAATCATCGTCTACACGCGGAAATTAAACGCAAACACGGGACTTATCGCTGAGCGTCGATCGACACGAGCAGTTTGTCGGGTGACCAGTCTATAACGGCATCTTAATTATTTAGAAATAACTAGCGCGCCTGCGATAAATTACTCGGCTGCAACACAACGATGACTAATCCAGTCGTACGCACAGAAAACTCGCCGCTCGGAATTCGCCGCGGATCCAGCCTGGTCAGAAAGTTCGCTACCTCGCGGGCTGTCGAGCAAACAGAAAATTCGCGGTATGCAGGAAGACTGCTCGGCTATGATACACAGCGGATGAATGCGCGCACGCATACTTACACGTACTTTTAATATTCTGCCAGCCAAGGCCGCGCTTGATTCTGATACCAGAGCTACAAATGGGCGCTATTATGGCGCCCATTACGTGTTGCAATACACCAACATTGACAGCGACCAATTTTCCCTCTGTCTCATTTTGTTAAACTTAAATTACTATTTCCCCTTTTTTTCCATCCGGTCGAGTTCATTTCCACCTGAAAATTCAAAAGTACTGATTGTGATCAAATCGAATTCATTTGTACATTTTAATTCGTGGCACACTTACTGGTGCTTTTATTTCGAACAGTTTGGTTGCGAGAGGAAAGTTGATTTCGGTCGATTTTTCCGTCCGTAAATTATAATATATGCGACGAATCTGTGAATGAAATTTAATTAATTTGACAAACACGCCAGAATGGGGGGAATAAATTGTTTCGTCCGTTTCATCAGGTGTGGATTGAAACAAAAAATGTCAGAGAAAGTTCAGAAACAGAGATCCGAAATAACTCAATTTGTAGATTAATGAAGAATGTTTGGGATTCATTAATAAATTGTACGCGCAAAGGAGAAATATGCCGTACACGCGAGCGGTACCGTTTTGAATGCTATTGGTCTTTGTTGATTTGACTCTGCGACTTTGTTGGTTAGCGTTGACGTTTGAATAAACATTCGACCTAATATTTGTTATTTATTTTATCGAAACTTTATTGTTCTGAAAAAAAAATATTGGAAAACACGTTGAAACGGATGAAAATGGTTATACAAAAATAAGGTCAAAAATGTATAGCGAATGTGAAAAAAAATCAGATGATCCAACTACAATGCTGATGGTTACGAAAAGATACGTGATTAATAACGAGAAACGCGCATAGTTCGAGGTCTGGTGTCAAGAAAACCGCGAGTTTTCCCTTTCAAGTGTTAACGAATAATTGTAAGATTTCCGTTTGGCGTTACATATTGAATAGTCCATTCAGCGTGGCGTTTCCAGTGAATAATGTGGCCTGAAAAATTGTCTGAGAAATCAGATACCGACGTTACCAAATTGCACTCTGAGAGCATGATTATAAGATCTTCCTTGTTCTTTCAGGCTTTGGCAAAGGAAACGCCACGTTTCCGAAGTTGCGATTCCAACAGACGGCAGAATCTTTTTGTCTTTCATCTCTCGTTCCTTTTCCATCTTATTTTTGTCTGACATTCCGAATTCAAATCAAACATTTGCATGACAATACTATGTTTTTGCAAATTGGAAGGAAAACAAAAAAAAAAAAAAAGTAAAATTTGTTCGAAGGTTTGTAAAACAATGGTGGCGAATCTTGAACGATCCAATAGTGCATGACATGTGTATCAAACTTTCTCTCGGTTTACACACTTTGGAGATTAAAAAACAAAATGAACCGCGCGTAATACATGACGAATCATTGAGCGTCGAGGGACGTATAGGTTAGCGGTACAGAGAAAGTGGCCTTAACAAGTGGAACGAGCTTGGATTCACGAATTATTCATAATCCAAATTACCGTCATTTTACCGTTTCGCTATTCGGCTCGTGGCCGGTCTGCCGAGCGTGTCCGCGCTGCTCTAACAGTATACCCACCGGGCTGCGAATCCCGCCCGGCCTATTGTTCTTCTTTACTTTCGCGATGACAATATTATTTAACGCCTCAGCGATGACTCGCACACAGCTCACAATGCCCGTAATGACCGCTGCCATGATCCGACGATTATCCACGATGTAAATTAGTTCGGCCATTCTTTATTAGCGCACAAAAATGTCCTCCCCGATATCGAGTCACTTTTGTATACTAAAGTTTGCGACGAAAAAAATATCGTTCCCAAACTAGCTATTGTTGCGGCGAAAACGAGATGATTTTGTAACTTCACTCCTCCGAGTTTCGCAAACAATGAGACTGAGTAGAAGTTGAACAAACTTCAAAGGAACAACATTTTTAAAAATTGAAAAATTTGCTAGAAGAAAAACGAAGAAGGATAATGAATCTTAAATCTTGCTCTTTGACTTGTGATTCGTTTTCATTTAACAAAAATTGTCCGTAAGAGACTCTAAAAAGCAACGATTTAATCTCGAATGCAGCCAACAAAATGGATAAATTCTGTTCGGCTTGGAAAAAAAAACGAGAAACATGAAATAATTCAAGGTGAGCACGCGGATGTTCAAGGATGTTCCGACTGTCGGACGCTTTCAGAAATAAACTTTCGTGTTCGGTTTTGATTGATAAGATTATATTATCACGTTGTAACAGTTGTATACAAAGAAACGAGATGTGCAAATAGCCCTCTCGATATTCGTCCTCTCAAGGTCGTCCCCAAACATCTGCATGAAAGTGATCTTCCACTCTCGAATGTTTTCACTGAATAAATTTGTCTATTTTTAACAAAAGAAAAACAATCCGAAATTAGTTTGTTTGTAACTGCAAATTGTTCGCAGAATTCTGCACTTTCCATCTGAACAAACAACGGACGAGGAACTGGCGGACGTTATTACTGTTTTTTTTTCGAAACCTATCAATCAATTACATAGTAATCCATAATAAACTATTAAATAAACTGAACTTTTATTTGTTTTCAACGTTCCGCAAGCGACGGCAATTAAAACTTTCGAGAGAAAAACTTTCCATCAATTTGCATTAGTTCAACGCTCCAATAAAATGTTCCTTTCGGTGACATTTTAATTTTGACTCTAATTTCCGGCGCATCAATAAAGTATCCTCTTCTTTTAATAATCAAACTTTGACGTGCGGACATTTTATCAAACCGCCGAATGGCCGAGTCTAAACCACCGTTTCACGTTGATTGTTTTTTCTTTTAATGATCTTTTTTTTGTGTAATTACACTAACTAGTTTAATGACAGGTATTGTATCGGTCACAAAGCAGCGGTTATGGTGTATTAGAGAAATGTATCCTACACAATGCGACCCAACCCAATTCATTATTACACAGCGAACAGGTCTTTTTTTACGCAACCCGGCATCAATGGAATTGTGTAGGGAAATTGAAAAAGCGGTATCGGTGTCAGGGATGAAACTTCTCGGTCCCATCAACTTTCATAATTAATCGGTAGGAATTGCGATATCTCATCGACTACTGGCATTAGTGTACCCCCACGCGATAAAACGCGTTCCCGTCAAGTCACTGCAGGAAATGACAGTTTTGAAACAAAACTAGTCAATTACAACAAAAATAATGCGGTACATTTGAAAAAAAAATGTAAAGAAACAAGTAAATACGACAATTGCGGTAAGTTTGCATATAACTTATCGCAATTTTAGTCAGTAGAATCTATTCCAAAAACCAACAAAATTAAATCAAAAATAATTGCGGTAGATTTAGCATAAAGTACCGCAATTGTATTCAAAACGTGTAGATACCTCCCAAAACCTGGAGGATTGAATGAATAATTGCGGTAGTTTACTTTAATTTACCGCATTGTCAGTCAGTATGAATTTATGATCTAGAACTAAAAACAAAATACTAGGTAATTGCGGTAGGTTTACCATAACCTACCACATTGGAAAAAATTAGATTAAGAATGTTAAATTAAGATGCGTAAATCGTTCTTAGACTGAAAGTGACATCGGTGCTATAACATGGCGATCACATTAGCATAATATTGATACCGGAAGATTTCGCAAGACATGTTGCATTGCGTAAAATGAAAATGATGAGCAACGGCTGCGTGAAGTCACTGGCCGCCTACATTAATTAGCCACTGAAATGAAGAAAAAAAATGCGCGACGATAATATTCCTGATGGGGCGTTAACCTCCATTCTTGCGCATAGATCACACGTCTTTTGCCTCAGGTCGACAACCCACGTGACAACTTCGATGCGTGGGCTATGCCAATTCGTGCCATTTGTCTGGATGAAAGGGTCAAACAATCACACGACATTGAGGCCAATTATTTTAAATCAAACCCAACCTCTCAAATGCTATTTTTGTATCGTTTCAAAATTCTGACATTTTTTGCGAATTCATCCAGATGAGAAATTGTATGAAAGTGTCCGGTCAAAGGTCACGATTTTCTCTCGCGGAAAATTGTTTATCGCTCTCTGGCAAGTATTTCTGTCCGCGATAAGATGCGTCGAAGAAAAGGGATAAGAGCGAGCGCGAAATTCAACGTGCAGGACGAAACATATTTATGAGCGAGTAAAAGTTTCAAGGATAGGATATATAAGGATGTTGAACAGAGGCTTAAACCTGAAAGCATGGTTCGCGGTTTATGTTTATTATTTTTGTTCAATTTTTTTGTCGTATTTTTGCGTCGACCAAGTTTTACAGTTGCTTTTTTCCTGTTTCAGGACGTTATGAGCGAGTACGAACGAATCAAACGTTCGTGCTTGAAAAATGGAGAACTTTGGGAAGATCCAGATTTCCCAGCGACTCAAGCGTCGGCTTTTTACCACCAGACACCTCCATTTCAGTTTCAATGGAAGAGGCCGAAGGTAAAAAATGCATCGCGGATTATAGAATTAGTTGTTTGTTTTTCATGCATTTTTTACTTGATAAAAACTGCGTTTCGCAGGAACTATGCAACCGACCTATATTCGTGAGCGACACTCCATCAACGTTCGACGTGATACCTGGAAAGATGGGTAAGTTGTTTACGTCTATAATCCTCCATGGATTTCTATATCAGCAACAAGGTTTTACAGGACAAACAAAAAACAGCAATACGGGCGAAGCCATGATACTGAGCCGAGGATTGTTTAACATTTTACGATCAACGCGTTTTGCGTCGGCAAACTTTCTTCGCAGAGACTAACACTAGTCAGCGTTTCAATATGCGGGGATTAAAATGTAAACAATGTTAGAACGCATTAAGGAGTGCATATCGCGGCGAACAAAACCGTTAGTTTAGGATAATCAGCCGGTAGCCATTGCAACCGGGCTGTTTATCCATTGTAAATGAAATTGTTAGAAAACGTAAACCCGACGATTATTCGTACTAAAGGATTGCATTACGGCGACGGTAAATTTGTATATCGTATACTCTTGAAACTGTAGAAAGTTATAAGAAAGTAGGGTGGGGTGGTACAACTCTTCTTAGTCGAGTATCACGTAACACACACATGCTGGCAAATTACACACGCCAGCCAAACGGTTACCCGCGAATGTTATACGTAATATATTTTATTATTCATTAGAACAAATTATTCATATTGCGTTTCATAATTGAATCAGTTGCACGGGAACCACCTTTTCCATCACCTTCTTTTTTGCGCTCCATAATTGCTCGTTTCCTAAAAGTGCAAAATAAAGTACAATTCACTTGGATACAAACTTTCCTATCAATTACGGCCGGTTACAATTTAATTACCTTCTCACTCGTGGAAGTCAAGTAGGATTAAGTAATTTCGGACATTTTTTTGCCTAATTGACAATGCTGATTTCAATTTGAATCGTCTTAATTACTTTCTTGCAACCGAGCAAATTGCATCGAACAAATTACAATGACACGATTGCTTGTTGATGAATAATGGAAGGGCGATTATGACATGATTATAGGTTGTGATAACTTTCGTTGCGTCAGGGCAAAAAAAAAAGAGTGTTGCATACCTATCACACTTGAGCTACGGCTCGTTATAATATTAATTAATATCCGATGAGAATTATACGATTCCGTGATTGAGAGTGAATCAGGATATTCAATCGTCCGTCAATTATTCAACCGTCCGTGGCGGATTTAATGCTACGAGGAAATGTACCGAGGTTTGCATGAGGGAATGCTTGCGATGACGGAAAAGCAAAGCGAGATGAAAGGAAAAAAATGAAATATAACACTCATTGGAATTTCTTCGCCATTAACGCTCAGCTACTATCCACAACAATCCTTATTTAAGAATCAATAAAAATACTTTCAAAAACGAGACGAGAAGAAAACGAAAAATCGTTGCATGTAATTAAAACTGGTTTTTAACTTGAAAATGACGGTAAAATATTTGAACTGGTCGTAGTTTCTAAAAATGAGGAACATTGAAACCCAAAGACCTTGTCATTTTGAATAAATAAAAGACGGCAGGAATGTTGATGCAAAGACAATAATACTAATTGCTCGTTTAATCATCCGCTCGTTGCGTGTGTCAGATGTAAGAAAAGCTATTTGCGTGTTAATTTCTGCAGCGACATCAGAGTCTTTGACGAAACAAGAGTTTGTGGATTTCATAAAGAGGCGCGTGCGGGATGAGAAAGAGGGAGGCAACCGGAAAATGGAACTCCAAACTTCGTATAATTTCGTGTTAATGAAACGCACAGTTGACGGACTTGAATGAAGCTACTTGGTTGTTAAAATTCATTCATTAGTAAGTAGGTGCCAAGTGATGCTAACAATGCTGTAATAATCCATGTAATATTACTACATGTAAATCAACGCTTCTCATTGTACTATTGTTTCTTATCACTGGGAACATTATTCCAGCTGCTTACAAAGTGCTACTTTATTGAGACCCTTTAACGTTTTTCTCTCGCCAACCAAAATAAAGAAAAAGTACAAAGCAACAATTCATTACAAAAAACAACTGAACAAAATTAAATAACCCATCCAATATCAAGTTTTAAAATCACTAAATAAAAAGTTCTACTGATGAATTTGTAAATTTGATATTTAAAAAAAAATAAAAAAAAAGAAGAAGAAAAGTTTAGTTAATGGCAACCGATTTTGCAGTTGACGATAGTCCTCAATTGCTAAAGTAGTTGTAATTGTTTCACAAACGTCTACCGATCAGACTGATTTGAACCCGCGCGACCTTTC
Source organism: Telenomus remus (assembly GCA_020615435.1). Lineage (NCBI taxonomy): Eukaryota > Metazoa > Arthropoda > Insecta > Hymenoptera > Scelionidae > Telenomus > Telenomus remus. The sequence continues at coordinate 18,986,550 of CM036336.1, read as the reverse complement.
GATTGAGATGGAGCACCTCCTGCTTCGCTGATAAGCAGCATCCTCAGCCATTCAGACGTGCAGATCGTCGTTTGCTTTTCGGCCGAGTGGCCTCGAAATCGCACGAGAACCCTGAAATCGAACCTTATGAGAACGTGGGAAAGATGCGGCTCTCTATATCAAGCCATGCTTTCCGGGCATGAACTTCGTGTTTGACACTTGACAAAGTTGAACTTTCGCCGCGAGCTGATTCATTCACAACAGAGAGCGATACTAAATCGTCACTTGCGGCTCACGTCCCCCCCCCTTTCCCCAGACAATGCATGCTCCTCTGATAGCGGTAATTTAACGCAAAAGGTTACGTTCAATTATCATAATTGCACTCGACGTTACGGTATATCTGTTATTGTTCGGGACACTGTTGTATGGTAATGGCGCCCGACGAATCGCATTCCAACATTCCACATTATGCAAAGCACCCGGCAATGTTTTTCGACAGCAAAAACATTATTCCGACTCATGAAATTGAAAACGCCATAGAAAAAGAGACCCGTTTTAATAGATCGCAATCTGCGAACGTCTCAGTCGTATTTCAGGGGACGAGTGCACTCGCTGCCCTCGGGGAGTCGTGTCTCGAAGTCAAGAACGTTTCTATTAGCTATTAAAAAATGAACCGCCGCATTGAAACTCGACGCTTTAATCGTTCTCGTTATGACATCGCGCTTGTACACCAGCTTTTAAGCGAATCAGATTACGATTCGCCGACGAAAATTGTCCCGATGACTTTGCAATCAGACACAATCAGATCCTCAAGACTAGTTGGACCGAGCCAATTTTATCAGTACAGTTCTTGGATGCTACACTTTTTTTACAATCTAACTTTTATCGATTGCCCTTTGGCCAGCATCGAGGCAGTTGTTTCGTGAACCTGTAATTGAATCCAATCTGTAGCTCGCAACTTTTCCACGCGACACCGAAAACTTTTGCTTCCTCTCGACTCGACGAGGGGTTGAAGATTTCGGCGAGAAATATAAAACCGAGATCGAGCCGCTGGGATTGGTAACGAGGCCAAGCTGGCAACAAAAACACAATCGGTTATACCAGCTTTGTGCAGAACTTTCGTCCGCGGAACTAACAGAGTATAAAATTGAGCGAGGTTCAAACGGAGAAAGTAAGGGAACTGAAAGTGCAACGATAATGATTGCAAACCGGTGTAAACATCAGCGTCGAAGACAATGAGTCGGGCAAAAAAAGGGCTCGGCGTTGCGAACTTCATTAACTCACGTGGGCTTTGTGTGCACACTCGTCTGCAACTGCGACGCCGTAGCCGCGTGTTCGCGCTCTTCCCAGTCTAAGTCCAGAGATAAAAAGGCTCAATAAATAGACGACCGGGCGTATAAAACGCGAAACAACGTTGAATACAAAGTAACGCTTTTTTTTCGCAACCATAAACATATCAATTGAACTCGATCAAAACAAGAAGATATCGAGCGAGACGTCGAACAAAAACGCGCAGTCCCAAGGTGGCCAACTGGTCGGACCGTTTTTGCTCCGCGCGGAGTAAAAAATAGTCCTGCCCGTAATTTCTCAATAGTACAATGATCGACTGAAACGCGCCTTTGTCTTGTTCCAGGTGATAAATGGCTTGTTTCGTGTTTGGGCGTGCTGCACTTGAGCAAGGGCCTGTTTTACCGCGTCGTGCCAGCGGACCAAGGCTTCGGATGCAGCGGCGTCACCTCGGACGATGCGGATTCCTCGCCAACAGCCGAGTACTGCGGGGTGTTTCGCTTTCGATTGTGGTGGTGCGGCGCCTGGGTCGAGGTGTTGGTCGACGACCGGCTTCCGGCCATTCACGGGCGTCTGGCCTTCGTTCAATGTCGTCACAGCGATCAGTTCTGGCCGGCACTTTTGGAGAAAGCATACGCCAAGTGAGCACATCCCAGCAACAATTATTACTTTTTCTCTCTCTCTCCCTCTCTCCCTATCACTTTTTGCGCTTCGTCAGCCCTCCATAACTCTTTACGATTGTTCTTGCCACTTGCCGTTTCAAGTTTAATCATCCGGCGAAAGTTAATGACCGATGAAATATCCTTGTAAACATTTCCATCCACGGAGGATCAAAGTCGCACGTACAAGAAGCGGTTGCAATTTGTTCGTACACAACGAGAGAGAACATTTTTCAACCGATCATGCTTTTTTGGTCGCACTCAACCCTTGAGTGCACTGTTGATGAAATATAAGGAAATTGTACGAATTAGTATGATAGGCTCTGAAGGTGTTTTGGGCCTTGAAATAATTGAAATAAATATTGATTAACGTCTCTGGAAGTATGAATTTGTGCGGACAAACTTTGATATCATAATTGACGAGATCGTAACGTGGATTAAATTGATTTAAAATGGCACTTAGAGTGTTTTAAGACGATTGAATTTAAAAAGAATCAAATATTCAATCAAAGATTAAATTTAACAATTTTTCGAACTGTTACAGAGATACTAAACCGAATTTTGCAGATATTCGAAAATCGCAATTGAATTATTTGCCTAAGTTTGTCAGGCTCAGACTTGAGTTGAAAAAACAACACAATATTTGTTGCCATGAAATTTGACATTGGTTGTAAAGTCGAAGAAACATGTGATAATGACTTGATGTGGATTGAAGATTGACGAGGCTTTGCGAATCGACTTCAATCAATATTAATCGGCCGGAAAAATAATTGGAGATCGCAATGGCGAGATAGCGGGATTTTGCAAAAAAAAAAATGCTAACAAGCCGTGCATGCACATGTCCGTATGATTATTCACGCGAGGCTTTCAGCTCGATCATTCGAGTTCGATACACATATAATCGTATGCTGCACGTTTGCGCGTACTCTTAATCAATAATTCAGCGGAAACGCTTGATAAGACAGACGCATTCCTTATTGAATACAAATTCAGCGACCGGATACGACATTGCGCGCACAAATCAACAATATTCGCGAACGTTTTATTGAAATAGAAAGTTCGATTTGAGGTTCCCGCTCATAGTTCCTAATCAGAACTGTATTTGATCTACGCTTTTGACACGCGATCGACGCGATAATTATGCGTTCCCAACGGCTCGCTATCTGTGTCAAGAAGTGTTGATGTTCGCGAGCCGCAATTATTTATGAAACGATAATTATTCGCGTTTGGTGGCGAGCAAAAAGTCAGCAACAAAATAAAACCTGTGAGATAATATATACCAATGTTATATCGACGGTTAAAACTCGTCGAGTCGCTAAACTTAATAATAAACGCCCGGCGATATTATTATTCTTCGGACACGTTAAAAATTGTGCCGTATAAGGCTGTTTCTTGGCGTATCTGTCCCTATCGGTATTTTCTCTTGAATTTCAATCGCGCGATAATCTTATCCCGAGTTGAAATCTAGCCAAGACTTGTACGTGATGAAAATTACACTCAAGTGTACCGCAAAATGCTAATCGCCGCACAATATGAATAATAACTTGTAATTGCAAAAAATAAAATTCGTAATTATTGAGCGCTCGCTTGCGTTAGAAAACGAATAAATAACGCTGATAAATAACACGTTACAGGACATTAACGTTTTTATAAAACCAGATATCGTGCGTTTTCATTGCACCTTTCATAGGCGATTGAGTTTGAAGTTCGCCGTCTTTGCATACCTGAAATCGACCTGGATTCGAACTGTTTATTCCCAAACCTTTCGATTTCTTTTTTTTTTCCTGCATTTTTTGGTGTTACAATTTCGGCAGTGGATGGAAATCGTAGCATTACGCTTTTGCGCGAAATATGCGAGCGTTCCGGCAACTTTCAAATAGCAGTTATGTCACAGTGCGCAAATCAAAGCCGTAGAAATCAGCTTGGATCGCGGATAATTAATTTGAAGGCGCGCTTTCTTAATGACTCATGCGTGTAAAATGTTATTGCAGATTGCACGGCTCTTACGAGGCTCTCAAGTACGGCACGCTCCTCGATGGCCTATCAGATCTCACCGGTGGCATCACAGAGAGTATCGCCATTCGTCAGGACCCGACAGCCTGCGGTCGCGCACTCGCCAAACTTCTAGACATGACGTCTCTTATTACTTGCACCGTCAACAATAATCATCAACAGGTTGGAGTGAGAGATTCGTTACTTCTTGTCTTATTTCACTTAGTTGTTTATTCAAATTGTTCATGTAGAAATCATGTTTCAAAATGGTTTTCGGTTTGATACATATGATATTGCAAGTATGAGATAGGAAAAGAAGGTATGAGTGTCGAGGTCACTCCTCCGCAAACTTCCCACCGGCGTGCAGCAACACACGTTGTTGATTCTGCAAAAGAAATGATTTGAATTCTACTATTAGAATAATCGAACGTTGCAATATGAAACAAACCTTTATTTTATATTCAAATATTTTGAATTTGAAAATGAAAATTTATAACGAAATAAACAATAATCACTTTTCATTGAAATGACACCTCAAGTTGTTGAACAATGGCAGTTCAGTTAGTTGAAACAAGTGAATTTTGTGTCTGCTTGAGACACATTGTTCTCAACTAAGTCGAAGTTATATCTTCGGTTTATCTTGTAATGAATTTCATAAGTAATAAAAATTTTCCTCCTTGCAGATTCGAGCAAGTACAGAGAAACTAGCGAATGGAATACAAATGGGAATTAATTATAGATTGTATGCCATTGAAAGGGTTAGTATTGTTAAACTACCGCAAGAAATACGAAAACGATTCTATGTTCGAATTATTTTCTGAGATACAAAATAAATGTTACTGTTTTTATAAACTTTAATCTTCCCAAGTTTGCGATTTCCTTGTATTAAGAAAACCAGATTTACAAATGCCAATCAAAACTAGTGACAGGTGTTCCCAACTGACTGAAATATAAATAACTTAATCTTCTGTTATTTAAAATCCAATTGAACTTTGGAAATCGTTCACATTTGCAAATAGATTTATTTTGCCTGTGGTTTTTTAGGTGGAAACGTTTAGCGGAGAAGCTGTACAGTTAGTAAAATTAAGGAATCCTTTGGGCCCAGGCGGAGAATACGTAGGTGCTTGGGCGCGAGAAAGTCTCGAGTGGGAGGAGGTTCCACCTGTAGAACGCGATCGATTAGCTATTCGAAACATGTCTGAAGGAGAATTTTGGTAACGCTTAAACTTAACTCATAACACCAACATTGTCGTAGCAATTGAAAAAAAAACAAACAATCAGTCCAGTTAAGATAATCATGAGAACTAAATCTTTTCCTGAGTTCTCGCAAACGTTAGACGACGATTGAAAATTCATCGACAAAGTTTTAATTAAATTTTTCTTTCGCCAGGATATCGTACTCGGATTTCGTCAAAACTTTTACTCACCTGGAGGTCGTGCATCTCGACGCGGAAACGTCCCGAGACGAGCCGTCGCTGCACAGCAAACACACGTGGCAGATGAAGTTGTACCAAGGAAATTGGAGGAGGGGTGTCACCGCAGGAGGCTGCCGCAATAATCAAGGTTTTGATCACTTTTCCGGTTTGTTTTGAGTTCCACATAAATTATCCGGTTTTATTTGTCCGTAAATGCACTTATCCGTCATTGTCGAGGAGACACGAGCGGTTTCACGTTCGATTAACGCCGGATATGCCGGTGCAATTTTTCATCTCGTGCGACTAAATTAGCACCGACGATGCGACAGGCAAAATTAATTCTGGTCTCGAACTTTCTAGATACGTTTCACATCAACCCTCAACTTCATCTGATCCTAAGTGAGATGGAAGAAGTAATTGTATCTCTCAATCAGCACTCTATTATGGAACCAAAGGTACTTAACAAATTAAAAATGTATTTCATTTACTTAATTACGAAGATTTTTTTGAACTAAAAATTATGTTTCATTTTTCTTGTAGGTAATCGGTTTTACGGCGTACACGTTATCTAAAAGCAGTACGGAATCGATAAACAAACAGTTTTTCAAAAAGAACAAGTCGTTGATAAATTCCCAGTATACAAATAGTCGTCAAGTCAGTCACAGGTGTAAGCTCGAGCAGGGCGGTTATCTGTTAGTTCCTACAACCTTTGAACCAGGCCAGGAAAGTACGTTTACATTGCGCGTTTACAGCAGCAAACCGTTAAAATTGAAGTAAGCAACTGCGATTTTTCTACTGTGCAAATACTTTGCCGACCAGTCCGCATCTGTAAGAAATGTTTAACCATCATTTTCGCGATATTTTGCATGCAGATTGCTCGACACACCTCCATCCCTAATAAAATCGGCCATAGTAAAAGCACCGTTTATCGAAGGCAAAGGATTTTCACAATACGAGGCCGTTTTCCTGCAGCTTGCGGACGAGCACAGGACTGTAAACGCGTTCGAATTGCAGGAACTTCTTGAGGCGTGTCTTCCGAATGGTAGTTATGATTTTATTTTGCTAACAAACTGCTACTTGTTTCGAGCTATATGACGTTTAACATTCCATGCGTTTTGTTCCACGTCTTTTTAGATTACATCAAAAGTTGTGCCAGCATAGAAGTTTGTCGACAAGTGGTCTTTACCATGGATGTATCCTTTATTTTGCGAACAATTTCATTTTTCTTCTTTCTTGTTTCTGAGTAAACTGCAACGTTTACTTTTACACGCAGACATTGTTTCCTTACATCAAAAATGAAAACAGATTAGCGGAAGTGGGCGGTTGAAATTCAACGATTTCAAAGATCTGATGTGCAGCCTGAAATATTGGCAAGGAGCGTTTAAAAATCATTCGAAAGAGAAAGCGGGAATTTTAAAGGCCGAAATACTGCGAGATGCACTCTACGAAGTGGGTGAGTGAGAAAAGAATAAACCCAAGTATCCCGAACGTTGACGAGGCTGTATCGTTTTAATGACGCTTTATGGCTCTTTTTGCTGCCCAATACAGGTTTCCAAGTGAACACGGACGTTCTATCTGTGCTGATTCTTCGGTACATGCGAAAAGATGGAACATTACGATTCGGCGATTTTGTGTCGTCCATTTTGCATCTGAGCAATGCTTTTGGTAATAAACAATTGTTCATTTTTTGATTTCTTCCAATATTTCTTGGTCGCGTTTTCTTCAATTTGTTGTTTTTGGATTTCAGATCTGTTTGAAAGTAAGGACCCACTACAAAATGGATTCGTAAAAATGAACTTAGCCGAGGTAACTATCAATTTTGCAAGCATTTGTACAGCAACATTTTTCGGGAATTTGTTTTAATACTTCATCTGTTTTTTAGTGGCTTCGAAACGCGCTGATGTGCTGAAAAAAAAACAACAATTAAATAATCACCAATGAAATGTTCAACGTCGAACCGTATCAATGTGGAAAGCTAGACCTCAAAATTGTGATTGTAAAATTAGTTAGAAAGCGAAAAGTGTCTACGGCGTCGCGAGATATGTACGTTGTTAACGAATATCAAAATTAGATCTTGTCAATCGAGATATTAAAATGCTTAATTGTTCTTGTTAATAACAGCAAAGTACCTTTGATATTGTATCATATGTCATTTAGTCCATGTAATATAGTACGAGTATGAGTCTGTCTGATACTGTGAAATGTTGCAATTGTTTACCGAAGGTCAAAAATGATCTATAGAGCGAACTAACAAATTTCGAAAATTGATTTCTACCAACAATGCTCATTACGCTTGGATGCATTGTCATTGTTATACATTTGTTTAGTTATTGTTCAATTTGAATCGTACTGAATTGTTACGTCACTGCCTGCTTTTAATACGTATGTTATTGTTGTTGTGAAAAAGAAATTTGTTTTATGTATAATAAAAAATGTTAATTGTGTCTAAGAGCGCACTTTTTTAATGACAAGTCGTGTGTTAGATCTCTTGTAACTTGTGATTTTGAAGTATCATGTGAAATTTAATTCATCAATCATTAAAACACATTTTTTACGTCAGTAGATTGCTTTAGATTAAGAATGATGGTTGCAGCTTCTGCTTAATCAGATCTTGATTATTCCTCTCAAGTTTTTAATCTGCTAAAGGTACACCGTGAAACAGCTTTACCGACTTGTAGTAGGAATCTGTTTCATCCTGAACAAATCAAATATCTGAAACATAAAGAGGATCGTCGTTAAATAAAAAATAATAGGCATACCTTATAAAAATTATTGCAATACTAATTAGAGAAGAATGGAACGTTGATTTTTTCAACCAATTCTGTGTTTTCATGAGAATCATCAAAAAGAGATCAGATCGATTTCGCAAGAAAATATTTGTTAAGGTAATTTATTAAAATGATAGGTTTGAACAAATTAGTGTAAAAAGTAATCATCGTGGAACAATTCTAAGTGTACCACAGAGACTGCGCACGCACACTGGTCGGATACCTGCTTGATATTTCTTTGTGTAACGTTTCATCAAACGCAGATATTATTTTCAAATGTCCTATCGCGCGTGAGCGTCATAAGCTGGACACAGCACACTGCGGTCATATGCAACCCTGCACCTGACAAGAAATTATTGAGGTCACTAAACAACCAAGCTTTAGCTCCAAGTTATACGGCTTATTCGAATAGACTTGGTAATAACTTAAAATTTCAAAAAGTCGAAGCCCGACCAAAAAAACCAACGTACGTAATAGTCTGCATTTTTCTTATTTACTTGTCGTGAAAGAAAAATGTAAACCATTTTGTGTGAACTCAGCCTGGATATAACCCGGAAGTTCAAATCCAATTTTGCCTGTCTTTTATCCAACCAATTAACTTTTTTCAGAGACGATAAAAACGATAGTAAAAAAGTCCAATAATGTGGTTAATCGAACTATGCAAAATATACTTTATTTAATTCCAAAATTTACATAGTGCAAATGCAATTTTACATCATTATTCATGGAGGTGCTTGAAGGGAGATCTTTTTGGGACGTTTTATAGACCCTTGATTGCTTTTTTATTGAGCCAGTTTTTTGCAAGCGAGGTTCTTCTTTCAAGAGGCCGCGAGCCACAATGTTACAATAATTAATCAGCTGAAAGCTGTCAACTACCAGATGTGCGTAAACGAAGGCCGAAGTTATCGACCGCAAACAATCCCAGGCTCGTAACACTGACAAGACTTGCTCGAACGGACACTGGCTTGTCAAATCGGAGGTATTTCCAGTTCAATCTGACAAGCCGATTTCGTATTATTTGATCTGTATTCGAAATCCTGTCAATTTCACGGGCCCGTCTGTCCGCGTGCCCGAATTATTCGCACGAAAAAAGTGCTTTCAAGAACTCGTGCATCTCTGCTCTCGTTGATACCTGTTATCACATTCTGTCCCGTCTTTCATTTTACATTGCAAAACAAAACGTATGAAAAAAACATTTATGCAGATAAACATTCGATGAACGTGAGAAAACCCTGTGTCTGTGGATTTTATAATGCCAATCGATGTGATGTTTTGTACAAAATTATGCATGCCATGAAATTCAAAGACCCAAAAGCTTCCATTGTATCGAACATTCTTAATTTCATTGAAAGAAGGAGTGTTGAATTGTAGAAGATCTTTTGGAATTTTTTTTTCGTTTGCTTTTGTGTCCTGTTTTACGATTAATGAAAAATGCAACACCGTGCAGTGGTTTGTAGAGCGATCGAAATTTGTTTGCTAAGAATCTAAATTATTAACTGGATTTGTGGCAGTTTAGAATGTAAAGGAAAAACATGTATTTCATACTTGGATAATTTTATCACGACAGGGTAATGCGCTATTCAAAAATCATGATAGAAGATTACGAATTAAGCCGCTGAATGCAGTAGAAGTTGCGGCCCTCTGGGGCACTTGCTATGCGGCTACGATGATATACCGTCGTAAGAAGTTTACGTTCATAATGATTTCGTTGTAGTGACAGTTTTATAAGGTATTATACTGTTTCATCTTGTGATTCAGTCGGGAATATCACGCAAAACAAGATAAAGTTCAGTCGCCAAACTGCATCACCAAAAAATTATCTTGTTTAATTGTAGTAGTAAAATTTGGTTATAAAAATTACTAAAATGAATTCTTTTAAAAAGTTGAATTCACGTTTGACTTTTGTCAAAAGATTTTTGATTTCCACTACTCTAACTATATCGTGAAGTAATCTACAGTTTTGATTGTTTCGAAACTTATTTTGCGAACTGTGCAGTTCATGTAAGTTACAAGAAAGATATAAATTTCTTCCTCGCAATATATGTATTTTATTACTTCTATAAACTTCTTCCATTTTCAACCTAGCACTGAGAAACGTTTAGAATATATCTGGCCTCAATCGAAACTTTAAACTTACATTGTTTTCTGAATACTTTTTGAAATATCTTCAGTTACCCTTTGAACTTCTGATTTTTCGTAAATTAATTTCAGTTCAGATGAATAGTTTAGTCGGAATCATCCGTTCAAAATTTGCTAATGCACCATTTCTAAACCTCTTATTCCGTGAATTCACCTTCGTACAATCTCATTTGCAAATGATATTGAAACAATTAGGATGTCGAGAAGATCTAAAATGAACATTTATCAATTTTCATTACATAAAAAATTGAACCAACATTTGTCTTCTCTCTTTTCGAAGAAACTTTCAAATTTGTCATCGTGCTGGCGATGTTGAATTCTGCATCAGAGTTTTTGTTCGAATCTGTTTTTATCTGTGACTGATGCATTTTAATTATCTAATTATACAAATGCAACATTCGGGCCGGGGCAAACGTCGCTTTCTTCGGTGTTTACGCATTGACTTTATGCGGAAACCCCGTGCCCTAAAATGGGCACGATGCATTTCTCTGAATTGCGTTTTACGTTGAGTTCTATTCAGGACTTTGTTTGCCAGGCAATGTATTCAACGTTGGCCTGTTGAGGAATAAATATTTCATTATTTGGATACACAAGAAATGGCGCGCCGTTAGCACATTGACGGTAATGCTTGAAAAAAACAGGAATTCCTAAAAAGCCCGTAGACCGATGTGTTGATTAGTGCAAAATTGATGGTGTGAAAAGTACAAATCACTGAAACTCAATTTCGTATGTACGACGCGCGACAAAGCACGAGAAGTAAAAAAAAAAGGCAGATAACTTTTGATCGAACGGTTCTCATATGCCATTGTTACAAAAGTTGGGAAAAAAAAATGAGAGCAAAGAGCTGATGATTAATTCACCAAGAGTAATTGGAAAGTTGCACACGTCACAGGCGACGATTGCTCGCGAGCAATTTGTTCCGGCTTGCTTTGTGTGTTATTTTTTGCCCGGATTTAAGTGTAATGAAGACTCAGTCGAATATGAATTTCAGCGTCGTATGAATTTTTATCTCATTGCACATTACGTTTTGCGTTTGACTAACGCTTCGATCGGCATTGGTTCTATTTAAAATTCACACCAATACGACATTCATTATTCACTCGATATCGCAAACTTTGCACAATGATTTTCTCATCTTCGAAATTCAACCAATGTAGCAAAATCAGCACGAACAAAACACGAACAAACAAACATCCTGATTAGTCGATAAAAATAAAATCCTCAACAATAATAGAAGAGAAATAAACAGGCTGTTTGAATACAGGATTATTGGCTAATGATAAAGTGTGCAATTGATATTAACTGTTCGGATTAAAATATGTGGCTGAGAGAGAAAAAAAAAGGGTAATGAAAGTTTCGGACCAAGGTAAGCTTAGCAAATACTGACCATTTAAAATACAGGGTGCAGACGTAGTTACAATGCCAGACTATTGTCGACGGTGATGTATGGAAAAAGGCCAGACTACCCTATCGCCGACCTGCACTACTTCTTTTGTACGCGTAGCATTGCAGCGTTACTTTTATAACCCGCGTATCTGAGACGAGTGTTGCGAACTTTAAGCGCTGCGGTTAGCGTTGAATGTGCTATGCAAAAATCGCATATTATATCTAGCATTATTTATTTAACCTCGTAAATTATGTCCAAACCTTTCTCTGTGCCATCTTGTGTTTTTTTCTCCAGGTTTTTGTGGTTCAATTTCTCAAATTCGGCGAAAACATTCAAGAATTCAAACGTTTCGGGGTGATTGATTAAACGTAAACTTTCAATCTTTATAATTATCTCTTCATTAATTATTATTCTGACGTATTATCGAAATTACGTCAATAGACTAGCGGCGCGAGAAAAAGTGTGAATTATGAAAACGGTTTCCATATTCATCGGAAGTGGACAATTAATTTTTCAGTACGAGTTTGTTCGCCGTGGTATCAATGAAGTGGATGCTTATTGTTCCGACAAGAGAAACTGAGGAATCGAAACATCAAGCGACTGTTTTCAAAGCAAAATGACGAAGATGAAAATAAACGCTCGATTTTGCTCGATGCGAAATTGTAAAAATACACGAGCTGGGAGTATCGCTCGTCTTATTTCAATGCGGCACAATAAAAACGCCAACGAACACTCTAAAAAATGACTCGTCACTTGAATCTGGAGTAACAGTTTTTTGTTCTCGAAAAGTGTGTCGATTTTATTCAAAATATTATTATTTCGAGTAGATAATTCAACGTTGTAATAATTCAAATTAAATTAATGAACTTCATGTTATTGAACGTCACTTTTGCTCTACCTGTAGAAACTAAAAGTAGTAAAACTTGTAACAGAGCCCACATTATGACAAAAATGTCGATCTTAATGTTGGACGTAAGACTTAAACCCGCGATCAAAGTTATTACGTGGCCATAAAACCACCTCTCCGGTTATAATTTCAGTGTTAACAGGTCTACAATTACAGGAGCGCGACTTGTTATCATTTGGCGAACGCGGCGCCAATCTCAATAAACGCGTGCAGCGTGAAATGCCGAGCACGTGGGTGGTGGAAGGGAGCTTGCGAGAATCATCGCAGTCAGTTTGGAACCGACCGCCGTACGTATCGCTGGCGCGGGGTGTCCCGTGGCGCGAATAACGTCGACTCGTTTGAAAAGTGCGCCGGAACGTTGTAACTTGCAAGTGGTGAGTCCAATTTTAAGTCAGACGCCGGCACAATTAATTCCCTCGACGAGGCAAAAACCGGTCACCGATTCTTCTATTTACGATCCAAAAAACTGTGCTCAAACTCGAGAGAAAGTTGGCAACGATTCGTGCCGTTCTTATAGCCGGGGGGTCGTAACGTCAAATTTATGATTTTCTCCAGCTTGACGAAGTTTAATGGCGCGTTTTCTTAATCCTCCACGATAAAACGGCTGGCGTCGAAAAAAAAGCGCGTTTTCGAATTAATGATCGGGCTAATTAAAAGAACGTTCTTTATTAGCGAGAACCTTTGTTGTTGTTGTTTTGTTGTTTATGGCCGGTGAACACAACGGTGTTGAGACGAAATTTTAATCAAATTTGTGGCATTGTTTATGGACGATGTGGTGTGCGCAGTCAACAGTTGTTATGCCCAAGCGTACGTGTTTAATTATGTCATTTGTTGAATGACTTGAACACGCAAAGAATGTATACAAATACCGCGAGACGTCGTTGACGTGCACGGCATAATTACGATGTACGTTTCAACGCACCCGAAATGAAAAGAACATGTGCGCCGTAAGTTGATTATGCCCGTGGAACTACCCCTCTTGGTTAAGTAAATTGAAACTGTATCATGCAAAGTTAATCCGAAAAAAAACTTCACTTTTGTTTGAAGAAACTTGGCTGAAGGACTGTGTGGAATCGTATAGATAGGGGGTAAAAAAATAGATAGGGTAATCACCCTGTTTTTTGAACAGCTAGGAACAAATTAGGTCCTGCATTCTAAACACACATTGACAAATGCTGTGTCAGATTAAAAACAAACGTTTGAATCACTAATTAGATTTTTACTGGAAACTCACTTTTATAGATAACAAAATCAAAAGTTTTTGATTGAACATAATTTTTCAATCAAATCTGCGGAAAAATTCAGATTATATGATTCTAGTGAGTTCACTCTAAGACTCTCAAAATACTTGATTTTATATATTAAACAAACCTTGTCTCTGTGTCATTTTTAAAGGACGGAAAAAAACTTTCTGTTTGAAGGATAAAATCAAACTTATATTTAACTGAGTTATGGGATTATTGCACATTATAATTAAAAGTTCCATCAAATAAATGCAGAATTTAGGAATGGGATAATGATTCAGGTTTTGCTTGCATGTGGCTGATTGAAATGTAAGCTTACTTAATAACTTTATTACGCACTTCTAACGTTACATAGAACTTGTACTTTATGATTAGTTAGTAACAATTCAAAATGCAAATTCAATCGTGTTCGACTATTCAGAATGCAAAATTGTATTTTCACTAAGAATTCGCAAGCCTAATGGAGCATGATTGTTATTTTTTCCTATTTGCCAGTGAGATTTTATTGCAAGATTTGTGTAATTTCGTGTTCTTTAGAGTTGTAAATTTTCTGGACATATTTGTGTCGTGTTTTTGTTAATGCGCCAGCGCAGGCTCATTTTTCATGTTGGCAAATCTTATTTGAACGAAAACTACAATGCGATCACGCAAATTTTTGTTCGACGAATTTAGATCTCTTATTTGTAATACAAATGTAGCACGGACACGTCAAACATTTTTCAAAATATGCTTTCTTCTCAACTTTCTTTTTAAATATTGCAACAGCATACAAATTCCTTTTCGAACGTATAATCGCTACTATAGTTAGGCAGATCGTTATTCCAACGACAATATCCATTTATTTTTAATCACGTTTTTGTAAAGCAACCGATACAAATATGTAAAAGCGTAGGGGCTTTTGAGTTATACTTTGAGTTAATTCTCGTTTGGTCTGGTCAGTTGCTTTTTCATTCGTCACTCAAATTTTGTGAGATTCTGCGTATTCTGCGCAATTTTAATCGCTAAATATTCATACTCCGGTACAAGTTCTGACGATGAAAACGTACCTTTCATAAAGTCATGATGTAACCGTCGTTTGTCGGTACAAATTTAATCCGTCCTCTGACTCGATAATATTCAATTAGGTGTTGTGCAATTTTCTAATGATCTCATTTTCGAAAAATATCACATTCAGAAAGACAGATTTTTAAAACTTTTTTTTTTGCAACGAAACAAAAGTGCACGATGAAACTAACGGATGCAAAGCAGTTTCAGAACTTAATGTCCCGCTGAAAAAATACCACGTAAACGTGAGAAGATTCCACTTTGTTTTGTACACGAGGTCAGAAAAAGTGGCCACAAGGTGGAATTCTTTTCAGTTCAAATTTGTAATTGCAATTTGCTTGTGACGCCAACCTCGGTGTCTACTAATGATCCCAGCTCGAAAGCCTACCTCCTGTCGCAGTTTGCTGAATGCTAATTGTCTCTTTAACGAAAGCCTAGTCCAGAATGGGACTAGTCATCTTGAAACTGCGTTTACACAATCAAACGTTCACTTGATTAGCTGTAAGACTAATTTTTGCCTTTGATATTGTAATTTGATTACCACCGTTCGGCGCGCTTAAATTCAATAGTATTTTCAATGCAAATTAAGGACGCTCATATCATGTGAAATAATTTACAATTACAGAAACATCTGAACTGAGTAAAAATTAACTCTAATGAAAAGCGAACAATCATAACGCGCAATTGATCATTTACGAAATATCGATTGTTAACGAAATATTGTTCGGAATTCAATATGCGATTTGTTTTGAATTATGTAAACATTCCAACATTTTTAATTCGAAGTGTAACATTTTTAATATTTTTTAATCGTGATTTAACATGAAAAATGAAAATGTTGGATATAGTTTTAAATGAAGTAGCCGTATAACTTTTTTTAATCAAATGAACGAGCTTAATATCGTGTTTCACCATTTTTTCAGTTTGTTTTAGTTAAGTTAATTTGATTCATGCGGTGCAAATTGAAATTGAATAAAATGAACCTAGAACCCTTGTATTAAATTTAACAGGTGTATTAAATAAAAAGTAATTCTGTTAATAATCGAATTTTATTCTTGGGTCATGTAAGTTAGTTAACAGAATAATTATCTACTGTTGGAGAAAAAGCAAAAACTTATGATCATCTTGATTAAATAAAGATACCAAAGTGGTCTTAAAACAAACATTCTGTTTTTTTCGTATTTTCATGAAACTTGAAATTGTATTTTCACTGCACAGTTCGCCAATTTTCATTGAATTGACCTTCTATCGCACGACTTTAATTTTTGTATCCTTTTCTAGAATTGTTTGTTCACCGAATTTGCAGGAATTTCGAGACCACTTTTCAAGTTGCACTGCCAACAGTTGTTTAATTAAAAGCTTATCCCATCCATCAGAAATTCATTACAAAAAGGAGAAAAACCGGGGAAATAAAGAAAAGAAACAAAACACATAAAGTGTCACAGTATAGCTGGTAAACTTTTTCCTCAAGTGGCTACGAAAGCTGGAACATCTTTTGAAAAATTCCGAGATGATTTTATTCTTGATTTAACCTCGTTCAGTCAAGTGCACAATTATCCAATTGTTTAATAACGTTTTGCCTTTTTTCATTTGCAGAATCTGATGAAATTGATTGTTCGATTATTGTGTCTCAAACATGAGACATAATTTTCGATAATTTGCTATAACGAATGGACAATAAAAAGAACTGAGAAGCAAAAATGTTTAGTAACGAGTTTTCAGCTCGTCATTTATTTCAACTATCAGATTAAGTGTGAATCATTTTCATCAAAAAAGCCACGCTTCATTTGTGTCCCTTGGAATATATTGTTGTGTGCATTCAAGTATCACAAATTAATCTTTAAAGGTTATCATGACTTTTATATTATTCCGTACTGTTATTTCCGTAAACTCCGTTATTTGCGGCAATATTTCATGTTGAATAATTGGGACATGAGGTGAAAAATGCAACGTCTGGCTATAAAGATGAGAATGAATGCGAATTAATTATTTATATTTGCTCACAAAAATACACGAGGCATGACAATTAAACTCGAAATAATTTGCGGTCACATTTAATCTAATTATTACATTTTCAAATTTGCAAGGATACTTGTTGTTTATTATTTACATCGCTGTTTATCCGCGAACTTCATCTCGAACGTGTTGATTAATAGAATTATATCATCTCGATAAGCGAAATTCCGAACGTCAGTCTTCATTAGACTGCCCTGCTGTAATAAACGTAACTGAGACGACGTAAGGGAATCCTCACCATCCAAACAATTACATTGCTCTAAATGAAACTACATTTCAGTTTTTTTTTTTAAATAATAAGTCTGTTCATGAATAATAGTTCCCATTGTTTTATGATAATCTTGTGCAGAGAGCTATTTTGAAGCTTCCAAAGTGCGTTTAAAGTGCGTTCAAAGTGAGCTTGGAAACAGCATTGTGTCATGGATAAAAATCACGTTAAGAGAAAGCAGTCCGCGGTAGCTAAGCTCTCTAAGTGCAACATGAAAAACAACAATTTATGAAATAAACTTCAATCGCCAAAACCAAAAATAAGATAAAAACTAAATTTCCTCAAAATTCTAAGCTGTTTTAGTTTGACCAAATTTTAGGTACGGTTATTTTGAAAATTAAAAAGTGATTATCTTACTTTAACAAGCGAAAAGAAATTGTAAATAATGCAATAATTAACAGTGAGAATCGAAATGTTAACGAAACATGATTCTCGCATAAATACACGTCCATTCGATAGAATAATGAACGGAGGTGTTGAATCAATCGTAGATAAGTCGTAGGTTGTGCAGTTATCGACGCCACTAACAAGAGTATACACAAAGCGAACACAGATCAATTTTAGGGCGATGCAGACCAGAATCCAGATGATATATCATTTGATGTACGCGTCCACCATAATCTGTGCCTCTGTGCATGTGTAATTCCGTCCTTAGTTCCGTTCAGAAAGAGGAAACGTCTCTACATGCCGTGTTGCGGCGGTAGTTACATTCAAATTTCTAACAAATGATAACCCTCGAATACTATTAATTAATCGACAGTCACTAATTACATCAAATATTTCGAAATCAAATGTACACAAACGATTGTACGCACAAAATTGTTTTTCAGTAATTGGTTATTAATCGTTGGTAATTAATTTTCAGAGTACTTCAATCGAACGTTCACATAAATAATCGTTCGCTAAAACCGCAAACGTACTCGAGATTATAAAGTTCAATTTTACTTCCAGCAATATATCCCATAATTTTTCATGCACCGTTAGGCAAACACCTCAGTTTCAAACTATCTATGATTTTCTAAGCTACGTTAAGTGGCTTGTGATCTTCTGTAACTGTATTCTGCACGTTTGCAAGTACGAGTAAATACGCCAGATAATGTCTATACACCTCGTACAAGTTATTGAGATTCTAATACGAGATTTCACGTCTTGTCAATTTAAACTACAAATCTTATATGTAAAGTAATTAATGAAATATGTTTTTAATTCAATTTTCATGATCTTAGTTATTGTTTTAACTAGCAATCGTTACAGGACGTGTTGTTTATCAATATTTTTTAAGACAATTTTGGCTCGTTAACCGAAAACTAGTGACAGTTTCGGTACTTTTTTTGTTCTAAGTCACAATACGTTAGCCACTAGAAAGTTTAGTTGTTGAAGCGAGGTTTGTTTAAGTTTGAGCAAAGTAATATTACTAACCTATATCTTAGCTCGATGTTCAAGAAACCTTTGAAAACTAAGCAATTTGGATTAAATTTCAGTTTAGACTGTACATTAGAAAATGCCATTTTAGTTTGTCTTTTGCAAAAATCGTCAGACTGGAATCAACACTGATTTAGTATCCTTTTTCGATTTATTTGGTTTTTTTGGTTGATGCAAGTAGAATTAAAAGTCGACATGGAACAATTATTGGACGATGGAACAATACGGAATTCCCACAGGAAAAATCGTTTCCGAGTTGACAACGGGTCCGAAATTGAATATGCTGGCGCGCAATTCGTGTCGCGTATTTTTGTAAGAACTTTCATCCTCAGTCCGCGGGCGATGCGGCGTATGCATTTCGTATCCGAAAAAGTACAACTTTGCGTCGACAAATCTAGACATTTATCGGGAAATGCGCAATAAAAAAAGTTTCATCCTTTTTTTCGCCACTGAAACGAGGAGCACGAATACGTAACACGAATTTGATATTTCGATGTGTGTTTGAATTCCAACGATATAAAAAAAAAGTCGACACGTACATTCGCGCGTTAATTGTGCTGTACACCGCGTGACTACCGATAGACGTTTATTTAGTATTTTCACTGCTTTTGAAATATCCGGCAAAATTTGTGTCCGTCTATTTACACAACTTGAAGGCCCTTTGAGTTCGAAACAAGCGGTCAGTAATAAATGGCATCTGCAATTTTTATTTACGATTTATGGTAGTTGTAAGTTGGTAATCAAAACAGTACAGGTCAGCTGACTCGAGTTCTTCTATCTAAAGTGAACTTGCTCCGGAGCTACTCGAACTTTACTGGCGCGTTACCAAATCCATTTGTCATTGACGAAATGAGCTTGGAATTCGAAATTTTTTGCGATCATACACAGTTTAACATAAAAATGTTTTACATTAAGATTCATACTTGATAAAGCAGTGCACAATTTCTGTGACCATTGAATTATTATACCGCACAATTATTCCTTGTTTTCACATGGATTAACATGACTGTTAAATGAGAATATTATACGCCGAGAATAAGCAACGTATTTAATTTATAAATGCGTATTTAATCAAACAAAATGAATGTGTGCCACTGTTTGGCTTAGGGTGAATTGTTAATTCGGATTAGGTCTTCTTCTAGATTAAAATTAGTTGCTCTATAATCATTCTAATTGACGGTCAAATTAACGCTAAAAGGACAACAAATTAATGTTATGTAAAAAATGCAAGGTTTTTGATTTTGATTTGTAAAAAATGTAAGACTTATTACAATTTGAATTTCAAATAAAATTCGATGGACTTGATCCTTCTGGTGTTAAAGGAGAACTTTTTCTTACTCCTATTCTGTAAAAAGTTAACACAATGTTTCCAAAAGATGACTTTTCGGTTCCACATTACAAATGGAACTGACTTGACAACCTCGAAATCAATACAACTTCACACCAACTTTCCAACGGTAAAATAAGTTTGGGACTGCGGATACCTTTTTATCACCGCGCACTATGCGCGAATTTGAGATATTTCGAACAAAAATTAGATCTCACCTCTGACATCAGAGAACGAAAAAAATTAAATTTAAAATACAAATGCAAGGCTTGATTTCAGTCGTAACTGATACTTCATAAAGTAGCAAATAAAAATTTTAGACATCTTGACATGAACTTTTTAACAATATCTTATTTCTTAAACATTGTTGTTATCTCGCTAGCAATTTACTTCACAATGAATTTATTTAACTTTCCATAACTTGGACACTTTTTTAAAATTTAAATCGACTTCGAAGAAAAAAGCTTCTTCGTTCAGTATCAGTATAGATTGAATTAACTATTGTATTCAAAACATTTTCTTTGGCAAGTTTCTCTTCTTGTTCTTTCATTAAATATTTATCAAGCAATGTCTTCATGACCAAAGGGTATATTCAATTCCTTTATAAGATTATATTACTGTTTACCTAACACGAATTAAGTTATGTTTAAATTTGCTAACCCGCTATTATGACAGAGCTGAATTTTCAAACTGTTTTAACAATTGATGAACAAACAAGTCTACTTTGTAGAAACAAACGTCTAGCAGACCGGAAATTTGTATTACAAGACCTGTGAGCGTCTTTACACAAGGCGTTTGTTTGTGCATCATGAGCTTCCTCTCTAGGTTTCGAACATTTTTGCAGTTTGTCGCGGGGTGACACACAGACAGTGTGTATGTTTTTTTTATCCACCCAATGCTGTTGAGGGTATCAAAGATCCTTTGCAAAGTGTTCTTGTTTGCAAATCAAACAGTCGATTCAAAAACACCATCCGAATTTTATTTCGAAATACAAAAAACGGTGCCATTTACAGTGCTTGTCCTATTGCTTGACATATTGATAAAATGTCAGTTATAAAAATAACAAAAAATTCGAAAAAAAAAACATTTGTATGGATAAAAATAAAAAATGTTTTATCGAAAAAACTGAGAAACAAGATTTCTGAATGACTTTTTATTTCAAAATGAAAGAAAAGAAATATTATTTGTTTCCTGTACGAAAAGGCGCTGACATTATGTGGTAAAACTGGGCACAAGCGTGATCTAAGTAATAAATTTTGCAAGTTACGGAACAGTATAGGTTTTTGAACAAATACCGAACAGTTCGAAAGGCCACGTTTTCCGTTTGAAAGAGTAGACGTGTCGTGTCGCGTACTGACATTTTACGTTTCCACGTTAGAACTTGGCCTGACATTATACGAGCCCCTGGAGAGCCAGCACCAAAGCTGAGCATTCACAGTTTACCAAAATGTTTTGATCTCTAATAATACTTATTTTTTCTCGTACGAAATAGTGTGAAAAACGTAAATACTAATTTCATTCGGTCAGGTTAGTTAGGGTAGTTAAAGTTAGTCCATGATTACAACCTGAAATGAATTTCAACAAGGTTTGGCGTGAAACTGCAAATATTTCTTATTTTCTCAGATCGAGTTTTTTTCTGCTAGTCTTATCAATTTGATGAAACCACGTTTTTCCAGCCGATTTGATAATTTTGCGGAACAGAGTCGCAAATTAAGAACATTTTGCTTCAATTTTAAAAAAAGGACTCGAGTTGTAATGAAGATACGTTTTTCCACGCACGTCCCAATATTAAAACTGGGATGCTGCCTCGGAAAGCTTTTTCCATAACCGAGTAACCTGGCAATGAGATTCTCTCCGCGCAGTACACGCTCTCGTTTCATCTTGACTATGATTGTCCAGGTAGTTCGAAGCATAAGCGTTTAGAAATCTCCGGATCCATTTTCGCGAAGAAATTTGCGGAAAGAAATGGTCTTGTCGCGCGGCCTGAAAAATGTTCCTTTAAATAATCTCGTCTGGGAGAAAATCATGTTTCGCGAGAACAATGTGAATATTTCATATCTTAAATAAACACGCTGGTGATGTAACATTCAAAGCGGGTTCGAGTTGTGAGGATATAATTTTGTTTTCGAATTCATCTACTGTAAGTTTTTGAGGCATTTATGCTAATGGCATGTAAATTTCAGACACAATTTTTGCTCATGCAAATATGTCTGAAAGCGCACGTACCGCGATAAGTACAACAACTTTATTCATATCTTAGTGAAAAGAATCAAGCTTTGCTCTGTAAGAAGAAAACGAGCTTTGAAATTCGTCCTACAGTCCCATACTTTTTGATTAAATCAGAATTATATGAATTCAGTTTTACACAATCGAGTTGAAATAAAAACGAAATGAAAACTTTAGATGAATATCACAATTTAATTACTTTGATAATACTCGTGTCGACATTAAAACAAACTGTTTGAAATTTTATAATCCAATAATCCGAAAACTTTATAATTTGCAAGAGCATAATTTTGCAAACTACAGTTGTATTTCCGAGACCGACATCTGGTTCGCATTAAAGGCTCGTCAAAAGTTAATGTTTTATAAAATGAACTCCGTCAATTGTTTTCGATGAGAAACGAGCGTTGTCAATTTGAAAAATTAGTTACTCCTTGAGCTTTAACTTTCATAATAGCCGAACTTGGAGCAAATGTTTAATTGAAGCAAATGTATATCTTCCTTAGTAATTCATAAAATTTGTCTGCAATTTGTGATAATGTCTCGATTCTTGATTCTCTCAACTTTTCAGACTGCATTTTCAGATTCAGCTTATCAACAGCTCGTTTCTAACAAAATGTTAATGAAAAGTTAATTCAGTTTCCCTAATTTCGACCGTTGGTTATTATTTCCATCAACAAATTTGCTAATAGTCCTTTGTACAATTCAAAATAACCTTAGAATCGTTATTAGGAAGTCAAAGTGATGAAATATCCTGTTAATAAATCTGCAGGCTCAAAGGACAGAAAAATGTAGCCGTGGAATGAAAAATGTCTCTGGGGCACTCAAATCGCCACTTATAATCCCCTGTACAGCTCGATACGCAAGAGTTTTCCGTTTGATACAAGATTAAAGCGAGGCAAACTAGCCTTTGTTGGCGCGCCGCAGTTTGCAGTGAGCGTCGGGCGTTGAAAAAGTAATAAATCCTCGCGGCACAAAAGCAAACGTCACCGCTGACGAAAACGATCGCTCGTTGATTGTCTCTTTCGTGAAATAACGCCCGTGCCAAAAGTTTGGCTGTTTTAAGAAGCGTCTGTTGTATCGCGCCGTGTTTTGCATTGCAAATGCAGCCGCTTTATGACCCAGACACAATGTTCCGGATAAGCATGTTTTCTCGCGCCCACAGGATTTCGCCTGCAAAGTGCTGCTTCTTTCTTTTTTTTTCTCTCGCAATCTCGTTCCTTATGATTGACATTTATGAGTTCGCGCCACGAACAAAAAGTGGGCCATTAGCGAATTTGTAAAAAGCGAAAATGAGCCGTCGCGAACCCACGACTTTTTTCGCATCTTGTCTTTTTGGAGCTATCAGTTGTAATGAAAAACTTAGAAACGCGGGTGAAAATTGAATTCAAATGTACTTTTCCATGTCACTTTCAGATGTTGCTATTTGAAATTATATACCGTGATGTTTGAGGTCAAATTTCATCCCGCGGGAATTACAAAATTGAATTTCTGATATTTAACTGACGTTATGGCAAGTCAAATGTAATTTCAACGTATTCGATAAATCTTGCGCTGCAATAACATTCAGTTTTTTTTTCTACGCAGCGAGTAATATTAACGCAACCTTGTTTATCAAATTTCAATTTGTTGTATTGATTAGAAGTATTATCTGCCGTATTGAATCTTAATCCAGATAATAATTGTGTTCGTTCCATCAACAATAGTATTCGCTTTGAAAACAATTTTAATCTTTATTTTAAATTTTTCATCTGATGTATTATTTCATGTGAACTTTTTGAAACAAAATTCTAGTGGTGTGACATAGTGTAGAGCAAATGTTGTACATTTGATGATAAAACGAAAAGATTTTAAAATGTTGGCAAAAGTGTGGATTTATGTACAGCTGAGCCGACTTAATGCACAGTTTTTGTTTTCAAACTGTTGGTTTTTACTCATATTTGTAAAATGTATTGTATTCGGTGCTCTATTATGCAGACTTGAGCTAATAAAACGATTATAGAGAGTTTTAAAAGTGCACAACAATTGGACAGTTTGCGTTGGAGTGGATATGCATTTTTCTGTGAAGAATCCTCGTTCGGAAGTCTGTGCCACAGCTCTGATATTCTTGCAAAAGCTCAATTATCGACAATGGAAAAGTAAAATGCTTCAAGTACCAAAGCCAAAGGCAGACAGATCGCGAGCTCAATAGTATCCACTACGCTACATACAAAGACTGCGACTTATTCTTCTATTGGTATTTAAGAAATTGCGTCCATAAGTTGTGCACACAATCAAAAAGTCGAACTACTTTTATAAAAATGAATTATTCAGACAATTTTAATAATTCCTTGAAATGGATTTAACAAACCAGTGGATCTGTATATTTCACCGGTATCAATATATTATAACACAAATTTTCTCTATTTCATGAGTTCAAACATTTTGCTCACTATCGATGAATTCATTTATGAATAAATTTATTTGTGTTACCTACTTTCGACCCTTTGAATAACAAAACTTTCATGTTTGCAAAAACAGCATCCGTTTTGTAACTTCTTTTATAAGCAGTTTTTAACAAAAAATAATCTGCAGTTTAAAATGTTAAATGTCTATTTGGATATTTACCAGTCTGTTTTATAAAAGGTTACTGAAAAAAATTGGTTGAAAGGAATGCGTTTCTTTCGGTGCATCGAACTTGATCGGGTTATCAGTTTGGATTTGCAAAAGCTTCGTATCGATCAATTCTGAGAAAGGTGTAGGCCGGAAATGTAAATTGCATATTCGATTATGAATAAACCGCGAGCTGGAATCAACGAGAATTTACGCCGCGTGTTGGATTCTCGTTGTTACACTTGGGTTCATCTGATCGCATACATAAGACGAAATCTGGAGCAATGGCTTTCGAATGAAAGTTGAAAATTTGATCGAGTTAAAATGCGGAATGAACCGGCCCACTGAAACGGCGAGAGTGGAATTTGTGGAACTCGAATGCACTCGACGCTTAGTGTAAATTTCATTAGCCCAAGCAGAATAACCCGAAACGTGTGGTTTGCGATAAATAATTGTCTCAGGGTTTGTCCTTTAGATCGGCTTTTATTCCGCGCGATTAAATCAAAGTTTTATATCTCGCGGATGAAAATTAAATAGAGGTGTAGAAGTTGGGCCAAGTACTGTAATGAAATAATGTAGAACTTCTGTAAAGTCAATAAGACGGAAATATAATTCAAATTCAAATCAAACATAAACGAAGTTATGCCAACTTTGCCTCGGATTACACAACGGACAAAAAATATTATCCCACTTTTTGCGGAAGGTTTTACCGATTGTAAATATTATATTTTCACTCTATCTTGCGTCAAACGCGATTTTACAAAGTTTTCAATACACGAAAACAAAGATTGTTTTTTTGAAATTTTTGAATAAAAATGAATCTCGGGATTAAAAAAAAGTTGTACAGTATTTGAATAACAAAGCTTACTTGCAACATCCCTCAAAAAATACCAGGTTGGAGGAAAAAATGTCGAGAATATTTTTCGTGTACAGTAGGGACATAGCTGACGTCAAGTAAAAAATTGCAACGGAAAATGCTGATCGATACCTTCAAACTGGAAACTGACCAATACGAGACAGATCAACTGATGAAAACAATTGAAATCATACCAAAATTTTGGAGGTTAGAAATAATTCATAATAAAAACAATATTCAAACTGGTTTTTCCCTTTTTTTTACTGTTTCACTTTATTTAAACGAAAAGCAATTGTTCTGACTCACGAGGGGTTGTTGCCTATGCGAGTTTTTGGGTTATCTTTTAATTTTACAGAACAGATCCAAATTTTCGCAGCTTTGAATGGAGCATCGTCGTATACATAATGTCCATGTAGATACATTTTTGTTGTTTCAACTTTATCAACTGTCTGAATATTCTACGTTAAAGTGAAAAACATCAGATCTTTTATTGCTGAAACATTTTGAGAAATTATTTACCTTCAACGTTTTCATCGATATTTTGTTCCCAAAGTGACTCTTTAGATGGGTTAATTTTTATAGAGTAAAGCAAACTTTATTTTTGAAAAATGTCAAGATGTCCTTCCTCTTGATAGGTTTTTTAATTATAACATGATTTCCAAAACTTTGTATGTACTTTTTATATGAGTTAATTAATATATCAATCGAGCCATCATAAATGAGGCATGTTTAAAATTGTTGGTATCTTTATAATACCTGCAAATAATTTACATCACTGTCGAATGTTGATTTTAACAGGAACAAGCTTCAAAATTGACGGGAGATTATTGATAAACGTAACATTAATTACGTCTTTGGTAATTCATTTGTCATCAAGGGTTTCACATAACGAGACCGCTCACGTTCATTCGTATGGAATATCCATGTCATAATCATTTACAAATTTTCTAATTACAACCAAGCGTTAGAAATCGATAGGATATCAATCAGATATCCCGATAACGACCTATAACAGCTCTTCGAAACAATTGATGACATTAATCAGAGCTAATAAATGTGAAAAATTGTCCCCACTTTGTATCAAATAAAAGTCAGAAATTTCAATGACTCCGTAAACGTATGATCTTTCACTGTACGTTATATATGACGACCGACTTTTCTCGAAATCAGTGAACACTTTGTCGACGAAAATATTGTCAGACCGTAGTTCCGCAAGACCAAGACAACTTTCAAGATTTCCTAATAATTCGAACGTTTAAAACTTTTCTTCGCTTCTTGATACTTGAGTAATTGTTCAAACTTTCGATAGTTTTTCATTGATCAAGATTTTGTTAGTCTTAAGAGTCCATATAGACTTAAGAATTTTTGTCCTCCACCAACTCATTTGTAACAAAATCAAAAGACAAAACATGATTTCGGTTCTCCTTTTTCTTTATCCATAAATCTTTGTTTAACGATTGAAAAATTTACGATCGAAAGCATTCTTTTAACTCGATTTTGAGGTTATGAAAGACGGGATTGAATTGTTTTAGTGGTCGGAGGTTATTTTAGTTATGTTCGATTCGATAAAAATGTATTGAAATTGTTTTGTTCGCAGGTATGAATGTGTGTGAAAAGTATCGCGAGACAGTAACAACCCGAGCCATCTAGAATCAACAGGGGATGCGAAGCTCGAAGGAGGATGACACCGGGGCCGCCAGTTTGGGGGTCAAAGTCGTTTTTGCTGCTAACAATAACGACTTTAGTCATCGCCAATTATCACCGCCACGACGATAACTCATACGCCCATTCTATCGACAACTTTCAGCATCCATACAACAACTCTCGTCTAAATGGTAAGTTTTATGGTTGAATGACACAGTTTAGTTCGTTGTTTAGCATGAAATCTACATCGAAGACGAACCAAACTTATACTCGCTTCGGTATAATTGAGTTTTGTCCTGTTTATTAAATGTAAAATTATAATCAGCCCTGATACATTGTGCCTGGCAAACGCCAGTCTACTTCAATCCATTTTGTAGATTCGTGTAAAAACTTTTCTAATATTCGATCTTTGTTATGAACTGATGTTATTTTTGTATTAAAAATTCAATTCAATTTGAAAATTTTTTCCATTTTCACATATTTCATTCATTCAGAGTTCGAAAAAAGCGTTTAACAAGTAAAACACGACAGTTTGAGTTATTTTTTATTTATGAACAAAAAAGTATCTGTTAGAATTTAATAAAATGAATAGTTATTTGTATAAAATATTGTTTTCGCCGATGTGAATTTTGTGAATGAATTATATAGCAGTTGTATAATTGCTCTACGTATGCAAGTTAAGCATTTTTCGTGGTCAATTATAATATCCAACGTAAGGAAGTCCTGCAGCGACATAAATAAAATTGACAGTTGGTGGGGTCAATTTTGCCAACGTGGTATATTCAACTAGAAAAAACGTAAATAATGAGCAATAAATCTTTGTAAATGACAAAGTGCAGCAAAGAGAATGAATGATTTTTTTGAAGATTTATAAGAAAATCATTATTAAATGAAATATACTAGAAATTTTTTTACCAAAGAAATCCTGTAAGTACGTATTGTTTTCTTCTGAAGAGACAGATTAATATTTTCTTATTCGTATTTTGATAATTAAAGTTTAGATCTGAAGTGTAATAATTATGTATATTTACATGGGAAATTAACGACAAAAGTTAAAAGTAGTGTAAAACTTTTCAGCCAACATTTCACCTGCTTAGTCAATGGAAAAGTTTTTAACTTGAAAGTATACAGACGTAGTAATTAAAAGTGAGTTCATTCTAAGTAGTATAAGGATGTGAATAATCCGACAACAAGATTTTTGAAAAAAATTTACAGTGAATTAATGTTAAAAGTTTCCTCAGAGCAGTTTTCAAGTAAAACATGGTTTTGCCATCTTTATTTAATATTCTAATTACTAACATAGTAATTAAAATGTCTTTTTAATTGATCTCAATTATTTTCAAGTAAGAAAAATTGAATAGAATATACATTTCGAGGTCGGATTTTCTTAAACGCCCCTTTCAATTTTGACAGAAATGATTAAATCTGCGAGTTTCTATACAGACCAGACCTCGAACAAGTTTCGTACTTTCGGATTAATGTCTCGGCGACTCTTAATTCAAAGAAATAATTTCCTTCGCTTTCGCGCGCCCAAGTTGGAAACAACGTTCTCAAATTACGTGTCAACAATTACTTCAATGCAGCAGCAAAGTGCATTATGTTCTTCTCGTGGCGTTTTATAAATCCTACCGCCACTTTTGCGAGAATTCGAGTTTTTGTTCGAATCGCTTTCCATGTTGGAACATTGTTCAAACAGTTTTTTTCGAACCCTCAGACGGTTTCAATTTTTGTGGATCTTGAAGATTCCTGTTCCACGATGCATAAAAAGCACTTTTGAAAATCAATTACAAGTTTCTACATGGCCGGCAAAACAAATACATAAATCGCAAACTTTTGGTTCATTAAAAGTTCGTGGTTGATGGGCTAAATTAAAAATTGGCTGTGGGAGGCTACTCGGTTTGATTCAAGTGATTCTCTTTTGAAGTTGCGTCGACGCTAACAAATTTACGATACATTAAAAAATACACACAGGAGGCACTTGCCTCCTCAACGTACGTTAAGTTTTCTTCTTTTATGTATTTCCAATCTTAGATGCAGCAACTCAATCGAGGATTCGCCATTCGTATTCCAACTTAGGAACCGCTTAATCGAATCTAGCTTCATCGAACTCTGATATCTGCTCGTAAAATTACCACTTGGATATTCAATGAAATTCATGGAAATGATACGACAAACGCATACAAAACAAGTGTCGCTTTTTATCACGTACAACCCATAAGATTTTGAAGTTCAATTTATTATTCCGAATACGTTTTTGATAAAATCTTGAAATAACTAATATGACTAAATTATGAATTATAAACAAATCATGCATAAAAGAAAATAGTTCAGAAATCTTTCATTTGAAGGCTAACTGTTGAACAACTGTTGCTTTAATCGAACAGTGGAATCATTTTTAAACTCATACTGTGCTTTTCCCGTAGACACTTAATAAACTTTGCTTTACGCTTAGCAGATGTGTTAAATCATCTATTAAATTGATTATGATTGTTTGAAAGAGAATAAGATAGAGAATCACTACCTGCCGATTCTATAGTCCAAGCTTCATTTTCACTCGGAAATGTCAAAGCGATAAGCTCATCCCTTACGGTACAAAGTCAACGAAGTACTTACGTTTCAGGTGGGTTTAACAAATCTCTCGATATCCCTCTGAAATCCCGAAGGTATACCGTCGTATGTCTCATTACGCCAAAAACTTTCGCGAACTTGCGCTCACTTACAATTTATAACTTTCAACTGTAAAGAAAATTGCTGAACTAATTTTCCTCCTTAATTTCATTTAGTCGGGCACTAATCACACGAAATCACTTATCATAAAACAGAAACATGTACAAAATTTCATAATACTCCAATTTAAATCCTTAAAAAAAGTTCATTCTCAGTTAGAGTTGTAATTAATTGTTACGTTGATGAAAAATTACAAAAACGTTGCAGCAACAATGAATGCCAGTGTTTATTCTTCATTAAATGATTAATTTTGTTCAAATACTTCTCTTAAAACACGGAATAAACATTTCATATCTAACGTGAATAACGTTCATTAAAATAATTAACGTTTTATCAGTCGTACTATATGTACCGATGTATATCTCTACTTTTGAAATTATGATCATTTCCCGAATAATACTCAATAAACACCAGCACATTAACACTGGAACGAGAATGAATTTGAATAATTTTAATTCCGAAACATTTCAAAACTTGATGAAATAATTTAAATCTCCATTTGCAGCTAAATTTTTTTAAGCGCTCGCGTTAACGCATTCAAAACCTTTGTGAAATTTTCGCTCCACCGAGGAACCGGTTTCGCAGTCGTTTTGTTAGCAGCACTTACAAATTCCATTACGCATTTTCTTCTTCACACAGCTTCATGTGGTTTTTTTCCGCGAGATTTCTCCACTTCATTCTGTATTTTCCTTCTTTCAATGTTCATTAGTCTTTATCTCATTTCAACGGAAGAATCTGGCGATTATTCTTTGTTCCAACGTTAGTTATCGCCGGTATGCTGTACTTTTACATTCCGACGATTCAACTGTCATCATTTCTCCACGACCCTTATTGTTACTTGGTCTTTTTTGGTATACATTTTCATGTTTTACTCAATTTCCCCGGTGGATCTGACTTTTAATCAAACTGGCAGAAGGACGTATTGATTAACTAAATATTGGTTCTTCGCGTAATTGCTTTTTGCAGAAAATAAACTTTTTAAGTAGTGCAAGTCAGCATTGGTCAGACCAGGGATTGTATGATGCGGTTGGTTTTAGGTAATTGGTATTTTTCATAACTCTCAATTTCACTCAATTTAGAATAAGTTTGGACTCGGTCGCAGTCAGAAGATGAATGAAATTTACTCTACATGTGAGATATATGCGTTTCAAGTAAAGAGACGATAAAATATGAAGCACAGACGAGCAAATTGAATATTGAAAAAAGTGCTGAATTCAGGCATGAAAAATTGCAAACGGAAAAATACTGTTAGAGTGGTGAAATGTTTCATTTTAACAATAGACGTCGATTGAAAGTAATTAATTTCAGTTTTCCTTTTGCTTTTATTGACGTAAATCATGGATAAACGTCATAAAAGAAATACGTCTGGGTTTCTCTTTTTTTTCCATTATCAAATGGCCTCTGAATCGAGAACCCGCAAAATTACAATATTTATTATGAACTTTTTTTCTTGAGTTTATAAGGAAGACTCTTTCATTTTTTTTGTTTCGTGTAGTGTTGATTCTAAGCCACTTTCTTTTGAAACAAGTTCATTATTTTGAGTAGAAAAGATTTACTTTGAGCCGTTGCAAAATCTCATTACGTTTTATGTGTTGATGCAGCTTACAGCTCTCACATCGAGAATCTGATTTCTTTAAAAATGATTTTTGTTTTTGATTCGTTGGGCAAACATTCGCAAATCAAAATGTTCAGAGAAGATACACAATTATGTCGAACAGTGATATCCAAAAATTCATTAATACGATGTTTGCCTAAATATGCAAATTTGCGTGTAAAAATTGACATTTATGATACGTATTTTCTGTCGTATTCGATCGACTGTATTTAACGATCCAGTGCGTTGTTTAATTTTGCACGTACTATAAAGTGAATCATCTCCAATGATACGGCTTTAATCGTTTTCATATTCAATTAGTTGTTTTAAACTAAATTGAGTTTTGCATCACTGCAGCGATACTTCTGGATTTGATTTCATTATATTTGACGAATATCCAATCACACATTTGTACGCACTTTGAAATCTTTTAATCTTGTAATAAAATAAACGTACTTCAAAATTTTGTCAGCAGAAAAAAATCATTACGTCGATTCTATTTCACGTTGGATCAGAATAAATCAAAACAGGACTGTCAAACAAAAAAGTCAGGCGAAAGGGGGAATCAAAATAGAATTTCGTTTGCTTTTTGCGTCTCCTTTTCATAAATATAATTTATCAATCCCGTGCGACATTTGTGCCCGAGTCGGAATCTTTTTTCCGTTCGAGCAGACCATAGTGGATGCACAGAACGGCGGAAACGATGACACGAACGAGACGCTTGGGAACAAAATTCTACTCGATCAACGATACACGTCGGAATAGAGTTTTAGACATTTTTTTCAAATCAACTTTTTTCGAATTCTCAGAAGTACATATGAACTTTAAAGTGTACGCAATAGAACTCAAATGCAAGACTTGAATGCACGGTGATTCGTTTCAAAGCTGTGTAAAGCAGTCTAGTGCGCCCATTTGCTACTGTTTTTTTTATGATAGTAGCTTTTACTCGAAATGCTATCATTAAAAAAAACATTTTTTGCTCGAATAGTTCTCTTATGATTTTTTCGATGGTGTAAATTACACTCAGAAAAATTTGGTAGTTTAATTATATGGAATTAATCAAATTTTTAAAAAATTGAGGCACTACTACTAATCTCTTGACGTCTTCTAGCTTTTCACCCGCTAATATATGAAGCAAAAACCTTTTTTTTTCATTTTTAGTTTAACTCTTACAAAAAAGTATTCGTGAAAAAGTTTCACACAGAGCAACATTGTTCTCAAAAGTTGAAGTGCCGTTCCTCATTGAGTTTTAAAAATTTTCATATTTCAAACATACTTTTCGCTCAGCGTAAGCTTTTATATAATGATCGTTTTATTTAAGATCAAAGTGAGTCCTCCTATTCAAAAAAAGATTTATAAATGCAGTTTCCATCAACAATTTTTGAAATAGATAATTAAAACAATATTTTTCATGAATAATTTCCCGGTAAATTTTCCATGAACTAACATATTCAATTCGTTTTCATTGATTTCGCTGTAAGAGCATCAATTTCTTTTATTCACTGAAATCCCTACTCTACTTTAATCAGGAGTTTTAAATCACAACTTGAAGGTGTGTTGTAATTCTAGAAAGAATGTTAATTAAAAACGAGCGAGCGTTAATTATAGATATCAACAAAAGGGCTTTGTTAGAGATTACGTAGTAGTATAAGAGGATCAAAAGAAACCAAACGCCAGTTTCGCAGTAGAAAAAAGAACTCATCATTGACGAGCACTTGAGATGTCTTTGAGCGAACTCCATACGGAGGAAAACGTACAACATTTAGCGTCAGAAGTAAGGCACCACGTCATAATGTATCATTCCGATTAAGGTCTATGGAATAAGACGAATGGTAATGCTCAATGGTTTACCTCTACCTTGCAAACAATGTTTTGAAACAAATGATGTTCGTCGGATGTATATTTATTATTGCGCACAGTGAGAACCGACTAAACCAGCGCGGTTCGAAGCGTTTCTTGCGTGTTATTTATTTCTGGCCGTTACAATTATTTGTTCTCATGGCAAAATTACAAAAAAAACATTGTGTCGAAGTTGTTGCTCTCGACGAAACGAGATTCTAATTTTGTGGAACAAAAATCATAATGTTATTTAATAAACTGTCAACAATCGTACGAGAACTTAAGAATTGTTAGGAAATTCGTGTTGTGATTCGCTGGCATGAATGCACAAATGCAGTTTCGGCATGCGAACAATACGCAAACGTGTCAACTCGTTGAGTTAGCGACGTTTCACGCGTAATTCCTTTTCGTGTATAACTTTGAGTTCATTGAGGCTGAGATCAAAGTGACGTCACATGGGAACAACCACTACTTCGTCACAAGTTCTCATTGATACTTGCAGACAGGTGGACTTTCAAATTTTTGAATTATCGCAAATGGCGTCGATCCTTCCGTTTTTAACCCTTTCAAAACAAACAAATACCAGTTTGTCATCCCACCGAGGCAAAAAATTACACGAATATATTTATGCTAAGAGCCACTCCTCCCCAGGAAATATTATAAAGCGGTGTTTTACGTGACAGAATTTTTCACTTTGGGTGGAGTTTTTTCGTGTGTTGTTTCTATTAAATTTGTCGGCGTGCAATTCAGGAGCAACGGAAATTACTGTCATGTTTTTCGGGCAGATAAAACGGCTCACGTATCACACGATTCGTATTCATAGATCGCCTAGAGCAATTACGAACTATTTCGTATCATATTCATCGTCTTGAACTGCACAAAGAGAAGCATCTGCTCGATCTTATATAGATGTTAAAATTCAAAACGAGCTAAATATTCGTCTACCGAGTGACTATTTCTATTATGTATTACCGACTTGCCTTGGCACGTACATAAGTTTATGGCATAATTACACCGGAGAGATGGAGAAAATGAATTATACACACTTAAATAGATTGAAATGCTGATAGCTGGATTTAACTTTGTAAGAAGATTATTTTCAAAACCAGCGGATTTGTTTTTTTAAAAAAAACCTTGATCGCTTATGTTGTGGCTGTCAACGCGAGCAATGAATTTGAATTTTCATTGAACATTGTCGACGTGACGAGCTGATGCACCCTTTGTCATAATTTGAAGTGTAAAACGTGATATTTACAGAACCTAGGTAAACCGCACGGTAATCTTTTAAATGGCAACCTATCGCATTGTAAATCAATTAACCACTTTGCTCGCAAAATCAATACTGATGGCCAACTGTTGACCGATGACACACTCCAAGCAACAAAAACAACGAGGCAAATTTCACGAAAAACGCTACTTTTTTTCAAGCTGTAGAACAAAAATTACCGTGAATACAAAGAACGTTTTTACATAACGTTCCGGAGGATGGCAAAATGGAAGACGTGAGATCAAAAGCATTTTGCATAAGATAGCAAATATAAATTTATCAATGAAATGAAATACATATAAATTGCATCATTTGAATGCAACTCGACTTATCACGAAAAATCAACTTGGAGGATTTAAGCTGCAGTTGGAGTTTTGCATTGGATTTGCACAATGCAAATATCATCGATGAAATGAAATGTTATTTTGTTGAATTGAAGAAAATGGACGTTGGCGAGCATGTCATTCGTCACGTTTTTAATTGCGCGACTGGACGTCACGATGTTTATTGTTTATTTAATCGCAGGATACGTGGCGACAATCAGAGTGACAGGTGTAATTGAATGGACGACAGCATGCACTTCGTATCTGGGCGATCTGATGTGAAAATTTGGATCAATGCCAAACAGAGCATCTGATTATGGAGCTCGCAACGGCAGAAATCATGTGTGTCATAATAGCGAATGAGAATCAGAATCTAATATTGATACGAGCGTTCAAGATTTTGAGTAGCCAGAGATCCAGCCGACGGTATTTCCCGGGCTGGTTCTCTGGTAAGCTAATATTCGACCAGTGGCCGGCTATAGTCGTGTACTGCTGGAATAATTATGCGCGCATTAATAAATCAGCGATTCACCCAAACCAGAGTTCTGGTCAAGGACACGAGAATTTATTCGCACTTTTTGTTGTCGCGGCTTATTTATGAGTTATAAATTCATATGGATTTACGATAAATTATTTTACCGAAATATGCGATCAAGTGCTAAATTCATACTTGAATAAGAAATAATTAGTCAGCTCGTTAACTGACAGTTTGTTCGAAAAATTCCATGAAATTCTACTAAATCGGTTTAAAAATTATCCTAACTTTCGTTACAGTACGAAAATTTAGCGAACAAGTTTATTTTAATCAATTAATTACTAATTCATAACTGAGTTTGAGTAAAAGAAGTTACAAAAAATTTTTTTAATGAATTTCCTGTTTAAATTTTGCTACATACCTCTCTCATTATAGCGTCTCAGAGTTGATTAGAAGTCTGTGGTAGAACTTTTTCGCGACGCCCTCTCGTATAATGAATCTCGTCAGTTTTTAAAAATAATTTAAGCGAAAAAAAGCAAACTCAGTATTGGTTAGATTGTTAGTGACAGAATTAGTTATTTCACTAGAAAAAATGTTACATCGAGTTTAATCAGTGATTATGAAAATTTCATTCGAATTCTGTCTACTTCCTTTTCAAAACTGAAACAAACAGAGTATAATTGAACTTTCAGGTTCAGATGCTAATCCTTGACGGTTGTAAAAAACTACTGCAATAACAAAAAGTGTCGGAATTCTTATTGCTCGGAAATAGCTCTGAATAATAAACCAGTCAAACAATTTTTCTTTACTCCAAAGCCAAAAATGCGATTGGATTGGGCGCCGGCGAAGCTGCTTTGATGAAAATTTCAGAACGTGTTTATGTACCACACCGCCGGACCTTTGCTGGCACGCATCTTATGCAGCTAAAATAAACGTCAGGACTTGTTTTGCAGAAAAGTTATAAAACTAGTAATTTGTTCAAAACAGCGACGAAGTCAACGCGCCCTTACTTTCGTGCTTGTTTCCTCTTGTAACACACTTTCGTTTCGTATAATTCGTTGCTCTCTTTTTCGTCTGGTACAAGTTGTGAATGTTGTGTGAATGGGCGACGTAGCAAAGAAGGCTCGTATCTGAAAAACATTCGTTCTCAACAAACTAGATCCGACTAAATGGAAATTTGAATAAGAAAAGAAACAGCAAACCCAAAAAACGGATACTAAACTTTGAGGTGCGAAAAATTAGTTAAAATGTTTCACACTGAAGAATACGAAACTTGACAAGCCGTAACTACTTTGATAAAGTGAAATGAGTTACTCTTTGCCATCCCATAGGATTTAAATAAAAGATCTTATTTATGCCAGTTAGGCTAATGTAAAACAATTATCTTGACGCTCATAAAAAAGCCCCGGGGTAATTGAGCAAATTAAAAAGTTTTTCCTTCTGAGCTGGAAATTTGATGAAATTATTTGATGATGGGATTGAAAAATATTCGGCGAATTTTACAAACTTAGAATCTTTTTTCTTGCAGCGGAAAAAATTAATTTATTCAGTGAAGTATAAGATTCTCAGCTGAAGACAAACAAATTTATCGCAAGTTGAAAAACAAGTTTTGATGGTCAACTTGTAACAAGCTCGGCAAATGAAATTTTCGGTTAGAAACATAATTTTGACGTATATTAATGATGGACACGAGGTTCGCTCGGACTTTGGCCGGATATTCGACGAGTGCTTCTTGTATAAAAGTTAAATCTGGTCGCATCGGATCGAAGGAAGTTTGGCAGTTGCGAAGCGACGAATAAGAGTTCCGAACAAGCTTGGTCATAGTTTTCCAAGGCCAGTTTCCCAAGCTCCGGAAAAGTTTTGCATTCATGAAAAGGATGATAATGATTTCTAGATCTATAAGTTTGCAGTTATACGTATGTAGCTGAAGCCAAGTTTCCCTTCTAATTAATGGCTATGAATGAAACCAGAGAAAGTTGAATATTACGCACCAAGAAAAATGATGAATTAAAACTCGGATAATTAAATTTTGTTGTAAATTTTCAATTCTAAGGGTTGAGTTTTTTTCTGTGAATTCTAAATTTCCTTCATTCAGGGGGATTACTTTGATGAGTGAAATTTCGAAAAAATTAACGAGCAAACTGCTCGGTATTGTTGTCCTTGCAATGATTTTTTTTATTGTACCACGATTCTAAAATTTGTTTGCAAAAAACTGAGCGTTCGAAGGAAATACACAACGTATAACGTGATAAAAAAATCTTTTGATGGTTTCCGGAGGAAAAAAGTACGTAACAATTTTTTAATTGTGTCGCCGTTGAATGGAAGTGAACAAAACATATGAGAAAAGTGGTTTTTAGCGTGAAAACGTTGCGGGCTTCATTGAAGTGTGCGAACATAATTTCATTGTACAATCCGATATAACGCGAAAGTACCGCAATTTTTTTCATTTGGTTGTTTATTTTTTAAGAGTTTCCAAACTTCATTCATTTGCATTAAAAAATTGCAACCAACAAATTCATGAAATTCTGTTCAATGGTGGAATAATTAACAAATGAGTGTTATTTAGCATTTGAAATTAACTCATTATTTTCTATTTTCGTGTTCAATTTTCGTGTACTCATGTTCAGTTTTATTATTTGGTAAACGTTTAGCTATTTATTTGACAAAATATAATATAATTTTTTAGTTCTACAACAGATGTTGAGCGATTTGCTAAAATGATTTAGCTGTCGCTAGAAATCAGACAGCCGATTTGTCCGATTCTTTTATTCCGATGAATATTGATTTCATAAAAATAAATCAACGTTGATGTTTCATGATTCTTATTTTGTATATGACAAAGGGCGTCGTATAAATTTTTTATTTCATCATTTCTTTATACCAAACTTTTTCATGTTACAAAAATTCGAGGTTTTGAGATTCAGTTTAGATTGTCAAAATCCCTGACAAAATAACCAACGTTATTTTAATTAAAAAAATATTCTCTTTATTTGAGTTTGACTTACATTTACGAAAATCTCTGTCATTCATTGTGTTACTTCAAAGACCAACCCAATTCG
This sequence comes from Telenomus remus, assembly GCA_020615435.1. NCBI lineage: Eukaryota > Metazoa > Arthropoda > Insecta > Hymenoptera > Scelionidae > Telenomus > Telenomus remus. The sequence continues at coordinate 18,948,097 of CM036336.1, read as the reverse complement.
TTATTGCTTTTCGTTTGGAAAGTATTTCATAATGAAAAAGCACAAACGGAATTGACTTTAACGGTTGAAGGAAATAGCGCTCGATGAAACAAAAAAGAAACGGGTTGAAGCATGCCTTTTGAGTGAATTGTTATAAGAATTATCCATTATTCATGTTTATTGTACGTGTAAAACATTTTTTTCATTCCACTTCATATTTAACTCTTAAATTACAATATTAATAGTTATTCTAATAAACTTTAGAACTTATTTTACTACCTTAGAACTCGTTAAACTAATAAAAAAGAGAAAATTCAAAATAACAAATTATAATTACTTTTTTCCAACTTTATCCGTACTATACGCGTATCCTGCAAAAATAATAACAATTGCGACCCATCGCGAACGTAAACACGCCGTCCAAATTAAAACTGATTGTTATCACCCATAAAACTTTGATTAATTCGTAAATAACTTTATTGGGCTCTTTTAGTTGATTGCAAATTTGATTCTCTTGAATTTTCAAAGTTACCGGTTGCAAAACAAAATGAAATATAAAGTTTACGCGTTCGAAACTTCGTTGACTTTTTGTCTCGAGGCCGAAAAGGCTGCTCATTCAGACGAGCGCAAGAGCACATTAGTCGTAATTGAAAGTGAAACAAATTCCCTCTACGAGCATTTTCATTAAACAAAATGTGTGTTCACGATATCATTAATGGGTGCAGCTAACAAGTAACTGGCACTCACGGGTGCCAGGAGAACAGCTTAATTTGATTTCTTTCAAGCAAACGACCAGGCGTTTGCGCTAGAATTAAAGTTATATTTTTATTTATCTGACGGATTAAATGATTCCAAGTCGACTTTGAAAATCCACGACAGTTTTGTCCCCAACTGGAACAAGATCTTTTCATGCAATTTTGTATCTGAATACAGGGATATAAAAAGCGAATAAAATGCAAGATAATTTGATAACGTGGAGGATCACAAATTTATTTAGAGTTAGACGACTGACATTTGTTGGAATTAGAATAATTGAATAATGTTATCATTTGAATTTAAAATATGCATTTTGGAATTGTCTGTATTGTTCTAGAGGATATCAAATTTCGACACCACATTAAAATGCCACACTTCAGGCACCAGCATGCTCACAGAGGTCCATATTTTGAAAACGAAGACGGCAACGAGATTAACGAAACCCATAAGATAGTACACCTAGGAGATGACGCCCTGTTAGACTGTCGAGTTGTGATGCTGTCTGGAAAAACGGTAATTTTGTACAATTTTACATTTAGAATATCATTGACATAAACAAGTTGAGGAAAAATTAGTTAGGCTTTGTTAAACTCTTTTAAATTTGAAAAAAAAGGAGGCCAACAAAAACGTCATAGTTTGTGTACAGATCAAAGATACATTCTATACCGGTTGTGCCTTTTAAACTCTGCCAAATGACCCGGCAAAGCGTTTTTAACGAGTCACATTTTAATTGAAAATAAATATACATGCCAACATGATATGAAAGAATTCATCTCTTTTTTTTAAACGTCAAAGTAAGAATATAATACAAATTATTCGTTTTGACTGTTTATTAAAATGTTTGCAAACGAAAAACCGCACTTCATGTGGTTTCTTTTTCGGTCGATTGTAAGCGAATTCATCTCACCTTTGTATTTTGTTCGCAATTTTGATCGTGCAGTTTAATTAAAATTTGTTTTTGAACAAAACCACCTTGTAAGGGAACATGATATTGAATGTGGATGAAGCAACTTGTTTTTTTGCTGAGCAATCGATTATTATCAATGATGACGCATTTTGATGTTTGGTATCATAACAGGTTCTGTGGTTACGTGAAAGTCCTGAGAGGACTTTTCTCCTGACAATTGGCGAAGGTACTCACATTGAAAACCCTCGGTACAGTGTGAGATTCAAGTATCCTAACAATTGGAGACTCTCAATCTCATCGATTCAGAAAGAAGACAGAGGCTTCTACGTCTGTCAAGTGAACACTCATCCACCTAGAATTTTAAAAACCAACGTCACCATCTTAGGTAAGAGATTAAATTTCATCGAAATGAACTATTATTTACGTTGGAAAATTCAACTTCTAATTCAAATTCTAGTGTTAGTGGTTGATACATTTTTCATGTTGATAAATTCGGTTTACCCTAGCAGTCAACTTGTAAAAAATGTACCTCAAAGTGTTGCAATGAGTTCCAGGATATAATTGCGATGACGGCAAAATCTTTTGAAATTTCACGCTCAACTTGTTCAAGAATTCTATTGAACGTTTAACAAAACATATCATCATTTATCATTGTCCGAATGATGGATAAACAGCGATCAAAGTATATAAAAACAAAATTAAGGCGAAAAAAGATCATCGAGATAAGCTGCTAAAAGTTTTCAATCAGTGCGATAAAGAAGAACTGCAGTTTATAAAAGAAAAGAATCAAACAACAATTGAGCGAGAAAGAAAACTATTTCTTTATCGACATTTTTGTTTATTTTTGTTCTTCTATCAAACTCTTTGTTTTCTAGTTATCGTACTGTAATCCAACAATTACACCTGATAATTTACAATTCGTTGTTAGAGTCTTTTATTAACAAAATGTATAAATAAACTTGAACAAAATTATCTGAATAGCGTTACCTGAAACAAAAGATAGTTAAGGTTTTACTTCTGTAACTGTGCGTTTAGGTCTGTGCCAGCTTCACTAGAATCGAATTGAAAGTGGAAACTCAATCCGAATCATTGTAGAACTTTCATTTTCATGCGATTTTTATTTGTTCAAAAAGATCAAAAGTTTTTTTCGTTTATTTCAAAGTATGAAAATATTTTCGCTCAAAATATTATAAATATGATAAAGGCTGCCGTGATGTTATGCTAATATTACTCTGCCAACCGATAATAGTTAAATACAATGAATAATTGTGCTAAATTATATCATAATTTGGATTCATTGTTGCGCCCGCATCGATGGCACAATAATGCACAAATTTGATTACGGTTCATCTTAATATAATGTAGGATTATAAATAATTCAGGTGATGATGAGAGAAACGTAAACAAACCCGTTAATATTGAAAAATTCAACTCAACACAATTTGTATGAAATATCGAATAATGGTTCCTTTCATTTCTATTAAGTTGAGTTTTAAAAAGAAACCGTGCGTTGAAAAATTTGCGAAACACGATTTCAGAAAGTTCTGACTTTCAAAGTTGTAGCAATGCTTCGAAAACTAGAAGTGTTCCAAACTTTTTGGAAGCTCAAATGTTATTTTACAAAAACTTCACAATGGTCTCGATGGGAATCTATAGTAATCAATAGGAATGAATCGAGCTTTTCAGAAAAAAGCCTCGCCTTAATTTCAGCTTCGATAGAGAGAACGACATTTCGTTATACAATACTTTCTGGTCTCACTCGAATCCAGCGACCATTAAAAATTAGCCTTCCTAAACTTGGAACTCATTTTCATATTAGATTTTCAATTTGTACAATTCTCATCAGGATGAAAGATTGACCACTTGAAATTGTTTCCCTCGAGTTCAACATCGTCGCATTAATATTTTAATCGGACAGGAAATTCAAACCTGCATTTAAAATTGTCCGTCAAATGATTCATAATATCACCGCGCAAAATTTTCTAATTTAAATTCTTGTGAAGTTAAATTATTTTTTATTTATAAGGCAGATTTCATTGCATTTTGCTATCTCAGATAATTTAGACGTGATTAATTAATTTGGCAGTCACTTGATGGAACACCTTAAAAATTTACAATAAGAATAATAACAATTCTAGAAAAATGCAAAAGTGAAACGAATAAACATAACTTGTGTGGAAATATTTGAGTTATTTTTTAATATGCAAATATATGAATTTCTTGTGCAGCGCCAGATATAAGAATAGTCGATGAGGCTGGTCATCAACTTCAGGATCGTTATTATAAAACAGGAAGCGTTATTGAGCTTTGGTGTATAGTACGGCCGTCTCGTCCCGGCTCCAGGGTACCTCATCCGGTCTGGAAAAAAAATAACGACACACTACCGGAACAAGTAAACATTTATCACACAAACGGGTGAGCATAAACTGACATTTCACTTCTACACTTCGTTGAAATATTTGACACCAAGAAATATTTAATGTTGTATTAAAATTTGTCCAAACTCAAGACGAACTTTATATTTTATTTTAAGAATGGATGAATTAATCAAAAACGTTTCAGTGAAAATTATCATGTTCGTGCATTTCTGTTCGCAGATCTAATAATGAGATCGTGACGGCATTTCAAATTAATCACGCAACAAAGTCTGACAGCGGAGAATATCTTTGCACGATTGGTCAGTTCAGTACGAGTCTCGTAGTTATACATGTTCTCAATGGTAAGTTATGCACCCGTCAAATATTTGTTCATCTCAAGTTCAAATTTGCTCGCTCCACGCTTCATGAATCAAAGTTCGTATTTTATCATTTACAAATTACTTTTTAGCAAGCTGTCCGGAATCGAGTTTTTTTCCTGCTATTATTGTCACGATTTTTTCCCGTCAAATTCGTCGCAGTGCTTTAGTGTTTTCATCGAAAAATGTCACACAACTAACAGTTATCCTCTATCTCATTTTCTGCTTCAAAAGTGACAGCAATTTTCATGGTAAAAATGACCGCATCAATCTCTGACGTTCTGGCAGCGATCGTTGCCCGCACAAAGTACAAATTAGAGATGAGTTTTAATTTTAGTTCCGAAACTTCACGGAAAATGAATCCAGTCGCTGGTTCTCTAATAAAATGCCGAGGTTTATAAATTCTATAGTTTTTAACTTGTTTGCAACGGTTGAAATTAAGTTGCAACACAATCAACGTGCAAAGAGATCGTAAACAGAAATCTCGGCAATATGAAACGTTTTGTTATTTCATATTTTGAATTAATCTCCTTTCTATAAAGCATCGTTTTCGGATAATATAATAATACACTTCACAGGTAACAAAAAAAAGTAATCTAACAAAAGTTCAGATTATTTATAACCATGAATACTACTTTGTTACAAAACTTATTATTCTTTCCGAGTGGTTCAGTTTACTTGCAGCGTTGTAACAAAAACAAATTGTTTGAAATGAAATAAGGATAAAAGCAATGTTTGATAACCGAATTCTTTTATCAGAGCTAATATAATAATATGAGGAAATGATGGCGGTTGTTTAAATACATTTAATAAGAATACAAAAAACATTTCAGATTACACGTCAATAATGAATGCATTCTTTCACAAAAGATACGTCCAGGAATAACACGTACGAATCATAAAAAGATGTAGCCGGCCAGACTTTCGTTTAACGAAACTCAACACAGACCAAACTGTTTGAAACGAGCTTGTATCTCGTCGGTAAATAGCGTCAGCATCCAACACATCCGAGAATTGAATTTTTCTTCAATGTCTGTCACATTGATTAAAGACAATTCCTTATCTATTGTCAACACTTTTTTGCCGTTGTTATATTTCTCCCAATTAATCAAACCAGATCCCTCGGGGGTTGGGTTACTGTAAAAAATATTGTTTATCAGACAAACAATTCGGCGAAATTGCTTTTTCAACGATAATTATTCTCATATTCGATTTACCCAGTTTTTGCAAAATTGGTCCACATTTTAGTGAACTGATCAAGGAGTTGGTATTCATTGGTTCCTTTCTGATACTTATTTTCTACGATGTTCGAGTAAAACATGTAAAACAAGTCATCACCATGTACACAAGCTGCAACGAAAACAATTTGATGTTCATTATTACCATCATCAACAACGGCTTTGTTATACGGCGATCAACATTAATACAAACCCGATTCGTTAATTCCAAACATTTGTTTCATCAAGCCGCCTTTGGTACGATACTGAAAATAATAACCGTACGTGGGCACGTTATGCTGGGATAAAAAGTTCATCGATGTCCAATAACTGAAGAGGAATAATAAGTCTGACATCATCTGCAACACGCCAGATCCGTCGGTTTTGCAAATAACATATCATTCATATTTTATGAGCGGCATTCCTACCTGAGCGAGTTCAGTTTCGTTTCCTGTTATTGTTTTCTTGCCAACATAATGCTCCAACAATTTGCTGGTGCTGTTTACCGGATCCTTCATGGTATCAGCAACGTCGTTTGGAAAAATTTTCATGAAACCAGTTGGATCACTCGCCAAAGCCTTTTGTGTGACTGTTTAACAGAAAAATTGAAGTACAAAATGGCTTTTCGATCTTTTGTTTCAATTTCTTAATAGTTTACCTGTCGCAAATAAAATTCCTTCGTCGGAATTTACTCCAATGATTGTAGGCACTTTGTTGAAGTTTCCATCCAGTATCAACTTATGTGGATGATCAGGAAGAAATTGTTCCACACCTTCAATTTTCTCTTCCTTCGATGGCACGAACGTCAATGCTCCAATAAACATGTCCTACAAACAATAATTGTTAGTCGTAATTCTTTTCTACAAATAAAAATTCCTGACAAAACTCGAATATATTATCAAAGTTTAGTACCGATTGATTCACCATCGTCATCAAATGTTCAACAATCTTTGCTGACGTCATTTTTTCATTCATTTCCTTGACAATTTCAGCTGGGTCATTTGCCGTTAAATTAAACAGGATTTTAGTTCTATTTATGGCTTTAAAAGGGCTGCCATTGAAGGCCCACACATCCATGCTGGAACCGGATTGTTGTATGGCTCGTTTAAAAAGACCTGTACGGTGTTAGATAAGCGATCAGAACGGTTCAAAACGTGACGTACTTATAATAGTTTGAAAATCTATACCTTTACTCATAGGTGATATCACTTGATACGAGACGGAAGCTGCGCCTGCACTCTCACCGAAGATGGTAATTTCATTCGGATCAGCTCCAACAGCTTCTGCGATAACCTCTTTATAAAATCGTATCGCCCTGTTTTGGTCCTTCAGTCCCATATTTCCTGGAGCAGCTGCTGTTCCCAGATTGAGGAAACCTAATCGCAAACAAATTTTATTTCATAAAAAAATGAAAATCTGTCTGGTGAAAAAAATGAATCTAAACTGAAATATAATTTTCACCAAATGGCCCTAATCTGTAATTCAAAGTGACCAGAACGACGTCTTCTTTTAAAAAATAGTCTGGACCGTATAACAAATCATCGCCACTTCCAAAGAGAAATGCCCCTCCGTGTATCCATACCATTGAACTTAGAGAACTTTGAGATTTACGATTTTTTGGCACGTAGACATTCAAGTAAAGGCAATCGATGCTACCGTCCATTTCATTTTTGAACATATCAATGCTAATGCAGCTGCTTCCAAAATCTGTTGCATCCAAAACGTCATCTCCCCATGGCCCGGCTGGTTCCGAGTCCTATCAATTTGATTATTATTCGTCTCGGGCAATAATTTGAAATAGAAAACGATCTCAGTTGAAACGAGAACTTCAAATGGTACTTTTTCGTAATGATCAAATTTTCATGTCACTGTCGCAAAATATTATTTTAAGTATTTAAATAATACGGTAACTAAATAAGAGAACATTATTTGTTTTAATGAATAATTATCTGAATCGAAATTGAGACAAACAAGTTCTATTTGACAACTTTGACATAACTAAGTTAATTACAGTCAAGGTTCAATTTTTTTGTTACGGATTTATCGATAAAAGCAAAAAATGTTATCGAACTGCTTAGTAAACGCGTGCATGATTGAATGATAACGATTGTGTGCGAATTACGATCATTTAATTACTTATTAAACTGAATGAGTTGGATTAAACAAACCATAGAAAACGTTTTTTTCTCAAAATTGGTGTTACGATAATTCTAAAGATATTTTTGATAAAATTTTTTGATAGATTAAATTAATGAAAAACACAACATAAGTACCTGAAATTTGTTGTTTTCTGTGAGTTTTTTGGCATATGGTATTCCACGGTACGCATAAAATTCCGATCCATCGTAGACGCTTTTTTCTATCGTTCCTTTGATTTTTCCTAATTTAGTACTAATCTCGTGAAACGCCGCATTAGCGCAGATCGTTAGACCGAGAAGCAAAACTGCAACCTTTGAATGGAACATTGTGACTGCTATCGCGCCATTTCCTTCTAAAGTTTTTATTACAATCGTTACGCAAAACTTGAATGACAAAAAGGCAGTTAACACTGGCATTTTCACAGCATCAATTTATCTCAGTATCAATTACTTGCTTTTTTAAAATCATGACACAATGTTTGAATCAATCTGCTGTGTTTTGAAAACTAATTGCTACAGTATTTTATGACTACTTTTCATATCATTTTATGAATTCCAAATTTTATAGTTTCCTGGCGAATAATAACGAAAATATCCCACGTCGTTATGCACGCGTCAAGTTTATACGCGAATTTTGCAATTCCGTATTATAATTAATTATTATCACCCAGCGATAATATTGAATCGAAGGTTTCGAGTAAACAAACTATTTTGTTACTCATCATAATATATAACATAATATTGACGTCACGAGAAAGGTAGTTTTCCGAGACGGTAAATTTCATTTTTTTGTAGAGGTAACATTGAATCGTGTTTCGCTTTTTCATTTCCATTGATTCAAAACTTGAATTGTATCCCCGTGTTACGTATAACTGAAAAAAATGCTGTCTTAGCATTAATTAAATATCGAAGTACCCAACAGCTCTCAATGATTGATTACGAGTGATTATTCAACTTTAGTAAAGCGCCAAGTCACTTAAACATATTTGTTTCGTTCTTTTACTTGCAGGAGAGAAGCAGGCGGCTGTTCATCATGATCAATGGAACACGGCGATGGCGATCCGATTTGACTTCGCTGCATTATTCGTCGAATTCATAATTTTCCTTCTATTCCGGACTTCGAGTACCTTCGTCTCATAAAATAATAACCGAGAAGTGTGCACTCAGATTTATACGCATCACTACGTTATGTAAGTCTTTTGCAGAATATCGGAAATCTTATGTTGAATCATAAAAGCGCGTCAAAGTGGACATTTTTTGTACCTTTCGTTTACTTGGTAAAAAAGCTGTGCCAAATTGAGGTTTCCCAAGTTTTGTATAACAGAACTGAAAACGAGTTAAAACAATCAGATTGTTTAACTGAAAAATCGAAGTTCGGGAATAAAACCCATTTCGTTTTATTATTAAACTTATTAAATTGAAAACCATATTTAACCCCCACCACTGTTGAGTGTATTTCTTTATGTTCCATTTTGAATTCAGAAACGAGTTCAAGAGTAGCTGAAAATATGAAGATTTACGAAAAAAATTCCTTGTAAATAAAAGTTAATAATGTTGAGGCGAAACTATTTTTAAATTTTCAGAAAGAACATGACGATAATTGTTACACTTGCTACAATTTTTTCTGTAAAAACTTTGGTTAAACAGGCTTTGAATAATTAGACGGTGTTCATGTAACTGAAAGTGGTTCAGTGTATTTCTCATTATTTATTAAACGATCTCATGCATTTTAAACCAGTTATAAATCTCATCCAATATTGTTTGAGTTTGAAAGGACGTTGTACCACAATAGTCTTTTTACATTAAAATGCATTCAGAAAAGTTTATTAACAAACAAAAGGTGGCAATGTACACAATTTAAGTTTGACTTAATTCATTGCATAGAATAAAAGTTGTTTTACATACGAAAAAAAAAATACATTCCAATAAAAAGATGTTCAATGTGATTCTAATCGTGAGTGTAAAGTGGATTGTAAATATACATTAGCAAACAAACTCCAAAACTCTAATGATAAGTCGCTAAGCACTGTCAGAATATAACAAGATGATTGATTAACCATAGTTATTATAAAATAATAAACTTGTGTACAATATTTTATTTATATTCCGACAGAATATGTAATTTATAATAGGCGTAATAATAAAATTATTGAAATTGGATGCTGATTTGGTGTTCTTTGTAGTTGCATGACGCCTTTCATTATCGGAACAAATCGAATTTTTATCAACCTCAAATGTCCTTTTGACGTCAGTATTCGCATTCGTCAGACGTTTACACTTGGGTTTGAAATATTTCAAACAGCTGATTAACTTTTTTGCCAACTTGAATTCGAATTTACTGCAGGGACAATTAATTAACTATCCGTTGAAATAATCGCCAGCCTGAAACGGCGCGGTTTCAATTAAATTGTACAAACGGATTTCAGCGATTCGGTTCAGCGAAAAAGGCTTAAAAGAAAACGTTAGGATCAAAGCAATAACGGCTAACGATAAAGAAGGCTACGATAAAAGGGCAGATAAATTTCAAGATCACTTTCACAATAACATCAGAATATCGTATAAAGGAGAGAGCCCGCGCACGAACAGAATTATATGTTCAATCCAGAACTCTTTGCCAACAATGCTCTTGTGTTTATAAATTAAAGACAATTAATTTGACAGCGCGGCCGAACTTTTTTCTCGTAATTAATATAAGCTGCGTAACTCTGTTGTCTGCGAACAAATTAAATTAATAAAGTTCTCTCCGAGCTTTTGTATAAGTCCGTGTAAGAAAAATGTTATCAAACGAGCTCGAAGGAACCACCAAGGACCGACCAAACTAACTGAAACTAATGAAATTTGGAACTTGTTTTAATGTCGCCTCATTTGTATTCATAATTTTTTGTTTCATCGTCTCTGTCTTAACTGCAGATTATGCTTTATGGTACAAAACTCATCGCCAATTTTCTGCCAAGAATTTCTACATGCAAATAACAATGTCTGCTTATAAAAAGCAATTCAACATTGAAAATCAAAACTATACTCTTTTAATTTTTCAAAAGTAGTTTCATAACAGATCAATAAACCATTACACCACTGTCGGTAAAGTAATCTAGAAACACTCAAACGTATACCAACTGCAGAGTATCTTGATAGCCATCAGTAAAAAAGTTTTCTGTGTTACAAGAAACTTTTTTTATTTATCTCTTTTGTTTTTAGCTTGAGTTTGTTTGTTTAAGTTTTATTGTAAAGATTAGATAAGCTTGACGGTATGGCATGTTAAAAATGCAACCGTTGCATCAGAGACATGTGGCCGGTTGTCATCTGCAAGGAGTATCATATTACAGATATCGGAGGAAATTGTTAACGTCCTAACAGTTAATATTCCATGCGTTTATGTGACTGACAACATAATCGCAATTGTCAGACATATATAGAGCGATTGGATGTTTCTAAATGATCATTATTTCTTGATCTAAAGGTACTGGAATATTGCAAAATATAATGTTTGCTCATGAAAAGTAAGAAATATTTTTTAGGTTGTAGCTAAACATTTTGAAACAAGAACAAATACGCCAGGTATGTTTATTTATTCAAACGTATGATACAAGTTATAAATAAATACAAAAAAACATTTTCGCAGGATCGAGACGGGGCTTGGGACTAGCAAATTCAAGTCAAAAGACTTTCACGGTTGTATAATTTTATGACATTTATTATGACAATAATTCGTTGATGTCCACACGAATGGACAGCCCTGCCCTCTCGATCATCTTTCAATACTTGTTGATAATCTACCAAATACAAACCAAACGAATTCCTGTTTGGCGACGATTCTAAACTAATCTCCTTCGGTATACTTAACTTGTTGCGCTTCATAAATAAAAAAAAAAAGATTAGAACTGAATAAAAAATTTGGATTAGAAAATTTACAAAAAAATGTTTACAACCTACATTACGGCATACGAAAATACTTTCAGGGAAGGCAAGATGTATAGAGATATTTGCGTTCTTCAAGAAGAATCCTGTACTTACTTTCGTTATGGAACACAATTGTCAAACAACAAAGTCGCTTATAATTTTTGTTCGGAAAACAATGAAAAATAAAAGTGAAATAAAAAATTGTAACGCGTCGAAGAGTAATTGATAACACGATGATCATAAAAGCCATTAATACTATAGTAACGCTTTACGAAGAGATACAAAAAAAGTCAAGTAGAAAATTCTACACATGATATCTACAAACATCGAACACAAATTGTTGTTTCACATACAAGAAAAGCGCATCGTCTACGATGTCCGCCAGCATTGTTAAATAACGTTGTCAGCAATGCAATAATTGGGAGAATATTATGTAACAAATACATATCGATTTGAGTCCAGACAAGAGACGGATCTGCGCACCAGTATGACTAAAACATTAAAGTCCATCGCTTGCGTTGAACGGATACAAAAATATCGCGCGATTTCTCGTGTGACTTGGACACAAGTGCACCATCAGTTAATTCGCTTAATTTTCGCAACTTGTTTTTCTCAAACCCGGTAAAAACGGTGTTTGTAGTGATTTTCTATTTGCTCGAAATGATCTCGTTTTCTTGGACACCGGCCATCGGTTCTGAAAGTACCAAATTCGCAACTTGGCTGCGCACAGTGGCCGTCTTGGATGCATCTGAAATAATGAATTCAAGAAAAATCGTTAGTTTGGTTTTCCAAATCGAAAATCATCGAAAATTTTTAAATTACTGAATTAAACAAAAAATATTTTTCGAGTTGAACAGCAAATATGCTGTTCAATTAATAAAGGAAAGAGGATCCGAAGTGTGAGTGATCTTTTAATTATATTTACTCACAGGCGATCAGTAAGTGATAAGTAAACTTTTCCTCGCGATGCGCGGATGCAGTTTTCGTTCTTTTCGTGGCAGTGGCACTTGCACTCGCCTTTCGTGACCTTGGGCGAGAACGGCGAAGGACACCGACATCTGCGGGTTAATGATTACATGATTACACGCTAATAAATCGACTCCGATTCCAGCCACAACGGGCCGATCATTTAACGGGAAAGTATACCGATGATGCATACTAAAACTCATTAGTAATTGTTTAGACATTCAGGTCGAAAAAGAAATGCAACATGTTTGATGAGTCATACTACAAAACCGTGACTAAAAATTAGCAAACCTAAATTATTTCGGCGAGTTTCAAATTTTCATTCTCAAACTTTTTTACAAACAAAATACAATTAATTCTAAACAATTTGTTGCATTTTTCTATTGAAAAAATCGTAGTGGGTATGTTTTTGGAAAAATTTCAAAACTTACGTTTTCCTTTGAGGTGGTTTTGTCGGTTCGACGGTTTTCTCCGTAACCTTATGATTCGTATCGTCCTCGTGATTTCTTTCGCGACATTCGCACTCGGTGTGGTTGTAAAACGTCAACTTCTCGACGACACTGGAACGTTCTATGACGTTGGTGGCCTAGAACAGTAAACATAAAAGTTTGTATTTTATTATGAACGCGACCAAGTAAACCGTTTTACCAATACAGGATGGGCCTCTTGCGCAAAAAACGTACAAAACAAAGAAACAATTCACGACTTAATAAATTCGAAAGTCCGTGGCTCAAAATTTCACTTCTACACTTCGTTGAAATATTTGACACCAAGAAATATTTAATGTTGTATTAAAATTTGTCCAAACTCAAGACGAACTTTATATTTTATTTTAAGAATGGATGAATTAATCAAAAACGTTTCAGTGAAAATTATCATGTTCGTGCATTTCTGTTCGCAGATCTAATAATGAGATCGTGACGGCATTTCAAATTAATCACGCAACAAAGTCTGACAGCGGAGAATATCTTTGCACGATTGGTCAGTTCAGTACGAGTCTCGTAGTTATACATGTTCTCAATGGTAAGTTATGCACCCGTCAAATATTTGTTCATCTCAAGTTCAAATTTGCTCGCTCCACGCTTCATGAATCAAAGTTCGTATTTTATCATTTACAAATTACTTTTTAGCAAGCTGTCCGGAATCGAGTTTTTTTCCTGCTATTATTGTCACGATTTTTTCCCGTCAAATTCGTCGCAGTGCTTTAGTGTTTTCATCGAAAAATGTCACACAACTAACAGTTATCCTCTATCTCATTTTCTGCTTCAAAAGTGACAGCAATTTTCATGGTAAAAATGACCGCATCAATCTCTGACGTTCTGGCAGCGATCGTTGCCCGCACAAAGTACAAATTAGAGATGAGTTTTAATTTTAGTTCCGAAACTTCACGGAAAATGAATCCAGTCGCTGGTTCTCTAATAAAATGCCGAGGTTTATAAATTCTATAGTTTTTAACTTGTTTGCAACGGTTGAAATTAAGTTGCAACACAATCAACGTGCAAAGAGATCGTAAACAGAAATCTCGGCAATATGAAACGTTTTGTTATTTCATATTTTGAATTAATCTCCTTTCTATAAAGCATCGTTTTCGGATAATATAATAATACACTTCACAGGTAACAAAAAAAAGTAATCTAACAAAAGTTCAGATTATTTATAACCATGAATACTACTTTGTTACAAAACTTATTATTCTTTCCGAGTGGTTCAGTTTACTTGCAGCGTTGTAACAAAAACAAATTGTTTGAAATGAAATAAGGATAAAAGCAATGTTTGATAACCGAATTCTTTTATCAGAGCTAATATAATAATATGAGGAAATGATGGCGGTTGTTTAAATACATTTAATAAGAATACAAAAAACATTTCAGATTACACGTCAATAATGAATGCATTCTTTCACAAAAGATACGTCCAGGAATAACACGTACGAATCATAAAAAGATGTAGCCGGCCAGACTTTCGTTTAACGAAACTCAACACAGACCAAACTGTTTGAAACGAGCTTGTATCTCGTCGGTAAATAGCGTCAGCATCCAACACATCCGAGAATTGAATTTTTCTTCAATGTCTGTCACATTGATTAAAGACAATTCCTTATCTATTGTCAACACTTTTTTGCCGTTGTTATATTTCTCCCAATTAATCAAACCAGATCCCTCGGGGGTTGGGTTACTGTAAAAAATATTGTTTATCAGACAAACAATTCGGCGAAATTGCTTTTTCAACGATAATTATTCTCATATTCGATTTACCCAGTTTTTGCAAAATTGGTCCACATTTTAGTGAACTGATCAAGGAGTTGGTATTCATTGGTTCCTTTCTGATACTTATTTTCTACGATGTTCGAGTAAAACATGTAAAACAAGTCATCACCATGTACACAAGCTGCAACGAAAACAATTTGATGTTCATTATTACCATCATCAACAACGGCTTTGTTATACGGCGATCAACATTAATACAAACCCGATTCGTTAATTCCAAACATTTGTTTCATCAAGCCGCCTTTGGTACGATACTGAAAATAATAACCGTACGTGGGCACGTTATGCTGGGATAAAAAGTTCATCGATGTCCAATAACTGAAGAGGAATAATAAGTCTGACATCATCTGCAACACGCCAGATCCGTCGGTTTTGCAAATAACATATCATTCATATTTTATGAGCGGCATTCCTACCTGAGCGAGTTCAGTTTCGTTTCCTGTTATTGTTTTCTTGCCAACATAATGCTCCAACAATTTGCTGGTGCTGTTTACCGGATCCTTCATGGTATCAGCAACGTCGTTTGGAAAAATTTTCATGAAACCAGTTGGATCACTCGCCAAAGCCTTTTGTGTGACTGTTTAACAGAAAAATTGAAGTACAAAATGGCTTTTCGATCTTTTGTTTCAATTTCTTAATAGTTTACCTGTCGCAAATAAAATTCCTTCGTCGGAATTTACTCCAATGATTGTAGGCACTTTGTTGAAGTTTCCATCCAGTATCAACTTATGTGGATGATCAGGAAGAAATTGTTCCACACCTTCAATTTTCTCTTCCTTCGATGGCACGAACGTCAATGCTCCAATAAACATGTCCTACAAACAATAATTGTTAGTCGTAATTCTTTTCTACAAATAAAAATTCCTGACAAAACTCGAATATATTATCAAAGTTTAGTACCGATTGATTCACCATCGTCATCAAATGTTCAACAATCTTTGCTGACGTCATTTTTTCATTCATTTCCTTGACAATTTCAGCTGGGTCATTTGCCGTTAAATTAAACAGGATTTTAGTTCTATTTATGGCTTTAAAAGGGCTGCCATTGAAGGCCCACACATCCATGCTGGAACCGGATTGTTGTATGGCTCGTTTAAAAAGACCTGTACGGTGTTAGATAAGCGATCAGAACGGTTCAAAACGTGACGTACTTATAATAGTTTGAAAATCTATACCTTTACTCATAGGTGATATCACTTGATACGAGACGGAAGCTGCGCCTGCACTCTCACCGAAGATGGTAATTTCATTCGGATCAGCTCCAACAGCTTCTGCGATAACCTCTTTATAAAATCGTATCGCCCTGTTTTGGTCCTTCAGTCCCATATTTCCTGGAGCAGCTGCTGTTCCCAGATTGAGGAAACCTAATCGCAAACAAATTTTATTTCATAAAAAAATGAAAATCTGTCTGGTGAAAAAAATGAATCTAAACTGAAATATAATTTTCACCAAATGGCCCTAATCTGTAATTCAAAGTGACCAGAACGACGTCTTCTTTTAAAAAATAGTCTGGACCGTATAACAAATCATCGCCACTTCCAAAGAGAAATGCCCCTCCGTGTATCCATACCATTGAACTTAGAGAACTTTGAGATTTACGATTTTTTGGCACGTAGACATTCAAGTAAAGGCAATCGATGCTACCGTCCATTTCATTTTTGAACATATCAATGCTAATGCAGCTGCTTCCAAAATCTGTTGCATCCAAAACGTCATCTCCCCATGGCCCGGCTGGTTCCGAGTCCTATCAATTTGATTATTATTCGTCTCGGGCAATAATTTGAAATAGAAAACGATCTCAGTTGAAACGAGAACTTCAAATGGTACTTTTTCGTAATGATCAAATTTTCATGTCACTGTCGCAAAATATTATTTTAAGTATTTAAATAATACGGTAACTAAATAAGAGAACATTATTTGTTTTAATGAATAATTATCTGAATCGAAATTGAGACAAACAAGTTCTATTTGACAACTTTGACATAACTAAGTTAATTACAGTCAAGGTTCAATTTTTTTGTTACGGATTTATCGATAAAAGCAAAAAATGTTATCGAACTGCTTAGTAAACGCGTGCATGATTGAATGATAACGATTGTGTGCGAATTACGATCATTTAATTACTTATTAAACTGAATGAGTTGGATTAAACAAACCATAGAAAACGTTTTTTTCTCAAAATTGGTGTTACGATAATTCTAAAGATATTTTTGATAAAATTTTTTGATAGATTAAATTAATGAAAAACACAACATAAGTACCTGAAATTTGTTGTTTTCTGTGAGTTTTTTGGCATATGGTATTCCACGGTACGCATAAAATTCCGATCCATCGTAGACGCTTTTTTCTATCGTTCCTTTGATTTTTCCTAATTTAGTACTAATCTCGTGAAACGCCGCATTAGCGCAGATCGTTAGACCGAGAAGCAAAACTGCAACCTTTGAATGGAACATTGTGACTGCTATCGCGCCATTTCCTTCTAAAGTTTTTATTACAATCGTTACGCAAAACTTGAATGACAAAAAGGCAGTTAACACTGGCATTTTCACAGCATCAATTTATCTCAGTATCAATTACTTGCTTTTTTAAAATCATGACACAATGTTTGAATCAATCTGCTGTGTTTTGAAAACTAATTGCTACAGTATTTTATGACTACTTTTCATATCATTTTATGAATTCCAAATTTTATAGTTTCCTGGCGAATAATAACGAAAATATCCCACGTCGTTATGCACGCGTCAAGTTTATACGCGAATTTTGCAATTCCGTATTATAATTAATTATTATCACCCAGCGATAATATTGAATCGAAGGTTTCGAGTAAACAAACTATTTTGTTACTCATCATAATATATAACATAATATTGACGTCACGAGAAAGGTAGTTTTCCGAGACGGTAAATTTCATTTTTTTGTAGAGGTAACATTGAATCGTGTTTCGCTTTTTCATTTCCATTGATTCAAAACTTGAATTGTATCCCCGTGTTACGTATAACTGAAAAAAATGCTGTCTTAGCATTAATTAAATATCGAAGTACCCAACAGCTCTCAATGATTGATTACGAGTGATTATTCAACTTTAGTAAAGCGCCAAGTCACTTAAACATATTTGTTTCGTTCTTTTACTTGCAGGAGAGAAGCAGGCGGCTGTTCATCATGATCAATGGAACACGGCGATGGCGATCCGATTTGACTTCGCTGCATTATTCGTCGAATTCATAATTTTCCTTCTATTCCGGACTTCGAGTACCTTCGTCTCATAAAATAATAACCGAGAAGTGTGCACTCAGATTTATACGCATCACTACGTTATGTAAGTCTTTTGCAGAATATCGGAAATCTTATGTTGAATCATAAAAGCGCGTCAAAGTGGACATTTTTTGTACCTTTCGTTTACTTGGTAAAAAAGCTGTGCCAAATTGAGGTTTCCCAAGTTTTGTATAACAGAACTGAAAACGAGTTAAAACAATCAGATTGTTTAACTGAAAAATCGAAGTTCGGGAATAAAACCCATTTCGTTTTATTATTAAACTTATTAAATTGAAAACCATATTTAACCCCCACCACTGTTGAGTGTATTTCTTTATGTTCCATTTTGAATTCAGAAACGAGTTCAAGAGTAGCTGAAAATATGAAGATTTACGAAAAAAATTCCTTGTAAATAAAAGTTAATAATGTTGAGGCGAAACTATTTTTAAATTTTCAGAAAGAACATGACGATAATTGTTACACTTGCTACAATTTTTTCTGTAAAAACTTTGGTTAAACAGGCTTTGAATAATTAGACGGTGTTCATGTAACTGAAAGTGGTTCAGTGTATTTCTCATTATTTATTAAACGATCTCATGCATTTTAAACCAGTTATAAATCTCATCCAATATTGTTTGAGTTTGAAAGGACGTTGTACCACAATAGTCTTTTTACATTAAAATGCATTCAGAAAAGTTTATTAACAAACAAAAGGTGGCAATGTACACAATTTAAGTTTGACTTAATTCATTGCATAGAATAAAAGTTGTTTTACATACGAAAAAAAAAATACATTCCAATAAAAAGATGTTCAATGTGATTCTAATCGTGAGTGTAAAGTGGATTGTAAATATACATTAGCAAACAAACTCCAAAACTCTAATGATAAGTCGCTAAGCACTGTCAGAATATAACAAGATGATTGATTAACCATAGTTATTATAAAATAATAAACTTGTGTACAATATTTTATTTATATTCCGACAGAATATGTAATTTATAATAGGCGTAATAATAAAATTATTGAAATTGGATGCTGATTTGGTGTTCTTTGTAGTTGCATGACGCCTTTCATTATCGGAACAAATCGAATTTTTATCAACCTCAAATGTCCTTTTGACGTCAGTATTCGCATTCGTCAGACGTTTACACTTGGGTTTGAAATATTTCAAACAGCTGATTAACTTTTTTGCCAACTTGAATTCGAATTTACTGCAGGGACAATTAATTAACTATCCGTTGAAATAATCGCCAGCCTGAAACGGCGCGGTTTCAATTAAATTGTACAAACGGATTTCAGCGATTCGGTTCAGCGAAAAAGGCTTAAAAGAAAACGTTAGGATCAAAGCAATAACGGCTAACGATAAAGAAGGCTACGATAAAAGGGCAGATAAATTTCAAGATCACTTTCACAATAACATCAGAATATCGTATAAAGGAGAGAGCCCGCGCACGAACAGAATTATATGTTCAATCCAGAACTCTTTGCCAACAATGCTCTTGTGTTTATAAATTAAAGACAATTAATTTGACAGCGCGGCCGAACTTTTTTCTCGTAATTAATATAAGCTGCGTAACTCTGTTGTCTGCGAACAAATTAAATTAATAAAGTTCTCTCCGAGCTTTTGTATAAGTCCGTGTAAGAAAAATGTTATCAAACGAGCTCGAAGGAACCACCAAGGACCGACCAAACTAACTGAAACTAATGAAATTTGGAACTTGTTTTAATGTCGCCTCATTTGTATTCATAATTTTTTGTTTCATCGTCTCTGTCTTAACTGCAGATTATGCTTTATGGTACAAAACTCATCGCCAATTTTCTGCCAAGAATTTCTACATGCAAATAACAATGTCTGCTTATAAAAAGCAATTCAACATTGAAAATCAAAACTATACTCTTTTAATTTTTCAAAAGTAGTTTCATAACAGATCAATAAACCATTACACCACTGTCGGTAAAGTAATCTAGAAACACTCAAACGTATACCAACTGCAGAGTATCTTGATAGCCATCAGTAAAAAAGTTTTCTGTGTTACAAGAAACTTTTTTTATTTATCTCTTTTGTTTTTAGCTTGAGTTTGTTTGTTTAAGTTTTATTGTAAAGATTAGATAAGCTTGACGGTATGGCATGTTAAAAATGCAACCGTTGCATCAGAGACATGTGGCCGGTTGTCATCTGCAAGGAGTATCATATTACAGATATCGGAGGAAATTGTTAACGTCCTAACAGTTAATATTCCATGCGTTTATGTGACTGACAACATAATCGCAATTGTCAGACATATATAGAGCGATTGGATGTTTCTAAATGATCATTATTTCTTGATCTAAAGGTACTGGAATATTGCAAAATATAATGTTTGCTCATGAAAAGTAAGAAATATTTTTTAGGTTGTAGCTAAACATTTTGAAACAAGAACAAATACGCCAGGTATGTTTATTTATTCAAACGTATGATACAAGTTATAAATAAATACAAAAAAACATTTTCGCAGGATCGAGACGGGGCTTGGGACTAGCAAATTCAAGTCAAAAGACTTTCACGGTTGTATAATTTTATGACATTTATTATGACAATAATTCGTTGATGTCCACACGAATGGACAGCCCTGCCCTCTCGATCATCTTTCAATACTTGTTGATAATCTACCAAATACAAACCAAACGAATTCCTGTTTGGCGACGATTCTAAACTAATCTCCTTCGGTATACTTAACTTGTTGCGCTTCATAAATAAAAAAAAAAAGATTAGAACTGAATAAAAAATTTGGATTAGAAAATTTACAAAAAAATGTTTACAACCTACATTACGGCATACGAAAATACTTTCAGGGAAGGCAAGATGTATAGAGATATTTGCGTTCTTCAAGAAGAATCCTGTACTTACTTTCGTTATGGAACACAATTGTCAAACAACAAAGTCGCTTATAATTTTTGTTCGGAAAACAATGAAAAATAAAAGTGAAATAAAAAATTGTAACGCGTCGAAGAGTAATTGATAACACGATGATCATAAAAGCCATTAATACTATAGTAACGCTTTACGAAGAGATACAAAAAAAGTCAAGTAGAAAATTCTACACATGATATCTACAAACATCGAACACAAATTGTTGTTTCACATACAAGAAAAGCGCATCGTCTACGATGTCCGCCAGCATTGTTAAATAACGTTGTCAGCAATGCAATAATTGGGAGAATATTATGTAACAAATACATATCGATTTGAGTCCAGACAAGAGACGGATCTGCGCACCAGTATGACTAAAACATTAAAGTCCATCGCTTGCGTTGAACGGATACAAAAATATCGCGCGATTTCTCGTGTGACTTGGACACAAGTGCACCATCAGTTAATTCGCTTAATTTTCGCAACTTGTTTTTCTCAAACCCGGTAAAAACGGTGTTTGTAGTGATTTTCTATTTGCTCGAAATGATCTCGTTTTCTTGGACACCGGCCATCGGTTCTGAAAGTACCAAATTCGCAACTTGGCTGCGCACAGTGGCCGTCTTGGATGCATCTGAAATAATGAATTCAAGAAAAATCGTTAGTTTGGTTTTCCAAATCGAAAATCATCGAAAATTTTTAAATTACTGAATTAAACAAAAAATATTTTTCGAGTTGAACAGCAAATATGCTGTTCAATTAATAAAGGAAAGAGGATCCGAAGTGTGAGTGATCTTTTAATTATATTTACTCACAGGCGATCAGTAAGTGATAAGTAAACTTTTCCTCGCGATGCGCGGATGCAGTTTTCGTTCTTTTCGTGGCAGTGGCACTTGCACTCGCCTTTCGTGACCTTGGGCGAGAACGGCGAAGGACACCGACATCTGCGGGTTAATGATTACATGATTACACGCTAATAAATCGACTCCGATTCCAGCCACAACGGGCCGATCATTTAACGGGAAAGTATACCGATGATGCATACTAAAACTCATTAGTAATTGTTTAGACATTCAGGTCGAAAAAGAAATGCAACATGTTTGATGAGTCATACTACAAAACCGTGACTAAAAATTAGCAAACCTAAATTATTTCGGCGAGTTTCAAATTTTCATTCTCAAACTTTTTTACAAACAAAATACAATTAATTCTAAACAATTTGTTGCATTTTTCTATTGAAAAAATCGTAGTGGGTATGTTTTTGGAAAAATTTCAAAACTTACGTTTTCCTTTGAGGTGGTTTTGTCGGTTCGACGGTTTTCTCCGTAACCTTATGATTCGTATCGTCCTCGTGATTTCTTTCGCGACATTCGCACTCGGTGTGGTTGTAAAACGTCAACTTCTCGACGACACTGGAACGTTCTATGACGTTGGTGGCCTAGAACAGTAAACATAAAAGTTTGTATTTTATTATGAACGCGACCAAGTAAACCGTTTTACCAATACAGGATGGGCCTCTTGCGCAAAAAACGTACAAAACAAAGAAACAATTCACGACTTAATAAATTCGAAAGTCCGTGGCTCAAAATTTCACTTCTACACTTCGTTGAAATATTTGACACCAAGAAATATTTAATGTTGTATTAAAATTTGTCCAAACTCAAGACGAACTTTATATTTTATTTTAAGAATGGATGAATTAATCAAAAACGTTTCAGTGAAAATTATCATGTTCGTGCATTTCTGTTCGCAGATCTAATAATGAGATCGTGACGGCATTTCAAATTAATCACGCAACAAAGTCTGACAGCGGAGAATATCTTTGCACGATTGGTCAGTTCAGTACGAGTCTCGTAGTTATACATGTTCTCAATGGTAAGTTATGCACCCGTCAAATATTTGTTCATCTCAAGTTCAAATTTGCTCGCTCCACGCTTCATGAATCAAAGTTCGTATTTTATCATTTACAAATTACTTTTTAGCAAGCTGTCCGGAATCGAGTTTTTTTCCTGCTATTATTGTCACGATTTTTTCCCGTCAAATTCGTCGCAGTGCTTTAGTGTTTTCATCGAAAAATGTCACACAACTAACAGTTATCCTCTATCTCATTTTCTGCTTCAAAAGTGACAGCAATTTTCATGGTAAAAATGACCGCATCAATCTCTGACGTTCTGGCAGCGATCGTTGCCCGCACAAAGTACAAATTAGAGATGAGTTTTAATTTTAGTTCCGAAACTTCACGGAAAATGAATCCAGTCGCTGGTTCTCTAATAAAATGCCGAGGTTTATAAATTCTATAGTTTTTAACTTGTTTGCAACGGTTGAAATTAAGTTGCAACACAATCAACGTGCAAAGAGATCGTAAACAGAAATCTCGGCAATATGAAACGTTTTGTTATTTCATATTTTGAATTAATCTCCTTTCTATAAAGCATCGTTTTCGGATAATATAATAATACACTTCACAGGTAACAAAAAAAAGTAATCTAACAAAAGTTCAGATTAT
This sequence comes from Telenomus remus, assembly GCA_020615435.1. Taxonomy (NCBI): domain Eukaryota; kingdom Metazoa; phylum Arthropoda; class Insecta; order Hymenoptera; family Scelionidae; genus Telenomus; species Telenomus remus. The sequence continues at coordinate 18,924,587 of CM036336.1, read as the reverse complement.
TTATAACCATGAATACTACTTTGTTACAAAACTTATTATTCTTTCCGAGTGGTTCAGTTTACTTGCAGCGTTGTAACAAAAACAAATTGTTTGAAATGAAATAAGGATAAAAGCAATGTTTGATAACCGAATTCTTTTATCAGAGCTAATATAATAATATGAGGAAATGATGGCGGTTGTTTAAATACATTTAATAAGAATACAAAAAACATTTCAGATTACACGTCAATAATGAATGCATTCTTTCACAAAAGATACGTCCAGGAATAACACGTACGAATCATAAAAAGATGTAGCCGGCCAGACTTTCGTTTAACGAAACTCAACACAGACCAAACTGTTTGAAACGAGCTTGTATCTCGTCGGTAAATAGCGTCAGCATCCAACACATCCGAGAATTGAATTTTTCTTCAATGTCTGTCACATTGATTAAAGACAATTCCTTATCTATTGTCAACACTTTTTTGCCGTTGTTATATTTCTCCCAATTAATCAAACCAGATCCCTCGGGGGTTGGGTTACTGTAAAAAATATTGTTTATCAGACAAACAATTCGGCGAAATTGCTTTTTCAACGATAATTATTCTCATATTCGATTTACCCAGTTTTTGCAAAATTGGTCCACATTTTAGTGAACTGATCAAGGAGTTGGTATTCATTGGTTCCTTTCTGATACTTATTTTCTACGATGTTCGAGTAAAACATGTAAAACAAGTCATCACCATGTACACAAGCTGCAACGAAAACAATTTGATGTTCATTATTACCATCATCAACAACGGCTTTGTTATACGGCGATCAACATTAATACAAACCCGATTCGTTAATTCCAAACATTTGTTTCATCAAGCCGCCTTTGGTACGATACTGAAAATAATAACCGTACGTGGGCACGTTATGCTGGGATAAAAAGTTCATCGATGTCCAATAACTGAAGAGGAATAATAAGTCTGACATCATCTGCAACACGCCAGATCCGTCGGTTTTGCAAATAACATATCATTCATATTTTATGAGCGGCATTCCTACCTGAGCGAGTTCAGTTTCGTTTCCTGTTATTGTTTTCTTGCCAACATAATGCTCCAACAATTTGCTGGTGCTGTTTACCGGATCCTTCATGGTATCAGCAACGTCGTTTGGAAAAATTTTCATGAAACCAGTTGGATCACTCGCCAAAGCCTTTTGTGTGACTGTTTAACAGAAAAATTGAAGTACAAAATGGCTTTTCGATCTTTTGTTTCAATTTCTTAATAGTTTACCTGTCGCAAATAAAATTCCTTCGTCGGAATTTACTCCAATGATTGTAGGCACTTTGTTGAAGTTTCCATCCAGTATCAACTTATGTGGATGATCAGGAAGAAATTGTTCCACACCTTCAATTTTCTCTTCCTTCGATGGCACGAACGTCAATGCTCCAATAAACATGTCCTACAAACAATAATTGTTAGTCGTAATTCTTTTCTACAAATAAAAATTCCTGACAAAACTCGAATATATTATCAAAGTTTAGTACCGATTGATTCACCATCGTCATCAAATGTTCAACAATCTTTGCTGACGTCATTTTTTCATTCATTTCCTTGACAATTTCAGCTGGGTCATTTGCCGTTAAATTAAACAGGATTTTAGTTCTATTTATGGCTTTAAAAGGGCTGCCATTGAAGGCCCACACATCCATGCTGGAACCGGATTGTTGTATGGCTCGTTTAAAAAGACCTGTACGGTGTTAGATAAGCGATCAGAACGGTTCAAAACGTGACGTACTTATAATAGTTTGAAAATCTATACCTTTACTCATAGGTGATATCACTTGATACGAGACGGAAGCTGCGCCTGCACTCTCACCGAAGATGGTAATTTCATTCGGATCAGCTCCAACAGCTTCTGCGATAACCTCTTTATAAAATCGTATCGCCCTGTTTTGGTCCTTCAGTCCCATATTTCCTGGAGCAGCTGCTGTTCCCAGATTGAGGAAACCTAATCGCAAACAAATTTTATTTCATAAAAAAATGAAAATCTGTCTGGTGAAAAAAATGAATCTAAACTGAAATATAATTTTCACCAAATGGCCCTAATCTGTAATTCAAAGTGACCAGAACGACGTCTTCTTTTAAAAAATAGTCTGGACCGTATAACAAATCATCGCCACTTCCAAAGAGAAATGCCCCTCCGTGTATCCATACCATTGAACTTAGAGAACTTTGAGATTTACGATTTTTTGGCACGTAGACATTCAAGTAAAGGCAATCGATGCTACCGTCCATTTCATTTTTGAACATATCAATGCTAATGCAGCTGCTTCCAAAATCTGTTGCATCCAAAACGTCATCTCCCCATGGCCCGGCTGGTTCCGAGTCCTATCAATTTGATTATTATTCGTCTCGGGCAATAATTTGAAATAGAAAACGATCTCAGTTGAAACGAGAACTTCAAATGGTACTTTTTCGTAATGATCAAATTTTCATGTCACTGTCGCAAAATATTATTTTAAGTATTTAAATAATACGGTAACTAAATAAGAGAACATTATTTGTTTTAATGAATAATTATCTGAATCGAAATTGAGACAAACAAGTTCTATTTGACAACTTTGACATAACTAAGTTAATTACAGTCAAGGTTCAATTTTTTTGTTACGGATTTATCGATAAAAGCAAAAAATGTTATCGAACTGCTTAGTAAACGCGTGCATGATTGAATGATAACGATTGTGTGCGAATTACGATCATTTAATTACTTATTAAACTGAATGAGTTGGATTAAACAAACCATAGAAAACGTTTTTTTCTCAAAATTGGTGTTACGATAATTCTAAAGATATTTTTGATAAAATTTTTTGATAGATTAAATTAATGAAAAACACAACATAAGTACCTGAAATTTGTTGTTTTCTGTGAGTTTTTTGGCATATGGTATTCCACGGTACGCATAAAATTCCGATCCATCGTAGACGCTTTTTTCTATCGTTCCTTTGATTTTTCCTAATTTAGTACTAATCTCGTGAAACGCCGCATTAGCGCAGATCGTTAGACCGAGAAGCAAAACTGCAACCTTTGAATGGAACATTGTGACTGCTATCGCGCCATTTCCTTCTAAAGTTTTTATTACAATCGTTACGCAAAACTTGAATGACAAAAAGGCAGTTAACACTGGCATTTTCACAGCATCAATTTATCTCAGTATCAATTACTTGCTTTTTTAAAATCATGACACAATGTTTGAATCAATCTGCTGTGTTTTGAAAACTAATTGCTACAGTATTTTATGACTACTTTTCATATCATTTTATGAATTCCAAATTTTATAGTTTCCTGGCGAATAATAACGAAAATATCCCACGTCGTTATGCACGCGTCAAGTTTATACGCGAATTTTGCAATTCCGTATTATAATTAATTATTATCACCCAGCGATAATATTGAATCGAAGGTTTCGAGTAAACAAACTATTTTGTTACTCATCATAATATATAACATAATATTGACGTCACGAGAAAGGTAGTTTTCCGAGACGGTAAATTTCATTTTTTTGTAGAGGTAACATTGAATCGTGTTTCGCTTTTTCATTTCCATTGATTCAAAACTTGAATTGTATCCCCGTGTTACGTATAACTGAAAAAAATGCTGTCTTAGCATTAATTAAATATCGAAGTACCCAACAGCTCTCAATGATTGATTACGAGTGATTATTCAACTTTAGTAAAGCGCCAAGTCACTTAAACATATTTGTTTCGTTCTTTTACTTGCAGGAGAGAAGCAGGCGGCTGTTCATCATGATCAATGGAACACGGCGATGGCGATCCGATTTGACTTCGCTGCATTATTCGTCGAATTCATAATTTTCCTTCTATTCCGGACTTCGAGTACCTTCGTCTCATAAAATAATAACCGAGAAGTGTGCACTCAGATTTATACGCATCACTACGTTATGTAAGTCTTTTGCAGAATATCGGAAATCTTATGTTGAATCATAAAAGCGCGTCAAAGTGGACATTTTTTGTACCTTTCGTTTACTTGGTAAAAAAGCTGTGCCAAATTGAGGTTTCCCAAGTTTTGTATAACAGAACTGAAAACGAGTTAAAACAATCAGATTGTTTAACTGAAAAATCGAAGTTCGGGAATAAAACCCATTTCGTTTTATTATTAAACTTATTAAATTGAAAACCATATTTAACCCCCACCACTGTTGAGTGTATTTCTTTATGTTCCATTTTGAATTCAGAAACGAGTTCAAGAGTAGCTGAAAATATGAAGATTTACGAAAAAAATTCCTTGTAAATAAAAGTTAATAATGTTGAGGCGAAACTATTTTTAAATTTTCAGAAAGAACATGACGATAATTGTTACACTTGCTACAATTTTTTCTGTAAAAACTTTGGTTAAACAGGCTTTGAATAATTAGACGGTGTTCATGTAACTGAAAGTGGTTCAGTGTATTTCTCATTATTTATTAAACGATCTCATGCATTTTAAACCAGTTATAAATCTCATCCAATATTGTTTGAGTTTGAAAGGACGTTGTACCACAATAGTCTTTTTACATTAAAATGCATTCAGAAAAGTTTATTAACAAACAAAAGGTGGCAATGTACACAATTTAAGTTTGACTTAATTCATTGCATAGAATAAAAGTTGTTTTACATACGAAAAAAAAAATACATTCCAATAAAAAGATGTTCAATGTGATTCTAATCGTGAGTGTAAAGTGGATTGTAAATATACATTAGCAAACAAACTCCAAAACTCTAATGATAAGTCGCTAAGCACTGTCAGAATATAACAAGATGATTGATTAACCATAGTTATTATAAAATAATAAACTTGTGTACAATATTTTATTTATATTCCGACAGAATATGTAATTTATAATAGGCGTAATAATAAAATTATTGAAATTGGATGCTGATTTGGTGTTCTTTGTAGTTGCATGACGCCTTTCATTATCGGAACAAATCGAATTTTTATCAACCTCAAATGTCCTTTTGACGTCAGTATTCGCATTCGTCAGACGTTTACACTTGGGTTTGAAATATTTCAAACAGCTGATTAACTTTTTTGCCAACTTGAATTCGAATTTACTGCAGGGACAATTAATTAACTATCCGTTGAAATAATCGCCAGCCTGAAACGGCGCGGTTTCAATTAAATTGTACAAACGGATTTCAGCGATTCGGTTCAGCGAAAAAGGCTTAAAAGAAAACGTTAGGATCAAAGCAATAACGGCTAACGATAAAGAAGGCTACGATAAAAGGGCAGATAAATTTCAAGATCACTTTCACAATAACATCAGAATATCGTATAAAGGAGAGAGCCCGCGCACGAACAGAATTATATGTTCAATCCAGAACTCTTTGCCAACAATGCTCTTGTGTTTATAAATTAAAGACAATTAATTTGACAGCGCGGCCGAACTTTTTTCTCGTAATTAATATAAGCTGCGTAACTCTGTTGTCTGCGAACAAATTAAATTAATAAAGTTCTCTCCGAGCTTTTGTATAAGTCCGTGTAAGAAAAATGTTATCAAACGAGCTCGAAGGAACCACCAAGGACCGACCAAACTAACTGAAACTAATGAAATTTGGAACTTGTTTTAATGTCGCCTCATTTGTATTCATAATTTTTTGTTTCATCGTCTCTGTCTTAACTGCAGATTATGCTTTATGGTACAAAACTCATCGCCAATTTTCTGCCAAGAATTTCTACATGCAAATAACAATGTCTGCTTATAAAAAGCAATTCAACATTGAAAATCAAAACTATACTCTTTTAATTTTTCAAAAGTAGTTTCATAACAGATCAATAAACCATTACACCACTGTCGGTAAAGTAATCTAGAAACACTCAAACGTATACCAACTGCAGAGTATCTTGATAGCCATCAGTAAAAAAGTTTTCTGTGTTACAAGAAACTTTTTTTATTTATCTCTTTTGTTTTTAGCTTGAGTTTGTTTGTTTAAGTTTTATTGTAAAGATTAGATAAGCTTGACGGTATGGCATGTTAAAAATGCAACCGTTGCATCAGAGACATGTGGCCGGTTGTCATCTGCAAGGAGTATCATATTACAGATATCGGAGGAAATTGTTAACGTCCTAACAGTTAATATTCCATGCGTTTATGTGACTGACAACATAATCGCAATTGTCAGACATATATAGAGCGATTGGATGTTTCTAAATGATCATTATTTCTTGATCTAAAGGTACTGGAATATTGCAAAATATAATGTTTGCTCATGAAAAGTAAGAAATATTTTTTAGGTTGTAGCTAAACATTTTGAAACAAGAACAAATACGCCAGGTATGTTTATTTATTCAAACGTATGATACAAGTTATAAATAAATACAAAAAAACATTTTCGCAGGATCGAGACGGGGCTTGGGACTAGCAAATTCAAGTCAAAAGACTTTCACGGTTGTATAATTTTATGACATTTATTATGACAATAATTCGTTGATGTCCACACGAATGGACAGCCCTGCCCTCTCGATCATCTTTCAATACTTGTTGATAATCTACCAAATACAAACCAAACGAATTCCTGTTTGGCGACGATTCTAAACTAATCTCCTTCGGTATACTTAACTTGTTGCGCTTCATAAATAAAAAAAAAAAGATTAGAACTGAATAAAAAATTTGGATTAGAAAATTTACAAAAAAATGTTTACAACCTACATTACGGCATACGAAAATACTTTCAGGGAAGGCAAGATGTATAGAGATATTTGCGTTCTTCAAGAAGAATCCTGTACTTACTTTCGTTATGGAACACAATTGTCAAACAACAAAGTCGCTTATAATTTTTGTTCGGAAAACAATGAAAAATAAAAGTGAAATAAAAAATTGTAACGCGTCGAAGAGTAATTGATAACACGATGATCATAAAAGCCATTAATACTATAGTAACGCTTTACGAAGAGATACAAAAAAAGTCAAGTAGAAAATTCTACACATGATATCTACAAACATCGAACACAAATTGTTGTTTCACATACAAGAAAAGCGCATCGTCTACGATGTCCGCCAGCATTGTTAAATAACGTTGTCAGCAATGCAATAATTGGGAGAATATTATGTAACAAATACATATCGATTTGAGTCCAGACAAGAGACGGATCTGCGCACCAGTATGACTAAAACATTAAAGTCCATCGCTTGCGTTGAACGGATACAAAAATATCGCGCGATTTCTCGTGTGACTTGGACACAAGTGCACCATCAGTTAATTCGCTTAATTTTCGCAACTTGTTTTTCTCAAACCCGGTAAAAACGGTGTTTGTAGTGATTTTCTATTTGCTCGAAATGATCTCGTTTTCTTGGACACCGGCCATCGGTTCTGAAAGTACCAAATTCGCAACTTGGCTGCGCACAGTGGCCGTCTTGGATGCATCTGAAATAATGAATTCAAGAAAAATCGTTAGTTTGGTTTTCCAAATCGAAAATCATCGAAAATTTTTAAATTACTGAATTAAACAAAAAATATTTTTCGAGTTGAACAGCAAATATGCTGTTCAATTAATAAAGGAAAGAGGATCCGAAGTGTGAGTGATCTTTTAATTATATTTACTCACAGGCGATCAGTAAGTGATAAGTAAACTTTTCCTCGCGATGCGCGGATGCAGTTTTCGTTCTTTTCGTGGCAGTGGCACTTGCACTCGCCTTTCGTGACCTTGGGCGAGAACGGCGAAGGACACCGACATCTGCGGGTTAATGATTACATGATTACACGCTAATAAATCGACTCCGATTCCAGCCACAACGGGCCGATCATTTAACGGGAAAGTATACCGATGATGCATACTAAAACTCATTAGTAATTGTTTAGACATTCAGGTCGAAAAAGAAATGCAACATGTTTGATGAGTCATACTACAAAACCGTGACTAAAAATTAGCAAACCTAAATTATTTCGGCGAGTTTCAAATTTTCATTCTCAAACTTTTTTACAAACAAAATACAATTAATTCTAAACAATTTGTTGCATTTTTCTATTGAAAAAATCGTAGTGGGTATGTTTTTGGAAAAATTTCAAAACTTACGTTTTCCTTTGAGGTGGTTTTGTCGGTTCGACGGTTTTCTCCGTAACCTTATGATTCGTATCGTCCTCGTGATTTCTTTCGCGACATTCGCACTCGGTGTGGTTGTAAAACGTCAACTTCTCGACGACACTGGAACGTTCTATGACGTTGGTGGCCTAGAACAGTAAACATAAAAGTTTGTATTTTATTATGAACGCGACCAAGTAAACCGTTTTACCAATACAGGATGGGCCTCTTGCGCAAAAAACGTACAAAACAAAGAAACAATTCACGACTTAATAAATTCGAAAGTCCGTGGCTCAAAATTTCACTTCTACACTTCGTTGAAATATTTGACACCAAGAAATATTTAATGTTGTATTAAAATTTGTCCAAACTCAAGACGAACTTTATATTTTATTTTAAGAATGGATGAATTAATCAAAAACGTTTCAGTGAAAATTATCATGTTCGTGCATTTCTGTTCGCAGATCTAATAATGAGATCGTGACGGCATTTCAAATTAATCACGCAACAAAGTCTGACAGCGGAGAATATCTTTGCACGATTGGTCAGTTCAGTACGAGTCTCGTAGTTATACATGTTCTCAATGGTAAGTTATGCACCCGTCAAATATTTGTTCATCTCAAGTTCAAATTTGCTCGCTCCACGCTTCATGAATCAAAGTTCGTATTTTATCATTTACAAATTACTTTTTAGCAAGCTGTCCGGAATCGAGTTTTTTTCCTGCTATTATTGTCACGATTTTTTCCCGTCAAATTCGTCGCAGTGCTTTAGTGTTTTCATCGAAAAATGTCACACAACTAACAGTTATCCTCTATCTCATTTTCTGCTTCAAAAGTGACAGCAATTTTCATGGTAAAAATGACCGCATCAATCTCTGACGTTCTGGCAGCGATCGTTGCCCGCACAAAGTACAAATTAGAGATGAGTTTTAATTTTAGTTCCGAAACTTCACGGAAAATGAATCCAGTCGCTGGTTCTCTAATAAAATGCCGAGGTTTATAAATTCTATAGTTTTTAACTTGTTTGCAACGGTTGAAATTAAGTTGCAACACAATCAACGTGCAAAGAGATCGTAAACAGAAATCTCGGCAATATGAAACGTTTTGTTATTTCATATTTTGAATTAATCTCCTTTCTATAAAGCATCGTTTTCGGATAATATAATAATACACTTCACAGGTAACAAAAAAAAGTAATCTAACAAAAGTTCAGATTATTTATAACCATGAATACTACTTTGTTACAAAACTTATTATTCTTTCCGAGTGGTTCAGTTTACTTGCAGCGTTGTAACAAAAACAAATTGTTTGAAATGAAATAAGGATAAAAGCAATGTTTGATAACCGAATTCTTTTATCAGAGCTAATATAATAATATGAGGAAATGATGGCGGTTGTTTAAATACATTTAATAAGAATACAAAAAACATTTCAGATTACACGTCAATAATGAATGCATTCTTTCACAAAAGATACGTCCAGGAATAACACGTACGAATCATAAAAAGATGTAGCCGGCCAGACTTTCGTTTAACGAAACTCAACACAGACCAAACTGTTTGAAACGAGCTTGTATCTCGTCGGTAAATAGCGTCAGCATCCAACACATCCGAGAATTGAATTTTTCTTCAATGTCTGTCACATTGATTAAAGACAATTCCTTATCTATTGTCAACACTTTTTTGCCGTTGTTATATTTCTCCCAATTAATCAAACCAGATCCCTCGGGGGTTGGGTTACTGTAAAAAATATTGTTTATCAGACAAACAATTCGGCGAAATTGCTTTTTCAACGATAATTATTCTCATATTCGATTTACCCAGTTTTTGCAAAATTGGTCCACATTTTAGTGAACTGATCAAGGAGTTGGTATTCATTGGTTCCTTTCTGATACTTATTTTCTACGATGTTCGAGTAAAACATGTAAAACAAGTCATCACCATGTACACAAGCTGCAACGAAAACAATTTGATGTTCATTATTACCATCATCAACAACGGCTTTGTTATACGGCGATCAACATTAATACAAACCCGATTCGTTAATTCCAAACATTTGTTTCATCAAGCCGCCTTTGGTACGATACTGAAAATAATAACCGTACGTGGGCACGTTATGCTGGGATAAAAAGTTCATCGATGTCCAATAACTGAAGAGGAATAATAAGTCTGACATCATCTGCAACACGCCAGATCCGTCGGTTTTGCAAATAACATATCATTCATATTTTATGAGCGGCATTCCTACCTGAGCGAGTTCAGTTTCGTTTCCTGTTATTGTTTTCTTGCCAACATAATGCTCCAACAATTTGCTGGTGCTGTTTACCGGATCCTTCATGGTATCAGCAACGTCGTTTGGAAAAATTTTCATGAAACCAGTTGGATCACTCGCCAAAGCCTTTTGTGTGACTGTTTAACAGAAAAATTGAAGTACAAAATGGCTTTTCGATCTTTTGTTTCAATTTCTTAATAGTTTACCTGTCGCAAATAAAATTCCTTCGTCGGAATTTACTCCAATGATTGTAGGCACTTTGTTGAAGTTTCCATCCAGTATCAACTTATGTGGATGATCAGGAAGAAATTGTTCCACACCTTCAATTTTCTCTTCCTTCGATGGCACGAACGTCAATGCTCCAATAAACATGTCCTACAAACAATAATTGTTAGTCGTAATTCTTTTCTACAAATAAAAATTCCTGACAAAACTCGAATATATTATCAAAGTTTAGTACCGATTGATTCACCATCGTCATCAAATGTTCAACAATCTTTGCTGACGTCATTTTTTCATTCATTTCCTTGACAATTTCAGCTGGGTCATTTGCCGTTAAATTAAACAGGATTTTAGTTCTATTTATGGCTTTAAAAGGGCTGCCATTGAAGGCCCACACATCCATGCTGGAACCGGATTGTTGTATGGCTCGTTTAAAAAGACCTGTACGGTGTTAGATAAGCGATCAGAACGGTTCAAAACGTGACGTACTTATAATAGTTTGAAAATCTATACCTTTACTCATAGGTGATATCACTTGATACGAGACGGAAGCTGCGCCTGCACTCTCACCGAAGATGGTAATTTCATTCGGATCAGCTCCAACAGCTTCTGCGATAACCTCTTTATAAAATCGTATCGCCCTGTTTTGGTCCTTCAGTCCCATATTTCCTGGAGCAGCTGCTGTTCCCAGATTGAGGAAACCTAATCGCAAACAAATTTTATTTCATAAAAAAATGAAAATCTGTCTGGTGAAAAAAATGAATCTAAACTGAAATATAATTTTCACCAAATGGCCCTAATCTGTAATTCAAAGTGACCAGAACGACGTCTTCTTTTAAAAAATAGTCTGGACCGTATAACAAATCATCGCCACTTCCAAAGAGAAATGCCCCTCCGTGTATCCATACCATTGAACTTAGAGAACTTTGAGATTTACGATTTTTTGGCACGTAGACATTCAAGTAAAGGCAATCGATGCTACCGTCCATTTCATTTTTGAACATATCAATGCTAATGCAGCTGCTTCCAAAATCTGTTGCATCCAAAACGTCATCTCCCCATGGCCCGGCTGGTTCCGAGTCCTATCAATTTGATTATTATTCGTCTCGGGCAATAATTTGAAATAGAAAACGATCTCAGTTGAAACGAGAACTTCAAATGGTACTTTTTCGTAATGATCAAATTTTCATGTCACTGTCGCAAAATATTATTTTAAGTATTTAAATAATACGGTAACTAAATAAGAGAACATTATTTGTTTTAATGAATAATTATCTGAATCGAAATTGAGACAAACAAGTTCTATTTGACAACTTTGACATAACTAAGTTAATTACAGTCAAGGTTCAATTTTTTTGTTACGGATTTATCGATAAAAGCAAAAAATGTTATCGAACTGCTTAGTAAACGCGTGCATGATTGAATGATAACGATTGTGTGCGAATTACGATCATTTAATTACTTATTAAACTGAATGAGTTGGATTAAACAAACCATAGAAAACGTTTTTTTCTCAAAATTGGTGTTACGATAATTCTAAAGATATTTTTGATAAAATTTTTTGATAGATTAAATTAATGAAAAACACAACATAAGTACCTGAAATTTGTTGTTTTCTGTGAGTTTTTTGGCATATGGTATTCCACGGTACGCATAAAATTCCGATCCATCGTAGACGCTTTTTTCTATCGTTCCTTTGATTTTTCCTAATTTAGTACTAATCTCGTGAAACGCCGCATTAGCGCAGATCGTTAGACCGAGAAGCAAAACTGCAACCTTTGAATGGAACATTGTGACTGCTATCGCGCCATTTCCTTCTAAAGTTTTTATTACAATCGTTACGCAAAACTTGAATGACAAAAAGGCAGTTAACACTGGCATTTTCACAGCATCAATTTATCTCAGTATCAATTACTTGCTTTTTTAAAATCATGACACAATGTTTGAATCAATCTGCTGTGTTTTGAAAACTAATTGCTACAGTATTTTATGACTACTTTTCATATCATTTTATGAATTCCAAATTTTATAGTTTCCTGGCGAATAATAACGAAAATATCCCACGTCGTTATGCACGCGTCAAGTTTATACGCGAATTTTGCAATTCCGTATTATAATTAATTATTATCACCCAGCGATAATATTGAATCGAAGGTTTCGAGTAAACAAACTATTTTGTTACTCATCATAATATATAACATAATATTGACGTCACGAGAAAGGTAGTTTTCCGAGACGGTAAATTTCATTTTTTTGTAGAGGTAACATTGAATCGTGTTTCGCTTTTTCATTTCCATTGATTCAAAACTTGAATTGTATCCCCGTGTTACGTATAACTGAAAAAAATGCTGTCTTAGCATTAATTAAATATCGAAGTACCCAACAGCTCTCAATGATTGATTACGAGTGATTATTCAACTTTAGTAAAGCGCCAAGTCACTTAAACATATTTGTTTCGTTCTTTTACTTGCAGGAGAGAAGCAGGCGGCTGTTCATCATGATCAATGGAACACGGCGATGGCGATCCGATTTGACTTCGCTGCATTATTCGTCGAATTCATAATTTTCCTTCTATTCCGGACTTCGAGTACCTTCGTCTCATAAAATAATAACCGAGAAGTGTGCACTCAGATTTATACGCATCACTACGTTATGTAAGTCTTTTGCAGAATATCGGAAATCTTATGTTGAATCATAAAAGCGCGTCAAAGTGGACATTTTTTGTACCTTTCGTTTACTTGGTAAAAAAGCTGTGCCAAATTGAGGTTTCCCAAGTTTTGTATAACAGAACTGAAAACGAGTTAAAACAATCAGATTGTTTAACTGAAAAATCGAAGTTCGGGAATAAAACCCATTTCGTTTTATTATTAAACTTATTAAATTGAAAACCATATTTAACCCCCACCACTGTTGAGTGTATTTCTTTATGTTCCATTTTGAATTCAGAAACGAGTTCAAGAGTAGCTGAAAATATGAAGATTTACGAAAAAAATTCCTTGTAAATAAAAGTTAATAATGTTGAGGCGAAACTATTTTTAAATTTTCAGAAAGAACATGACGATAATTGTTACACTTGCTACAATTTTTTCTGTAAAAACTTTGGTTAAACAGGCTTTGAATAATTAGACGGTGTTCATGTAACTGAAAGTGGTTCAGTGTATTTCTCATTATTTATTAAACGATCTCATGCATTTTAAACCAGTTATAAATCTCATCCAATATTGTTTGAGTTTGAAAGGACGTTGTACCACAATAGTCTTTTTACATTAAAATGCATTCAGAAAAGTTTATTAACAAACAAAAGGTGGCAATGTACACAATTTAAGTTTGACTTAATTCATTGCATAGAATAAAAGTTGTTTTACATACGAAAAAAAAAATACATTCCAATAAAAAGATGTTCAATGTGATTCTAATCGTGAGTGTAAAGTGGATTGTAAATATACATTAGCAAACAAACTCCAAAACTCTAATGATAAGTCGCTAAGCACTGTCAGAATATAACAAGATGATTGATTAACCATAGTTATTATAAAATAATAAACTTGTGTACAATATTTTATTTATATTCCGACAGAATATGTAATTTATAATAGGCGTAATAATAAAATTATTGAAATTGGATGCTGATTTGGTGTTCTTTGTAGTTGCATGACGCCTTTCATTATCGGAACAAATCGAATTTTTATCAACCTCAAATGTCCTTTTGACGTCAGTATTCGCATTCGTCAGACGTTTACACTTGGGTTTGAAATATTTCAAACAGCTGATTAACTTTTTTGCCAACTTGAATTCGAATTTACTGCAGGGACAATTAATTAACTATCCGTTGAAATAATCGCCAGCCTGAAACGGCGCGGTTTCAATTAAATTGTACAAACGGATTTCAGCGATTCGGTTCAGCGAAAAAGGCTTAAAAGAAAACGTTAGGATCAAAGCAATAACGGCTAACGATAAAGAAGGCTACGATAAAAGGGCAGATAAATTTCAAGATCACTTTCACAATAACATCAGAATATCGTATAAAGGAGAGAGCCCGCGCACGAACAGAATTATATGTTCAATCCAGAACTCTTTGCCAACAATGCTCTTGTGTTTATAAATTAAAGACAATTAATTTGACAGCGCGGCCGAACTTTTTTCTCGTAATTAATATAAGCTGCGTAACTCTGTTGTCTGCGAACAAATTAAATTAATAAAGTTCTCTCCGAGCTTTTGTATAAGTCCGTGTAAGAAAAATGTTATCAAACGAGCTCGAAGGAACCACCAAGGACCGACCAAACTAACTGAAACTAATGAAATTTGGAACTTGTTTTAATGTCGCCTCATTTGTATTCATAATTTTTTGTTTCATCGTCTCTGTCTTAACTGCAGATTATGCTTTATGGTACAAAACTCATCGCCAATTTTCTGCCAAGAATTTCTACATGCAAATAACAATGTCTGCTTATAAAAAGCAATTCAACATTGAAAATCAAAACTATACTCTTTTAATTTTTCAAAAGTAGTTTCATAACAGATCAATAAACCATTACACCACTGTCGGTAAAGTAATCTAGAAACACTCAAACGTATACCAACTGCAGAGTATCTTGATAGCCATCAGTAAAAAAGTTTTCTGTGTTACAAGAAACTTTTTTTATTTATCTCTTTTGTTTTTAGCTTGAGTTTGTTTGTTTAAGTTTTATTGTAAAGATTAGATAAGCTTGACGGTATGGCATGTTAAAAATGCAACCGTTGCATCAGAGACATGTGGCCGGTTGTCATCTGCAAGGAGTATCATATTACAGATATCGGAGGAAATTGTTAACGTCCTAACAGTTAATATTCCATGCGTTTATGTGACTGACAACATAATCGCAATTGTCAGACATATATAGAGCGATTGGATGTTTCTAAATGATCATTATTTCTTGATCTAAAGGTACTGGAATATTGCAAAATATAATGTTTGCTCATGAAAAGTAAGAAATATTTTTTAGGTTGTAGCTAAACATTTTGAAACAAGAACAAATACGCCAGGTATGTTTATTTATTCAAACGTATGATACAAGTTATAAATAAATACAAAAAAACATTTTCGCAGGATCGAGACGGGGCTTGGGACTAGCAAATTCAAGTCAAAAGACTTTCACGGTTGTATAATTTTATGACATTTATTATGACAATAATTCGTTGATGTCCACACGAATGGACAGCCCTGCCCTCTCGATCATCTTTCAATACTTGTTGATAATCTACCAAATACAAACCAAACGAATTCCTGTTTGGCGACGATTCTAAACTAATCTCCTTCGGTATACTTAACTTGTTGCGCTTCATAAATAAAAAAAAAAAGATTAGAACTGAATAAAAAATTTGGATTAGAAAATTTACAAAAAAATGTTTACAACCTACATTACGGCATACGAAAATACTTTCAGGGAAGGCAAGATGTATAGAGATATTTGCGTTCTTCAAGAAGAATCCTGTACTTACTTTCGTTATGGAACACAATTGTCAAACAACAAAGTCGCTTATAATTTTTGTTCGGAAAACAATGAAAAATAAAAGTGAAATAAAAAATTGTAACGCGTCGAAGAGTAATTGATAACACGATGATCATAAAAGCCATTAATACTATAGTAACGCTTTACGAAGAGATACAAAAAAAGTCAAGTAGAAAATTCTACACATGATATCTACAAACATCGAACACAAATTGTTGTTTCACATACAAGAAAAGCGCATCGTCTACGATGTCCGCCAGCATTGTTAAATAACGTTGTCAGCAATGCAATAATTGGGAGAATATTATGTAACAAATACATATCGATTTGAGTCCAGACAAGAGACGGATCTGCGCACCAGTATGACTAAAACATTAAAGTCCATCGCTTGCGTTGAACGGATACAAAAATATCGCGCGATTTCTCGTGTGACTTGGACACAAGTGCACCATCAGTTAATTCGCTTAATTTTCGCAACTTGTTTTTCTCAAACCCGGTAAAAACGGTGTTTGTAGTGATTTTCTATTTGCTCGAAATGATCTCGTTTTCTTGGACACCGGCCATCGGTTCTGAAAGTACCAAATTCGCAACTTGGCTGCGCACAGTGGCCGTCTTGGATGCATCTGAAATAATGAATTCAAGAAAAATCGTTAGTTTGGTTTTCCAAATCGAAAATCATCGAAAATTTTTAAATTACTGAATTAAACAAAAAATATTTTTCGAGTTGAACAGCAAATATGCTGTTCAATTAATAAAGGAAAGAGGATCCGAAGTGTGAGTGATCTTTTAATTATATTTACTCACAGGCGATCAGTAAGTGATAAGTAAACTTTTCCTCGCGATGCGCGGATGCAGTTTTCGTTCTTTTCGTGGCAGTGGCACTTGCACTCGCCTTTCGTGACCTTGGGCGAGAACGGCGAAGGACACCGACATCTGCGGGTTAATGATTACATGATTACACGCTAATAAATCGACTCCGATTCCAGCCACAACGGGCCGATCATTTAACGGGAAAGTATACCGATGATGCATACTAAAACTCATTAGTAATTGTTTAGACATTCAGGTCGAAAAAGAAATGCAACATGTTTGATGAGTCATACTACAAAACCGTGACTAAAAATTAGCAAACCTAAATTATTTCGGCGAGTTTCAAATTTTCATTCTCAAACTTTTTTACAAACAAAATACAATTAATTCTAAACAATTTGTTGCATTTTTCTATTGAAAAAATCGTAGTGGGTATGTTTTTGGAAAAATTTCAAAACTTACGTTTTCCTTTGAGGTGGTTTTGTCGGTTCGACGGTTTTCTCCGTAACCTTATGATTCGTATCGTCCTCGTGATTTCTTTCGCGACATTCGCACTCGGTGTGGTTGTAAAACGTCAACTTCTCGACGACACTGGAACGTTCTATGACGTTGGTGGCCTAGAACAGTAAACATAAAAGTTTGTATTTTATTATGAACGCGACCAAGTAAACCGTTTTACCAATACAGGATGGGCCTCTTGCGCAAAAAACGTACAAAACAAAGAAACAATTCACGACTTAATAAATTCGAAAGTCCGTGGCTCAAAATTTCACTTCTACACTTCGTTGAAATATTTGACACCAAGAAATATTTAATGTTGTATTAAAATTTGTCCAAACTCAAGACGAACTTTATATTTTATTTTAAGAATGGATGAATTAATCAAAAACGTTTCAGTGAAAATTATCATGTTCGTGCATTTCTGTTCGCAGATCTAATAATGAGATCGTGACGGCATTTCAAATTAATCACGCAACAAAGTCTGACAGCGGAGAATATCTTTGCACGATTGGTCAGTTCAGTACGAGTCTCGTAGTTATACATGTTCTCAATGGTAAGTTATGCACCCGTCAAATATTTGTTCATCTCAAGTTCAAATTTGCTCGCTCCACGCTTCATGAATCAAAGTTCGTATTTTATCATTTACAAATTACTTTTTAGCAAGCTGTCCGGAATCGAGTTTTTTTCCTGCTATTATTGTCACGATTTTTTCCCGTCAAATTCGTCGCAGTGCTTTAGTGTTTTCATCGAAAAATGTCACACAACTAACAGTTATCCTCTATCTCATTTTCTGCTTCAAAAGTGACAGCAATTTTCATGGTAAAAATGACCGCATCAATCTCTGACGTTCTGGCAGCGATCGTTGCCCGCACAAAGTACAAATTAGAGATGAGTTTTAATTTTAGTTCCGAAACTTCACGGAAAATGAATCCAGTCGCTGGTTCTCTAATAAAATGCCGAGGTTTATAAATTCTATAGTTTTTAACTTGTTTGCAACGGTTGAAATTAAGTTGCAACACAATCAACGTGCAAAGAGATCGTAAACAGAAATCTCGGCAATATGAAACGTTTTGTTATTTCATATTTTGAATTAATCTCCTTTCTATAAAGCATCGTTTTCGGATAATATAATAATACACTTCACAGGTAACAAAAAAAAGTAATCTAACAAAAGTTCAGATTATTTATAACCATGAATACTACTTTGTTACAAAACTTATTATTCTTTCCGAGTGGTTCAGTTTACTTGCAGCGTTGTAACAAAAACAAATTGTTTGAAATGAAATAAGGATAAAAGCAATGTTTGATAACCGAATTCTTTTATCAGAGCTAATATAATAATATGAGGAAATGATGGCGGTTGTTTAAATACATTTAATAAGAATACAAAAAACATTTCAGATTACACGTCAATAATGAATGCATTCTTTCACAAAAGATACGTCCAGGAATAACACGTACGAATCATAAAAAGATGTAGCCGGCCAGACTTTCGTTTAACGAAACTCAACACAGACCAAACTGTTTGAAACGAGCTTGTATCTCGTCGGTAAATAGCGTCAGCATCCAACACATCCGAGAATTGAATTTTTCTTCAATGTCTGTCACATTGATTAAAGACAATTCCTTATCTATTGTCAACACTTTTTTGCCGTTGTTATATTTCTCCCAATTAATCAAACCAGATCCCTCGGGGGTTGGGTTACTGTAAAAAATATTGTTTATCAGACAAACAATTCGGCGAAATTGCTTTTTCAACGATAATTATTCTCATATTCGATTTACCCAGTTTTTGCAAAATTGGTCCACATTTTAGTGAACTGATCAAGGAGTTGGTATTCATTGGTTCCTTTCTGATACTTATTTTCTACGATGTTCGAGTAAAACATGTAAAACAAGTCATCACCATGTACACAAGCTGCAACGAAAACAATTTGATGTTCATTATTACCATCATCAACAACGGCTTTGTTATACGGCGATCAACATTAATACAAACCCGATTCGTTAATTCCAAACATTTGTTTCATCAAGCCGCCTTTGGTACGATACTGAAAATAATAACCGTACGTGGGCACGTTATGCTGGGATAAAAAGTTCATCGATGTCCAATAACTGAAGAGGAATAATAAGTCTGACATCATCTGCAACACGCCAGATCCGTCGGTTTTGCAAATAACATATCATTCATATTTTATGAGCGGCATTCCTACCTGAGCGAGTTCAGTTTCGTTTCCTGTTATTGTTTTCTTGCCAACATAATGCTCCAACAATTTGCTGGTGCTGTTTACCGGATCCTTCATGGTATCAGCAACGTCGTTTGGAAAAATTTTCATGAAACCAGTTGGATCACTCGCCAAAGCCTTTTGTGTGACTGTTTAACAGAAAAATTGAAGTACAAAATGGCTTTTCGATCTTTTGTTTCAATTTCTTAATAGTTTACCTGTCGCAAATAAAATTCCTTCGTCGGAATTTACTCCAATGATTGTAGGCACTTTGTTGAAGTTTCCATCCAGTATCAACTTATGTGGATGATCAGGAAGAAATTGTTCCACACCTTCAATTTTCTCTTCCTTCGATGGCACGAACGTCAATGCTCCAATAAACATGTCCTACAAACAATAATTGTTAGTCGTAATTCTTTTCTACAAATAAAAATTCCTGACAAAACTCGAATATATTATCAAAGTTTAGTACCGATTGATTCACCATCGTCATCAAATGTTCAACAATCTTTGCTGACGTCATTTTTTCATTCATTTCCTTGACAATTTCAGCTGGGTCATTTGCCGTTAAATTAAACAGGATTTTAGTTCTATTTATGGCTTTAAAAGGGCTGCCATTGAAGGCCCACACATCCATGCTGGAACCGGATTGTTGTATGGCTCGTTTAAAAAGACCTGTACGGTGTTAGATAAGCGATCAGAACGGTTCAAAACGTGACGTACTTATAATAGTTTGAAAATCTATACCTTTACTCATAGGTGATATCACTTGATACGAGACGGAAGCTGCGCCTGCACTCTCACCGAAGATGGTAATTTCATTCGGATCAGCTCCAACAGCTTCTGCGATAACCTCTTTATAAAATCGTATCGCCCTGTTTTGGTCCTTCAGTCCCATATTTCCTGGAGCAGCTGCTGTTCCCAGATTGAGGAAACCTAATCGCAAACAAATTTTATTTCATAAAAAAATGAAAATCTGTCTGGTGAAAAAAATGAATCTAAACTGAAATATAATTTTCACCAAATGGCCCTAATCTGTAATTCAAAGTGACCAGAACGACGTCTTCTTTTAAAAAATAGTCTGGACCGTATAACAAATCATCGCCACTTCCAAAGAGAAATGCCCCTCCGTGTATCCATACCATTGAACTTAGAGAACTTTGAGATTTACGATTTTTTGGCACGTAGACATTCAAGTAAAGGCAATCGATGCTACCGTCCATTTCATTTTTGAACATATCAATGCTAATGCAGCTGCTTCCAAAATCTGTTGCATCCAAAACGTCATCTCCCCATGGCCCGGCTGGTTCCGAGTCCTATCAATTTGATTATTATTCGTCTCGGGCAATAATTTGAAATAGAAAACGATCTCAGTTGAAACGAGAACTTCAAATGGTACTTTTTCGTAATGATCAAATTTTCATGTCACTGTCGCAAAATATTATTTTAAGTATTTAAATAATACGGTAACTAAATAAGAGAACATTATTTGTTTTAATGAATAATTATCTGAATCGAAATTGAGACAAACAAGTTCTATTTGACAACTTTGACATAACTAAGTTAATTACAGTCAAGGTTCAATTTTTTTGTTACGGATTTATCGATAAAAGCAAAAAATGTTATCGAACTGCTTAGTAAACGCGTGCATGATTGAATGATAACGATTGTGTGCGAATTACGATCATTTAATTACTTATTAAACTGAATGAGTTGGATTAAACAAACCATAGAAAACGTTTTTTTCTCAAAATTGGTGTTACGATAATTCTAAAGATATTTTTGATAAAATTTTTTGATAGATTAAATTAATGAAAAACACAACATAAGTACCTGAAATTTGTTGTTTTCTGTGAGTTTTTTGGCATATGGTATTCCACGGTACGCATAAAATTCCGATCCATCGTAGACGCTTTTTTCTATCGTTCCTTTGATTTTTCCTAATTTAGTACTAATCTCGTGAAACGCCGCATTAGCGCAGATCGTTAGACCGAGAAGCAAAACTGCAACCTTTGAATGGAACATTGTGACTGCTATCGCGCCATTTCCTTCTAAAGTTTTTATTACAATCGTTACGCAAAACTTGAATGACAAAAAGGCAGTTAACACTGGCATTTTCACAGCATCAATTTATCTCAGTATCAATTACTTGCTTTTTTAAAAATCATGACACAATGTTTGAATCAATCTGCTGTGTTTTGAAAACTAATTGCTACAGTATTTTATGACTACTTTTCATATCATTTTATGAATTCCAAATTTTATAGTTTCCTGGCGAATAATAACGAAAATATCCCACGTCGTTATGCACGCGTCAAGTTTATACGCGAATTTTGCAATTCCGTATTATAATTAATTATTATCACCCAGCGATAATATTGAATCGAAGGTTTCGAGTAAACAAACTATTTTGTTACTCATCATAATATATAACATAATATTGACGTCACGAGAAAGGTAGTTTTCCGAGACGGTAAATTTCATTTTTTTGTAGAGGTAACATTGAATCGTGTTTCGCTTTTTCATTTCCATTGATTCAAAACTTGAATTGTATCCCCGTGTTACGTATAACTGAAAAAAATGCTGTCTTAGCATTAATTAAATATCGAAGTACCCAACAGCTCTCAATGATTGATTACGAGTGATTATTCAACTTTAGTAAAGCGCCAAGTCACTTAAACATATTTGTTTCGTTCTTTTACTTGCAGGAGAGAAGCAGGCGGCTGTTCATCATGATCAATGGAACACGGCGATGGCGATCCGATTTGACTTCGCTGCATTATTCGTCGAATTCATAATTTTCCTTCTATTCCGGACTTCGAGTACCTTCGTCTCATAAAATTAATAACCGAGAAGTGTGCACTCAGATTTATACGCATCACTACGTTATGTAAGTCTTTTGCAGAATATCGGAAATCTTATGTTGAATCATAAAAGCGCGTCAAAGTGGACATTTTTTGTACCTTTCGTTTACTTGGTAAAAAAGCTGTGCCAAATTGAGGTTTCCCAAGTTTTGTATAACAGAACTGAAAACGAGTTAAAACAATCAGATTGTTTAACTGAAAAATCGAAGTTCGGGAATAAAACCCATTTCGTTTTATTATTAAACTTATTAAATTGAAAACCATATTTAACCCCCACCACTGTTGAGTGTATTTCTTTATGTTCCATTTTGAATTCAGAAACGAGTTCAAGAGTAGCTGAAAATATGAAGATTTACGAAAAAAATTCCTTGTAAATAAAAGTTAATAATGTTGAGGCGAAACTATTTTTAAATTTTCAGAAAGAACATGACGATAATTGTTACACTTGCTACAATTTTTTCTGTAAAAACTTTGGTTAAACAGGCTTTGAATAATTAGACGGTGTTCATGTAACTGAAAGTGGTTCAGTGTATTTCTCATTATTTATTAAACGATCTCATGCATTTTAAACCAGTTATAAATCTCATCCAATATTGTTTGAGTTTGAAAGGACGTTGTACCACAATAGTCTTTTTACATTAAAATGCATTCAGAAAAGTTTATTAACAAACAAAAGGTGGCAATGTACACAATTTAAGTTTGACTTAATTCATTGCATAGAATAAAAGTTGTTTTACATACGAAAAAAAAAATACATTCCAATAAAAAGATGTTCAATGTGATTCTAATCGTGAGTGTAAAGTGGATTGTAAATATACATTAGCAAACAAACTCCAAAACTCTAATGATAAGTCGCTAAGCACTGTCAGAATATAACAAGATGATTGATTAACCATAGTTATTATAAAATAATAAACTTGTGTACAATATTTTATTTATATTCCGACAGAATATGTAATTTATAATAGGCGTAATAATAAAATTATTGAAATTGGATGCTGATTTGGTGTTCTTTGTAGTTGCATGACGCCTTTCATTATCGGAACAAATCGAATTTTTATCAACCTCAAATGTCCTTTTGACGTCAGTATTCGCATTCGTCAGACGTTTACACTTGGGTTTGAAATATTTCAAACAGCTGATTAACTTTTTTGCCAACTTGAATTCGAATTTACTGCAGGGACAATTAATTAACTATCCGTTGAAATAATCGCCAGCCTGAAACGGCGCGGTTTCAATTAAATTGTACAAACGGATTTCAGCGATTCGGTTCAGCGAAAAAGGCTTAAAAGAAAACGTTAGGATCAAAGCAATAACGGCTAACGATAAAGAAGGCTACGATAAAAGGGCAGATAAATTTCAAGATCACTTTCACAATAACATCAGAATATCGTATAAAGGAGAGAGCCCCGCGCACGAACAGAATTATATGTTCAATCCAGAACTCTTTGCCAACAATGCTCTTGTGTTTATAAATTAAAGACAATTAATTTGACAGCGCGGCCGAACTTTTTTTCTCGTAATTAATATAAGCTGCGTAACTCTGTTGTCTGCGAACAAATTAAATTAATAAAGTTCTCTCCGAGCTTTTGTATAAGTCCGTGTAAGAAAAATGTTATCAAACGAGCTCGAAGGAACCACCAAGGACCGACCAAACTAACTGAAACTAATGAAATTTGGAACTTGTTTTAATGTCGCCTCATTTGTATTCATAATTTTTTGTTTCATCGTCTCTGTCTTAACTGCAGATTATGCTTTATGGTACAAAACTCATCGCCAATTTTCTGCCAAGAATTTCTACATGCAAATAACAATGTCTGCTTATAAAAAGCAATTCAACATTGAAAATCAAAACTATACTCTTTTAATTTTTCAAAAGTAGTTTCATAACAGATCAATAAACCATTACACCACTGTCGGTAAAGTAATCTAGAAACACTCAAACGTATACCAACTGCAGAGTATCTTGATAGCCATCAGTAAAAAAGTTTTCTGTGTTACAAGAAACTTTTTTTATTTATCTCTTTTGTTTTTAGCTTGAGTTTGTTTGTTTAAGTTTTATTGTAAAGATTAGATAAGCTTGACGGTATGGCATGTTAAAAATGCAACCGTTGCATCAGAGACATGTGGCCGGTTGTCATCTGCAAGGAGTATCATATTACAGATATCGGAGGAAATTGTTAACGTCCTAACAGTTAATATTCCATGCGTTTATGTGACTGACAACATAATCGCAATTGTCAGACATATATAGAGCGATTGGATGTTTCTAAATGATCATTATTTCTTGATCTAAAGGTACTGGAATATTGCAAAATATAATGTTTGCTCATGAAAAGTAAGAAATATTTTTTAGGTTGTAGCTAAACATTTTGAAACAAGAACAAATACGCCCAGGTATGTTTATTTATTCAAACGTATGATACAAGTTATAAATAAATACAAAAAAACATTTTTCGCAGGATCGAGACGGGGCTTGGGACTAGCAAATCAAGTCAAAAGACTTTCACGGTTGTATAATATTTATGACATTTATTATGACAATAATTCGTTGATGTCCACACGAATGGACAGCCCTGCCTCTCGATCATCTTTCAATACTTGTTGATAATCTACCAAATACAAACCAAACGAATTCCTGTTTGGCGACGATTCTAAACTAATCTCCTTCGGTATACTTAACTTGTTGCGCTTCATAAATAAAAAAAAAAAGATTAGAACTGAATAAAAAATTTGGATTAGAAAATTTACAAAAAAAATGTTTACAACCTACATTACGGCATACGAAAATACTTTCAGGGAAGGCAAGATGTATAGAGATATTTTGCGTTCTTCAAGAAGAATCCTGTACTTACTTTCGTTATGGAACACAATTGTCAAACAACAAAGTCGCTTATAATTTTTGTTTCGGAAAACAATGAAAAATAAAAGTGAAATAAAAAATTGTAACGCGTCGAAGAGTAATTGATAACACGATGATCATAAAAGCCATTAATACTATAGTAACGCTTTACGAAGAGATACAAAAAAAAGTCAAGTAGAAAATTCTACACATGATATCTACAAACATCGAACACAAATTGTTGTTTCACATACAAGAAAAGCGCATCGTCTACGAGTCCGCCAGCATTGTTAAATAACGTTGTCAGCAATGCAATAATTGGGAGAATATTATGTAACAAATACATATCGATTTGAGTCCAGACAAGAGACGGATCTGCGCACCAGTATGACTAAAACATTAAAGTCCATCGCTTGCGTTGAACGGATACAAAAATATCGCGCGATTTCTCGTGTGACTTGGACACAAGTGCACCATCAGTTAATTCGCTTAATTTTCGCAACTTGTTTTTCTCAAACCCGGTAAAAACGGTGTTGTAGTGATTTTCTATTTGCTCGAAATGATCTCGTTTCTTGGACACCGGCCATCGGTTCTGAAAGTACCAAATTCGAAAACTTGCTGCGCACAGTGGCCGTCTTGGATGCATCTGAAATAATGAATTCAAGAAAAATCGTTAGTTTGGTTTTCCAAATCGAAAATCATCGAAAATTTTTAAATTACTGAATTAAACAAAAAATATTTTTTCGAGTTGAACAGCAAATATGCTGTTCCAATTAATAAAGGAAAGAGGATCCGAAACAAGTGTGAGTGATCTTTTAATTATATTTACTCACAGGCGATCAGTAAGTGATAAGTAAACTTTTCCTCGCGATGCGCGGATGCAGTTTTCGTTCTTTTCGTGGCAGTGGCACTTGCACTCGCCTTTCGTGACCTTGGGCGAGAACGGCGAAGGACACCGACATCTGCGGGTTATTGATTACATGATTACACGCTAATAAATCGACTCCGATTCCAGCCCACAACGGGCCGATCATTTAACGGGAAAGTATACCGATGATGCATACTAAAACTCATTAGTAATTGTTTAGACATTCAGGTCGAAAAAGAAATGCAACATGTTTGATGAGTCATACTACAAAACCGTGACTAAAAATTAGCCAAACCTAAATTATTTCGGCGAGTTTCAAATTTTCATTCTCAAACTTTTTTACAAACAAAATACAATTAATTCTAAACAATTTGTTGCATTTTTTTCTATTGAAAAAATCGTAGTGGGTATGTTTTTGGAAAAATTTCAAAACTTACGTTTTCCTTTGAGGTGGTTTTGTCGGTTCGACGGTTTTCTCCGTAACCTTATGATTCGTATCGTCCTCGTGATTTCTTTCGCGACATTCGCACACGTGTGGTTGTAAAACGTCAACTTCTCGGACGGACCCACTGGAACGTTCTATGACGTTGGTGGGCCTAGAACAGTAAACATATAAAGTTTGTATTTTATTATGAACGCGACCAAGTAAACCGTTTTACCAATACAGGATGGGCCTCTTGCGCCAAAAAACGTACAAAACAAAGAAACAATTCACGACTTAATAAATTCGAAAGTCCGTGGCTCAAAAATTTCACTTCTAAACTTCGTTGAAATATTTGACACCAAGTAATATTTATATGTTGTATTAAAATTTGTCCAAACTCAAGACGAACTTTATATTTTATTTTAAGAATGGATGAATTAATCAAAAACGTTTCAGTGAAAATTATCATGTTCGTGCA